>LR738711.1:306413434-306463485 GCA_902687465.1 Secale cereale | reverse complement strand
GGGGGGGGGGGGGGGGGGAAGAACTTGGTACATCCGGCGACGCGTGTCATTTTGGCCGCTTGCGCCGAACCCGGCCCAAATCGGTACCCCTTCTTCGTCGACTACTTTTCTTGCGGGTTATGTCCCCCCTTCTCCGATTTCTTCTGGGATGTCCTGCACACCTTCGGCTTCTGCCTCTTGTATTTCACTCCAAACGCGGTGGCGTGCATGGCTTTCTTCGCGCACCTTTGCGAGGGCTTCGTCGGGGTGCAGCCCAACACGACGCTCTTCCTCCACTATTTCACCCCTCGGATCCAGCCGGGAGGTGCCGTCTCTGGGTGCAGCACCTCGATTCCGAGATCCAAGGGAGCGTACCCGGAGGGCGCCATGAAGGAGAGGTGGGATGAATGGCGCGACCGGTGGTGCTGGAATGAAGAAGATGAGCCGCCAAGATTCTGCAAGGTTCGCCAGGTGCCGCCGGTCCGTGGCAGCGACTAGGGTGACGTCGACGCCACCGACGGGAGGCTCACCATTGCCACCACCAGGATTCACCGGCTTGCCTAGGCCGGGATCACCCTTGAGATGTTCGGGGCGGACTTCATTCGCCGTCGGATCGCCCCGTTGCACAACAAGGGGAGCCCAGCCTCGCTCTTTAGGAACCCGGCTGACGTCATGCGGCTTCGCCCTGGCCTCGACCACAACCTCACAGTGATGGGACACGCCCATTTCTACCAGCAGCTCCTTCCAGCTTGATGTGGGTCGCGACGGCGAGGTCGAACGGACCGGCAAGGCCGTGAAGGCTGCCGCAAAGGCCGACAAGGCCATCAAGGGGCAGCTATTCAAGCTGCCAGCGGGGGTCGTTCCGTTGTGCAACAATTCGCGCCAGTCCGAGATCGTCGCCATGATGCCGGAATGCAACGCGCACGGCCCCGTCCCGAGCTGGCAGGAGCCGGCGGATGAGGTCGTGCAGCCATTCTTCGACTCTCTGGTCGAGGTGTGCGTCAAGCCTGACGCCGAGCGGTGGCTTGTCAGGGACACCACCCAGGAAGAGCTGGACTACATCACCGCTAGGGCGAGGGAGGCGCAGCTCGTCATGGAGGCCGGGAGTGCCGGGGGTGTGGAGGACAAGGATGCCACGGCTGCGGAGGAGGAGGAGCTCGCCCAGTGGGCGGCGGCCGCCGGAGAGGCTAGCAGCGCGGGCACCGGAGCGCCGCTGGTCGAAGACATGGCCGATGAGTCGTCGGAGGAGGAGGACGTGGCGGCCGGCTCGTCGCCAGCCAGGGGAAGAGGGCGAGTCCTGCGGCGGGCCTGTTCCGGCGAGCCGGTCCGGCCTGGCAAGGCTGCGCAGCCTCAATTGGCCCTGGAGGGGTCCGGGCGCCACACGAGGGCCACGGCGGCAAGGAGGCTGACGAAGGCCGCCGAGAAGAAGAAATCGGCAGCCCTTTCTCCGTCTAGGCACGCACAAACTCCGCCCCCTTCGCCTCCCCCGGCAGACGTCGACTCGGATGTCGACGCGGAACTCCCTTTTGATCTCGGGCCTCTCAGCCCGAAGAGGAAGAGGAAAGCGGCGGAGGAGGAGGAGATGGACAACGAGTAAGTACTCCATTCTTTACTGCCATTTCCATCCCCCTGAACCATGCCACTCATTTTGATCCGTTTTTGCTTCTTCAGGGATGCAGAGACGTTGGCCCAGAGGATAAAGAGGGCCAAGGCTTCGGCGAGCAGCCAGCCCCCGGCTGGGGCTTCAGAGACATCACTGGTGGTGTTTAGCAGCCTAGACGGAGCCCCCGGCACAGCCTCCAGCGTAAGTTCATCATCCTCTTCTCGCTCGACATGCAGTAGTTGTTTGATGCTATCGTGCTGACCTTGCCGGTTTTGTAGGACGGGAGCAGCAGCAGGAGGAGCAGCAGGGGGCTATCCCCAGCACACCACCCCTGTCGACTACTCCGCCGCGAGGGGCGTCCCTGCCAAGGGCACCAAGCATGGAGCCCACACGCATGGAGTAAGAGGGGAACTTGGGCGCTGGTGGCTCTGCCACGACGCCAGACGCCGGCGGGGAGGGGACTTCTGCTTCACAGCCCGACACTGGTGAGTCGCCTGTCTTCTGTGTTTGCTTTTCCCTTATCCTTTTCCTTGGCTTCATCATCCCCATCACTGCCCAGGCCCTCCTTCAACAGATATGGAGGACGTGGACGCCGTCATCGGGGAAGTTGCTGAGGAGGCCGCGGCGAAGGCCGATAGGATTGCCGCCGAGGAGGCCGCCAAAGACGCTGCTGGGGCCGCCATGGATAAGGCCGCCGAGGATGCCGCCAGGGGCGCCGCCGAGGGTGCCGGCGGTGGGCCTGCCGGGGAGGCTAGCAAGGCCACAGCCGAGGAAGAGGCGATTGATGATCAACCTTCTTCCTCCACAATCTCGGGCCCCGACAGGTATCTGAAGGTGGGCGATGACCTCTTCGTCCATCTCGCAGGGGCGTCAAGCTCCCGAGCGCCCGCCGGAGGGGAAGTCTTCGATGGCGAGGTGCTTGCCGCCACCGGGCTCGAGGTTGTTGATGAACCGGGCGTCGGCGGTGATGGTTCTCCAGAAGGGCAGCTCTTCCGCGCCCTGGGGGCCAATTTCCGGAAGCTCGAAGTGCTCTACCGTGCCCGTCTGGACAAGGTTAAGTCCAGGATGGCAACGGTGGACAAGACAGAGGTGGACTTCCAGGCGCACGTTGCTGAGGCGCAAGCCTGGTTTCACGAGTCCCGCGAGGAGTAGAGGGCCTTCCGGGAAGAATTCGCCATGCGCAACGCAGAGCTCATCATGAAGATGTCTGACGTCGAGAAGGCCCAGGAAGAGGCGGCGAACTTGGCTGCCGCGGCCGAGGCCGCCCCGAACCATCATCAAGCCACCCGCGGTTCCCAGGAAGAAGACCTCTCCGCGCGTGAGGTGAAGCTTGCCGCAACGCTCCGTGGCAAGGATGAGTAGCGCGAGGTTCTTGTCGAGCGGCGGACATGCGAGCTAGGGCAGAGGAACAAAGAGGCACTCGATGCCCAGGCTCTGGTCCATGCCGGCAAGGTGCAAGAGCTGGAGGTGGAGCGGGACAAGCTGAAGGAGCAGGCCCTCAAGCTGTCCGACGAAAAGGACAGGCTCAACTGTGCCTTGACAGAGGCGCAGGGAGCGGCCATCAGCAGGGCTGGGGAGCTCTCCGAGGCACAAGACTACATCAGAGATCTCAAGCTAAAGCTGGAGAATCTCGAGAAGACGTTGTCGGAGAGCTCGGCTCGGGAGGAGACCTTGACCAGGAGCCTTGAGGAGGAGAAGCAGCTGCGGGCAGACGAGGCCGCCTCCCACCAGGAATACGTGGCGGGCGAGAACAGGTGGATCAGCCGGTTGGAGGACGTCGCCGGCAGGGTCACTTCTCAGTTGGCCCTCATGGGGATGCCGAACGTGAGGTATGACCCTGAGTGGAGCGGGTCCGTCAATGCCAAGCTGACCCTGTTCTTCGAGGGTGTCCTCGGTGCCTTGGCTGATCTTTACTCCAACAGAACGGCCACGCTCGCCGGGGAGGCCCGGCGGCTTTGCCGGTGGGTCATGACCAAGGTCCTCACCAAGATGGCGTTCTGGAACCCCGGCCTCGACTTCGAAGCCATGATAGACAGCTTGCCGGAGGGTACTGACCTCACGGTGCTCAAGGAGCACATCAAGCCCGTCATCAGCTGCATCAACGAAATCAAGAGGGTGGAGGGCCAGCGCCGGGATTAGGCATCCCGTTCTTCTTCGCCACTGCGGGTTCATGACCAAGAATTTTTTTATCTTTAGTTAGAATCTAGCGATGACATGATGTAATATAACTTTGAAATATTTCTGGGATTATGCATGCTATTTTCCTGTTTGTTGTTTCTTTGTATGTCCACCCTATGCTAGCTGGGTAGGCTTGCCGGCGCGAAAAACCCAGGGCGGCGTCTTGGGGACGGGTCCCCATTGGCCTGCCGGGCGAGCGTGCTGTCGGGTGAGCCACCCTGCCGCCCTTAACGCAGCCGCTCGAACTGTCGAGTTTGACTCGAGTCAGAGTCGAGAGCCTTGCCTATTGCGGAAGGCTACCCTACCGTTTCGAACGCAGCCGTTTGAACTGTTGAGCGAACTCGAAATAGAGCAAAGGCCCTGTTGATCGGGAAGGGCCCCATTTGCGTGCAGGTTTCTTGTACAAAGAATGACAACTCCGAGGATAATAGCCTTAAATAATTGTATGGAAATATCCAGGGTTAAATATAACTTAGCTTCTATTTGTAGTCGCTCGAGTGCAGATCTTCCGGCCTCCTTCCTTCTCGAGGGCCACGAAGACGAAAAAGCGTTGGGCCAACTGCTAGAGCCGGTTCTCACAACTGCGCCCCCTACCTGGCGCGCCAAAGATGTCGGTGTATTTGGAACGACACCTATGGGATCACAAGGATCCCTACTACGGTTGCGGGGCGCGGGGTTGAGAGAAGAGCGGATCCAACAGTTAGCACACGGTTCCTTTACCCAGGTTCGGGCCGCAAAGATGCGTAAAACCCTACTCCTGCTTAGGTGGATTCTATGTTTGTGTTCTTCAGCTAGCTAAGGGGCGTTAGGAGGTCCAAGAAGCCGAGTTGTGAGGAGTTCTAAAAAGTCGAATCCTTCTCCTGGTTGCCTCGGGCCTCCTTTTATAGGCAAAAGGGGTTGCCACAGTGGCACACAGGAGGTGGAAAGGGTACAGTGATGCGAGGTTATCCCTCGCATTACATGAAGGCGAATTTAATGCGCCTAGCTTAGGTGTCCTTGCTTTATCGGGGATGGGGGAGACATCCGTCTTGTCCGTCACCGCTCCTTCTTGTGTTGACACGCGCCCTGGCCATGGATGCCTGAGACGCCATGTATGCAGGCAGGCAGCTGAGGTGGCGCAATGGTGGGTCTTCACGAAGATCTGCATGTTGCCAGACAGGTGCCTGGCCAACTGGTTGGGTCGGCAGCTGCATGGGGCAGTGGAAACTCAACTGGTGCGGGCCTGGTGGTGGCCTTGTGGATGTCCTCAGCAAGGGCCTTGCCGGGGCTCCGGCAAGGGTCTTGCCGCGGCGCCTGCTGTCATCCCCGGCAAGGTGCTTGCCGGAGGTCTTGTGGTCCTCCTTGGCTGGGATCCCGCCAAGGGTCATCGTCTTCTCAGTGTGTATCTGATCTTGAATGTCTTCACAAAGATCTGCATGCCACTACGGGGATGCCTCCCGAATCCTTGCCCTCTGGGGGCAGTGGACTCAAGGGTGATCCACTCCGTGGGCGTGGGGCGAGCTGCCGCAGCAAGGGTCTTGCCCGGGCTACTAGAGCCGGCCCCGGCAAGGATCTTGCCGGGGCTGGTGAAACTGGCTCCCGGCAAGGATCTTGCCGGGGGAAGCTGCTTCGTCCCTTTGCTCTTTGTGGTCTTGTTCTTGGTGTTGCTCCAATTCCATCGAGCTTCGGTCTTACCCTGGCTCACTTCCCTTGCCATGCTTGGCGTGGTGGTGCCCGTGGCTCAGACTGCCCGTGCACAGTCATAGGGGTACAAAAAGTGTACCCTTCTTTTTGTACACCGACAATACGACATATCAGATTCAATAACATGAGTAGGTGTCGCAAATTTACCCATAACAGATGGTGAATCAAGTGCAGAGCTAGTTGGCAGTTCCTTACCACCCCTCGTAGTTGAGGGTAAGATCTTGGTTGTTGAGTCCTTCAAATTATTTATAGTGATCAGCAGATATAAATCCCAAGTGACTTAAAGAATAGAGCTATGCTTCCCGGCAACGGCGCCAGAAAATAGTCTTGATAACCCACAAGTGTAGGGGATCGCAACAGTTTTCAAGGGTAAAGTATTCAACCCAAATTTATTGATTCGACGCAAGGGGAGCCAAAGAATACTCTTAAGTATTAGAAGCTGAGTTGTCAATTCAACCACACCTGGAAACTTAGTATCTGCAGCAAGGTAATTTAGTAGCAAAGTAATAGGATAGTGGTGGTAGCGGCAATAAAAGTAACGATAGTTTTTTTGTAGTTTTTGTAATAGTAGCAATGGAAAAGTAAATAAGTAACAAGCAATATGTGAAAAGCTCGTAGGCATTGGATCGGTGATGGGAAATTATGTCGGATGCAATTCATCATGTATAAGTTATAACCTAGGGTGACACAGAACTAGCTCAAGTTCATCAATGCAATGTAGGCATGTATTCCAAATATAGTCATACGTGCTTATGGAAAGAACTTGCATGACATCTTTTGTCCTACCCTTCCGTGGCAGCGGGGACCTTTTGGGATATTAAGGCCTCCTTTTAATAGAGAAACCGGACCAAAGCATTAACACACAGTGAATACATGAACTCCTCAAATTATGGTCATCACCGGGCGTGGTCCCGATTATTGTCACTTCGGGGTTGCCGGTTCATAACACATAGTAGGTGACTATAGACTTGCCAGATAGGATCAAGAACACACATATATTCATGAAAACATAATAGGTTCAGATCTGAAATCATGGCACTCGGGCCCTAGTGACAAGCATTAAGCATAGCAAAGTCATAGCAACATCAATCTCAGAACATAGTGGATACTAGGGATCAAACCCTAACAAAACTAACTCAATTACATGATAGATCCCATCCAACCCGTCACCGTCCAGCAAGCCTACAATGGAATTACTCACGCACGGTGGTGAGCATCATGGAATTGGTGATGGAGGAAGGTTGATGATGACGATGGCGATGATCTTCACTCTCCAGAGCCCCGAACGGACTCCAGATGAGCCCTCCCGAGAGAGATTAGGGCTTGGCGGCGGCTCTGTCTCATAAAACGCGATAATTCTTCCTCTCTGATTTTTCTCTCCCTGAAAGTGAATATATAGGATCTGTGAGTCGCCCCTGATGACGAGGCGTTTCACTCCCAGGGCCACTGCAACCTTGAGACTAGCAATGAGGCCCTCGCACTCCATGATGTTGATGGATATCTTATCGCCCGGCTGAAAGCAGAGCTGCACGGCCTAATAGAGCTTGTCTTGACTAGGCGAGATGAGCACAGCTCTAGCCCCCGCGCCCTGACGAGCGAACGCACCATCGAAGTACATGACCCAACCGTCCGGTGCTTTACTTCCCGGCGAGAGGGATCGGTTTTCGCCTGCTTCGAGCTCCGTGGCGTCAGTCCATTCTGCCACGAAGTCAGCAAGCGTGTCTCCTTTGATGACTCTGGTCGTGCTGAATTCCAGCTGGAACACCTGCAGCTCGATATTCCATTCAGCAAATCTTCCCACCGCGTTGGGGCTCTCGAGTACTCTCTCCAGCGGGTAGGCCGAGACGACCGTGATGGGATGGCCTTGGAAGTAGTGGCGCAGTTTGCATGAAGCGACGAGGAGCGCAAGTAGAAGCTTCTATGGCATGGGATAGCGTGCCCGAGCATCACGGAGCATCATGCTGACGAACTACACCGGGTGCTCGACGGGGGTGAAGCCCGGGCTCGTCTGGGGCTGTGGAGCCTGATTGGGTAATGGAGCTTGAGGAGATTGGTCGCCAGAAGGGGCAGCTATGGCATTATGAATGTCGTCTTGCAGGGCGCAGTTGCTTGCCAGCCATGCGGGAGCCTCGGGAGCATTGCTCCGGGGATGTGGGGTCTTGTCTTGGCACTCCTCCCGGACTGCCACTAACGCTATGGTGGCAGAATGTGGTGTAGCGGCCAGGTAAAGCACCAGGGGCTCTTGAGGTTTGGGTGCCACCATTACCGGTGGGCTAGTGAGGTATCTCTTGAGGTCTTTGAACGCCGCATCAGCCTCGGGGGTCCACTCGAATGGGCCCCTCCTTTTCATCAGCTTGAAGAAGGGGAGGGCTCTCTCCCCCAGCTTAGAGATGAAACGCCCGAGTGACGTTACCCAGCCGGCCAGCTTCTGCATCTCCTTGATGGCCTTAGGCTGACTCATCTTTTCTATGGCCTTGATCCCTCCGTGCGACACCAGGAAGCCCAAAAGCTTTCCTGACGGGATGCCGAACACACACTTTTCTGGGTTGAGACGCAGGTCTACATTACGCAGGCTGGCAAAGGTTTCTTCCAAATCTTCGATGAGGGTCTTGGCCTCCCAAGACTTCACCATGATGTCGTCAACGTATGGCTCAGCATTCCTCCCGAGAAGCTCTCCCAAAGTGATATGCATCAATCGCTAGAAGGTTTCTCCTGCATTCCGCAACCCGAACGGCATACAAGTGTAGCAGTATAGTGCACACGGGGTGAGGAAGGCAGTTTTCTCGACATCCCGCACTACCATCTTGATTTGGTGACAGCCTGAGAAGGCATCCAGGAAGCACAATAGGTCACACTCGACGGTGGAGTCGATAATCTGGTCGATGCGTGGCAGTGAAAACGGGTCTTGTGGGCAGGCCTTGTTGAGGTTGGTGAAGTCGACACACATGCACTCCTTTCCGCCTTTCTTGGGTACAACGACGGGGTTTGCCAGCCACTCCAGGTACCGGACCTCGGGGATGACACCCGCCGCTTCTAGCTTGCGAGTCTCTTATACGATGAAGGACTGCTTTTCTGTAGACTGGAGCCGGTGCTTCTGCTTCGCAGGACACACGTTGGGGCATACATTCAGGTGATGTTCAATCACCCCCCTCGAGACTCCCGCTAGGTCCTTGGGTTCCCACGCGAACACCTCCTTGTTAGCGTGTAGGAATCCGACCAGCGCCTTTTCTTGAGCTGGGGGAAGGCCAGTGCCTATGGTGAAGGTGGCGCCTGACGTCCCATCTTCATCTACTAGTACCTACTTCGTCTCGGCTTGGTCTTGGGAGATAAGTTGCTTCTTCTTTGTTGGCGTAGCCCCCTTGCCTTCTGGGGCATCTCCATCGGCTGGATGTGCCGTTGCAGCAGCCCGGAAGGTGAGCTTGAGGGACAATAGAGCTTCCTTGGTGTCTCCCGCCACGGTGAGCACGCCACTGCTCCCCGGCATCTTCATGAGGTTGTAGGCCGGATGGGTCGTGGCCATGAACTGAGCCAGCGCGGGGTACCCAAGGATGGCGTTATACGGGAGGCCGATATGGCGATGTCGAAGTCGATCAGTTTGGTGCAATAGTTGTCGCGGGTGCCGAAGGTGACTGTAAGGCGGCTCTGCCCCAGAGGGCTAGCAGAACCACTGCCGACTCCAGAGAAGGGCTTGGTGGGGCGTAGTAGCTCGAGAGGCACGTGGAGCAGGCTAAAAGCTTCTACTGAGAGCATGTTGAGGCCAGCCCCACCATCGATGAAGGTCTTGGTGACTGCCATGTTGCAAATGGTGGGTGTGCAAAGCATCGGGAGAGCGCCTGAGCCCGCAGCGGAAGCGGGGTGGTAACCTGAGTCGAAGGTGAGGTCAGTCATGGGCGCTGCCCATCCGGGAGGGGCCCGGCATACTGAGGCGACGCCGATCTGGCGGAAGAACTGGTTGACGTGGCGGTCTAAGGGCGACGCTTGGGAGCCGTCGGGAAGGGTCGCGACCATGTGGGGAGCCAGCGCCCCAAGCGCGTGATGAAGAGGTCGCGCAGCTCCTCCCAAGACGCCACTGATGATTCTGGCAAGCTGAGAAACCAGACACGCGGAACTCCAGTGACCGCCATGGGGAGCCAGTTGGCCTTGACCTTGCTGCCACCGCCGGCCGCCGAGATGGCCTCCTTGTAGGCCTGGAGGAAGACGATCGGATCTGCCGCCCCGTCGTAATGGGGCGATAGATCTGGCTTGAACCTGGATGGCCACTGCACCTGTCGCAAGGCGGGGGTGAAGGCTCGATAGCCCGCTACGCCACCACGCGGGCCCACTGAGCCGGTTGAAGAAGAGGCGCCCGCCATGAGGGCCTGGCAGATGGAGAGCGGGGCCGACGGAGAGGCGAAACTTCGGCGCACCCCTACCTAGGGCGCTAAATGTCGGATCTCGGGTTCCGGCAAAACCCTTGTGGTTTGAACACTGTGATGCGCACGAAGATCTCTCCTTCCGCCCTAGCTCGTCTACTCACCAATTCCTAGGCCTAGCTCGTTGAACACGAAGAACACGGGACACAAAGGTTTATACTGGTTCGGGCCACCATTGTGGTTTAATACCCTAATCTAGTGTGGTGTTGTGGATTTCCTTATAGGTTGAGGAAGAACTAGTACAAGGGAAGAACAACCTCCTGAGGGGAGGTGTTCTTGCACTCAGATGAGCTTGCTGGTGTGTCTCGTTGCCTCTGGATCAGATCCCCCCCCCATATGGTGGTGGCTAGTCCTATTTATAGAGGCATGGGTCCTCTTCCCAAATATTGAGCGGGAAGGGATCCCACAACGGCCATATTTGAAGGGGGACAGCTAGTACAAGCTATCCTGACAAAAGGTGGTCTTCGCCTCCCAAAGGCTCTGGTCGTGACGCAGCCGTGGGCTCCATGATGACCTCTGCTCTGTAGTCCTGCTGGTCTTGGTCTTAGTGCACCTATATGGAAACCTTTGCCTGATGCATCGGGACTCATCGCCTGTGCCTTCCCCTTTAGCACCAAAGAGGAAACTAGCATCCTACGACCGCTGGCGCCCGCCTGGCCTTGGTCGTCATGGCTCATGTCACGAGGACCTCGCGAGGTGGCCTTGCCTTGATATATCCGCTCCTCATGAGCTAGCCTAGTCAGGCCGCCCGAGGGGAGGTCTTGTGTCATCCGCCTCGCGAGGCTCGGCCCCTCCCGAGGGTCTTGAGTTGTTGCTGACGCGGTTGGGCCGTACCAGGCCGCCGGAAGAGCCATGCCCTGGGCCGCAGCCAGGCAAGTCTAGGCACCACCATTCCCAGAACGCCGACAGTTAATGCATCACGACTAAGTGTTTTGGGATTATTTGGTTTTTGTCAGGTGAATTTTACACCTAGATGGAGGGAGTACTATGTACGAGTACTACATAAGTTGGAGCATCAGCGCTTGTTTGCTAGGGTTTGCACTCTTCACACTCTCGCTGCACTACATATATATACACGCTGGAGGCTCATCGTTCCTTTGCTAGGGTTTTTTCTATTAAAAATCTCTCACCCTCTTCATCAGATCTAAGCAAGACTGTGTTGGCCTCTCTCTCCCCCCTCACAACTAGTGAAGGAGCCGTCCGAATCATGTCTTGTTGGGAAGGGGAGGAGGTGTAGCGTTCACTCTGTCGCCTTCGGCGAGGGAGGAAATCCATTGTCGGCTGCGTTGTTCTCTTTCGCCCAGCGCCTATGTGGGAGGGCCTCTGACCCATTCTTCCTCGCTGCCATACGTAGTGTGGGCAGATACGGCCTCCCGCCGCACGCCTAGCCACATCCCAATGACCCTAAGGTATAACTTTCTTTGAAACAGTCATTCATCTAGCTTTATGCGGATCTTCTTGAAGTCTGTTCCGTCAAATCTAGGTCTTAGTTCAAAGAGGAAAGAAGGGTGGGTGGGGTGGAGCATGAATCTAGGACGTGGCTCAATGATGAAAGGAGGGAGGGAAATTAGTATCGACTGGCTATATAGCCGCTCTATTGGTCGAGAAGGGAAAAGGGGGTTAACCTAGTAGACACATCTGCAAGGAATTGATCTCTTTGTTGAATAAGGAAAGACATTGGGGGTTAGGAGTTTTTGCAGGACTACATTTGCTTCCCTTGCATAGGAAAAACATTCAAAGAGAACAAATATGGGACCAACACAGATAGGTTTCTTGCCAACATACTCTGCACCACCCATTTACATGTGTGGAGGCACATGGTGTTGACATGTCACATGTAACCTACAACTACTCCCTATGTTCCTAAATATTTGTCTTTCTAGAGATTTCAACTAGAGAGTACGACATACAGAGCAAAATGAGTGACTCTACACTCTAAAATATATCTATATACATCTGTATGTGGTAGTCCATTTGAAATATCTAAAAGATAGAAATATTTATGAGAGGGGAGAGTATTTTTCTGTTGTTAATGTAAGAATGCCGCTGGAAAATTGAAGCAATGCCACTGTTAAAGTAAATTACAGTTTTAACAAATGTTGTTTTAAGAGAATGTCTCTGTTAATATGAATCAATGCAACCATTTTAGAAATGCTACTATCCTACTTTGTTTTCCATTAAGATAAGGTAGATGCTTCTTTTTGTCGCCGTGTGTTTTATTCTCCTTTATTGGCCAGTAATTGTTTCCTTTTTTGCCTCTGTTAAAACAGGGATATCTATTCAACTTGTTGCTATTGCGACCTTTTACTTTGATATGCGAAACACTTTAGTTAAGATTATTTTGTGTAGTTCAACTTAAATTTCACACCGGCGACTTTTCTTGAAATAGTTGAACTACACAAATCGAGATTGGATTTCCTATTCATGTTGGAAGATTCGTAGGTGATCTTGATAGTGTCATGAATGGTTGGTACCGGCCTTCATCCACATGATCATGCAGTGTGCTTTGAGATGTTGTGCTACTTGTATTGGCACTGTTTTAAATAAATGTTGAATTGAAGCTATTGAATTACTATCTTTCACCATTAAGTGAAGATAAATGGGACCAACCCAGATATGATGCATGTTTCTTTGTTACAACAAAAATCTGCATCGCCCCGTTTATAAGTCGATGGAAGCACATAGTGTTGTTGCATGCACTCTCCCATGCAACTGTTTATGCTTTTTTGTTAATCTAATGCCACTGGTAAAATTAAGCAATGCAACTCTTAGAATTAACTACTGAATCTTAGTTCAAAACTGCAATACTTGTTTTCCATCAAGATAAGGTAGAAATGGTACTATCCTACTTTGTAGTTCTTTCTTCATCTTTAACCAAGGTATTGTTAAGATAATATCTCTTTTAATATGAATCAGTTACATTGTTTTAGGAATGGAACTTTCATACTTTGTCGTTCTTTATACATGTTGAACCAAGGTATTGTTAAGATAATGTCTCAGTTAATATGAATGAAACACATTGTTTGAGAATTGCTACTGTCCTGCTTTGTTTCCCATTAAGATAGGGTATATGTTTTTTCTTCTCGGAGTATAAATCATCAACCATTATGTCTCAGTAATTGTTTCCTTTATACCTATTTGTGCATACAAGGATATCAAAACTTCTCCTCGGTTCTATTCCGACTTTGATTTTAGTTGAACTGCACAAAAGAAGCCAATATGTTTAAGGCAAATTGTTGCATTAGTGGGTCCACTCGGTCTTTCCACTTTGCAGAAAGAAGTATTTGCTGTTTGCACTACATTACAGAAGGAATGATCGAGAAGCTTTAAGAATATTAGTATACGCTGGTGACATGACTAGTCTGCAGAGACCTAGGAAAACTCAACATCACGTGGAGTGCAAAATTCACTTCACAAGGAAAAGGTATAACCAAGTCAGCGATCGACGCAGCTGTAACAAACAAGGTCAGTATCGGCCTTCATCCACATGGTCGTGCTTTGTTATGGTGTGCTAATTATATTGTTGTATTGTTATGAATAAATGTTTAATTGAAGCTAATTTGCTATATTTTCCTGTTAAGATAATGAAGATGATTATATTTGTGAGCCTATGTTTAATCAACTAGTACCACTACTATATTCATCCCTCCTTTTCTGTATTTATGCAGAGATGGATGCTCAGCTTGATTTTAGTGGAACTACGCAAAATGTTTAGATGGTTCATGTCCTCCATAATACTTCATCATGCACAATTAATCGAATGGTTCTCTAATCATTCGTCGACACCTTGAGCCACCAGACTATCTACTTGAATGGAGCTGCCAACGTATTCAAGGCCTTGTAACATATAAATACGAAATCCACCATGCTACGCAAGACATTGCTTGATTTCAGTGGAACTGCATAGAAAGATAAGCTGGTTAATCCAGCTCCATGTTCCATTGTAATGTGCAAACTGATGAAAAACCCCGCCCGTTCCACAATCATTGGCATTAGATATTTTGAATGGGAAAAGCTTGCCAAAGTTTAATCATTGATGTTAGCAAGAAGACATTCATTTGATATTTTCGAATTGGAAAACCTTGTCAAATTTTTCTCATTGATGTTAGCTTGAAGACATGCATTTGATATTTTGGAATGGGACACCCTTCTCCGTGAGCAGCGTCGGTCATTTTTTCCTGTTTGTGTGTTCAGTTCAGAAGTAAATATTGGCTCTGATGAGATGCATAATCATGAATGTTGACTTACGTATGGTATTTTAAGAGTTCGTTCTGGATGTTGTCTATGAAATTCCAGGCCTTGTAAGTTTTATTGCAAAGTTGATCTTGGAATGATGTGGCACGCGACATCACAAGCTGTTCACCATGCCTCCTGAGAATTATGCTTTGTATTGTTTTGCATGTTGATCTAATGCCAGTGATTTACATGTTAAGAATATCATCCTCTTATGTTGCTTCTGTTCTTAAGAAGTTCATCGTCTTAGGTTTCATCATAGCCTATACGACAACTGTAGGATCGAAAGTATGTCTAGAGGGGGGGTGATTAGACTACTTGTAAATATAAAAATTCTGCCTTTGACAAAGAACAGTTTTTGGTAGTTTCACAATTATGATCAAGTCAAGTATCACCCTACACATGCAATTCTAGAGTATAAGCAGCGGAAAGTAAATTGCACATGTAGTAAAGAGAGGTGGAGAAGATCAAACGCAATTTGGAGATGCAATGATTTTTCCCATGGTTCCGATAGGTGGTGCTATCGTACATCCACGTTGGTGGAGACTTCAACCCACGGAGGGTAAATGTTGCGCGTGTCCACGGAGGGCTCCACCCACGAAGGGTCCACGAAGAAGCAACCTTGTCTATTCCATCATGGCCTACGCCCACGGAGGGCTAGCCTTACTCGGGGTAGATCTTCATGAAGTAGGCGATCTCCTTGCCCTTACAAACTTCTTGGTTCAACTCCACATCTCGATGACGGAGGCTCCCAAGCGACACCTAACCAATCTAGGAGGCACCACCCTCCAAAAGCTAATAGATGTTGTAGATGATGATGAACTCCTTGCTCTTGTGCTTCAAATGATAATCTCCCCAACACTCAACTCTCCTCACTGATATGGCTGTGGTGGAAGAAAGGATTGAGTGGAAAGCAACTTGGGAAGGTTAGAAATCAAGTTTCATATGGTAGGAATGGAGGAACTTGATCTCAACACAAGGGTAGGTAGTTCTCTTCTCAGAAAGTGTAAGGTAGGAGTGGTAGTTCTTTCTGATGGCTCTCTTCACGAATGAAGAGGGGGTGGAGGGGTATATATAGCCTCCACACAAAATCCAACCGTTACACACATAATTGAGCAATCTCGGTGAGACCGAAGTGGAAACTCGGTCAGACCGAAAGTTCAAATATAGTGAACGTTGGGGTTTTCGGTGGGACCGAAAATACCATCTCGGTTTGTCCGATTTGAGCTAAGACAGGAACTTGCCAGTTTCGGTGAGACCGAAATCATCAACTCGGTTATTCCGAAATGATGACAAACGGTTACAGAAGCTTGGCAGCCCATGTTTCGGTGAGACCGATCTCAAACTCGGAATGACCGATTTTTCTAGGGTTTGGCTTATGGCTGAGGTGGTTCATCTCGGTGGGACTGAGTTTGGAAAATCGTTTGGTCCGAAATTACTTATGAGTGTGTATTGTAGTGAAAGTTGCTGATAGTTAAAGGAGATATATCACTAAGCACTTGAGCAACCAGATCATCAACACAACCTCATCCCCTTTTAATAGTATTGGCTTTTCCTATGGACTCAATGTGATCTTGGATCACTAAACCAAAAATGGAGTCTTGAGCTTTTGCCAATGCTTGCCTTAGCATTTTGAGGGGTCCACTTCTTCAGTCATTGCCATACCCATATCACTGAACTTCTCTGAAATGATTCTCAAGTAACTATTAGTTCAATGATATATATGTTGTTATTAATTGCCAAAACCACCCGGGGATTAGTTGCACTTTCAATCTCCCCCTTTTTGGTAATTGATGACAACATATAGATCAAAGCTTCGACAAGGGATATAATCAGTGAATAATATCGTCGCTTTGAGAAGTATGTGATAAGCAAGAGCTCCCCCTAAATTTGTGCATTATTTAAAATTTGCGTTTGAATGCAAATGCACAATCGATTAGGATCATGGGTCACTCTTCCATGTCACATACATCTTGGTGGAGCGCACAAAATGATAAGAATGAAAAGCATGCACCCAATCACCAAGACATGAGTAACTAGTCATACAAGATAGGAATAGCATATGATAAGCATTAAGCACACATTAAAGCATAGTACGACTAAGCACTCATTAAGGTAGCATCAAACGTAGTATCAAGCACACTGAAAGTTTCAAGAACCAAAAGAACCAAAAGTATCTCAAAGAAACCGCAAAAGAACGAAAGAGCACTCTCTCTCTCGAAGCCCTATGATCTATACAATTTCTCCCCCTTTGGCAACAAGTTACCAAAAAGTTTGAAAAAGCATAGAGCTAAACGTCACTGTGGGCTCTGCTGGCGGCTCCCGTCTGGGTAGATGTCGGAGTAGATATGACGGCATCGGCGAAGACTTCAGCTGATGTCTGCGCTGGAGGAGTGGATACTGGAGCTGTGGCTGGAGTAACTGCTGGAGCTGTAGGAGGTGCTGAAGTGGTAGTCCTGGAGTCAGTCACTGGGATAGCAGCTGATCGGGATCCTCTGGGAACCGGAGCAGTCTGGCGATGAGAGTCCTGGACTAGGTCATCCTGCATGAGCTCTGCCCTGTCCTGCCTTGCTTCCTCCATGTCTGCCTCAAGCTTGTTGACGGTCACCTGAAGTTCAGTCAGCTTCACGTCCAGAGCGTGGACCTTCTCGTCAACAATCCTCTCTAGGCTCTCCTGAGATTGTTCAATGCTGGCCAGGCGTTGTTTAATCCTTTGGGTAGCTTCAAGAATCTGCTCTCCGAAGCTCTTTGGTTTAGCTGCTGATGCTGCTGCCTCTTTAGCAGCTTTGGCTTTCCTAGCAGCTTCAATCTTGGCTTGACCTTCAACCAAAGTTGGATCCTCCTCGTCCATCACAACAACATTATCTTCATGCTCTGGCTGCAGTGGTAAGTGCTTCCTATCCAACAAGAATTTGCCCGTGCCAAACTTGGCATTGATAAGCATCTGAATCTGCGGGGCAAATCCACATGACCTCTTCTGGTCAGCTGCAGTCCTCTTAATGGTCTCTACCATTAAGTCCATCACCTTGAAAGGTGCCTTCTCATCAAGTATGTGCAGCATGTTGATAGAATACCCTCTGATCATGCGATGATCTCCAGACTTGGGCATCAAGGTATGCCTCAGAATAGTGTTAGTGGTAGGCAAACCTGCCTGGAGATAGTAGACTGAGCCAAGCTTCCACACTTCCAAATCTGCTGCGGGGATCTCCTTGTACATGTTCTTCATGGAATCATGGTTCTTCTTAGGAATCCCATAGACATCAATGTCATCCTCTCTTTGCACTGGAGCATTCAGAAGTTCTGCCCATTCTTCAACAGAAGAAGAAAACCTTTGACCTTCAGTCATCCAGGTGATCTTCCCATCAGGATAGAAATGAGCTGTGGCATAGAACTGCATAATCATCTCATCGTTCCAATCTGTCAGTTTCTGACCCACAAACTCAGCAACTCCACATGCAGTGAAGCTTTCATGCACATGGGGAAAGAAGTCTCGGTGCTCTTCACTGTCAATGTATTTCTAGTCAACCTATCTGGTATCTGCAACTATAGGCTTCTTGTCCATCAGCACAGTCTCATAGAAGTCCTGCTGCTCTCTGGTGTGGAATCTGGGGTCCACAGCAGTCCTTCTCCTCACGGCATATGGATCAGACTGTCTCCATAGCCTGAGACCTCTATCTTTCCTTGCCTTCATATCCTCGGCTTGAGGATGAGCATCGTTGTGAAGTGGCAGTTTTGGACGGAGTTTCAGCAACACATGTTCTTCTTCATCAGAATCAGCTGGTGGCACATCACCCTTGTTCTTCTCAGAGGCTGGAATGTTCCTGGTTGTCCTCTTGGGCTTGGCAGTAGGCTTTGCTGGAGCTGCCTTAGCTTGAGCAGGCTTCTTGGGCTTTGAAGTGGCTCCAGCCCTAATTGCATCACCCATGAGTTTCTGCTTCTGAGGAGCAGGCTGGGGTGCTTCTTCTTCTTCTTCCTCGACTGCTGCATCTGCATGAGGTTCAGCATACACAACCCTCTTCCTCTTGGATGTTTTCTTCACTTTGCTTGGGACTGGCTCTCCCAAGTTCAGCTTCTTGGCAACAGCTGATTGCTTGACCTTGCTGGTGCCTTTCTTTGACTGCTGCCCTTGTTGCTCTTTGGCAACATCTTTTCTCTTAGGCTTGGAGGACACTTCTTCTTCAGCAACAAAATCAGAATCCTCATCATCTGAGTTCCTCTCCTTTCTGGTTCTGGTGGCTGCAGGAGGCAAGCCACTAGGTGTACTCCTCTCCCCATCATCAATAGGGCTACTAGCCTCAGGACTAGTATCTGCCTCAGGAATCTCTGCAAAAGGTGACTCTGACCTGTTCTGGCTGTCACTGGCATCTGACATGGCTGACAACCTGTGAATAGATAAGGTATAGGCAGAGTAGAAGAGTTATCACAAACTGCAGAGGTTTTTGCAAAAAAATGAGTTCAAATTTTAGTTTTAAGTTTTCACATAATGCATTTCGGTCAGACCGATTTTCAGTTTCGGTGAATCCGAAGTGTATAACAGAAACTTTACACACCACTTTCGGTTGGACCGAAATGGGTTTCGGTCCTGCCGGTAAACTAGGGTTTCACTAAAACTCTACTTCAGTCACACCGATTTGCACAACTCGGTTGGACCGAAAGTGCAGTGCAATGGCCAGAGGCCGAATCGGTCACACCGAAAATTTAAAACCGGTTTCACCGAGATGTGTTCCGTGGAAACCTAAACCTAAGAATTTTACTCGAAACTAGAACCGATCTGGTGTTAAGGAATTTTCAATCGTGGCCAGATGTATTGTAAACCAAACGTGCAATGAATCGGATGGGGAGCACGAGAGGGATCGAGACTCACCCTAACTTGGTGGAGTCCCTCTACGGCGGCAACGGCGCGGAGGAGAAAACCGTTGACGGCGGCGGTGACCTGCGGCGAGGGCGCACAGGCGACGACGGCGACGATCCGGAGATCAGGGCGACGTCAGCAGGGGACGTGGGAGCGAAAACGTTTGAAGGAATAATCAACGCGCGCTGCCCTCAGTATTTATATCCCCTTGCTGTCGGTGGGACCGAGTTGAAAAACTCGGTGACACCGAGATGGATAACTGCTATGCAGTTACGCATTTTGGTCACGCCGAGATTTAGAACTCGGTTTCACCGAGATGAAACCTAGATCAGTCTAAGTGCTTTCGGTTTGACCGAGTGGGAGAAAGTTGGTCTGACCGAAATTTACTTAGAAGGTTTTGGAAGTCAGCCTTAGACGGATCGGTGGCTCAATGACTTGTTCAAAGTTTGTGATAAAAGCATGAATAGAATTTGAGACAAGAAAGCATAGATAGCTAGGGGAGGTGCTTAGGCATTCTTGTCCATCCATTTGGCCAGAAAAATCAAAACAACCAAAACAACAAATGGATGTCCTTGAATGGATAAAATCATGCTTCAACATGCTCACACAATAAGATAGCAAATGAAATATGTGTCAAACATGCACAACCAAAACTCTAGCTACTAGCACACAATTTGTCGATGACTAGGTCATCTTTATATGAGTATTTTGACTTAGGAGCCAAATGAGAACATTTGATCATAGGTCATACTCATCGTTTAAGCACAAGTGGGGTTACCACTTTTACATAAAGCATTGATGTGTTCACATCATTTGGAGATGCTTTAGCTCAACTTTTTAGAGCAAAGCTCCCCCTAGATGTGAGAACCCCTTTTAAAGGGTCAAACTAACCTTGGGTTGTCGTAGAAGACTTCATGTAGATGTTGAAGATGTGGATGCTCAATGTTGATGTAGATCATCAAGAGTTGGGAGCTATCCTTTGGATTAGGGCACTTTCAATACCTACATGGGTTAGTCCCACAAGGAACAAACAAGGATATCCATGGACATAGATTGAAGTTCACAATAGATGATGTCCATGAAAGCAATGATTACCTTGTCCCTTGACTTACCAACAAGAGGGTTTGTGACTCCATGAACTAGTGCATGATGTGGAAGTTGATTGCACAAGTTGCCAAAATGAATGTGAGTGAAGTATGTTGGCGGAGTCACCCTCAAGAACCTTCTAGTTCTTCTTCTTCGGGATCCACATCATCTTGATGGGAATCCTTGGGGTTGTAGTTGAGCTTGACGAAGTAGAACTTGACGTGTCCTTGGGAACCCACTTGACCATGGCTTGAGGTGCTTCAATGAATGCATCAATCTCCACTTGAAGCTTGTCCTTGGCTTTTAGCTTGTGGTCTTGTGGTGGAAGGTCATCTTGAGCTTGTTCCACATTGGAAGAAGTAGGATCGTACTTCTCCTTTTGAGAAACAAACTGTGGAGTAGGGTATTGACCTTCTTCCCACTCAACACCTTCGGCGTTGAACTTTCGCTCAAAACCAATCCCTTGATTCTTCCGGTGCCTTCCTTGCTTGCGAATAATTTCCTCAAAGTTCTTGCTTCCGGCAAGACTCTTGTAGACACCTTTCTCTATGATTTCCTTCAATAAGCTATTCTCTTGCTCAAGTGTAACTTGGCTTGAAACATTGTTAGTGGAATCAAGAGAACTACTAGAAGCAACAACATTGGATTTAACATGGTTATTGTTACTACTAGAGGAAGAATTTTTTCTTATGCTTGTCATGCTTAGTCTTAATAGGTGGCAAGAAATTAGACAAGAGAAGTCGTTTGGCAAGATATGAAGAACTCTTCTTTCGAAGATCGTCATTGATCGCTTTTAGAAACTCATGTTCTTGCTCTAGAGTGAGCTTCTCGAAGCGTAGCTTCTCATGAGATCTTAGGAGCTCTCTATGATCTTCTTGAGTTGTTTCATGAGCTAACTTAAGAGTGTTTAGTTCTTTAGTTAGACGCTCAATCTCCTTCATAGCATTGTCATTCGACTCTTCTCGACTATAAAGACTACTAGCATTTTCATCGTTACTAAGCTCACTAGATTTGTCATGCAAGAGCTCATCTTCACCGAGCAAGTCATCCTCATCACTATCAAAGTCAATGAATTCAGGGTGTGTTACCTTGGGTCCTTTAGCCATGAAGCATCTTCCAATTCCCTCATTTGGTGAATCAAATAAGTCGTAGGAGTTGGAGTTGGAGGATACGAGAGCAAGTCCGGCAACACCTTCATCTTGACTGTAGTCGGAGTCGGAGTGATAGCTTCCATCGGACTGATTGTCGGAGTCGGAGCCGGAGACCCATTCACCTACATGAGCTTGATGTCTTCTTCTTGTGTAGCTCCTTGATGACTTGTCTTTCCTCTCCGAATCCTTGCTTCTCCGAGAGGGTCTTCGTTCATAACGATCATCTCTACTCCTTCTCTCTCTCCGAGGTGACTCATCTCTTGATCTTCTTCTTGGAGATTCTTCTCTTCTCTTGTGGGCAGCCGTACACTCATTTGAGTAGTGTCCAGGTCTTCCACAATTGTAGCAGTTTCGATCACGGCTAGAAGATCTCTTTTCATCATATGATCTAGACTTTGAGCTTCTCTCTTTGCCTCTATTCTTGTAGAATTTGTTGAAGTTCTTAACCATTAGGCTTATCTCTTCATTGGAAATTAACTTGTCACTTGAGGTTGTGGTAGCATCACTTGTAGCTATGTAAGCACCACTTGACTTGTTGTGAAGCTCTTCCTTATCCTAAAGTGTCATCTCATGAGCAACAATTCTTCCAATGACTTCAGTTGGCTTGAGAGTCTTGTAGTTTGGCATCATTTGGATCAAAGTGCACACGGTGTCATATTTTCCATCCAAAGCTCTGAGAATCTTCTTAATGATGAATCGGTCGGTCATTTCTTCGCTTCCTAAGCCGGCAATCTCATTTGTGATGAGAGCAAGCCTAGAATACATTTCAGCGACTCCTTCACCATCCTTCATCTTGAACTTGTCAAGTTGACCTTGAAGAATATCTAGCTTTGATTCCTTCACAGACTCGGTACCTTCGTGCATTTCAACCAAAGTATCCCAAATCTCTTTAGCATTCTCAAGACGGCTGATTTTGTTGAACTCCTCGAGACACAAGGCATTGAAGAGAATGTCACAAGCTTGAGCATTGTTTTGCAACATCCGCAACTCTTCCGGTGTAGCTTCGCGATCTGGAACTTTTCCTTCCTCGAAGAATTCACCTTGCATACCAACACAAATAATGCCCCATGCGGCTGGGTTATGACCAAGAATATGCATTTTCATTTTATGCTTCCAACTAGCAAAATTTGTACCATCAAAGTAAGGACCTCTACGATAATTACCCTCACTAGACGCCATACTCTCCTAGGTTGTGAAACCAAGCTTATGAAGTCCAATGCAATGGAAACCGAAACAATGGAAACCTGGCTCTGATACCACTTGTAGGATCGAAAGTATGTCTAGAGGGGGGTGATTAGACTACTTGTAAATATAAAAATTCTGCCTTTAACAAAGAACAGTTTTTGGTAGTTTCACAATTATGATCAAGTCAAGTATCACCCTACACATGCAATTCTAGAGTATAAGCAGCGGAAAGTAAATTGCACATGTAGTAAAGAGAGGTGGAGAAGATCAAACGCAATTTGGAGACGCAATGATTTTTCCCGTGGTTCCAATAGGTGGTGCTATCGTACATCCACGTTGATGGAGACTTCAACCCACGGAGGGTAACGGCTGCGCGAGTCCACGGAGGGCTCCACCCACGAAGGGTCCACGAAGAAGCAACCTTGTCTATTCCATCATGGCCTACGCCCACGGAGGGCTAGCCTTACTCGGGGTAGATCTTCACGAAGTAGGCGATCTCCTTGCCCTTACAAACTTCTTGGTTCAACTCCACATCTCGATGACGGAGGCTCCCAAGCGACACCTAACCAATCTAGGAGGCACCACCCTCCAAAAGGTATTAGATGTTGTAGATGATGATGAACTCCTTGCTCTTGTGCTTCAAATGATAATCTCCCCAACACTCAACTCTCCTCACTGATATGGCTGTGGTGGAAGAAAGGATTGAGTGGAAAGCAACTTGGGAAGGTTAGAAATAGAGTTTCATATGGTAGGAATGGAGCAACTTGATCTCAACACAAGGGTAGGTAGTTCTCTTCTCAGAAAGTGTAAGGTAGGAGTGGTAGTTCTTTCTGATGGCTCTCTTCACGAATGAAGAGGGGGTGGAGGGGTATATATAGCCTCCACACAAAATCCAACCGTTACACACATAATTGAGCAATCTCGGTGAGACCGAAGTGGAAACTCGGTCAGACCGAAAGTTCAAATATAGTGAACGTTGGGGTTTTCGGTGGGACCGAAAATACCATCTCGGTTTGTCTGATTTGAGCTAAGACAGGAACTTGACAGTTTCGGTGAGACCGAAATCATCAACTCGGTTATTCCGAAATGATGACAAACGGTTACAGAAGCTTGGCAGCCCATGTTTCGGTGAGACCGATCTCAAACTCGGAATGACCGATTTTTCTAGGGTTTGGCTTATGGCTGAGGTGGTTCATCTCGGTGGGACCGAGTTTGGAAAATCGGTTGGTCCGAGATTACTTATGAGTGTGTATTGTAGTGAAAGTTGCTGATAGTTAAAGGAGATATATCACTAAGCACTTGAGCAACCAGATCATCAACACAACCTCATCCCCTTTTAATAGTATTGGCTTTTCCTATGGACTCAATGTGATCTTGGATCACTAAACCAAAAATGGAGTCTTGAGCTTTTGCCAATGCTTGCCTTAGCATTTTGAGGGGTCCACTTCTTCAGTCATTGCCATACCCATATCACTGAACTTCTCTGAAATGATTCTCAAGTAACTATTAGTTCAATGATATATATGTTGTTATTAATTGCCAAAACCACCCGGGGATTAGTTGCACTTTCAACAACTAGTTCGGGTAGGCTAGCTAGAAGTGTAACCATATGACCCATACATAACTATGTCACATCTAGATGTGTCCTAAGACAGACCCAAATAAATTGCTTCATCCTGGTTTCCTGACATCACGGTCCCAAACAATTGTCGACCTATATAGTAAATAAACGAGAGAATTGCACAAGGAGCGGCCAACAGCTGGGACCCAGCAGCTCGAGCAGTATTTGTTTTTAAGGTGTGAGCAGAGTTTTTCTTGAGCGATGTTTTTGTTGTTCAGAGGAGTAGGGTATCAACTCAGAGGGACTGTGGCCTGTCTATCCCAAGCTATTATTTTATGTCGATCAAATATACAACCCAGATATTTATAGTTCAAGGTGAAAATGGCTTGCCCAGGCCCAGCTATACGTTTTTGAGGAATACCCAACCAAGGCCAACTTGTTACTCTTCTGCTCGTTGGGCTGTAAATCTTTCCTACGAGGGATGCATTAGGCTTGCCAAGAAAATGGGTTTAAAAATAATAAATGGGTTGTAATTATAAATAATGTAATTAGTTTTAGTATTATATTTTTGTGGATTTTTCTGACGGAACCTCGTCAGAGGTCGGGGAGCTCCCGCATTGCATTTTTTGGATTTAAAATTTTTTAATTTCATTAATTGTTGCACACAATATTTCGTTGAATATTTACCTAATATGGATTTAATTTGAAATTAGATTTAATATGGCTTGAAATTTCAGGACAAATAATATATAGGATCCCATCAAAATGTGGGAAATTTGGTTAAAATTATAAACCGTTGTCCTGGCTCAGAAAATGTGATGTAATGTTAACAAACAGTAAATGGGTTGCAGTAAATTCCATTAGAATTAAGAAATGGGTTGTAAATTATTAGAAATTGCAAATGGGCTACATGCTCTCTGCCACAGTTCTGATGATCACTTGTGGGCCTACTAAGTTCATGCGTACGAAGCCATAAAAAACAAAGTTGACGCATACGCAAGGCTTTTTCACCTTATTGTGAACACATGATTCTAGCTGAAGTGGCCGTTGGATGTTCATCCAATGGCTATCGTGCTTCTTCACTCTCGGATATTCTTGCTTCAGTCGCACAAACTATCATCAGCGGTACCGCCTGCTACCGCCTCCCGCGGCCGGCTGTGCTGTTGCGCAGGCCTCACAGGCCTACCCTACTCCCATTGCCGTCCAGGCCATTCCTCGACTCACCAACACCTCCTGTTATTCTCTGCCGACGGCAGCCTCACACCGCAGCCGTACCAGTGAACCCTCGTACTCCCCTCTACGTGAGCATCCACTGAGGCGTCTTCGCCGGGTGTGGGTCATTCCCTTCTTAGGCCTCGCCATCGTAACCGCGTTGGTTTTCTCGAGGCGACGTCATTAGCATTGTCAACAAACGAGAGCCATTGGAAGAGGGATGTACATGGAGTTGCTTGCAGTAGGGACCCACAGGGTCCACGGGTGCACGCAAGCAATTTCCTCCTTATTATGCGAAAACAAATGATTTCTCCCTCTGACAGGTTTGACCCACCAGCTACATCTTCGCATGCAAGCAAGTGACTCCTTATTAAGCGGGAAAAAAATCCACTCGCTGATAGGTGGGACCCACCAACTACATCTTCGCATGCAAGGAAATGCCACCTTATTACACACACAAAAATGATTCCCCCTACTAGCTGGGACCTACCAAATTTGGAGAGTGACTTTTGGGCCTACTAAGTTAGCACGTACGCAGGGCTTTGTCACCTTAGTCAACATGCAATACTAGGTGCAGGGACCGTTGGATGTTAATCCAACCACCGTTCTGCTTCTTCAACCTCTGGTCCTCTTGCTCCAGCCCTCCAAACCAGCGTCGGTCATGCCGCTTATTCCTGCCTCCCATGGCCGGCTGTCTTGCTGTGCAGGCCTCGCCGCTCCACCCTACTACCAATCACTGGCCTGGCCATCCTTGCACTCACCTAGACCTCATGTTATTCTCTGGGGACGGCAGCCTCACACTAGAGCCGAACCAGTAAACCCTCGCACTCCCCTCCATGTGGGAAACAACTGTCGTGTCTTCCTCGGCTCCGGGTCAATCCCTTCCTATGCCTCGCTGTCGTCCATCGCCTTGGTGCTCTCGGCGCGGTGTGGTCAATGTGGTGAAGGAATGACTTCCATCAGAAGAGGACTGTAAGTGGAGGAGCTGACAGCTGGATCCATGGCCGCACACAAGGAAGTGCAACCTTATTACGGGCAAAAAAATGATTCCGCCCCTGACTGCTAGGACCCGCCAGCTATATCTCTACATGCAAGGAAGTGCCTCCTTGTCCTCCCTGATAGCTGGGACCTACCCAGTGGATGCGTACATAGCGTTATCTGTCTGGTCGTGAACGTGTACGTACATAGCAGTTGATCGGTCTCTCTACAGCGATGAATCGTGGCCAAGTAAGGAGCGATACATGTCATACGTACAGTCTCGTCTAAACCGTGTACACGTACATACAGCCACAGGGAAAAAATATTGCTACGTACCAACATACGGGTGGAGTCTTGAATGTGTACTTGCGCATACGTACGGCCAGGGCTGGTGTACATGGAGAGGCAGCGGATGGCAGCAATGGTGTCGTGTTCATCGGCAGCCAACAGGCGGGTCGGAACGTAGAAACAGCGTCGTGTTCATCGGGAGGCAACAGAACGCGTCGCGTTCATCGGCAGCCAACTGGCTTGGATGGAATAGCCAAAACCTGGTGTGGTGTAGCACAAAACGGAGGGAAACGGCCTTCTGGTGGAGCACGTATGGTCGAAACGGTGTCCTGTTCATCGGGAAGGGTCTGGCGTACCGCAAAACGGAGGAAATGGCCTTCTGCTCAACCGGCTACAGTCGAAACGGAATCTTGTTCATCGGGAGGGGTCAGGCGTACCACAAAATGGAGGAAGCAGACTTGTGTTGGAGCGCTACAGTCAAAACAGGGGTCCTGTTCATCGGGAGGGGTGTGGCGTACCGCAAAACGGGACTCCACGGGCTACTGTTCACCCACCGTCGACTTCCTCCATCCTCCACCTGCACTGTTCATCCACCGCGTCTTCCTTTGCCTCCATCGGCTACTGTTCAACCAGCCCTCCATCGGCTACTGTTCAACCAGCCCTCCACGGGGTCCTATTCATCCAGCCCCAACCGGCACGGCTGTGGCGGCCTCCTCTCGGGGTCCTGTTCATCCAGTGGCAATGGCGTGCTACTACTACCACTTGGTCCTATTCCTCCCACCCCCACCAGGAACTATTCATCCAACCCTAACCACGTACTTCTCGACTCATTCAACCAACCCCATGTTCACTGTTCATCAAGAGGTAGCAGGTTCGATCGGCTTCAGTATGCAGCAGTAGTGATTGAGCGGGTTCAGTTAGCAGCGGAGGAGTCGGCCGGGTTCAGTTAGCAGCGAAGGGATCGATTGCTCGGGTTCAGTAACGTAGCTAGTGCAATCGCTCAGGTTCATTTAGCGGACGCCTCTCTTGTGTTCAATTAGATCCCAACGCCTCAAACATACACGTTACGTGTACGAGAGAAATGTGCAAACCTCCGTGCATTGCTCCGCCCAGACCACCCACCATAACCGGAAACTCCCCATTATTTTCCTCGCCCTCGCTTCTACCATGATTATTTTCGTCATGGACAGCCCAAAGAATGTCATGCAGGTGCGTCCCCGGCCCGCCCAGCACGAAAAGCCCATTTTCTATCGTGGTTTTTGACATAGAAGTAGGAGCCCACCACATCTACGATGATACGAGTTTTTGTCACAATTATCTTCATAGAAATGTCATAAGCATGACAAAAAAATTCTTCCGGGCCAAAATGTCACGAATGTGTCTTTTTTTTGTAGTGTCTACATCATGCCCTCGCTCGCCCTCTCTCTCTGTCTCTCACACAAATATCTACCATGGCGCTGCCGATTTATCCACGCGCCGACGAGTAGGCGACCCCCCGAGGACGTTCAGTCGAAGAGCTGCGCGAGGAGGACCCCTACGGGCCGTCGGATGAGGTTGCCCCAGACCACCCAACTTTGGAGTGGTTTTAGGGCATGTACAATCTTTGTCTGTGGAAGTCGCTGCCGCTAGCTGAGAAATCCAGGCAAGTGGCATTCAAGAAGGAGATGGCAGAGGAGGAAGCCAGGTACCTAGGCGGCCTGTGAAGCCCATGAGGCCGCCTGGAAAAAGGAGGCAGTGGAGCTTTGGGGGCAGGTGCGTCGTCCTGCGGAGGAGGTGTACGACAATAGGTACTTCATGAGGAAGGTCAAAGGCGCTAGGTGCCTCATCGTTGTGTAGAGGTGGGCCGATAAGATCCAGCGTGTTATCGACGAGGAGCTCCGATGGGTGCCCAACCAAATGGCAAGATCATTCGCGCTCATCCACAAGCAAGAGGCAGATCGGTACGTCAAGCGCTGCGAGGCAGAGGAGGCGGAGTATTACCTCCATGTTGGGAAGATGCCACACAACAGAGAGGTGCTGGCGAGGGGCTGCGGGAATACTGCCCCCAGGAGGGATTATTAGTTTTAGTATTGTTCGTTTTCATTTTTATGCATAGTACATAGTAGTTAAGTATCAGCACGTATAAGTGATGATATTATATATATTTTGTGATGAACTAATGAACAACTAATATATATTATAAATTCCATTTGTCTATCTGTTTTTGTATACAAATTTGTATCTAGTTGTTATCATCCACATATACAGAATGGAAAGCGTATATACACACAATTAAACATAACATATAAGAACAGAAAACATGGTACACACATTGAAATAGAGCAAAATTATGATTGTTGTGAATACATAGCGATCCATGTCCAAACGACTCAACAAAATAAAACACATCCATGACGAGCATCCCATGCATATGGTAGCTCTTGGCTCTGCCTGAACTCGTGCAGGCGTTCGTCCAAGCGGTGGACATGCTCGCGATACATCTAGAGCGCGATCTCGAGCTCCAAGTTGGCTATTTCATCGGAGATCACTAGCTCGAGGATGCGAGGGCCATGTTCCTCTAGTGCGCCCAGATGGACATGTCGGCCAAGGAGGTGGTCTAGCCTAGTGACCAACACGTTGGTATCGAGCGGGGCATGGACAAGGCAAATGGCATGACCCATGCGAACGGCGTGGCGGGCGTCTAGTGCAAGTACGGCGCAGCTAACCTCTGGTGCATGTATGGTGCAGACGGCCTCTGCCCACTCTTGGCGGGGAATGGGGGTACTGATGGGAGATGTACACAGCTACGACTACATGTCGCCAGTAGGCAAGCGTCAATGGATCCGCTCTTGCTATGTGGCGCACCGCGCCTCTCGCTATGTGATGCTCCAACGGACGCGCCTAGCTTGCTATGTGGCGCACCATCGATCACGTTATGCGGCGAGCTGCAGAGTATCGACGCGGATGCGCCTAGCATGATCCGCGTCGCTGAAGCATCGTGCGCCAAGGGTCTTGTCAACCCTGGCGATGACGCACAGTACGGCGCCGTCCATCGCATTGTCGTGGAGTGCTTCAGCCTCGACGGGCTGTGGCACCTTCTCGTTTTCCTCGTCGAGGAGGTTGATGGTAGAGGCAACGCTTTGGTGGGTTGTCATGCTTGGACTAGGTGGATGTCATATTCGCTTGTTGCCTTGGTGCATAGCATGCCGCCTAGGTTTATGCGCAATATCGCTCGGTGGTGGTGAGAAACCGTTGAGGAAATGGCAGGAAACTATGGTGTGTTCATAAAACGCCACAAATCAATCAAAACTTAGCATACAAGGAACATCGAGCTAGCATGAGGTGTGCGGGCACATTGCTCGCCGAAGGCTATGATCCATATACTTGTGTGCCCAACAGAGCACACTATTCATAGTAAAGAATAATGTTCCATTTGTCCTAGGAGAGTAGTGGCGGCAAGCGTCACAAGAAAAAGTAGATGATGATAACATGATGGTTTATCATAGTTAACTATGCATGTAATAGTTTACTTTGGTGTGTGGAAATGTCATGTGTGTACTAGGCACCTATGTAATTGGATGTATAATTTGTTGTGCAATCATGTCCTTATTAGTATATATGGTGTTGTTCTGATGCAATCACATCGCACACGTACCACACACATCTTGTTAAGTTCAACCATGTTTGTTCTCTTGGCTCAATGCAAACAGTTCATCTGAGTGAACTGTATGACGTATATCACACACACCTTAATCTGGCTCACCATTTATGTTGTGTTTCCTAATCACAAACAGTTCATACGAGTGAACTGTATGCAGTATATCGCGCACACCTTCATCTGGCTGCATGTTTATGTTGTTATGCCTCATCACAAATAGTTCATTGGAGTGAACTATATGCCACACATCACACACGAAACTGTAATATGGACCGTGTTGATGTATCCGCCATCGCAAACATTTTGCATCTTTTTTTACGGTTTTTACATCACCGTTTGCGATTAATGCATTGCACACAGTTTCCCCGAAGGGTCTCTGGTTGTAGTGTCACGTTAGCGTCAACCTATAGTAGTGAGAAGAACCTCGGGGAGTGGGAGGAATGCATACCCATCGCCGAGTACACCTACAATCGTGCTAGACATTCGACTATCGACAAGTCCCTCTTTGTGTTCATCCGCGGCTTCAACCCTTTGTCCCCATTGGACATTCTACCACTCCGACTACAAGAGAGAATCAACATGGACGCTAGTGCACGCTCAAGCTATCTCAACAAGATGCATGAGGATAACGACACGCCTTCGAGCGCCAAGAACAATGCCAAACGAACAAGCTCAAAGGTAACAAGACTCTCATGGTGTTCAATCTAGGCAATCTCATATGGCTACATCTTCGAAAAGACCGCTTTCCTCAAGAACGCAAGTGTAAGCTCCTACCCCGAACCCATGGACATTTCAAGGTGCTAGCACGCTACAAAAACAATGCTTACAAGATCGACATCCCTCTTGACTAGTACAACATGAGTGACATCTTCAACATCAAGTTTTTTCAACTTACCATGGTGATAAATTAAACGATCTACGGACAGATCTCTCCCAAGGGAGGGATGATGTGGAGCATCCTTCGATCATTTCAATGGACTCCACTTCGACTCCTCGAGCTACACCTGGACCTAAGACAAGAGCTCGTGCAAAGGCCATTGAGATAAAGGCAAACTCATTCCTATACGAGATCGATATGGATATGAAAGGAACTTGGATCCTACCTCACCACAACATGCTATGTGTCATTAGGTACGAAGACGAACGCCACCAAGCAGCTAAGGGACACCCCAAAGGAGTAGGGGAAGGACCCCAAGGCCACGAGGAATAAGGAGTCGCACCCCAAGATCAACGCAGCACCTCCCAGGCGACCCCATGCCCACGGGCCTCCAAGACCCCGTGCACACAGACCACCAGGGAGGCTTCTATAACCCGTGCACCCCAGACCCCGTGCGCACGGGCCCTCACTTTTTTAGCACCCCATGTGCAAGGGCGTGTACCATGCACACCGGCCTCACTTACCCCGTGCGCACAGGCCTCACTTACCTCACGGGCCTCCCAGGCTTCAGTTGTGGACGCCCTATCTTGCCTCCCAAGTCATCCCCTACCTCCCCTTGGCTATATATTTCGGGTCTAAGACATTTTTTAGGGTTAGCAAAGTATTAAATGACATTTGAGAGAGTTACGCTCCTTGTATCACTCCTCTAGGAGATCAAGGCTAGTGGATATCAAGACCCCTACAAGGGAAGGATCTCTCTAGATCATCAAGACCACATGTCCTTTGGATTTGGGAAGAACCTTTACTGATTTGTGCTTGTTTCCTTGCATTGTTCTTGTATTCTTATGGATGTCAACTTTGATGTTCTAGTTGATGTGGGATTGGGTTCTTGTTTGAGTGAATTTCTCTTTGTTTCATCCTTTTGCCCCTCCAAGAGTGAAAAGATGTCCACCTAGGGTTTCACCCTAGATCAAATCTCTAGAGTTACACTCTGTCGGTGTACAAAAAGAGGGGCACACTTTTTGTACCCATATGACTGTGCACGGGCAGTCCGAGCCTCAGGCACCACCACACCAAACATTGCAAGGGAGGTGAGCCGGGGTAAGACCGAAGCTTGATGGAGACTGGAGCAACGCCAAGAACAAGACCACAAAGAGCAAAGGGACGAAGCAACTTCCCCCGCCAAGATCCTTGCCGGGAGCCAGTTTCAGCAGCCCTAGCAAGATCCTTGCCGGGGCTGGCTCTGGCAGCCCCGGCAAGACCCTTGCCGCGGCGCCTCGCCCCGCGCCTACGGAGCGGATCACCCTTGAGTCCACCGCCCCCATGGGGCGAGGATTCGGGAGATATCCCCGTGGTGGCATGCAGATCTTTGTGAAGACATCAAAGATCAGATACAAGCTAAGAAGACGACGACCCTTGGCGGGATCCCAGCCAAGGAGGACCACAAGGCCTCTGGCAAGCACCTTGCCGGGGATGACAGCAGGCGCCATGACAAGACCCTTGCCGGGGCCCCGGCAAGGCCCTTGCCGAGGACACCCGCAGGGCCACCATCACGCCTGCACCAACTGAGTTTCCACCGCCCCACGCGGCTGCCGACCCAACCAGCTGGGCAGGCACCTGCATGGCAACATGTAGATCCTCGTGGAGACCCGCCTTTGCGCCACCTCAGCTGCCTACCTGCCTACATATCACCCCAGGCACCGCTGGCCAGGGCGCGTGTCAACACAAGGAGGAGCGGCGACGGACAAGATGGACGTCTCCCCTCGTCCCCGATAAAGCAAGGACACCTAAGCTAAGTGCATTAAATGCGCCTTGTCCTGTAGTGCGAGGGATAACCTCGCATCACTGTACCCTTTCCACCTCCTGTGTGCCACTGTGGCAACCCCTATTCCCGATAAAAGGAGGCCCGAGGCGACCATGAGAAGGATTCGGATTTTTAGAACTCCTCACGACTATTTTGGAGCTCCTCACTAGCTGAAGAACACAAACATATAATCCACCAAAGCAGGAGTAGGATTTTACGCATCTTTGCGGCCCAAACCTGGGGAAAGGAACCATGTCCTGATGGTTAGATCCGCTCTTCTCTCAACCCCGCGCCCCGCAACCGTCGTAGGGATTCTTGTGATCCCATAGGTGTCAATCCAAATACACCGACATCTTTGGCGCGCCAGGTAGGGGGCGCAGTTGTGAGAATCGGCTCTAGTAGTTGGCCCGACGCTCTCTCGTCTTCGTGGCCCTTTGAGAAGGAAGGAGGCCGGAAGATCTGCGCTCGAGCGACTACAAATAGAAGCTAAGTTACATCGAACCTTGGATATTTCTACCCTATTGTTTAAAGTTATTATCCTCGGAGCTGTCATTCTTTGTGCAAAAAGAAACTTGCATGCAAATGGGGCCCTTCCTGATCGGCAACGCCTTTGCTCTGTTTCGAGTCCGCTCAATAGTTCAAATGGCTACGTTGGAAACGGTAGGGTAGCCTTCCGCAATTGGCGAAGCTCTCGACTCTGACTCGAGTCAAACTCGATAGTTCGAGCGGCTGCGTTAAGAGCGGCAAGCTGGCGGACCCGGCAGCACGGTCGCCGGGCAGGTCAATGGGAACCCGTCCCCGAGACGCCGCCTTGGGTATTTCGCGCCGGCAAGCCTACCCAGTTAACGTAGGGTGGACACACAAAGAGGCAGCAAACAGGAAAATAACATGCATAATTCCAAAGATGTTTCAAAGTTATATTACATCATGCCATCGCTGCGGTTCTAACTAAAGATAAAATTTGTCTTGGTCATGAACCCGCTGCGGCAAGGAAGAACGGGATGCCTAATCCCGGCGCTGGCCCTCCACCCTCTTGATTTCATCGATGCGGCTGATGACGGGCTTGATGCGCTCCTTGAGCGCCGTGAGGTCAGCATCCCCCGGCAAGCTGTCCATCGCGGCTTCGAAGTCGAGGGTATGGTTCCAGAACGCCACCTTGGTGAGGACCTTGGTCATGACCCCCCGGCAGAGCCCCCGGGCTTCCCCGGCAAGCGTGGCCGTTCTGTTGGAGTGAAGATCAGTCAAGGCACGGAGGATGCCCTCAAAGAATAGGGTCAGCTTGGCATTGACGGACCCGCTCCATTCAGGGGCATACCTCACGTTTGGCATCCCCATGAGGGCCAACTGTGAGGTAACCCTGCCGGCGATGTCCTCCAGCTGGCTGATCCACCTGTTCTCGCCCGCCAAGTATTCTTGGTGGGAGGCGCCCTCGTCCGCCCGCAGCTGCTTCTCCTCCTCCAGGCTCTTGGTCAAGGCCTCCTCCCGAGCTGAGCTCTCCGACAACATCTTCTCGAGATTCTCCAGCCTTAGCCTGAGATCTCTGATGGAGTTTTGCGCCTCGGTGAGCTCCCCAGCCCTGCTGATGACCGCTCCCTGTGCCTCTGTCAGGGCGCAGTTGAGCCTGTTCTTTTCGTCGGACAGCCTGAGGGCCTGCTCCTTCAGCCTGTCCCGTTACACCTCCAGCTCTTGTACCTTGCCGGCATTGGCCAGAGCTTGGGCATCGAGTGCCTCTTTGTGCCTCTGCCCCAGCTCACGAGTCCGCCGCTCGACAAGAGCCTCGAGCTCCTCATCCTTGCTGCGGAGCGTTGCGGCAAGCTTTGCTTCATGCGCGGAGAGGTCTTCTTCCTGGGAATCGAGGGCGGCTTGATGTTGGTTCCGGGCGGCCTCCGCCGCGGCAGCCAAGTTCGTTGCCTCTTCCTGGGCCTTCTCGATATCGGCCATCTTCATGATGAGCTCTGCATCACGCTTGGCCAGTTCTTCCTGGAAGGCCCTCTGTTCCTCGCGGGACTGGTGGAACCAGGTTTGCGCCTCAGTGACGCGCGCCTGGAAGTCCACCTCCGCATCGTCCACCGCTGCCGTTCTGGACTTAACCTTGTCCATACGGGCACGGTAGGGCGCCTGGAGCTTCCGGAAGTTGGCCCCCATGGCCCGGAAGAGCTGCCCTTCTGGAGAGCCGGCGCTGCCGGTGCCCGGTTCATCAACAACTTCGAGCCTGGTGGCGGCGAGCACCTCGCCATGGAAGACTTCCCCTCCGGCGGGCGCCCGGGAGCTTGGCGCCCCGGCGAGATGGACGAAGAGGCCGTCGCCCACCTTCAGGTACCTGCCGGGGCCTGAGGTTGTGGAGTAAGAAGGCTGATCATCAGTCGCCTCTTCCTCGGCTGTGGCCTTGCCGGCCTCCCCGGCAGGCCCACCGCCGGCACCCTCGGTGGCGCCCTTGGCGGCATCCTCGATGGCTTTATCCGCGGCGGCCCCGGCAGCGTCCTTGGCGGCCTCCTCGGCGGCGATCTTGTCGGCCTCCGCCGCGGCCTCCTCAGCAACCTCCTTGATGACGGTGTCCACGTCCTCCACATCTGTTGGAGAGGGGCCTGGGCAGTGATGGGGATGATGAAGCCAAGAAAAAGGATAAGGGAAAAGCAAAGAAAGAAGACAGGTACTCACCAGTGCCGGGCTGTGAAGCGGAAGTCCCCTCCCCGCCAGCGTCCGGCGCCGGGGCAGAGCCACCAGCGCACAAGTTCCCCTCTTCCTCCATGCGTGTGGGCTCCATGCTTGGTGCCCTTGTCGGGGACGCCCCTCATGGCGGCGTGGTCGATGGGGGTGGTGCGTTGGGGGTAGCCCCCTACGGCCCCTCCTGCTGCTGCTCCCATCTTACAAAACCAGCAAGGTCAGCACCTTAGCATCAAACGCCTACTGCATGTCGAGCGGGAAGAGGATCGTGGAATTACGATGGGGGCTGTGCTGGGGGCTGCCGTCTGGGCTGCTCAACACCACCAGTGGTGTCCCTGAAGCCCCAGCCGGGGGCTGGCTGCTCGCCGAAGCTTTGGCCCTCTTCATCCTTTGGGCCAGCGTCTCTGCGTCCCTGAAGAAGCAAGAACAGATCAAGATAAGTGCCATGGTCTAGGAGGATGGAAATGGCAATAAGAAATGGAATACTTACTCGTCGTCCATCTCCTCCTCCTCCTCCGCCGCTTTCCTCTTCCTCTTCGGGCTGAGAGGCCCGAGGTTGAAGGGGAACTCCGTGTCGCCATCCGAGTCGACGTCTGCCGGGGGAGGCGCAGAAGGGGGTGGAGTTTGTGCGCGCCTAGACGGAGAAAGGGCTGCCGCCTTCTTCTTCTCGGCGGCTTTCGTCGACCTCTTCGCCGCCGTGGCCCTCGTTTGGCGCCTGGACCCCTCCAGGGCCAATTGAGGCTGCGCAGTCTTGCCAGGCGGAACCGGCTCACCGGAACAGGCCCGCCGCAGGACTCGCCCTCTTCCCCTGGCTGGCGCCGGGCCGGCCGCCGCGTCCTCCTCCGACGACGACCCATCGGCCGCGTCTTCAACCAGCGGAGCTCCGGTGCCGGCGCTGCTAGCCTCTCCGGCGGCCGCCGCCCACTGGGCGAACTCCTCCTCCTCCGCAGCCGTGGCGTCCTTGTCTTCCACACCCCCGGCGCTGCCGGCCTCCATGACGAGCTGCGCCTCCCTCGCCCTGGCGGCGATGTAGTCCAGCTCCTCCGGTGTGGTGTCCCTGACAAGCCACCACTCGAGGAATTACTGCATGACATCATCCGCCGGCTCCTGCCAGCTCGGGACGAGGCTATGCGAGTTGCATTCCGGCATCATGGCAACGATCTCGGACTGGCACGAATTGTTGCACAGCGGGACCACCCCCGCTGGCAACTTGAAGAGCTGCCCCTTGATGGCCTTGCCGGCCTTTGCGGCAGCCTTCGCGGCCTTGCCGGTCCGTTCGACCTCGCCGTCGCGGCCCACGTCGAGCTGGAATATCCGCTGGCGGAAATGGGCGTGGCCCATCACTGTGAGGTTGTGGTCAAGGCCAGGGCAGAGCCGCATGACGTCGGCCTGGTTCCTGAAGAGCCAGGCTGGGCTCCCCTTGTTATGCAGCGGGGCGATCCGACGGCGAATGAAGTCCGCCCCGATCATCTCAAGGGTGAGCCTGGCCTGGGCGAGCCGGTTGATCCTGGTGATGGCGATGGTGAGCGTCCCATCGGCAGCATCGACGTCGCCCCAGACGCTGCCACGGACCGGCGGCACCCGACGGACCCTGCAGAATGTTGGCGGCTTGTCTTCTTCGATCCAGCACCACCGGCCGCGCCATTCATCCCACCTCTCTTTCACCGCGCCCTCTGGGTACGCTCCCTTGGATCTTGGAATCCAGGTGATGCACCCAGAGACGGCACCTCCCGGCTGGATTCGACGGGTGAAATAGTGGTGGAAGAGCGTCGTGTTGGGTTGCACCCCGATGAATCCCTCGCAAAGGTGGGCGAAGAAAGCCATGCACGCCACCGCATTTGGAGCGAAATCCAAAAGGTGGAAGCCAAAGGTGTGCATGACATCGCAGAAGAGATCGGAGAAGGGGGGACACAACCCGCAAGAAAAGTAATCAACAAAGAAGGGGTACCGATTTGGGCCAGGTGGGGCGCAAGCGGCCGGAACGACGTGCGTCGCCGGATGACCCACGTTCTCCCCCCCCCCGTCTCCACCCCCCAAAGGGGTTTGAAGGCAGCCCCGAGCTCGATGACGTCGACCGACGACGGGATGAAGAAAGCGGCCTTCGTCCGGTCCCCCGTAAGCGCGCCCTCCGGTGGCCCCACAGGCCCGGCGCCCTTGGCTACCCCTTTGCCCTTGGCGGGTTTGGACGCCATGGCGGCTGAGTGGGAGGGCTGATGGAGGGAGATGGCGAAGCAGCGGCGACACACGACGGCGGAGGCTTCGGAATTAAGGGAGGGAGAGAACAGCAGCTCTGAGATTGGAAGAGGCACGAGGAAAATGGAGGAAGTGAGCAGCGCGCTTGCGGTTATTCCTTTTTATGGGGCAGAACGTGAGCCGCCTCCTTTCGCATTTACTGTGACGTGACGCATGCCTGCGGAAACCGCCCCACGCATGCCGCCCACGTCACGCATGCCCCTCCACCCCGCGCCGTGCCCGCGGGTCGTGGGAGGCACAACGTGCGGAGAATTTTACCATGGTGAAAACCGCCCTGCCTACCCGCGCACCGTTCAGGGCCTGTCCCAACAACGTGTCGCGCTTATGTGTGGCCCAGGCCCGGGGGCTCCTGTCGGTGTACAAAAAGAGGGGTACACTTTTTGTACCCCTATGACTGTGCACGGGCAGTCCGAGCCTCGGGCACCACCACACCAAGCATGGCAAGGGAGGTGAGCCGGGGTAAGACCGAAGCTCGATGGATACTGGAGCAACGCCAAGAACAAGACCACAAAGAGCAAACGGACGAAGCGACTTCCCTCGGCAAGATCCTTGCCGGGAGCCAGTTTCAGCAGCACTGGCAAGATCCTTGCCGGGGCCGGCTCTGGCAGCCCCGGCAAGACCCTTGCCGCGGCAGCTCGCCCCGCGCCTACGGAACGGATCACCCTTGAGTTGAACGCCCCCATGGGGTGAGGATTCGGGAGATATCCCCGTGGTGGCATGCAGATCTTTGTGAAGACATCCAAGATCAGATACAAGCTAAGAAGACGACGACCCTTGGCGGGATCCCAGCCAAGGAGGACCACAAGGCCTCTGGCAAGCACCTTGCCGGGGATGACAACAGGCGCCACGGCAAGACCCTTGCTGGGGCCCCGGCAAAGCCCTTGCCGAGGACACCCGTAGGGCCACCATCAGGCCCGCACCAACTGAGTTTCCACCACCCCTTGTGGCTGCCGACCCAACCAGCTGGGTAGGCACCTGCGTGGCAACATGCAGATCCTCGTGGAGACCCGCCTTTGCACCACCTCCGCTGCCTGCCTGCCTACATGGCACCCCAGGCACCGCTGGCCAGGGCGCGTGTCAGCACAAGGAGGAGCGGCGACGGACAAATTGGACGTCTCCCCTGGTCCCCGATAAAGCGAGAACACCTAAGCTAAGTGCATTAAATGCGCCTTGTCCTATGGTGCGAGGGATAACCTCGCATCACTGTACCCTTTCCACCTCCTGTGTGCCACTGTGGCAACCCCTTTTCCCTATAAAAGGAGGCCCAAGGCGACCAGGAGAAGGATTTGGCTTTTTAGAACTCCTCACGACTCTTTTGGAGCTCCTCACTAGCTGAAGAACACAAACATTAATCCACCAAAGCAGGAGTAGGGTTTTACGCATCTTTGCGGCCCGAACCTGGGTAAAGGAACCGTGTCCTGACTGTTAGATCCGCTCTTCTCTCGACCCCTCACCTCGCAACCGTAGTAGGGATTCTTGTGATCCTATAGGTGTCGATCCAAATACACTGACACACTCTTCCAAATCCACATTAATCATTGTAATCATCACAAATAGGAGTCTTTCAATCATCATGAAAAATTGCACATTAAAACTTAGTGCACTAAAAATATCATCTTCATCGAACATAGCATCCCCAATCTAATGGCTCTGCATATCACTAGTTTCATGGATATTCAAAGAATTCATACAAACAACATTCCAATCATACTCATCATTCAAAGATTTTATGCCAACATTTTATTGAATTATTCTTCTATCAATTGAGCGCAATTTTCCAATCCATATCATTTTCAAGAAAGACATTATAAAGATGAATAATATGAGACAACCTCAATTCCATTTTTTTGTAGTTTTGTTTCATAAACCAAACAAGTGATAAAACAAGAAACTAAAAAGATTCAATTGCAGGATCTAAAGATATACCTTCAAGCACTCACCTCCCCGGCAACGACGCGAGAAAAGAGCTTGATGTCTACTACACAACTTATTCCTGCAGACTCGTGTTGAGCCTCCAACGGCAGAGTTTTGTAGGACAGTAGCAATTTTCCCTCAAGTGGATTGCCTAAGGTTTATCAATCCATGGGAGGCATAGGATGAAGACAGTGTCTCTCAAACAACGCTGCAATCAAATACAAGAAATCTCGTCTGTCCCCAACACACCCAATACAATGGCAAATTGTATAGGTGCACTAGTTTGGCGAAGAGATGGTGATACAAGTGTAATATGGATAGTAGATATATGTTTTTGTAATCTGAAAATATAAAAAAAGTAGAAAATGATAAAACGGAGCACAAACATTATTGCAATGCTTGAAAACAAGGCCTAGGGTTCATACTTTCACTAGTGCAATCTCTCAAAAGTGCTAACATAATTGAATCATATAATAATCCCTAAATGTGCGACAAAGAATCACCCCAAAGTTCTTATCAAGTCTAGAACATAAGACAAAATTGTTTATAGGGTACGAAACCACCTCAAAGTTATTATTTTTGATCAATCTATTGAGCTATTCTTATAAGTGTCGCAAATAGCCCTAGAGTTCATACTAAAATAACACCATATGATACACATCAACCAACGATAATGTCCGCTAGATACTCCAATGTCACCACAAGTATCCATGAGTAAATCATACGATATGCACCAAACAACTTCATATTCATAACATTCAATCCAACACAAAGAACTTCAAAGAGTGCCCCAAGATTTTTACCAGAGAAAGTAGAACAAAAACGTACATCAACCCCTATGCATAGATTACCCTAATGTCACCTGGGAATCCACAAGTTGAGTACCAAAACATACATCAAGTGAATCAATAGAACACACCATTATCACCACGGGTATCCATATGCAAGACATACATCAACTCTTCTCAAATACAAAATATTCAATCTGATAATAATGAAATCTCAAAGGTAAAAACTCAATTCATCACAACAAGATAGAGAGGGAGAAACACCATATGATCCAACTATATTAACAAAGCTCGTGGTGCATCAAGATCGTGCCAAATCAAGAACACGAGAGAGAGAGAGAGAGAGAGAGAGAGAGAGAGAGAGAGAGAGATCGAACACATAGCTACTGGTACATACCCTTAGCCCAAGGATGAACTACTCCCTCCTCATCATGGAGACCGACGACATGATGAAGATGACCACGGTGATGATTTCCCCCTTTGGCAGGGTGCCGGAATAGGTCTCTATATGGTATTTATAAGGTACAGAGACTTGCTGCAACAGAGTCCAAGTTCTAGGGTTATTTATGGGGGTTTCACTATTTTATAGGATTTTTTGCCGCCGGTCTCACACGGAAAGGAGTCACAAGGGGACGAGCCATCACGCTACGGCCACCCCCCTGGGCGCACCCTGGCGCCTCGTGGGCAGCTCCTGATCTTACGGTCCTCCCACAAAGCGTTGGGGGTCCCTTTTGTTCCAAAAAAAAACATCAAAATGTTTCAGCCCATTCCAAGAAATTCTATTTCTGCAAAAAAAAACACCATGATACTTCTGCTGAAAGCGTCAGTCCAGGTTAGTTCCATTTAAATCATATAAAATTGTAATATGAGCCGTGTTTGATGTATCCATCATCGCAAACATTTTGCATCTTTTTTGACCGGTTGTTTACATCACTGTTTGCGATTAATGCATCACACACAGTTTTGTCGAAGGGTCTCTGATTGTACTGTCGCGTTAGGAGCATCCTGCAGTAGTGAGAAGAACCTCGGGGAGTGGGAGGAATGCTTACCCATCGCAGAGTACGCTTACAATCATGCAAGACATTCGACTACCGGCAAGTCCCCCTTCACGTTCATTTGCGACTTCAACCCTTTGTACCCATTGGACATTCTACCCCTCCCACTACAAGAGCGCGTCGACATGGATGCTAGTGCATGCTCAAGCTATCTCAAGAAGGTGCATGAGGATAGCGACACACCTTCGAGCTCCAAGTACAATGCCAAATGACCAAGCTCAACGCTAACAAGACTCTCATGGTGTTCAATCTAGGCAATCTCGTATGGCTACATCTTCGAAAAGACCACTTTCCTCAAGAACGCAAGTGCAAGCTCCTACCCCGCACCCATGGACCTTTCAAGGTGCTAGACGCTACAAGAACAATGCTTACAAGATCGACTTCCCTCATGACTAGTACAACCTGAGTGACATCTTCAACATCAAGTATTTTTCAACTTACCATGGTGATAAATTAAATGATCTGCGAACGGATCTCTCCCAAGGGGGGGGGGGGTGATGCGGAGCATCCTTCGATCATCTCAATGGACTCTACTTCGATTCCTCACCCTACACATGGACCTATGACAAGAGCTCATGCAAAGGCCATTGCGACAAAGGTGAACTCATTCCTATACGAGGTATATATGGATATGAATGGAACTTGGATCCTACTACCTCGCCAAAACATGCTATGTGTCATTAGGTACGAAGACGAATGCCAGTAAGAAGTTAAGGGAGACCCCTAAAAGAGTAGGGGAACGACCCCAAGGCCACGAGGCAGAAGGGGCATCCCCACAAGATCAATGCAACACCTCCTAGGCGACCCCGTGCCCACGGGCCTCCAAGATCCCGAGGTCCCACGAGGTCCCACGAGCCATCACGCTACGGCCACCCACCTGGGGCCCTGGCGCCTCGTGGGCACCTCCTGATCTTATGGTCCTCCCACAAATCTTTGGGGGTCTCTTTTGTTCCATAAAAATCATCAAAAAGTTTCATCCCATTCCAAGAACTTCTATTTCTGCAAAAAAAAACAATACCATGATACTTCTGCTGAAAGCGTCAGTCCATGTTAGTTCCATTTGAATCATATAAAATTGCACCCAACCCATATAAAATTGTTGTAAACATGGGATGAATACTTCATAAATTACAGATACATCGGAGAAGTATCTGCCACGAAAAGTACATATATGACCTAAGAATGCATTAACATTTATTATTTTAGAAAATAAGCCACAAAGGTATTAGAAATAATGAAATTACTGTCGCTACTAAAGGAGGATCTGAGCTACATTCATAAACTCAACAGTGATACTAAAAATCTTGGGAGGGGTGACATTTTAATCGTCCAATAAAACTTGGGAGGAAAAATGTATGGCCATGCATTAAAGCGACCTTGGAACAAATTTACTAATGTTGGTCAAAGCCTTAGTGCAATACAAACATATGGTTTATAAGAGGAAACTTTACTCTATGTCTTTGTCAAACCAAATTAATTTTACTGGCTGGATTTACTGCTATCTTCTTTATTTAGGTTCAACCAAATTTAAACCACACACCATACATTGCTCGACCAAATGGTAACGAATTTGTCTTGTAGCAATCCTGACAAAAAGAAACTTCAGTAACCCAGTGGTTGGGTTAGTCAAAGATTTATTATTGCACAAAAAATGTTTGATTAGCTTGAAGGAAATATGCCCTAGAGGCAATAATAAAGTTGTTATTTTATATTTCCTTATTCATGATAAATGTTTATTATTCATGCTAGTATTGTATTGATCGGAAACCTTGGTACATGTGTCAATACATAGACAAACAATGTGTCCCTAGTGAGCCTCTACTTGACTAGCTCGTTGATCAAAGATGGTTACGGTTTCCTAACCATGGACATGATTTGTCATTTGATGACAGGATCACATCATTACGAGAATGATGTGATGGACAAGACCCATTTGGTAGCTTAGCATAATGATCGTTCAGTTTATTGCTATTGCTTAATTCATGTGAAATACATATTCCTTCGACTATGAGATTATGCAACTCCCGAATACCAGAGGAATACCTTGTGTGCTATCAAACATCACTACATAACTGGGTGATTATAAAGATGTTCTACAGGTATCTCCGAAGGTTTTTGTTGAGTTGGCATAGATTGAGATTAGGATTTGTCACTTCGAGTATCGGAGAGGTATCTCTGGGCCCTCTTGGTAATACACATCATAATAAGCCTTGCTAGAAAATGACTAATGAGTTAGTATCGTGATGACGTATTATGGAACAAGTAAAGTTACTTGCCGATAACGAGATTGAATCTCGGGCAAGTAACATACCGACGGACAAGGGAATAACGTATGTTGTCATAACTGTTCGACCGATAATGATCTTCATATAATATGTCGGAGCCCAAATGAGCATCCAGGTTCCTCTATTTTTATTGATCGGAGAAGTGTCTCGTTCATGTCTACATAGTTCTCGAAACCATAGGGTCCGCACGCTTAACATTCGATAATGATATTGTATTATATGAGTTATGTGAATGGGTGACCGAACATTGTTAGGAGTCCCGGATGAGATCAAGGACATGACGAGGAGTCTCGAAATGGTCGAGAGATAAAGATTGATATATAAGATGATAGTATTCGGACACCAAAAGTATTCCAAAGTGTATCGGGTAATTATCGGAGTACCCGGGGGGTTACCGAACCCCCGGGGGAGATATTTCAGCCATATGGGCCATAAGAGGGGTGCACAACAGCCCACAAGGGGTGCCACCCCCCTAGGTATGTGGCCGAATTGCAGAAGGAACAAGGGGGTTCGCCCCTCCTTCTTTTCTCTCTTCGTCCTTCCTTCTTCTCCATCTAGAATATGGTAAGGGGGCGACTTGGATATGACCAACGTAGGATTCGGCCTACTTGGGGCGCCCCTTGGCTGCCTCTTTCCCCCTCCAACCTATATATATGTGGGGAGGGGGGTGCCTAGAACACACAACATTAATAGTTAGCTGTTTGCGACACCCCCTCCATAGTTTACTCCTAAGGTCATATCATTGTAGTGCTTAGGCGAAGAATGGGCATATCACATCAGCATCACTGTGACCATGCTGTCATGTTGGCAGAACTCATCTACTTCCTCGACATCTAGCTGTATCAGGAGGACGAGGGACATCATCGAGCTGAACGTGTGCAGAACTCAGAGGTGATGTATGTTCGATGCTTGATCGGTCGGAGCTAGAAGAAGTTCAACTACATCAACCGTTGTCAAATGCTTCTGCGTTCGGTCTACGAGGGTACGTAGACACACTTTCCCCCTCTTGTTGCTATGAATCTCCTAGATAGATCTTGCCTTAGCATAGGATTTTTTTTGAAATTGCATGATATGTTCCCCAACAATGGTATCAGAGCCAGGTCTATGCATAGATGATATGCACGAGTAGAACACAAAGAGTTGCGGGCAGTGATAGTCATACTGGTTACCGCCAACGTCTTATTTTGATTCAGCGATATTGTGGGATGACACGGCCCGGACCAACCTTACATTACCGCGTTCATGAGACCGGTTCCACCGACAGACATGCAACTAGTTTTGCATAAAGGTGGCTGGCGGGTGTCTGTTTCTCCTACTTTAGTTGAATCGAAATTGACTGCGGCCGGTCCTTGAGGAAGGTTAAAACAGCAAACTTGATGAAACACCATTGTGGTTTTATGCCGTAGATAAGAGTGGTTCTTTCTCGATGCCCGTAGCAGCCACGTAAAACTTGCAATAGCAAAGTAGAGGACATCTAACTTGTTTTTGCGGGGCATGTTGTGATGTGATATGGTCAAGATGTGATGAGTTATACGTTATTGTATGAGATGATCATGTTTTGTAAATTATCGGCAACCGGTAGGAGCCTTATGGTTGTCTCTTTATTGTATGAAATGTGAATGCCAAATAATTGCTTTACTTTATCACTATGAGTAAGCAATAGTCGTAGAAGCACTAGTTGGTGAGACGACCACGACGCTACGATGGAGATCAAGGTGTCAAGACGGTGACGATGGAGATCATGACGATGCTTTGGATATGGAGATCAAAAGCACAAGATGATGATGGACATATCATGTCACATATTTTGATTGCATGTGATGTTTATCTTTTATGAATCTTATTTTTCTTAGTACGTCAGTAGCATTATAAGATGATCTCTTAAATAAATTTCAAGGTAAAAGTGTTATCCCTGAGTATGCACCGTTGCTATAGTTCATCATGTTGAGACACCACGTGATGATCGGGCGTGATAGACTCTACGTTCACATACAATGGGTGCAAGATAGTTTTGCACATGTGGGATACTCAGGTTAAACTTGACATGCCGCATGTACAGACATGGCCTCAAAACACTGGAGACCAAAATTTCGAACATGAATCATATAGTAGATATGATCAACATAGAGATGTTCACCATTGAAGACTAGTCCATCACACGTGATGATCGGACATGGTTTAGTTGATTTGGGTCACATATCATTTAGATGGCTATGAGGAATGTCTATATATGTGTGAGTTCTTAAGTAATTTGATTAATTGAATTTAATTTATCATGTACTTAGTCCTGATAGTATTTGGATATCTATGTTGTGGATCAATGGCCCGTGCTACCGGTCTCCTGAATTTTAATGTATTCCTAGTGAAAGCTAAGTTGAAAGATGATGGTAGCAACTACACGGACTGGGTCCGTAACTTGAGGATTATTCTCATTGCTGCATAGAAGAATTATGTCCTTGATGCACCGCTAGGTGAAAGGCCAGCTGCAGGAGGAGATGTTGGTGTTTTCAACGTCTGGCAAACTCGATCTGATGACTACTCAATAGTTCAGTGTACCATGCTTTACGGCTTAGAATCAGGACTTCGAAGACATTTCGAATGGCATGGAGCATATGATATGTTTTAAGAGTTGAAGTTAATATTTCAAGAAAATGCCCGAGTTGAGAGATATGAAGTCTCCAACAAGTTATATAGCTGCAAGATGGAGGAGAATAGTTCTGTCATTGAACATATACTCAGAATGTTTGGATATCATAATCACTTGACTCGGTTGGGAGTTAATCTTCCAGATGATAGTGTTATTGACAGAGTTCTCCAATCACTGCCACCAAGCTACAAAGGCTTCGCGATGAACTATAATATGCAAGGGATAGAGAAGACAATTCTTGAGCTCTTCGCAATGCTCCAAGCTGCAGAGGTAGAAATCAAGAAGGAGCATCAAGTGTTGACGGTTAACAAGAGCACTAGTTTCAAGAAAAAGGGCAATGGAAAGAAAGGGAACTTCAAAAAGAATGTCAAGCAAGTTGCCACTCCTGGGAAGAAGCCCATAGCTGGACCCAAGCTGGAAACTGAGTGCTTCTACTGCAAAGGGACTTGTCACTGGAAGTGGAACTGCCCCAAATATTTGGCAGATCAGAAGGATGGAAAAAGGAACAAAGGTATATTTGATATACATGTTATTGATGTGTACCTTACTAATACTCGTAGTAGCGCCTGGGTATTTGATATTGGTTTGGTTGCTCATATTTGGAACTCTAAACAAGAGCTACGGATTAAACGAAGATTGGCTAAGGATGAGGTGATGATGCACGTGGGAAATGGTTCCAAGGTCGATGTGATCACCGTCGGCACGCTACCTCTACATCTACCTTCGTGATTAGTTTTAGACCCGAATAATTGTTATTTGGTGCCAGCGTTGAGCTTGAACATTATATCTAGATCTTGTTTAGTGCGAGACGGTTACTCATTTAAATCAGAGAATAATGGTTGTTCTATTTATATGATTAATATCTTTTATGGTCATGCACCTTTGAAGAGTGATCTATTTTTACTGAATCTCAATTGTGGTGATAAAAATATTCATAACAATGATGCCAAAAGATGCAAAGTTCATAATGATAGTGCAACATATTTGTGGCACTGCTGTTTAGGTCATATTGGTGTAAAGTGCATGAAGAAACTCTGTGAAGATGGACTTTTGGAATCACTTGATTATGAAACATTTGATACTTGCGAACCATGCCTCATGGGTAAGATGACTAAAACTCCATTCTCCGGAACAATGGAGCGAGCCAATGACTTATTGGAAATAATACATACAAATGTATGCAGTCCGATGAGTGTTGAGGCTCGCGGCGGGTATCGTTATTTTCTAACCTTCATAGATGATTTGAGCATATATGGGTATATCTACTTAATGAAACACAAGTCTGAAACATTTGAAAAGTTCAAAGAATTTCAGAGTGAAGTAGAGAATCATCGTAACAAGAAAATAAAGTTTCTACGATCTGATCATGGAAGTGAATATTTGAGTTACGAGTTTGGTCTTCATTTGAAACAATGTGGAATAGTTTCACAACTCACGCCACCCGGAACACCACAGCATAAAGGTGTGTCCGAACGTCGTAACCGTACTTAATTAGATATGGTGCGATCTATGATGTCTCTTACCAATTTACCACTATTGTTTTGGGGTTATGCATTAGAGACCACTGCATTCCCGTTAAATAGGGCACCATCTAAATCCGTTGAGATGACACCGTATGAACTGTGGTTTGGCAAGAAACCTAAGCTGTCGTTTCTTAAAGTTTGGGGTTGCGACACTTATGTCAAAAGGCGTCATCCTGATAAACTCGAACCCAAATCGGAGAAGTGCGTCTTCATAGGATACCCTAAGGAAATAATTGGGTACACCTTCCACAACAGATCTGAAGGCAAGATTTTTGTTGCCAAGAATGGAACATTTCTAGAGAAGGAGCTTCTCTCGAAAGAAGTGAGTGGGAGGAAAGTAGAACTTGATGAGGTAATTGTACCTTCTCTAGAATTGGAAAGTAGCTCATCATAGAAAACCGTTCCCGTGATGCCTACACCAACTAGAGAGGAAGCTATTGATGATGATCATGAAACTTCAGATCAAGTTACTACCGAATCGCGTAGGTCTACCAGAGCACGATCCGCACCAGAGTGGTACGGTAATCCTGTTCTGGAAGTCATGTTACTAGAACATGACAAACCTACAAACTATGAAGAAGCTATGATGAGCCCAGATTCCGATAAATGGCTTCAGGCCATGAAATCTGAGAAGATTCATGTATGAGAACAAAGTGTGGACTTTGGTGGACTTGCCCGATGATCGGCGAGCCATAGAGAATAAATGGATCTTCAAGAAGAAGACTGGCGCTGATGGTAATGTTACTGTCTACAAAGCTCAACTTGTCACGAAAGGTTTTTTGACAAGTTCAAGGAGTTGACTACGATGATACTTTCTCACCCGTAGCGATGCTTAAGTCTATCCGAATCATGTTAGCAATTGCCGCATTTTATGATCATGAAATCTGGCAAATGGACGTCAAAACTGCATTCCTTAATGGATTCCTTAAAGAAGAGTTGTATATGATGCAAACAGAAGGTTTTGTCGGCCCTAAAGGTGATAACAAAGTGTGCAAGCTCCAGCGATCCATCTATCGACTAGTGCAAGCATCTCGGAGTTGGAATATACACTTTGATGAAGTGACCAAAGCATATGGTCTTGTAGAGAATTTCGGTGAAGCCTGTATTTACAAGAAAGTGAGTGGGAGATCTGTAGCATTTCTGATATTATATGTGGATGACATATTATTGATCAGAAATGATGTAGAATTTCTGGATAGCATAGAAGGATACTTGAATAAGAATTTTTCAATGAAAGACCTCGGTGAAAGTGCGTACATATTGGGCATCAAGATCTATAGAGATAGATCAAGACACTTGATAGGACTTTCACAAACACATACCTTGATAAAGTTTTGAAGAATTTCAAAATGGATCATTCAAAGAAACGGTTCTTGCCTGTGTTACAAGGTGTGAAATTGAGCCAGACTCAATCGACCTGTGACACCCCGATACCGATGCGCAGGTATCTTCCAGTTCTTCGCTGTCGTTGCCTTGTCATTCGCTTGCGTGTTGCACTTTGCCATGTCATCATGTGCATTGCATCTGCATAGTTTTCAAAACATGCATCTGTTCGCTATGGGCCATCTCCCAGTTCTCCCTGTTGCCTGTTTTGAGCCCAGACACTCTCGCACATGCCCGTGGCAGCTCTGAAATATTCTTTTATAAGTGGCTGGAAAATGTTCTCAGAATGGGATGAAAGTTGACATGCGGTCTTATCATAGTGTAGGTAGACCGCCTGTCAAATTTGTCGCATTCGGAGCTCGTTTGATAACCGAACTGTTATCCGTAGCGGCACCGTTGTCGGTTTATTCGCCGAATGTTTCGATCTCAGAAACTGCCGCCGGGTCTCTCCTTCTCTTCTCTCCTCGCAGCCCACGTCCTTCTACACATCCCTCCTACACAGCCCACATGGCCCATCCAAACCCCCCTTGCAACCAGAGCCATCAGATCATAATCGGAGGTTCTGAAACCCCCCAAAAACCCCTCCAGCCCCTAACATGTCTTATATAAACCCTTCCCCTGCCTATTTTAGACATCCCTAGCCCCCCTATCCCCTCCCCTAACCTCCAGCCGCCGCCACCTCAAAACTCGTGCCGCCAGACTCCTCCCCGCGCCTCCACTTGGTGCTTAGCCATCTGGCTTACGCCACCGCGGCCGCAGCTCTCCTCCAGCCACAGCATGCCAAGTGTCCCCCCATAGCGCCCCTAACTTCCTTCCCCCG
>LR738711.1:306303060-306405850 GCA_902687465.1 Secale cereale | reverse complement strand
TGGGGGAGGTATACGAGACATATGGGCCATAAGAGGGGTGCACACCAGCCAACAAGGGGTGGCGCCCCCTTAGGCATGTCGCCGAATTGTAGAAGGAACAAGCGGGGTTCACCCCCCTTCCTTTCTCTCTTCGTCCTTCCTTCTTCTCCATCTAGAATATGGTAAGGGGGGTGAATTGGGTATGACCCCAAGTAGGATTCGGCCTACTTGGGCGCCCCTTGGCAGCCTCTTCCCCCCCTCCAACCTATATATATGTGGGGAGGGGGCCCCTAGAACACACAACATTAATCGTTAGTCGTGTGCGGCGCCCCCCTCCATAGTTTACTCCCACGGTCATATCTTCGTTGTGCTTAGGCGAAGCCCTGTGTAGATCACATAACCTTCACTGTCAACATGCCGTCGTGCTGACGGAACTCATCTACTTCCTCGACATCTTTCTATATCAAGAGGACGAGGGACGTCATCAAGCTGAATGTGTGCAGAACTCGGAGGTGCCGTACGTTCGGTGCGTGATCGGTCGGAGCTACAAGAAGTTCGACGACATCAACCACATTGTCAAATGCTTCCGCTTTCGGTCTACAAGGGTACGTAGACACACTCTCCACCTCTGGTTGCTATGCATCTCCTAGATAGATCTTGCATGAGAGTAGGAAATCTTCTTAAATTGGATGATACGTTCCCTAACATAGCTATGAGCTGATATAAAATTATACCCATACAATCAGGCATCGTTATGTCCTTCCTAGACAAGTGAAAGCGCACTTCAGAATTCTTGCACCAACTGTGGTACATGAAGAAGTTGTAACCATAAATGTAAAAGTAGGAAGGCACCTGGCAATAGTCAAAACGGTTATGTCCCCATGGTTCAAAGACCCTTAGAAGTTTGTGGTCATCTTCAATAAAAGCCATTGTCTAAAAAACTTGGCCAAATATTCTATGAACAGATAGGCGTATCTATAGCAATACCATTGTCTCAATAGTGATTAAGTAATCTGAAATAAAAATGTACAAGAAATGACATATGCTATAATACTTGTATTTTTGCCTTGGTAATAACCATGGATATGGATTTCATCTGGGAAAAACGGATTTCGGTCGAATTTTGCTCATCTCTTTGGGCTCGGTATTAGTACTAACCGGTCCAAAATATTTGGCCTTATTTCAATGTTCAGTGCGACCCATGATCAAAAATAGCCCACACACATCCTCTCGCTATATAAAAACTGGATCCAAGCGTTTCCTTACCCTAGATTTCGTTTCCTTTCCCATCTCCACTCATGTTCTGTGCCGGCTACAGGCAACCCAACAAAAGAGGGGGTAGGCAGCGCTGCCTCTGCCCAGCCGGGTGGTTTTGGTAATTCATAACAACATATAGCTCATTGAACTAATATCCATTCAAGATATTTATTTCAGGATGTTCAATGAATGGCATGGCATGGATTAGAGAAGTGGGCCCCTCAAAATGCTAAGGACGAAGATTGGCAAAAGCTCAAGACTCTTGATCTTTATTTTAGTGATCCAAGATCACATTGAGTCTATACGAAAGCTAATACTATAGAAAGGGGATGAGGTGTTGCTTAATGGATTACTTCCTCAAGTGCTTACAACTCGTTTGGGTGTTGATATTAGGCCTCAATATTGGATATTGGCATTGGTCTCACCCGAATATCGTTGTTTTGATGGACGTGGCATTCACGATTGGAAACCAGGCTGAATATTCAGAGCCCCCACGCTCGATATTGCGTGCCCTTCCCCAATTTGGAGCCTCCACCCTCGATATTGCCTTGACATTCGCTAGCCAGAGCCCCTCCCCGCCAAACATACCCATTCGCCCCTACTTGAGGAAAAAGAAGAAGGACATGTGGTTGCGTGATTCAGGAGCTCATATGACAGCGTAATTCAAGAGCTCCAACGGCGGCACAGGTGAGTTCCCCCTCACCCTTCTTTATCCCCGGCGAGGCTCCGGTCATCCCCATCCTTCTCCCTCCCCGCACCAATCCTCCTGTCTCCCATGCCATCCCGACGGAGGTGCTCCCTCCCCCCGCAGCGGCAGCGGAAACTGGCTCTTGTGTGCCATGTCGAGAGCTCCCCTCGCCCTCCCCTCCTAACCAATTCTTGAACTCCATCTGGAACGCCCCCTCATCTGATTTTTTCCTCTCATCTGATTTTTCTCTGCTTCTTGCAGGTCACTGTGAGGGTGTATGGATCATTCTCAGCAGCCTGAGTCCAAGTGCCGCTGCTATATAAGTGTTGATGTTCATGTATAAGTGCAGCTACTTTTGTACAAGTGTTCAAGTGTATAGTGATGTTGCATACATGATTCTGATGTATAAATGTTGTTTTTTGTAAGTGCTGCTATTGTACTCTTTATATACAATTATTCAGAAAGATGTTCACATATTGCATATAATTTTGTTTTAAACATTACATCAAAGTATAATGTTCATCCTATCACAACTGAGCAATTCCAATGTAGACACTGACCATCCAAACAAGGTTCAAAATTGAGTATCTCATGCGGATTCCAAGTGACAATTCTCTGCACATCCAAACAACAGAATTCGATTTCCATGTAATATCAAAGTCTGGGGATATTTGATATTGGGCCAATGCAATTCCATGGCCCTAAATATCAACATCCAAACAGAGCATTAGTGATATTGCTCCAAAAATCTTCAACCACTCTCTCCATCCAAATATGTCAAAACACTAAACTCCAACTTGGCCCCACTAATTATTCCAACCCGGACCCACCGAGTTCATATGATATAGCCACTGCCAGAAACCATAACAGTTCGGTCCGACCAATACGGATCTCGATCTCGCCGAGATGGTCTTGCCAGCACTCTATGATCAGTTGCATTTATTTCGGTCTCACCGAGTTCATGCAATCGGTCTCACCGATTTGGCTTGATAGATTCTCTATGTACCCTTTGTCACTTTGGTCTCACTGAGTTGATGCAATCGGTCCCACCGAGATGAAGGTTTCCCTAAGCCTTAGCACATCGGTCTCACCGAGTTTTTCTAGTTGGTCCCACCGAGATGCCAAACGTTCACCTGTTTGAACCAATCGGTCCCACCGAGTTCTTCTATCATGTCTCACCGAGTTGGGTCAAATGTGCGTAACGATTGGATTTTTGTGTGGAGGCTATGTATATATATATATCCCTCCACCCCCTCTTCATTTGTAAAAGAGCCATCAAAACGTGCCTACACTTCCACCATTCATTTTCTGAGAGAGAACCACATACTCCTGTGTTGAGATCAAGACATTCCAACCCTACCACAATAATCTTGATTTCTAGCCTTCCCCAAGTTGCTTTCCACTCAAATCTTCTTTCCACCATATCCAAATTTATGAGAGAGAGTTGAGTGTTGGGGAGACTATCATTTGAAGCATAAGAGCAAGGAGTTCATCATTAACACATCGTCTATTAAATTTTGGAGAGTGGTGTCTCCTAGATTGTTTAGGTGTCGCTTGGGAGCCTCCGTCGAGAGATGTGAAGTTGAACCACGTAGTTTGTAAGGGCAATGAGATCGCCTACTTTGTGAGAATCTACCCGAGTGAGGCAAGTCCTTCGTGGACGATGGCCATGATGGGATAGACAAGGTTGCTTCTTTGTGAACCCTCCGTGGGTGCAGCCCTCCGTGGACTCACGCAGCTGTTACCATTCGTGGGTTGAAGTCTCGAGCAACATTGACGTACGATAGCACCACCTATCGGAACCACGCCAAAACTCTATGTCTCTCCATTGCGTTTGCACTCTCCAAACCCTACCTTTGACCTTCATATGCAATGTGTTAATTTCCACTGGTATACTCTTAGAATTGCATGTGTAGGAAGATTGCTTGACTTGTTCAACTTGCTAAAATCTGCCCACAACTAAAATTGGGAAAAAGGCTAGATTTTTAATTGGTCAAGGATTCTAATCACCTCCCCTCTAGGCATACTTTCGATCCTACAAGTGGTATCATAGCTTTGGTCTCCCTTTGCCTTGATTTCCATACCTTTGGTGATCATAGCCTTGGATTCACAACCAAGGAGAGTATGGCGTCTAGCAAGGGAAATTATCACCGTTGAGGTCCTTACTTTGACGGTACTAATTTTGCTAGTTGGAAGCATAAGATGAGAATGCATATTCTTGGTCATAACCCCGCCGTTTGGGATGTTATTCGTATTGGCTTGCAAGGTAAATACTTCGAGGATGGAAGAAAATTGGATCGTGAAGCGACAGCGGAAGAAATGAAGATGTTGCAATACAATGCTCAACTTTGCGATATTCTCTTCAACGTTTTGTGCCCTGAAGAATTCAACAAAATAAGCTGTCTTGAGAATGCGAAGGACATTTGGGATACTTTGGTTGATATGCACGAAGGTACCGAGTCCGTCAAGAAATCCAGGTTGGATGTGCTTCAAAGTCAACTTGAGAAGTTCAAGATGAAGGATGGTGAAGGATTCGTCGAAATGTACTCTAGGCTTGCTCTCAGTTCAAATGAGATTGTCGGCTTAGGAACTAAAGAGATGACCAACAGATTCATCATCAAGAATATCCTAAGAGCCTTGGATGGAAAATATGATACCGTGTGCACATTGATCCAAATGATGCCCAATTACAAAGATCTTAAGCCTACAAAAGTCACTGGTAGAATTGTTGTTCATGAGATGTCTCTCAAGGATAAGGAAGAGCTCCACAACAAGTCTAGTGGTGCATACAAAGCTTCATGTGATGCTCCCACAACATCAGATGAGAAGCAAATATTCAATGAAGAATTGAGCCTAATGGTGAAGAACTTCAACAAGTTCTACAAGAATCGAAGCAAAGATAGAAGCTCCAAGTCAAGATCCTGCAATGACAAAAGATCTTCTAGTCGTGATCGCAATTGCTACAATTGTAGAAGACCCAGACACTATACCAGTGAGTGTGTGCCTCCCTACAAGAGAAGAGAACATTCACCCAAAAGGAGGAGTAGAAGAGATGAATCACCTACAAGAGAGAGAAGGAGTAGAGATGATCGTTATGAACGAAGACCCTCTCATAGAAGCAATGATTTGGAAATGAGGGACTACTCATCAAATATCTACACAAGACAAAGACATCAAGATCACATTGGTGAATGATTATCCGGTTCTGACTCCGACAATTACTCCGGGAGAAGCTATCACTCTGACTCTGAATATCTTCAAATTGAAGCTGTTGCCGGAATTGCTCTAGCGTCATCCAACTCCTACGATATATTTGACTCACGAAATGAAGAATTGGAAGATGCTTCATGGCTAAAGGCCCCAAGGTATCCCACCCCGAGTATCTTGATTTCAATAGTTATGAAGATGATTCGCTAGGTGATGATGAGTTACTTATTGACAAATCTAATGATGAAAACTATGACGAACTTGCTAGTAATCATGGTAGTCAAGATGAAACTAATGACAATGATAAGAAGGATATTGAGAACCTAACTAAAGAACTATAGCTCATGAAGAAATTCTAGAGGATCGTAGAGAGCTTCTAAGGACACATGAGAAGCTACGCTTCGAGAAGCTAAGTTTAGAGAAAGAGCATGAGTTCCTAAAAGCTATCAATGATGATCTTCGAAAGAAGAGTTCTTATTACATTACGAAACGTCTCCTCTTGTCTACTTATATGCCACAAGTAAAATCTAGTAATAAGGCAAGAAAGATTCTTCTTCTAGTAGTAATAATAACCATGCTACATCCAATACTGTTGCGTCTAGTAATTCTTTTTATTCCACTGACAATTCTCTTAGCCAAATTACACTTGAGCAAGAAAATAGCTTATTGAAGGGAGTTATAGAGAAAGGTGTTTATAAAAGCCTGGCCATGAGTAAGAAATTAAAGGAAATTGTAAGCAAGCAAGAAAGGCACCAGAAGAATCAAGGTGTTGGTTTTAAAGGAAAGTTCATTGCGAATGGAGTTGAATGGGAAGAAATCAATACCCAAGACAAAGTTTGTTCCTCAACAAGAGAAGTATGACCCCACTTCTTTTGAGGGAACACGAGCTCAAGAAGATCTTCTCCACAAGACCACAAGCTAAAGGGAAAGGACAAGCTTCAAGAAGGGACTGACTCATTTGAAGAAGCTCCCAAGGCGATGGTCAAGTGGGATCCCAAGACTATGTAAACCTCTACGTCTTCAAGTTCAACTACGATTCCAAGGATTCCCATCAAGTTGATGTGGATGCCAAAGAAGAAGAACACTAGTTTTCTAGAGGGTGACTCTTCCAACATACTTCACTCATATTCATATTGGCAAGGACTTATCCAATCAACTTTCATATCTTGCATCAAGTTCATGGAGTCACAAAACCTCTTGTTGGTAAGACAAGGGACAAGGTAACCTAATGTTTTCATGGACATCATCATATGTGCAATTCACTCTATGTCTAAGGATATACTTGTATGTTCCTTGTGGGAATAACCCATGTAGGTATTGAAACTGCAACACTCCAAAGGATTGCTCCAAATGATCTACAACAACATTGAGCATCCGCATCTTCACTATCTACATGAAGTCATCATCGACAAAACCCAGGGTTAGTTCATCCCTCTTAGGGGGGATATCACATCTAGGGAGCTTTACTCTAAGAAAATGAGCTAAACAAACTCTAATGGTGTGAACGCATTAATGCTTTATGTAAAATTGGTAACCCCACTCGCACGTAAACGATGAGTATGGCCTATGATCAAATGTTCTCATTGGACTCCTAAGTCAACATACTCATATATAGTTGACCTAGTCATCGCCAATTGCTTGATATAGATACTAGAATTATTTGTGCATGCTTTGACACATGATTTATTTCCTATCTTATTGTGTGAGTATGAGCCAAGGACATTGCTTGCAATGTGTTTGGGACTCAATAGTCACCATAACATGTTTCTGAAATTCCAATTGTATTAGTGTAACACACTTGCATTGCTCATACTTGTTAACCTTGTGCTGGAAAATTCAAGCTTGGGTGAGTTAAATCTGGCAGCCTTAAAACGAATTTGGAGTTTGAAAAGTCTGAATGCCCCAAGGCTGAAGCAGACTTGAAATCTTCCTTGGTAGATTGTGAAAAAAATTAAGGCCTATTTTGATGCTGAAATATCCATCTTTCAATCTGAAAAGTCCACCTTATTGAAGCGTGCTGAAGACGCCGAGAGCCAACTCAAGCCGATGGTTGAAGAATTGGCCGGTTTAAAATAACATATTTCTCAAACGACGGCTGCCATATTTGGTAAGTGAAAAACCTTCGATAACTTGACATAACTAGCCGGACCCCTTGAAATTTTCTAGTGCATAACACGTGTGGAGATTGTAAATCTCTGACTGATAACTCGCCTGATAATCCTTGTTTTGTATGATAGGCGCCAGGAGCTCTAATCTTGGTCAAAACATCCTAGTAAAGCTTAAAGCCATCTACTCCTTAACGGAAAAACTTTATGCTGGAAGTCTTCACACCCTGGTAGCTGTATCCAACGGCAAGAAACCACCCCCACTCATCAAGGGTGTACTGGATCAGCTATCTACCATACCAAAGAAAATTGAATAGCAGGAATTGTCAGCCGCCCGTTCCGGGGAGATTACTGCACTAAGCCGGGCCAAGGCCTATCAGTCTTAACTAGACCCTAAAGAAATGGCTGCCGGGTTTCCCGGATATAATGAAGACGGGTCAGTCTTCGGCGACTCAGACTTTGCCACTCGCATGCCAGCTTACAAAGGAGCTGGATCTGAAGAAGTATCAGCCGGCTTACAATATCAACAGCACTCGTATCAAGCCGCCTTCCTTGATATTTTAGACATGACTCCTCAAAGGAGTAAGCACATCTTTTCCTCTCATATTGGTCCTTCTTCTTTCATGAATGATGAAGCAACCTTCAAGGCCTTTACTGGTATAGCCTAGACCTCGGACAATCTTCAGATTCCAAGTGATGAAGAGCCGGCACAGGATGACCCGGGAACCTCTAAAGCAAGACACCAGGATGATGCTAACCCGGATGGCACATATACCAGCTTAAAGGAGTGATATAACTCCTGAAAAACTTAGATGTAAAACTTTTGGGCTCAACTCTATCCTTGTAATAGCTTAGTTAAAAACATTGTGCTTCCTTGCCATGCCTTCGAGCATGTTATGTGAACATTCGATCCAGCAACCGAACTTCTTTGTATGCTTGATCTACTCATATATGCATATCTTGTCTTGCAATATCTCTGAACTTACTTGAGACCTTGACATATAATCTGTAAAAGATGCATCAATGCCTGTACTGGCAACTTATAATTAAAATCCAGGGCGGGTTAATAACCCAATGACTCATTATCACGAAAATTCTGAATGGACCGCTTGGCGGGACATGGATGCTATAAATTCAATTTTGAGCAATGCCAACCCAGACCATCTTTGATCCAGGGACTTATAGCCTTCATGTGATGAAGAACATAAAATTCCTATGAAACCAAGAAACAAAGAATATATACATGTATACCTCAATATTTGTAAGCCGATTGTTAAAGCTCGACCAAAAATGTTTGGCCTTTTAAGGCTCAAACCTTGCATTCATGAAGCATGGCTTAATAGGCTTGGTTTATCCTCACAATCGGTAAGCTGGCCCTCACATGATTTTAAACCATTGTTTTAACCCTGACTAGTTCAGGGTCACAAAGGATTGACTGTCAAGAGTACGGTGGGTCATTTTGTTCGGGGTAGAGCAAGCATATAGACATGTATAACCAATAATGTGGCATTTCGCCGGGTCAAAAGGGTTTTGTAAGCTAAACTCATTGAGTTGGAAGCCCCTAGTGCCCTTATGATCAATTAATCAAGACTCATGCCCAGAAAATATGAGATGAAACGACAGAGGCCTTGAAATTTGGGGATGTCGGCTTTATTATTTTGATAATAGAAAGATATATACATAGACAAAGGTATGTACAATAGTGAGAGCCAGTGGCTCAAGTATAGTAAGGGCGAAGATGAGAAATATTCCAAGGCTTGTTGGTCTCTTCCTCAGAGGTACACGACTTATCATGTTCACGTATGTCAATGAGATAATATGACCCATTGTTGAGATTTTTGCTAATCACAAAGGGCGCTTCCCAAGGAGGTGAGAGCTTATGCATGCCTGTCTGATCCTGAATCAAACACAGCTCTAAATCGCCCTCCTGAAACATCCGGCTTTGAACTTTGCGGCTATGATAGCGACGCAGGTCGTGTTGACAAATCCTTGATCGAGCTGCTACAAGGTCACGTTCTTCATCCAAGGAAACTAAAGCATTTTGACGTGTTGTCTCATTATCTGCCTCAACATAAGCCGCCGCCCTGGGCGAGTCATGACGAATATCACTTGGGATAACCACCTCTACACCATAAACCATAAAAAGGGCGTGTAGCCTTTTGATCTGTTGGGGGTTGTTCTGATACTCCAGAGAACATAAGGCAACTCTTCAACCCAACAACTCGGCGTTTGTTCCAGAGGAACCATAAGCCAGGGTTTGATCCCTTGTAGTATATCTTGGTTTTCACATCTTGCTTGATCATTAGACTGTGGATGAGCCACTGATGACACATCAAGACGGATGTTCTCTCTTTTACAGAATTCCTTCATAGCACCTTTAGATAGATTCATCTAAGGATGGCAATTTTATCCATATACATGGATATCCAAGGATATCTGACCTGAATGGATAGGGTTTGGATATGCTTTTGTGTACATGGACAGCGCCCAAACCCGACCCGATTACTCATGGGTACGGCTTGGATATAATCTTGTACCCGCGGGTATATCCAAACCCGACCCGATAGTATGACTTAATGGGCAAAAATCTGATATCCCTACCCCGCAGTCACATGTCCCACTTCAATTTTACAATCTGTTATCCAAAACATGCAAAATAAATTACACAATCCCCATCATAACTTTTATTAGTTGACATTCAATCCCTTATGTAACATACCCCAACGCCCTTCCCTTATTTTTATCTCCTTGTTAAATTACTCATCATTCTCATCTGTTAGAAAAATACTAAATGATCTTATGTTGTTAGTGGACGTTGATTTACCATAAGTGAGGCCTAGCCTGCCACGAAGTGAAGAATGGAAGAGCTTATGTTAACATTGATGATGTACGAGCATCACATGAAGCTTTATAAGCAGCACTAGACATGTTGTGAAGCTCTTCTTTATCCTTAAGTAACATGTCATGAGCAACAATTCTACCAATGACTTCCGTTGGCTTGAGATCTTTGTAATTGGGAATCATTTGGATCAATGTGCACACAGTGTCATATTTTCCATCCAAGGCTCTTAGGATTTTCTTGATGATGAATCTATCAGTCATTTCTTCGCTTCCTAAGCCGGAAATCTCATTTGTGATGTGAGAAAGCCTAGAGTACATTTCAGCGACACCTTCACCATCCTTCATTTTGAACTTGTAAAGTTGACTTTGAAGCACATCCAACTTGGATTCCTTGACGGGGTCGGTACCTTCATGCATATCAATCAAAGCATCCCAAATTTCCTTTGCATTCGCAAGACGGCAGATTTTGTTGAATTCTTCAGGACACAATCCATTGAAGAGGATATTGCAACATCTTCAATTCTTCAGCGGAGGCTTCACGATTTGGTTCCTTCCCATCGAAGAATTCACCTTGCAAACCAATACACACTATAGCCCAAACGGCGGGGTTATGTCCAAGAATATGCATTTTCATCTTATGCTTCCAACTAGCAAAATTTGTACCATCAAAGTAAGGACCTCTACGGTGGTCCTCGCTAGATGCCATACTCTCCTAGGGTGTGAAACCAAGGCTATGATCACCAAAGCTATGGAAATCAAGGCAAATGGAGACCAAAGCTCTGATACCAATTGTAGGATCGAAAGTATGACTAGAGGGGGTGATTAGACTACTTGACCAAATACAAACTTAGCATTTTTACAAATTTTAAGTTTTGACGGTTTTTAGCAATTTAGCACAAGTCAATTAATCTTCCTACATATGCAATTCTAGAGTTGTGGCAGCGGAAAGTAAATCATTGCATACGAAGGTAAAGGAAGGGGTTGGAGAGTGCAAACGCAATTTGAGACACGGATGTTTTTGATGTGGTTCCGATAGGATTGTGATATCGTACATCCATGTTGATGGAGACTTCAACCCATGAAGGGTAACGGTTGTGCAAGTCCATGAAGGGTTCCACCCACAAAGGGTCCACGAAGAAGCAACCTTGTCTATCCCACCATGGCCATCGCCCATGAAGGACTTGCCTCACTAGGGTAGATCTTCACGAAGTAGGCGATATCCTTGCCCTTACAAACTCCTTGGTTCAACTCCACAATCTTGTCGAAGGCTCCCAAGTGAGACCTAACCAATCTAGGAGACGCCACTCTCCAAAAGGTAATAGATGGTGTGTTGATGATGAACTCATTGCTCTTGTGCTTCAAGTGATAGTCTCCCCAACACCCAACACTCTCTCATGGATTTGGATATGGTGGAAAGAAGATTTGAGTGGAAAGCAACTTGGGGAAGACTAGAGATCCAGTTTCATATGGTAGGATTGGAATATCTTGGTCTCAACACATGAGCAGGTGGTTCTCTCTCAGAAAATGAATAGTGGAAGTGTAGGCACGTTCTGGTGGCTCTCTCACTAATGGAGAAGGCGTGCACGGGTATATATAGCCTCCACACAAAATCTAGCCATTACACACATTAGACTCGGTCAGACCGAATAGAAGAACTCGGTCAGATTGGAGCAGTTCAAAATGTTAAGTGAGACATCTCGGTGGGACCGATAATATCAACTTGGTGAGACTGATGCATTAGGGTTAGGGCAAAACCTCAACTCGGTTTGACCGATTACACAAACTCGGTGAGACCGATTCTGGTAATAGTCTAACAGAGACTTGGCCAGGCAAACTCGGTGAGACCAATAGCTCCTTTCGGTGAGACCGAAACGTTACAAAAGGTAACCAAAGAGTTTGCATTACCAACTCGGTGGGACCGATCCGCTCATCTCAGTTAGACCAAAACATTACGAAAGAGAAACTGAGAGTTGGAAATCCCTTTTCGGTGAGACAGAAATCCCTATCGGTGAGACCGAACTGATTAGGGTGTTGGCAGTGCTTATTTCATGTGAACTCAGTGGCACCGGGTAGATCAAATCGGTGGGGCCGAGTTGGACTTTTAGGTTTGGGACATATGTGGAAATGAGAAAGTGGTTGAGTGATTTGGAGCTTATCACTAAGCATTTTGAGCAAGTACACCATTAAGCAACACCTCATCCCCTTTTAATAGTATTGGCTTTTCCTATAGACTCAATGTGATCTTGGATCACTAAAAGGAAAATGCAGAGTCTTCAACTTTTGCCAATATTTGTCCTTAGCTTTTTGAGGGGTCCACATCTCTAATCCATGCCATGCCAATCATTGAACTTCCTGAATTATTTGTTTTGAAAGGATATTAGTTCAATGAGCTATATGTTGTTATTAATTACGAAAACCACCTGGGGAATAGTTGCACTTTCAATTGGAAACACAAATAGCAATATAGATCTGAAAGTATATGATGAGAAATAGACTCGGGGGCCATAGGTTTCACTAGTGGCTTCTCTCGAGAAAATAGCATACGATGGATAAACAAATTACTATTAAGAAATTGATAGAAGAGCGAATAATTATGACAATATCCAAGACAGTGATCATGTATATAGGAATCACGTCCAAGATTAGTAGACCGGCTCCTGCCTGCATCTACTCCTATTTCTCCACACACTGGCCGCTATCCAGCATGCATCTAGTGTATAAGTGTTAGGGAACATTGCATGGTAAACAAAAAATATCCAACACTCACCATGATCAATCTAGGAGATGACCAGAGGAGATATTTCATCTACATACCCTTGAAGATAGCTAAGCAGAAGTGTTAAGAAACGTGGTTGATGTAGTCGAATATCTTAGCGATCCAATCATGATTCGTCCCGTGAACTCACAATCCAAGTGCCGAATGGATGGCACCTCTCAGGGAGTCCTGGACTAGGGGGTCCTCGGGTGTCCGGATTACTCGATATGGGTCGAACTGACTGGCCGTGAAGTTGAAGTAGAAGATTATCCCACGTGTCCGGATAGGACTCCTACATGCGTAGAATGGCAAGTTTTGTGTTCGGGTATAATGTTTCCTTCCTCTGCAAGATGACTTTGTACAACCCTAGGTCCCTCCAGTGTATATATAAACCAGAGGCTAGACATCTAGGGTTTAGCTAATACGATCTCGAGGTAGATCAACTCTTGTAACCCCCATATTCATCATATTCAATCACGCAGGAAGTAGGGTTTTACCTCCATTAAGAGGGCCCGAACCTAGGTATACATCGTGTCCTTGTTTTCCCCCTGTTACCATTGATCCTCAGATACACAGCTTGTGACCCCCTACCCGAGATATGTTGGTTTTAACACCGACATTGGTGCTTTCATTGAGAGTTCCGATGTGTTGTCGATGGAAGGATCGATGGCTCACTTCGTCATCAACGACGGCGTTGTCCCCGGGGAGATCTTCCTCCCTGGTCATCCTTTCGTGCTTGGTAGCTTCATGCTACGTGCCAACTCGGATGGTCACCTTGAGCAGGTCGATAGCTATGCCCCTGGTCATCAGATCAGCTTTGGAAGTCTGAACTACTTCGCCGATATCCGAGGAGATCTGATCTTCGAGGGATTCACGTCCTCGGCTGCCGCTACCTACCTGCACGAAGAAGACCCTTTGGATCTATTATCAGGTCCCGTCCAAGGGTCGACACTCATGTCTGCTCTGGCCTTAGATCCGAAGCAGATCACTTCATCCGAAGACGGGAGGATAAACCCCGCCGGACTCTCACCCTCCATGGAGCTTCTAGCCGGTGGCTTAGAAGCGGTCGCGCCGTTCACAGATCCAAAATCGAACAGGGCTCTCCCGGTCATTGGGAAGCCGAACTCATTTCCGATCACGAGCTCCGAACTCCTGGAGTCCGCACCCTCCGGGCTCGGTCAAGTGGTCCTCACCTAGCCTGGCACCGCAGATCCTCAGACTCATGTCTAGCTCTCACTCTTAAATGAGGCGCTGGACCTGCTGCAATCTCTCGCCATCACGGAGATATCACCACCGAACTATGCCAAATTAGAACTGGGGGATGTGATTAGGGAATTTTGCATCCCACCCACCACCCACTTGGTAGCCACTGTCGAGGACTTAACTGACATGCTAGACTACGTTTCTGAAGACATCGACGGCATGTGCGACGATGTTGAAGTCGAACCAAGTCAATACCAGACCATCACCGGGCACTGGACGGCTACTTCTACGTACGATGTATACATGGTGGACACGCCTGGAAAGAAGGACGACGACGACACTAGGGATCCAAACGAGGACAAGCCCGTCGAAGAACCACCAAAATGCTGGCCTCAGCAGCACCGCTGTCGATTGCGTAGAGGAAGGGAAAGAAACACCGGCACGGGAGACAATGATACTCCGGATAACATCGAAGAACCCGAAAACCCCATGGAACCACCTTTAGAGCGGGAGGAAAGGGAGGTGGGTAAATTCAGCCCTGAATAGCTTGCCAATCACAAGGATTCGTACGACAGTATCTATTTACCTGTCTCCGAAGAGGATGTCAGCCTTGGTGACCAAGAATTCATCGTCCCATAGGTACCCCTCAAACAAGAATGCTTTCAGCGACGGCTTATCACCACAGCAAGGAGCCTGAAAAAGCAGCAACAGCAGCTTAAAGCCAAAAAGGATACGCTCAACGACAAATGGAATCAAGTGCTAGACGCTGAGGAAAGATACGGCCATGAGCGCCAAACAAACAGCTATCCCAAGCGCAAGCTACTGCCACAATTTGATGACGAGGCCCTTGCGCCAATACTGTCGAGGTACAATCAGGCCGAACAACCTGAGTGACCACCACGTGGACGGGACCAGACCTGGCCAAACCTCGGGTCGGGTCGGGCTTCGGGCCGGGCCTACCAAAGCCCGGTGCAAAAAACCCAGGCCCGAGCCTGGCCCGGCCTGGCCGCCGGGCTTGTTTTTTGGACCCGAGCCCGGCCCGAACATGCAAAAGCCCGATGGGCCTCGGGCCTCGGGTTGGGTCCCTTCAGGAAAATGTAATTTTGACGGGACCGGGCCCCGCCCGGCTTGGCCAATGGGCTGAATATCTAGGCCGGAGCCCGGCCCAGGAGCAGCGTCGGGCTGGGCTGGCCGGGCCGGGCTGCCCATGCCCAGGTCTAGACGGGACAAAGTGGCCAATAACGACGAACAGCAGCCCGCGCCCGCCCAACATAAAGGCAAGGAGACAGTAGCTCCAGGCTACAAGTATGACCTACATCAGGACCTGGCCAACTGAGCCGTCTAGACCAGATCAATCTATGGGTCAAGAGGACGTGCTCCTACATGGGATGGCGGCTATCAAGCCTAGCACGACAAAAACAGTCTAGTTCGGAGTAAGCACCGAACACAAATTTCATCCGAACTCTGTCGTGATGTCGCCTGATATAGAGGTGCCACACACCCTATGTGCTTTACCGATGAGGTAATGCAGCACCAATTTCCGAAAGGGTTTAAACACGTGAACATCGAGCAGTACGATGGAACGACAGATCATGCTGTATGGATTGAAGACTTTATTCTCCATATTCACATGGCTCATGGAGATGACCTCCATGCCATCAAATATCTCCCTCTAAAGCTGAAAGGACCAGCACGACACTGGTTGAACAGCCTCCCAGAGAACTTCATTGGAAGTTGGAAAGAGTTAAAGGATGCTTTTCGGGCCAACTTTCAGGGCACTTATGTCGGGCCACCGGATGTTGATGACCTGAGCCACACAGTCTAGCAACTCGGGGGGTCAGCCCACAAACGTTGGAACCATTTCTTGACTAAGAAGAACCAAATCATTGACAGTCCAGACACCGAAGCCGTAGCGGCATTCAAACACAGTGTCCATGACGAATGGCTGGCCCGAAACCTCGGCCAGGAGAAGCTGAAGACCATGGCAGCTCTCACCGCACTAATGACCTGCTTTTGCATGGGCGAAGATAGCTGGTTCTCTCATAGAAGCAATAGTACCAGCGACCCTGGCACTTTGGAGGTCAGGGATGGCAATGGAAAGCCATGACGCAACAAAAACCATCAGAACAACAACGGAGAAATAGAGGATACATCAGTAAATGCCGGATTCAATGGCTCCAAATCCGGACAGCGAAAGAAGCCGTTCAAGGGCAACCAAGACGGTCCATCCAACTTGGACAGAATATTAGAGAAGCCTTGCCAGATTCATGGCACCCCTGACAAGCCTGCCAACCATACCAACAAAAATTGCTGGGTTTTCAGACAGGCCGGTAAATTAAATACCGAACACAAGGGGAACGGACTTCAAAGCGAGGATGATGATGAGCCTCGCCCACCAAACACTAGGGGACAGAAACAATTCCCCCCTGCGATGAAAATGAACATGATATATGTCACTCATATCCCTAAGAGGGAGCACAAGCGCGCATTAAGGGACGTCTACGCTGCAGAGCCCGTCGCCCCAAAATTCAACCCACTGTCGGCTCGTCCGATCACCTTTGATCATAGGGACCACCCAACCACTATCCGTCGCGAAGGTTAGGCAGCCCTGGTACTTGATCCTATCATCGACGGATACCATCTCACTAGAGTCCTCATGGACGGCGGCAGCAGCCTGAACCTGATATATCAGGAAACTGTCCACAAGATGGGTTTCGACCCGTCTAGAATCAATCCTAGCACATTACCGTTAAAGGAGTGATACCTGGGGTGGAGGCCCACTGCACGTGCTCATTAACACTGGACGTAGTGTTCGGCTCCCCAGACAACTTTCGAAGCAAAGAATTGATCTTTGACATCGTCCCCTTTTTCTATGGTTATCACGCACTGCTCGGACGAGTTGCTTTTGCCAGCTTTAACGCAGTCCTGCACAATGCTTATCTCAAGCTCAAAATGCCCGGACCTAGTGGCGTTATCGCAATAAATGGGAATATGGAGCGCTCCCTCCGTCCTGAGGAGCATACCGCGGCCCTTGCTACCGAAGTTTAAGGCAACCTTATCAAGCCGAACAACTCACCGGTCATAAAGACCCAAGACACTGCTAAATGTGTCTGACCCGCATTGCAACACGGTAGCTCGATGGAACCTGAGCTTGAGTAGCAATTTAGCCTCCGCCAACTGCCCCATAAGATTACCGCATACGTAGCTTGCGTACACAATTACGCCCTTAAAATACCTTGGGCGACACCGGAGGCACACTGCGGAAAACAATCCATAGTACGACTTGACCCTATTCGGACCTTAAAAATGTTTTCACTGCTGGTTCGTTAAAGAACCCACTTTATCTACGGTCGTGCGGGAACTTCTTTCCAGATTCCTCTTTTTCCCAGGTGGCCATCAGACTCCTATCCTTCAAGGACGTGTCACCTAGGAGAAACGATGCAGACGTGTTGCAGGGCATCATTGGTATTTTCAAATCATTTCGTTTAGGCTCTATGTAAACATTTCCCTCTTATAAACTTTTGGCATGTAAAATGTCCTTGATGTTCTTTGGCATTATCTATAACTACACGGCTCACCATATTAATTAGGATATAAAGGAAGCAGTTGATTCCCACTTTGATTGTAATTTATTTTATCTTGCATTATCATATGTGTTCCCTCCCTACCTCAGATTGCCACACGCGCTTCAATCCGGCCCTAACACCGGGGGCTGTATGCGGCCCAGCACACTTCAAAGTCCAAACACTTATAGGGAACTATTCGGCATCCCGAATATTGCACTATATGCATTAGCTCTAAATCATGTCTTGGGTCTATAGTTAGGTTGCGCGGCTCCTGTGCTTACCACCTTACGTTCCGCATTGTTCGGCTAAGGTAGTAAAGGGAGAACTATTGCGATTGTATTTCTGGTTCGTCCGGTCAAGTACCTCAGTAGAGAAAGCCGGAAACTGACTTTCATGATAAGCGAGAGCTGGACGGCGATTCGGTGACTTAGTACTATACTACAGATCATTAGTGATCTATCCCGTGTTACACGAGGGGCTGGTCTTCGCCCAGCCGCGTGGAAAAAGCAACATAATCAGGATAACCACACACAAACAAGGGGTTAGTACCTAGCCCCACAGTCAAACTCCTATGGCTAAGTGAAAGTAATAAAGCCGCATAGTATGATTGCCCGGTTCACCCTGCGGACACCTCCTTCACGGACCAAGACGTTGGATATAGTGTGGTCACGCGTCATGCCGAACACGCCTATAGCATCTACATGGTGGATGAAGCCGACGACTGGTAATTTTCAGAAGTATAAAAATAAATGGTCCCACAGGAGGAGAAGTCGCCAAAATAGAAGGCGCAAAAACATAGTCATACATAATACCATGGGTTCATAACATAGTTTTTACAACCTGAACAAACTTAACTAAAAATCACGTCCTTCGAGCATTGGCCCTCTACAATGCAGGCTCCTTCCAGGACGTCATCAAACTACCTCTCTAGCTTCCGATGAACTTTGCCCTCGGGCGGGCCTGCGGTCGCCATGTTGGTGGCCTTCATCTTCGCCCACTGCAGCTTGAAGCGGGAGAAGGACATCTGGGCACCCTCTATGCAGGCCGAGCGCTTCACAGCATCAATCCGCGACCGCGCAACGACGAGCCGCTTCACCAAGCCGAAGTACTACTAGGGATCAGCTCGGTTGGCCATAGGTGGACCATTAAGTCCTTCATAGGCAGACCTTCCACCCCATGCAGCTCCACCAGCTGTTTCAGCTGGTTGATGATAGGCGCCATGTGTTCCGGTGCAAGAAATTGCGACCAGAACAGGTTCTCCATCGAGTTCGCCTCCTAGGCTCTAAAGAATTGTACGGCGTCGGCGGCACTCTTCGCGAGATCCGCTAAAGCACCTGGAGAGCCTCACACCCGGGTGACAAATGCATACCTCTGACCTCTAAAAATACTCTGCAAAAGAACGGCCTTACCAGCCGCTATCTGCCTCGCCTGGTGGATCTCTTTGCGAGCACTCCGGGACTCGCTCCGCACCTCTTTGGCGTCATGAAGAGCCTTGGTAAGCACGTACGACTAGTCTGAAGTCTTCCGCTCCAACACCTCGCATTTGCGGATGGCGCCCTTGAGCTCTTCCTCGACTTCGGCCACCCGAGCTTCATGTTGGCGGCGGGCAGCTTGTTCGGCCTCCAGTTCGGTAGCCGCTTTGTTAGGAGTTGCCTTATTCGCCTCAGCCTCCTTCTTGGCCTGGGCAAGGGCACCCTTGACGGTCTCGACCTCGGCTGCGTGAGCTGTGATCATAATCACATCATCCGATGAGCTAAACTCTCAATAAACATATCATCTTTGATATAAAAATATAAAAATCTAAGTTTGCATACCTTACGTTACATCGAACCGCTTATTAATGCGGTCGAGTTCCTTGTTGGCTACCTGATGCTTCTGATTGAGCTCGGAAACCTCTGCGGCCTGGGCGGATGTTTCAATAAACGGCACAGTATGTTATATTCCCGAATAATATGTCGATCATCTATCTGATTCCTTTCAAATCGGACAGAGCATCAGGGGCTACCGTTCATACATAGGTTTATTATCCTACACAAACGAAATATAAACTTCTTCATAGAGTATTACGTCGCATACCTCAAAGCCTGTCAGTAGGCTGTGCAAGGCTTCCTTTAGTCCACTCTTAGTAGACTGAATCATCCCCATAACCGCACCCATCAGAGTGCGGTGGTCCACTACGATGGAAGCACTTTGAAGTGCTTCCTCCAGAGCGTGGGGCGCCTCCGAGTTAACGAAGGCCGCTCGGGAGCTGGTGCTCCTACGCATTTCAGAGGAGATTGCTTACTCGATTCCGGAGCCATACTAGCTATCAGAAGGGTGTTCGGCGGGAGCCTGGATTGTGTGGGCTCCACACCGTTGGTCGTCATAGGGACCGCTTCACCTTGGTTTTCGGTGACCGAGGTGTTAACCTCGGGCACCCTCTTGTTGGCCCCGCTCACCCCCTCTTGGGTAGGGGATGTCCGCAGGGACGACACTTCGGGGTCACCAATGACGGTAGGCGAGGGGGCTCGCGGCGGTGTCTCGCTCTTTGCCATCTTGGCTAGCAAAAAGTTCCTCTGATGATGTATCGGGGAGTGTGCGGGGAGGAGTGAAAAACAGCAAACAAGATAACTTATACAATGAAAGCAAATGGACCAAAGACAACAGTAAATTTCCGAATACTTACGATTCGGCCAGGGGCTTGACCCTGGGCTTTCTTCGAGGGACAACTTCGGACCCTGAATCTGAACTTTCGGGGAGGTTCAGCTTCCTCCACCTGGGCGCCCCCTCCTCCGTGTCTTCGGGGGCCGCCCTCTTCTTCTTCTTCCTCCTCCCCTTAACGGGGGAGTCGCTTTCCACCTCCTCCTCCTCTTCCTCCTTCTCGTGGGAGGGGGGCTTCGGTCTCTCCGGATATGGTTTCCAAAGGACCCTTATGGTGGATGCCTCCCTTGGCCTCCTTGCCCTTCTTCTTCTTAGGCTTCTTCTCCGGCGCTTGATACGATGTCGGTACAAGCATCTTCGTCGGCTGGGGTGTGGCTGTGTCCTCGGGTAGCGGAGCCGGATAGTTGATCTGCTCCGCCTTTGCCGTCTAGGCCTGTATGGAACGAAAATATTCCAATTCCTATTATACTTGAAATAATTACCGGATAGGGCTTCAGAAAAATCGTGCTTACCGCCGTACCTGTATTCTCACTGTCAAATCTGATTTCCACATTCTTCTCTGGCCACTTCTTCTGGGCCTTGAAGAGTTGCTTCCAGATGTCGTCGTGTGTGGTGCCGAAGAAGCATTTCAGGGTCCGTGGCTCCTCCTGATCGAACTCCCACAAGCGGGAGGCCCAGAGCTGGCAGGGAAGAATGCGGCAGAAGAGCATCAATTGAATCACGTCAGTGAGATTAGTGCCCTCCGCCAGCATATCGGAGATGCAATTTTGGAGCATCTTCCCCTCCGATTTGGACCCCCACTCAAGGCCCTTGGTGGTCCATGAGGTGAGTCTCTCTAGGGGTCCAGATCTGAAATTGAGTGTGGCTGCCCAGGTGGCTTCGCGGGGTTCGGTGATAAGGAACCACTCCTGCTACCATATTTTGACTGTTTCCACAAAGGCCCCTTTGGGCTAGGTAACGTTGGGGAGCTTGCTTACCATGGCTCCGCCGTAGTTTGCATGTTGTCCATCGACCACCTTCGGCTTCAGATTGAAGGCCTTGAGCAATAGGCCAAAGTGTGGGGCGCGGAAGAAAGCCTGACACATGAATATAAAAGACGATATGTGTAGGACAGAATTTGGGGCTAGTGCATGGAAATCTAGACCATATAAGAACAAAAGGTCCCGGACAAAGGGGTGGAAGGGAAATCCAAGCCCCCGAAGAAAATGAGGGACGAACATAACCCTTTCACCGGGCCCTGGAGTAGGGATACCTGATCTTTGTCAGGAATCCGGTGCGTAATGTTCACAGAAAGATAGGCAGCGTTTCGGAGAGGCCTCCCACTTGCCCTTGGAACCGGATCCGGCCATTGCTGGAAAAGGAAGCGGTGGTGGGGAAGATTGGAGCTGCGGGCGCTGGAGCTAGCAGATTGGGAAGCAGAGGCTAGAGGTAAGTGTGAGGGAAAAGGTGGGGTCTTTATCCTTTTATAGGAGGTAGAAATACCAAACTTCCCCCACTCCGGCCATGAAACTCGCATGTTCCCGATGAAATCGTGCGTAAGGTGCGGTTGGGTTACCCCAACCATATTGATGAGGATTCCGTAATGGGTGGGCACGATCTCTGTTTTGATGAGACGTGCCAATGGAGTCTATGCCTCGAAGCACGAATTAAGAGGCAAGAAAATAGTTCGAAATGTTAAAAGGTCAAGTGTGACGTTTTGCCGAAAGAAGTTGTCAGTAAAGACATTGTATCTATTTGGATGTTTATGCCTTCGTGGCTAACGGTTGTATTAATTGTGAAGAGCCGGACATAGTTCCTTTATGCAGGAAGTAAACTTCATATGTTCGGAAGAAGGAACCCGCCTTACAATGCCGAAGACAGTACGAGTGCTGAACACATCATCATCGAAGACTGGTTCAGGGGCTACTGAGGGATTCCTGGACTAGGGGGTCCTCGGGTGTCTGGATAACTTGATATGGGCTGGACTGATGGGCCGTGGAGATGAAGCAGAAGATCATCCCCCATGTTCGGATAGGACTCCTACATGTGTATAGTGGCAAGTTTTGTGTCCGGGTATAATGTTTACTTCCTCTGCAAGATGACTTTGTACTACCCTTGGTCCCTCTGGTGTATATAAAAACCAAAGGGTTTAATCCGTAGAGATCATTAGAAAAATGTCAGGCTAGGCATCTAGGGTTTAGCCAATACAATCTTGAGGTAGATCAACTCGTGTAACTCCCATATTCATCATATTAAATCAAGAAGGAAGTAGGGTTTTACCTCCATTAAGAGGGCCCAAACCTGGGTAAACATCGTGTACGCGTTTTCCCCCTGTTACCATTGATCCTCGGATACATAGCTTGGGACCCCCTAACCGAGATTGCCGGTTTTGACACCGACAACCTCCGCGTTCAACACACGTACGGCTTGATGACGCCTTCACCTCCTCGATTCAGCGAGCGATGGTGAAGTAGTAGCTTGAGTTCTCCGGTAGCACGATAGCGTGGTCATGGTGGTGGTGGTGGAATCTCAGTAGAGCTTCGCTAAGCACTATTGAGAGGAAGAAGACTACTAGGAATAGGGAGGGCAGCGCCATGGCATAGATGGGTCGTCAGCCTTCCCTCTACCCCTATATACATAGGAGGAGGAGGAGGGGCGCCCAAGGGTTCCCTAGGGGGCGGCGGCCACTAGGGGAAAATCCTAGATGGGTTTTGGTGCGCCTCCCTCGGGGAGCCTTGACCCTAAGGCAAAGGGGGTGGCTGCCCTAGGGAGCGCCCCCACCCCTTCTAGTTACGTGGGAAACGGTAAGGGAGTGCACAACCCCTTAGTGGGATGGTTTGCCCCCATCACCTTGGCCCATGGGGCCCCCCAACAATTGCTAGGGCCCCCCGAAGCCTCTTTCGGTGATGTTGGTCATCACCCGGTACCCCCGGAACAATTCCGAACTCCAATACCCTTCATCCAATATATCAATCTTCACCTCCGGACCATTCCGGATTTCCTTGTCACATCTAGGATCTCATCTGGGACTCTAAACAACCTTCGGTAACCACCATAATGACAGAATTATACTTATATCGTCACCAAACGTTAAGTGTGTAGACCCTGCGGGTTCGAGAACTATGCAGACATGGCCGAGACACCTCTATAGTCAATAACCAATAGCGGGACCCAGATGCCCATATTGGTTCCTACATATTCTATGAAGATCTTATCGGTCGAAACTCAGTGTCAAGGATTCTGCTAATCTCGTATGCAGTTCCCTTCGGCTATTGGTATGTTACTTGCCCAAGATTCGATCGTAGGTATCTCCAGACCTAGTTCAATCTCGTTACTGGAAAGTCTATTTACTCGTTCTGTAATACAAGATCACGTGGCTAAACCATTAGTCACATTGCTTGCAAGCTTCTTGTCATGTTGGATTAGCGAGTGGGCCATGAGATACCTCTCCATCATACGGAGTGACAAATCCCAGTCTTGATCCATGCCAACTCAACACACACCCTCAAAGATAACTGTAGAGAACCTTTATAGTCACCCATTTATGTTGCGACGTTTGGTACACACAAGGTACTCCTTCGGTGTCAGTGAGTTGCATGATCTCATGGTCATAGTGTCAGGACCGGTCCTTCAGTAAAATAATTACCGGAAGATCGACCTTTTTATTAAACCAACAGGGAATATAATTCCTTGCTGGCAGACAAATCCTTGATACAAAATTCCAGTACACTGAATATTATACATGTTTGAGCTGGAGGTTGCTCAACAATTTTATTACAAGCACGCCAATATATTACATAAAGGCGGATATGACACAAGGCAGGGTGGCATACTAATGACTCGTAATAAAAGGTGGTGGAATATGTCACAGTGAAGTGGGTGATGTGACTCCAATATAATACAGTCCATCGGGTGTCGGAGTTAGACCCAATGAATTTATTTGGTGGTAGGCGGAAGCGGTTATAAAACAGTGATCAACTCCAGGATCGCAAGGGACTGACTGGGATTCCTCTAAGCGTCGGACTCGCTATCGAACTCTTCATCCATGAGATCGCCTTCGTCCACATCTGGCCAAATCAACAAGCCAGGTGAGTACTTTGAATGTACTCGCAAGACAGTTCGAACTTAAGATATAACAAATGTCAACATGAATGCATATGAGTATTCCAGCAAAATGTGACCGGAATAAAATGTGAATGCGCTTAAGGTAAAGATGGAAGTCGGGCGGTAATCCTCCCGAAGTCCAAAAGATAATAATAAAGAGACCAAATGAGGGTCTGGGTGACGTCTCGTAGGAAAATAATAAATGATAACAGGCCACAGTCGGGCGTCTGAGCGACACCACATAAAGGGCTTATAGCAAAAGAAATAACAAGAATGCCTCAGTCGGACGTCTGGGCGATATCACATAAAGGGCTTATAAATAAAAGAATGCCACAGTCGGACGTCTGAGCGACATCACATAAAGGGCTTATAAATAAAATAATGCCACAGTCGGACGTCTGAGCGACATCACATAAAGGGCTTATAAAAGAAAAGAATGCCACAATCGGACGTCTGAGCGACATCACATAAAGGGCTTATAAAAGAAAAGAATGCCACAGTCGGACGTCTGAGCGACATCACATAAAGAGCTTATAAACCGAATGAATGCCACAGTCGGACGTCTGAGCGACATCACATAAAGGGCTTATAAATAGCATTAGTATAATGAGGAAATACTTCTGGAAATAAATAAGTACAGAGATAGTAGGGGAGTTCATCTACCAAATGAACTTGACGAAAATTCTACTCTGGTTACCAACAAGAATATACTCGAGACGGTCACCGGGTTGACATGAAGATTGACCCTAGGCCATAAAAATGGCTACTGAAGGAATTTAACTCTGCAGAGCTTGTACCATTAACTCATAGCCAACGGGTTCTACTAGCAACGTGGGCTAGTCCCATCTACGGTGTTTTAGTAGAAACTCAACTAACCAGTACACACCCATTTAACATCCCGTCGTCCGGAATCACCCGCGACGACATTCACGGAAAACTTTAAGGCGGGGAGGCTACAACCTCGAATAGCATGGGATCAAATTTATATATGCGCACTCTAAGGGGTGCCCCCCTCTCGGTCCCAACCGGAAACACCCATGCCCCCTGACCGGATGATGGGCTTTAATCCAGGGCCATGGAACCCTCATCCCGGCCCCTCTACTTGGTGTGTACTTGGGAAGTGGTTTACAACTGACTAGACCGTAATCCCAACGGACGGCCTATGATAGTACCGAAAAGGAGACGAACAGAATCATGACATGATCCCTGTTGATACTGAGTTAACCAACTACTGGCATGCTCCAACAATACCAGCATTCCACCCATCATATCACCATATGATTGAGGTGGTTCAACATTTTCCTTCGGGACTCACCCGAGGCTTACTTGCATGAAATATAACCATACACATATGCTTATATGACCATGCTTATGAAACGAGCTACTCGAGCAAACATGCAACACACTCATCATATCAAGAGTTCAAACATGCTTGCCTGGTTCTGAAAAGTCGGAGCCTAACTCGGTGTGATTCGCGTCTCCGTCACGGCCTCCGGTATCTATGTATTCAAACAAAATACATACTTACATAAATACCGCGCGTGCATAAAAAGTTGCTCCAAAATTTTCCACATAAATATGACAAAAAACTAGGCAGAAAACTAGAGTGGACAGAAAAAGAATCAACTCAGAATCACTTTTAGTTTAAAAGATATTAAGTTTTCTGTCCAGGGACTCATCTGTAATGAAATAGAAAAGATCCAGGGGCTAGAACAGAATATAACAAAGCGAATCGGTACGCAGTACGTAATCCACAGAGGAAACGCACTTTGCTCGAATACGCTAACAGAAAACGGTCCAAGGGGGAAATATGTGAGGCTGACAGGGGACCCCACTTGTCAGGTTTGAAAAAGGAAACAGAGCTGCGCCGGCGCCGGTGCTGCGGTGATCGCCGGCGTCGATCCACGGCTAGTTAGGGGAGGGGAGTTGTACCTACGTCTTCACGGTTGTCTTCCGCGTCGAACGGTGGTAGAGTTGGGTGTCGGCGAGTCCCACGTCGACGGCGACACTGTCTCCGGCGGACGGCGGCTCGGGTGGTCGTGGACCTCCTCGGAGAGGGCTCCTGGGATGGAATTGAAGTGGGGGTTAGCTCTAGGTGGATGCCAAGATGCTACGCTCAAGTTCACGGCGGCGGAGAAGCCCTCACCGGAGTGAACGGAGATGGAACCCGAGGCGGAGGTAGCTGGCCGGAGCTGGGGAAGAAGGGCCTCTCGGGGCTCTTCCAGAGGCTGGGCGTGGTCTAGGGAGGTAGTGAGGATGTGTGGGCTTGAGAACGAGCTCTGGGGTGCCCTTTTATAGGTGGCTTGAGGTCGCTGCCGCGAACGAATAAGTCGGCGAGCCAATTACGGCGCTGAAGTGGTCGGACGGCGGGGTTAGGAGCTTGAGCATCATCCAGGAGCTGTTGCGGTTCCATTCCCGCGCCTAAACTAGCAGGAGAGGTGGAGTTACGGCCTGTCACCGATGGAACGGCCGCGCGGCACGTCGGCGGCAGAAACGGCCCTCTGCGCGTGCCAGGCCACGGCGAGGGCATGCCAGGCGTGCGCTGGCTGTGGAGATGGACACGCGGGGCTCCGGGGTGGTTTGGGCGGCGCTAAACGGCGTTGCGCCGTGGGGTTGCTTCTGTCAGCCGCCACGGGCGGCGCTGTTGCCGTGGCAGCCGCCGGCGTGGTCGGTCCAGAGCGCCACTGACGCCCAGTAGCTTCTAAGCGAGCGTGTGGCGCATGGATAAGAAGAAGGTGCAGTGCAGCATCGAGCCAAGGAGGTACAGACGAGGTTTGTCGCCGCGCTGAAGAAACTAACGAAACTGACGAAACTGACGAACTGCCGAACTGTCGACAGTTTCAGTTAGTAGTTCTGAATTTGACAGAAGGTGTAGACTAGGTGTTTGATGAAATGTTTCTGGTATTTGTGCAATGCTTCTGGAGCTGATTTTTGGTGGAGTGGCCTCTTGATGTACCTAGAGGCTGCATGATTTTTCACAGAATTTTTGGAAGAAGATAAATATGAATTTCACCAAATTTTGCAAATCTGGTCCAAACTTGCAGTAGGTGAAATTTGAAAATTTTGAACTATGGACCAGTGAGACAAGATAGATCTAGGTTGTGGGTACTAAAGATCATCTAGGAGAGTTGGTTTGGAGTCAAACAAATGAATGGAAATGGTGGTTCCTTTGTAAATCACCAAGGTCCACTACAAAAGACAGAATTTGTTTTGGAGTGAAAGAATATAGAAGAAAAATCCCAATAAGGTTCAAACTTACTAGACTTGTCCTAAGGTGTGGAGAGGGTCTTGGAGAGAAATATTTTTGTTGAGATCATGGCAAGATGAAGGTTGGAGGGGAGATAGGTCCAAGGTAAAACTTGGGAGGTTTAAATCAAGAAGGGAGAACTCAAACAACTTCTTTTGAAACTCAACTTGTGCTTGAGCCAAACACAAGAGAAAAACTTCAAGGCCAAAAACCAAGCTTGAGAAGACACACAAACCTTGGCCAAAAGGGATTTTAGAAGGGCAAAAGAAAAGATCAACCAATCCCTTTCCAAAAAGGCCAAAAGTTTGAAAGAAAAACCAACTCAAAATTTTTGGGGTGTTACAACACCTACCCCCTTAGGAAAAATCTCGTCCCCGAGATTTCAGCTGATCCTCAAATAGGTGTGGATGTTACGCCTGAAGGAAATCTTCCCTTTCCCATGTTGCCTCATCCTCTGTGTGATTACTCCACTAAACCTTGAGAAACTTAATAGTTTTCTGACGGGTCATCCTTTCAGACTCCTCCAAAATCTTCACTGGGTGTTCTCGGTAGGTGAGATCTGGTTGCACATCAAGGTTTTCATGTGACACATGTTTCTCTGGGTTGCTTACACATTTCCGTAGTTGCGAGACGTGGAAAACGTCGTGGATGTCTGACAGTTCCTTGGGAAGGTCCAGCTGATAAGCTACTGTGCCTCTCCGTGCAACTATACGGAATGGTCAGATGAATCGTGTGCTAATTTCCCTTTGACTTTGAATCGTTGTAGTCCTCTCATCGGTAACACACGTAAGTATACGTCGTCACCAGGCTCAAAACTTATTTCCCGATGCTTTTGATCGTAATAGCTCTTTTGTCGGCTTTGGGCGGTCTTGAGTCGATCCCGTATCATTTTTACTCTCTCCTCGGCTTCCTTTAACATATCTGGGCCGAATATGCGACTGTCCCCTGTTTCCGACCAATTCAATGGAGTACGGCATCTTCGTCTGTACAGGGCTTCAAAAGGTGCCATCTGCAGGCTAGCTTGGTAACTATTGTTATATGCGAACTCGTCATATGGTAAGCTTTCCTCCCAACTAGCCCCATAGGTGAGGACACATGCCCTAAGCATGTCTTCAAGTATTTTATTTACTCGTTCCGTTTGCCCTCCAGTCTGGGGGTGGTAAGCTGTGCTGAACGTTAGTTGTGTCCCGAGGGCTTGCTGCTAACCCCGGGCATAAAAACCGAAGACCGAAAACCGAACCCGAAAAGACCGAGACCGAACCCGAAAAGACCGAACTCAAAAAGACCGAATAAACTTTGGTCTGCAAAACTACATGACCGAATTTACTATGGTCATTTCGGTCCTCTACCGTGCAAGACCGAATAGACCATAAAGACCGATTTATATTAAAAGCCCACGCGCACAACAATTGTTTACCTAAGGCCCAACTGGCTAGCCAAGTTCTCACGAACGACAAAAGACCTCACCTCGTCATGACGAGCGGCCCAGAGGCACGAACAAGTTAACGAACCACATCCTCACTCTCGTTCATCCCCTTTTCCCATTGACAAACCCTAGATCTTCGTGTTCTTGGTGATCTTCTTGTTCTTCCTCTCATATTCCTCCATAGCTTTCGTTGTTTTGGTGGGATTTGAGAGTGAGGGACTTGGGCACTCCGTGTGCCCTTCCCATTGCATTTGTTCATCGGTATGAGTTCTCCAAGGTGATATGTGGAAGTGGATGTTGAGTAGCTTATTATTCTTGGGTGCTTTTTACCCTTGAGCTTGTTCCTCTTTGGTGCTCGGGCGCCCTAGATGGTTGGTGGTGCTTCGAAGCTCAATCATTGTGGTGTAAAGCTATAGGAAAGCGTTGGGGTCTCCAATTAGGTTGTGGATGTTACCCCGAGCAATTTGTATAGGTTTCGGTGACCGCCCCAAGGGTTGGTAAAGTGTACGAGTTTGGTGACCGCCCCCATGGGTTGCCATTTGTATGGGTTCGGTGACAGCCCTCAAGGGCCCCTTAGTAGAATCACATCATCTTGCATTGTGTGAGGGTGTGAGGAGATTACAGTGGCCCTAGTGGGTTTTTGGGGAGCATTGTGCCTCCACACCGCTCCAAACGGAGATTAGCATCCGCAAGATATCCGCGGCGTTAAATGCGGAGATGATGTCACGGTCAGATTTAGTGATTCTCGAAGATGACGTCAGAGCCGGTTTACAAAAATGTGAAGACAAAGAAGAAATTTATACAAGACAAGGAAGACTGATATGAACAAGTTCAAATCATTCTGGGGCCTAATGTCAGGGATATGACTAACAGGTATGTACCGGCTAGTGTAAACCGGCTTAGCTGTATTATACTTGGTTATAATATTTAGTAAAGGCTACGGCCCATGAGATCTTAGGGCCCATGTGTAGAAGTATGGTTTGTAAACCGCCAAGCAATGTAACTTGAGAGATAAGAAAGAAAAGACAGAGACCGAGGCAGACACAAGTATGAACCGGCCTCGGGACTCTGTAAACCGGACCAGGCGTCACCTCTATATAGAGGGACGACCCGGCGATGGTTCAGGGACAAGCAAGAATCAATCTGTCGAGACTACAGGCAAGCGAATCCGCTCCCTGTAATCCGACGCCCGAGCAATACCAAAACAACTAGACGTAGGCTTTTACCTTCATCGAAGGGGGCGAACTAGTATAAACTCTCTGTGTCCTTTGTGTGCTATGAACCCCTTCAAGCTAACCCGTGCGATGGTTCCATCATCAAGTCCGTTGAACCGGACATCTGCCGTGTTATTTCCACGACGGTTGGCGCCCATCGTGGAGCCTCCGCACGATGGTTTTGAGTTCTTGAAGGGCAGCTTTGAAGGGCGCAAGGGTTACGCGGTCGGCCAGATGACCAAGAGTCGCCGCGGTCGAATCTACATCGACGACGCAGGTTGGGGACCGGAGGCCGATTCAATCGAATACGGGTACCGGGTTCCTTTCGGTGGCATCCAAGTGTTCATTGGCAAAATCGGCGAACCGGGACCTGAGCCGGACATCTTCCCCGACATCATCGAGCCGGCTCAGCGTACGAGATCGGCCCGGATTCAGCCCGCCGTGAAGCACGTGTTTGTTGGAGCAATCCACGGAGTTCGAGCCAAGGACGGATCAGAATCTGATGGTGCAACAGTTGTCTACTCAGACGACGAATCTTCATCCGGAGAAACTGAGTCTCTGTATCAGTTGCAGGACGGCCGGTCTGAGGGCGAGTCCGACGGAAACAGTATTCTGGACCCCTTCGGCCCGCCAAACCGGGTGGCTGTCTTTATGGCCGGTTCACAGCCCCCGGTGAATGGGGCGACAGCAGAAGCTGGTGTAGGGGGGAGCGGCACGACTCTCTCACCTACTGACGTTCTATCCACCTTGATGGACGAGTTCACAGCTAAAGCAATGGAAACAGTAGCTCCAGCAGACAAGGCGCATCATGATGCAGAGCTCCTTCAGTTGAAAGGCCGGATTGATCAGTTAAAGGAAGATCTGAAGGCAGAGAGAGAGATGATAGCGGTGAGACAAGCAGAGTTGGATGATCAAGCTTTTCACCTAAGGATGGAACAGGCCTCTACACAGGGCGTAAGAGGTCGGAAGTATCAATCTCGTATACCGCCGGTTTACGAAGCGATGGATCTGTTTAGAACACCAGGGGCAGGGACTAGCAATAATCCCACTTTAAACCGAAGGGTACCCCCAGTCAGGGATGAGCCGGTTCGACAGCCTACGGCGGAGTAAGACCGGCGGATCACGTCTGCACCTCACCCATCAGGTCACTATTCGAACCCGTTGGATAACATTGTTGCGGCTGCAGCGCGATTGGCCGCTTTACCCAATGAGGGGACGTCCCATGTAGCAGTGGAGGCGCGCCGGGTCAAGGAACTACTTAATACGGCGTTGATACAGCAGCAAGCATATTCTCATAGCAGGGAAAGGCTACATTCAACACCACGTCCCAGCCGAAGTTATACTAGGCATTGGGAGGAGCCAGAAGTGTCTAGCAGCGAACGCAGGAGGCATCAGCGCAGACAAGATAATCCGGCGGGTGCAGCGGCACCAGCTCCGGATATAAACTGGGTTAGATCAGGAGTCCAGGAAGAGGTTCGTCAAACAACGCCGGTTCATACAGCCACAGCAGAAACAGGAGTTACGATGAGTTCTTTTGGGGTGCAGTGTCTTATCCCCGCTTTACGGGGTGTCAAGCTGCCTAAGGATTTTAAGGGGCCCCGCAAGGTACCTAATTACACGGTAGATTTAGCTCCGGAAGCTTGGGTGGAAAGTTATGAGATGGCCATGGAGATGCTGGACGTGGATGAATCAGCTTGTGCTAAGTATTTTACTATGATGCTCGAAGGTACGGCCCGGACCTGGCTGAAGGGTTTACCCCCGAACTCTATCGGATCATGGGGGGAACTACGCAGCCAGTTTATCAAAAACTTCAAAGATACATGCAAACAGCCGATGTCTGTGGTGGATCTAGCAGCTTGTGTGCAAGAAGAGCAAGAGTCTACAGCAGCTTGGGTGCGGAGAGTAGCGGAGATCTTACACTCTTCGAATGGTATCAATCCTAGTACGGCGATAGTGACCTTGGAAAACAATTGCCGGTTTGAATCTTTAAAATTAAAGCTCGGACGGCTTAAAAGGGATTGTAGTGATATGGGAACTCTCATGAGTGCCTTGGTAAAATATGGAGACTCTGATAATACCAAGTATCCAGAAGCGGAAGGAGACAAGACAAGGAAGGTTAGCAAGTCTGGTAAACCGGCGCCAGTTAATCCGGCTGCTACGAGTTTTTTGGGCAAACGGAAGGCAGAGGGTGGCTCTGACTTCGTGGCCAACACTCAAGTTCAAGGGGATTTTCAGCACAGCCTGGGAAATCCACCTTCACAAACCGGCAGAGGAACTCTTAGTTGGGATCAAGAGTTAGATCAGCCTTGTCCGAAACATGGCATCAAAGGTCGACCGGCAAAGCATACCATAAGGGAGTGCAGGCCCCTTATGAAGGCAATGGCAGGCCGCTTCAATCCTCATGACAGGCCTCCAAATAGCGGTTCAGGTCCTGGATTTTATGGTCCGGGTCATCATGGGAACAACTCCGGATCAGGATATAGGGGCAATAACAATGGTTATCAAAACCGGGCCGGTAATCAAAATAAGCAAGGAAATTATAATAACCAGGGCAATCAATCGCATCATCAAGGTGGTTACAATAACCAGAGCAATCAGCAATAGGGCCAAGGGAATTATAATAGTCAGGGAAATCAGCAGCAACAGCGTCAGCAACAGCAGCCGCAATCTGGATATCAGAGTAATCCGAAGGAATTGAACAGTGGGCAATATCATGTCTTTACCACAAGTTTGTGTAAAAGAGATCAGAAGGTTTTGAAGCAGGCTGTTAACGCAGTTGAACCGGCGACACCGCAATTTCTGCGCTGGTCCGAGCAGCCCATTGTGTGGAGCAGAGAAGACCATCCGATGCGGGTGGATAATCCGGGCCATTTAGCCTTGGTGGTGGCACCTCAGGTGGGAGGCTACAAATTCACTAAAGTTCTCATGGACGGTGGTAGCAGTATCAATATCTTGTACTATGAGACTTTCCGTCGTATGGGTCTGACAGATAAGAAGTTAAGGCAATCAAATACAGTGTTTCATGGAGTGGTACCAGGTAAGTCGGCTTATCCGGTTGGAAAGATCGACTTAGAAGTTACCTTTCGGAATGAGTATGATTTCAGGTCAGAGATGATAACTTTCGAAGTCATCAAAATCAAAAGCCCATATCACGCTCTGTTTGGAAGGACGGTTTATGCTAAATTTATGGCTAGGCCATGTTATGTTTATTTGCAGCTTAAAATGCCGGGTCATAAGGGCACGATCACGGTTCATGGAAGTCGCAATATAGCAGTGGAATGTGAAGAGGGAGATGCAGCCTATGCAGAAGCAGTATGTGCCACAGAGGAGTTGAAATTTTATAAAGATAATGTTGATCCGGCAGATATGACTCCGCTGAAGAAGCCAACTACCGAGCATGATCCGGCGTTGAAGTTTAAATCGGCAGAGGAGACCAAGCAAGTTGATTTTTTGCCTGGAGATTTGTCCAAACAGTTCACCATCAGCGCTAACCTTGATCCCAAATAGGAAAGCGCGCTCATCGAGTTCATCCGTGAGAACCGGGATATCTTTGCATGGAAACCTTCTGACATGCCAGGTATACCGAGAGAACTCGCTGAGCACAGTCTTAACATTAATCCGAAATATAAACCGTTCAAACAATATCTGCGCCACTTCAATGAGGAGAGGCGCAAGGCTATAGGAGAAGAAGTGGCCAGACTTTTGGCAGCAGGATTCATAGTGGAAGTTTTTCATCCAGAGTGGTTGGCTAATCCGGTGCTGGTGTTAAAGAAGAATGGGAAGTGGAGAATGTGTGTGGACTACACAGATCTCAACAAGGCTTGCCCGACAGATCCTTTTGCTCTCGCACGCATCGATCAGATTATTGATGCTATGGCAGGATGTGAGTGGTTAAGCATTTTTGATGCATATTCAGGGTATCACCAGATCAAGGTGGCAGTTGAAGACCAAGAGAAGACAGCTTTCATAACTCCTTTTGGTGCTTTTTGCTATGTATCTATGCCTTTTGGGCTTAAAAGTGCACAGGCAACTTATCAGCGTTGCGTTCAGAATTGTCTCAAAGGGCAGATTGGGTGGAATGTTCATGCCTATGTGGATGACATTGTGGTCAAGTCAAGGAAGGAAGAGACAATGATAGAGGATCTTAAGGAAACCTTTGATAATCTTCGAGCTTATAAGATGATGCTTAATCCGGAAAAATTTGCTTTTGGTGTTCCGACAGGTAAGTTACTGGGATTCTTGGTCTCAAACAGAGGAATAGAAGCTAATCCAGAGAAGATCAAGGCCATCACATCTTTAACGAAACCGGTTTGCATCAATGACGTTCAGCGTATAGCTGGCTGGATCACAGCATTAAGCCGGTTCATCAGCCGTTTGGGAGAGAAGGCGATCCCACTTTACCAGATGCTGAGGAAAACAGACCGGTTTATATGGAGTGATGAGGCAAACGCAGCATTTGAGGATCTGAAACGGCAATTGGCAAAACCACCGGTTTTAGCTGCTCCTATTGACAAGGAGCCGTTGCTGTTATACGTCGCTGCCAATGCACGGGTGGTTAGCGTTGCAATCGTGGTTGAGCGCAAGGAAGCAGGGAAGGAATACCCGGTTCAGCGCCCGGTTTACTACATGAGTGAAGTACTCATTGAATCCAAGCAGAGATACCCTCATTGGCAGAAGTTGGTATATGGTGTGTTGAAGGCAAATCGGAAGTTGAAGCATTACTTCCAAGGTCATCCAATAACTGTGGTTAGTTCAGCGCCGTTGGGGGATATAATCCAGAACAGGGAAGCTACAGGCAGAGTGGCAAAGTGGGCCATTGAGCTCAGCTCACATGAGTTGAAATATGTACCACGCACCGCTATAAAGTCTGAGGCATTGGTAGATTTCATCAATGATTGGACAGAGTTGCAAACTCCTGAGGAGAAGCCGGATCTTACTTACTGGACGATTCACTTTGACGGTTCAAAACAGTTGGAGGGCTCGGGGGCTGGAGTTGTCTTAACTTCCCCCAGAGGTGATAAATTTTGTTACGTCCTCCGCTTATTATTTCCTTGTACTAATAACGCATCAGAATATGAAGCACTACTTCATGGTTTGTGGCTGGCAAAAGAGATGAACTTGAGCCGGGTTAAGTGCTTTGGCGACTCAGATCTAGTGGCGCAGCAAGTTTCTGGCAAGTGGGATTCAAGAGATCCCCTAATGGCAGCTTATAGGCGAGAAGTTGAAGCAGTTGCAGGATGCTTCAAAGGATATCATGTGGATCATATAGACCGGCGGAGGAACGAAGCAGCTGATGCTCTAAGCCGGCTGGGTTCTCAACGTAAACCGGTGCCACCAAACACCTTTTTGGATGAATTACACAGTCCTTCGGTTCAACTACCATCGGAGGAAGACCTAGCTGTCCCAGATCCGGAGGCACAGTTAGTTGCAGCGCTTCATGTTATTCCAGATTGGACGCTACCCCTATTTGGCATACCTGAGCCGAGGAGAGTTACCAGACGATGAAGAAGAAGCACGACAGATAATCCAGCGTTCTAAGTCCATGACGATTGCAAACGAAGAGCTTCACCATCGCAGTACTTCTGGAGTATTTCAGCGGTGTGTATCAGCTGAGGAAGGTTGTGAGATTCTCAACGAGATTCATGAAGGGGATTGTGGTCATCATGCCGGTTCAAAATCATTGGTGGCTAAAGCATTCCGGCATGGTTTCTATTGGTTAACTGCTCATGCAGATGCGGCAGATCTGGTCCGGAAGTGTGACGCTTGTCAAAAATTTTCAAGGCGTGCTCTGGTTCCGGCACAGGAGCTCCGGATGATACCAATAACTTGGCCGTTTGCGACTTGGGGGCTTGATATGGTTGGACCCTTTAAGCGATCCCAAGATCAGAAAACTCATCTACTAGTAGCAGTAGACAAATTTACAAAGTGGGTTGAAGCGGAGCCTATAAGCAAGTGTGATGCGGCAACGGCAGTCAAATTCATCAAAAAAGTAATTTTCCGGTTTGGCTTTCCACACAGCATCATCACAGACAATGGCACCAATTTATCTCAGGGTGAGATGGAAGAATTCTGTCAACGAGAACATATTCGCTTGGACGTGTCTTCTGTGGCCCACCCCCAATCTAATGGTCAGGCTGAAAGAGCGAATCAGGAGATTTTGCGAGGTATCAAACCCCGGCTTATGACACCTTTGCAGAGAACCCCAGGATGTTGGGTTGAGGAGTTGCCATCTGTTCTTTGGAGTATCAATACCACACCAAACTGGTCTACAGGTTACACACCTTTCTTCATGGTCTATGGTGCTGAAGCAGTCCTTCAGAGTGATATACGTCATGATTCACCAAGGGTGACGGCCTATGTTGAAGCAGTCAATGAGAGAGCAAGACAGGATAGTTTGGACCGGCTGGATGAAGAGCGTGATATAGCTGCAGCACGATCTGCGATTTATCAACAAGACTTACGCAGATATGATAGCCGCCGGATCAAAACGAGGACGTTCCAGGAGGGCGACTTGGTACTCCGGCTCATCGAAGATCAAACAGATATGCACAAGCTATCCCCACCTTGGGAAGGGCCCTTTGTGGTCAGTAAGAATCTACACAACGGTTCATATTACCTGGTGGACGTTCGAGAACACAAGGACTCACGGACGTCAGAAGAGGAGACGAAGAGGCCGTGGAACATCGCCCATTTACGGCCATACTATACTTGAGCTACGTGCTCCAATGTATCCTTTGTATATATTATGAGTAATGAATAAACCGGCACCCTCGGCAAACCGGGGGCTCAGCCCTTTTTTACATACAAATATCTTGTGAGGACAACCATACAAGTTTTTTATCAGAGATTATATTTCAATATATTGGCCGGTTTAGAAGTTGATTTTTTGCAGAGTATACAAAGGAGCAATAAAACTCTCTAAAGAACATGAGATCATATCTGGTTCAAAGAGAGGACGCTTCAAGATTTACCCACCGGTTCAGGAGGAACCATGGAGGCCCTCTGGGAAAGATGGATAATCCACGTCCCATTGATTGGCTCAATTTTTATGTACATCGGCCCTCTGAAAAGAATGGTTCGCCCACGTTCAGTGATTGGCTAGGCCCTCTGGGAAAGAATGGTTCACCCACGTCCCAGTGATTGGCTCAATTTTTATGTACGATTCTATCGGCCCTCTGAAAAGAATGGTTCGCCCACGTTCAGTGATTGGCTAGGCCCTCTGGGAAAGAATGGTTCGCCCACGTCCCATTGATTGGCTCAGTTTTTATTTGCGGTTCTATCGGCCCTCTGAAAAGAATGGTTTTGCCCACGTTCAGTGATTGGCTAGGCCCCCTGGGAAAGATGGATAATCCACGTCCCATTGATTGGCTGAACCTTGCTTTGAGCCTGGCAGCTCTTAAAAAGCCTCGACTACATGGTCTTATTTGCCAAATTTGCATCTTTTTGTGTTTGTGTTTTATAACCCTTTAAACCGGATGGAGCAGCTACAGAAGCTGACCACAAATCTATAAAGTGGAAAGTCTGGGTCATGAATACCAGCATGAGTAACCCGGTGTTCATTAAAACCCGGATCATATATCAGGCAACAAGCCACAAGTTTCTGAACAAAGTCTTGGAGAACAAGATGAACCGGAGTTTATCATCAAGATGAACCGGAGTTTGCCGGGTTTGTAATTGGATCCATGAAGGTCTATATCAAGAGACTTTAAAGTCCTACCGGATTAAGAGTATTGAGCATATATAATCTCAGGTATAACTTTATTTCTGGTATGAATATGTACTTATTTGGCATTTCGGGAGAACAATGTAATCCGTCCAGCGGTAAACCGCTAGGAAATATTTTCAGTATTATTTCTGCAGGAGCAGAGGATATGCAAGATAAGCACCATCAGATAACATTTAAATTGGCAAGACAGAATATCCGGATTAAGGCAGATCAAGTTTCAGCTATCCTATTACAAGGCATAGCAAGCCTGACGGATTACAAAGATTGTTTGACAAAACAGAGACTGCGATTACAAAATTTTGAATTATGCTCCTCCTTGCTGAGACGGCTGGCCATCACCTTGATCCGGAATATCTTCATCTTCTTGAAGCGGTTGGAAGTCCGGTGCACGCCAGTCAATCTTCGTCAAAGCCTGGAAATACATCTCGTCGTTGATAAGCTCAGAAGGTTCAATATCAGGAGCGAAGGTATGAGGACGAACCGGCGGGATTAAGTTGACGGTGTCATAAACCGGCCGCTCCACCCGTTCGTTTTGCAAGTTATATCCAGGATGACACCTGGATAAATCGGACTCAGCTGCAAGCTTGCTGGCGAGGGGACGCATCTCCTTTGTCAAGGCGTAAAGATCCTTTGCAGTAAAAGTCGAGCCGTCGTCTTTAGTATCAGGAAAACCGGTTAAAGCTTCCTCCGGATCAAGATCCGGGACCCAGGCCTTAGCCCTGGTAAGGGCAAGAAGAGCACCACCTCGGGCAGCAGATTTTTTGACTTCTTCCAGACGAACCGGCAAGACAGATAATTTTTTCAAAGTGTCCTGGATAGTCATAGGGGCCGGTTTACCGAAAGAAGTTGCACGAATGATCCTCTGAGCGCCGGAATACAGCTGGTCGACCAAGGTGTAACACGCTTTAAGCTTCTTCCGTAGGTCATCCCCAAGATGGGAGACACGGCGCCCTGCATATAGATATAACGGTTAAACCGGCACAGTTAGAAGATTACAGGGATAAAGCAGGAGTTCAGATTCTACTTACCAAAGATTGCCGTGGTCATCATCTCAATCTGCTGCTTTAAACCGGTTAACTCTTCTGTAACCGGATTAAGCGCCCCTTCAGCGTCTTGAATCTTTTTCTCCAGATCTTTCTTTTGAACCTCAAAAGTGGTCCACTCTTCTTCAAAGTATTTCTTCAGATCTTCAGCAGTCTTTAAACTTACTTGAAGATCTTTCTTAGCCTTTGAAGCGGCAGATTCTGTCTCAGCAAGACGGCTCTGAAGTTCATTAATTTCATCAGCGTTCCGGTTTAACTCAGCCTGCAAGCACAATCAAAAGACAAGAAGCAAAAATCAGGCAAGTCTCAAGCACACAAACAAGTTGTCTACTTGACACTTGGGGGCTAATGGCAGTTGAAGCAATAAGCAACAGCAATTCAAAGTTACAAGTCTCAAGCACACAAACAAGTTGTCTACTTGACACTTGGGGGCTAATGGATGGTTGAAGTATCATCAGAATTTTTTTACAAGTATCAAATACATAAACAAGTTATCTACTTGATACTTGGGGGCTAATGTAAAGATCAATTGTTCAAACTACAAAGTTCCGGTTCACCTTCAGCACGCAGCTAAACCGGAACTTGGGGGCTGTTATGGGATAGAAGCATATCAAAAGTACAAAGTCAGAAGAAAAGGATTACCTCATATTTCTCCTTCATCAAGTTAACCAAACTCGCTTCATAGTCTCGGCTGCTATGGAGCCGGTTTAGATACCCAGAATAAATTTCTTGGGCGCTCATGTCGGCAAGATTGGATACTTCAGTACTCCATTTGCCCTTCTCTTTATATAACTTCTCCGTTTTAGCCGTATGTTTGGCTAAAACGGTGGGCTCAGCCGGAGCAACGAAGGCAGCCCCAGTCACCACAACATCTGGAGAAGCAGGTGCAATTGGGGGAGTCGCGGTGTGAGCCGGATTGGGAGACGCCGGATTAATCTGAGGAGAATTGACCCAGGCCGGACTTGGCGGATTATGGGCATCTTCAGCAGTAGGATTCTCAGGAACGGAGATATGATCTGTAGGCGCAGGATCTTCAAGAGGAGCTATGGGCTCGCCTTCTGGAGGAACGGTCGTTGCCGGATCATCGGCCGGATCATCTGAAGTGGTCTCAGCAGGAGGCTTGTTTGCCTTGGGTTTCTTGCTAGGTTTTGGTTTGCTGGAAAGAGTATGCAAAATGAGTTAACATTATAAAGCAAAAAGGAATCATAAACCGGAAAAGTTAAAAAGTTACCCCAGGACAGTTTTCAACGAAGGAAGCTGTGTGGCGGTCGATTCACCAGAAGAAGACAGTGGAGTTTCCTGATAATCAGGGTCAGACGGATTAAGAGGTTTTCGGATAAGCCCGGCCTTGGGATGAAGGAGAGTCGGAGAAAGTATCACCTCAGCACAGTGTTTTCGAGCCGGAGTTCAAGAAATTCCGGATGATTCCACTGCCAGGCCACTATGGCGAGTGGTCCGGCGAAGAGCTTCGTGCTGTTGCTTCTTCAAAATAAAATTAGGATCCAACTGAGCATAAGGGTGATAAAATTGGTATTTCCGAACGGTCCGGCGATTTTTCTGTGGAAGAGGTTCTGAATCAGAGGAAAGAATGGTTACCTCAACTTCGGCCGGACTATCTCCTTCAGCCAACTCCTGTGGAAAGGTTATCATTAGATACAGATATAAGTTCGAGAAAGCAAAATTCAAACAAGATTAATTCATACCTCAGAATCCGGATCATCATCTTCAGCGGGAGAACTGGCGTCAACAGTTGCTTTTCTTTTCTTATTGGCAAAGGTTTTTCGGCGTGCTTGTTTGCCGGTTTTTTCTTGAGGCTTCCTCTTCTAGAAAGGATCATCAGACTATTCAAGAGAAAGAAAGACAATTGGAAAGACGGTTTAAAGGAACGGGTTACGGATTCAGGGCAAAGTAAAACTTACCGCAGACAGCTTATTCTTCTTATAATACGGAGCTAGCCCGACTTTGCTGCAGTCTGCTATAGAGACGTTGAGCATCTTTTTAGCCGACTCAATAACCTCCGATTCAGATAATTTGTCCTTAGTAAACCGTTGAGGATCGTCCGGTTTACCAGAATATTGGCAACTCAGCTGTGATCGCCGGCTCAAGGGAAGGATACTCCAAGACAACCAGCATCGCATAAAATCAGTTCCAGTCAAGCCATTTGCTATGAAAGCTCTTAACCTGGAGAGCTGTGATGAAAACCGGGTCCGCTCGACAGAGCTGAGCCGTTGTGCATCCTCCGGAATGCGGGTTTCACGATAACCCGGCAAAGGGTTCTCCCCTTCAGGAGAAGTGTCAACGCAATAAAACCATGACTTGTTCCAGTCCTTTGGATGCATGTGTAAAGCGGCGTGAGGAAAAACAACGTCTCTCCTCTTCTGGATACTAACACCGCCAAGCTCCTGATGCGGTCCACTGGTGAACTCTGTGCGCAGGTTCAGGTGAAAGAAGTCCCGGAACAAATCGACAGATGGTTCTTCTTGCAGATATACCTCCGAAAACACTTGGAAGTCACAGATATTTGAAACAGAGTTAGGTCCAATATCCTGAGGGTGGAGTTGGAAGGTGGCAAGAACGTCCCGGAAAAACTTTGAACCGGGAGGAGAGAAGCCTCGAGATATATGGTCAAAGAACACAATAACCTCCCCAGGCCTGGGAGTAGGGGGGCATTCATTACCCGGAGCTCGCCATTTCAGAACAGACTGAGGGCCTAAGGTACCAATTTCAGAAATTCTGACCAAGTCTTCTTCCGTGATGATGGAAGGAAGCCAGTCACAGGAGACGTATTGTTTGGCCATAGCAACGGAAGGACAAGTACTGAAAAAGATAAAGTGTAAAAAACGGATTATGCGGGTACATCAGTATAAACCGGATTAAACGGATTACGCAACAGTTTGAACCGAGGACTAATGGCATGGTTAAACCGGTAATAACAGGGAGTTACATCATTTCCGGTTCACGGCAATAAATGAGATACAGCTAAACCGTTGCGTTCAATTTTGAAAGTTTTGCAAGAACAGGGCATAACTGTTTAAACCGGAGTATACCTGATGGATCTACAAAGGAGAAGAAACAGTTTCCTTGTAAACAGCTAAGGTGGAACAGATCTGGGCGTGCGAGGAAAAGAAAAATAAAGTGCAAGAAAATACGAGAAGAAACGCCAGGAATCTTATGCGGAGCAGATGAATCTATAGGATTAAGTATAAGTGGCAAGATCTAAAGTTAATACTAGTGGAAGATTTGTTAACTGGGCCTAAAGATCACAAATTTTCTACGAAGAAAGTATCTACGAGGAACAAGACGAAGCTTTCGTTGAAAGCCCTAATGGCGGAAGAACAAGGGAAGAACCCTAGAAGATACAGATCGGTAATGAAGAAGAAAGGACGTACCTGAACAATGGAGGACAGCGGCGGAGTTCTCTGGTCGAATCAGGTTGATGCAGCGGCCAGGGAGATCTTGACTCGGCGAGGCAACGGCGGCGCTTCAAGCTCGGGCGTCAATGGCGTCTGGAAGCTCGGGCGACAGACGGAGGAAGAAGAGGCGAGAAGAAGAAAGAATGAAGGGGGACGGCGGTATTTATAAGCAAACGGTAGATGTGAAGCGACAGGTGCGGGATTCGAGGGGGTAAGATCGGATAAAGATCCATTTTGACGCCTCGATTTTCGGATAACCATTAAACAAAGCTACAGTACAGCTCGCGGGGTTAAATGCGGAGATGATGTCACGGTCAGATTTAGTGATTCTCGAAGATGACGTCAGAGCCGGTTTACAAAAATGTGAAGACAAAGAAGAAATTTATACAAGACAAGGAAGACTGATATGAACAAGTTCAAATCATTATGGGGCCTAATGTCAGGGATATGACTAACAAGTATGAACCGGCTAGTGTAAACCGGCTTAGGTGTATTATACTTGGTTATAATATTTAGTAAAGGCTACGGCCCATGAGATCTTAGGGCCCATGTGTAGAAGTATGGTTTGTAAACCGCCAAGCAATGTAACTTGAGAGATAAGAAAGAAAAGACAGAGACCGAGGCGGACACAAGTATGAACCGGCCTTGGGACTCTGTAAACCAGACCAGGCGTCACCTCTATATAAAGGGACGACCCGGCGACGGTTCAGGGACAAGCAAGAATCAATCTGTCGAGACTACAGGCAAGCGAATCCGCTCCCTGTAATCCGACGCCCGAGCAATACCAAAACAACTAGACGTAGGCTTTTACCTTCATCGAAGGGGCCGAACTAGTATAAACTCTCTGTGTCCTTTGTGTGCTATGAACCCCTTCAAGCTAACCCGTGCGATGGTTCCATCATCAAGTCCGTTGAACCAGACATCTGCCGTGCTATTTCCACGAAACCTCCCGACCGTCCTGGCCAACACAACACTGACAACGGTGATGGCGTCGTCCCGCCGCGGCTATGGCACTACCCTACTCTATCCGCATGGTTGTATGCCGCGTACACGCCGACGGCAATGGGAAGCGATGGTAGCAGGTGGTCAAAACTTCCCGCGGTAGCGATGAACATGACAAACTTGCCGGTAATGCCGAACAATATGGAGTGGGCAAGCGCCACGGAGCGATGCCACCGCAACTGCCAGTAGGGACCAACAGAATGACATGCGAGATGTCGTTCTGCTACCATGGGATAAATCTGAGACAGTCGATCTGCGCTCCACCCGTTTTCTTCTCCATTTCCATTGTACATAATACCATCATACCTATTTAGTTATTTTCTGTTTCTCATAGCTATTTTAAATAATACACTTATTTTATTAAATTATAAAGATATTATGTCATCTTGATAAATTGCAAAAATAATACAACATCAGCTGCATCGAAGCTGGCTGGCTTTCATCAGGTTTGCTGGGGCCAACATGTCCTAGTCGGCCATGTCGGGGACGATAAGTGTCCCATCGGCAATGGGCAAGCCGATGATAGGCTACATCACATCACCCCCGACCACTTGGCCTGGTGGGCATGGAGTCGGCCAGGCCGAAGCCGACACGGGGAAGTCGGCCGTGACGAAGCTGAGAGGTGGCTGAGAAGCCATCGGCCGCCGTGCGCCCCTTTCTTCCTCATGCATTCTTCTTCTTTCCTTCTCCCCGACCTGAAAACAATCTAATTTATACACAAAACTTAGCTTATTTCTTGCCCATTTCCACCGTAGTTGCATTCTAGAGGGTTGGGGGAGGCAAGGGAAACCTCGATCTCGTGATGGGATATCTCATGGTGGTGGTGGTGGTGGTGGAGGCTCCGGTGATTGAAGGGCACCGTTTGTCGTTACTTCGCACGCTTCAAGGGTAAGATTTAACTAACATTTTCTCTGTCATTGTTCTTCCGGTAGTATTCAGTAATATGTTTAGATGTGAAATATTATGGTGTGTGATTATTTAGTTGTTTCCGTAATATTCCATAATATATTTAGATGTCAAATATTTAGCTGTGCGAATATATTTAGTTGGTACGGCAATATTCCGTAATATATTTAGATGTCAAATATTTAGGAGTGTGAATATTTTTAGTTGATCCAGTAATATTCCATAACATATTTAGATGCAAAATATATAGGTGTGTGAATATTTCTAGTTTGTCCTACTGCTTAATAGTTGTCCATGTTGAATATTTTTTAGGTCAGCACGGATGTGTGATATAGTGAAGTTTGTTTTTATTATGGCCCTGGTACTATCCAAAAAATGAGATGGGAGATGATCTAAGTGAATTTAAGTACATAGAGGTGCCATTGAATGCCCTCGAACATGGTATGTTAATCAGTTGACAAACTGGTTGACATGATGTTTAGGGCTTAACACTGAAACACACACTGTCAGTGTTCATGCATTGTGGTCCTAGTCAAGTTCAGCTGTTTACTTTTATTTGAGGCCAATAGAGCGGGACTCTCAATGGGTGCATTGGTTAGAAGGTTGCAAAAGCAGGGGATGCCATCCTATTCCCTTAGTGCTTCCTGCCGTGAAGGAGGTGAGTGCACCTGAAGGCGAGGGTGTTTATGATCCTGGCCAGAGCGTGAAGGGATGCATTTATCTATGTCAAATTTTGTGTCAAATGCTCGAGATGATGGTTACGAACCAGTGGAGACTAGTCAGGTAGAAGGAGGGAATGCTGATTGTTATTATAGTGGCGAGGCGGATGCTCACGAGGTAGATGTGCACATGCAAACCAGATGGAAGATGAAGATACAAATGACGATAGTGGTCGTGCCAATGATTCCGACGAGTTGGATGAAGAAGAGAACACATATGAGGTTCTTATCCTACATTATGCAATCATGAATTCTCATCTGGAATGACAGTGAACGATGGCCATGATTCTGCCTGGCAATATCACCAGAACAACATTGCAACAGGTGCTATGTATCCCAACAAGGAAGCTCTGAAGGATGCAATCATTAAATGGGCAATGTACATGCAAAGGGTTTTTAGAGCTCAGGTGTCAAGTAAAAAAATACTTGACAATGGTATGCAAGAACATACATTGTCCCATGAGGGTGCATGGCTATCTCCCTAAGTATGGCACAAGCTGGGTGATCAGTGACTTAGTTCATCACACTTCTGTTATTCCTAGTATCCCTCAAGATCATGACAACCTTTTGTCCATGCTTATTGCTTGCTTGCTTTACACCGAGACAGTGGAGAGCAAATCGATGGAAGCGAAGGCTGTAAAGACAAAAGTCTTTGTGAGGTTGAAGTAGAAAATATCTTATGGAAAGGCTTGGAGGTATAAGCATAGGGTACTTGAGACCAGATTTGGTTCGTATTTCGATGCATATGACTTTGTTGTCCGGCACCTCAGCACACTGCAGGACCAGAATCCTGGCACATATGTCGACATCCAAGACTTGTTCATGCCAGAGTTCTCAACTGTGAGGGTGCTGCATAACCTGCTCTTCTTTTTTGGTGTATGCATCAAAGCTTTCAGTCATTGTCGACCGGTTATATGTATAGATGGCACTTTTCTGACTGGCAAGTACAAGGGTCAGATCCTGACCGCCATTGGTCAAGTCGACAAAAATCAAGTAGTTCCACTGTCATTTTCTTTTGTGGAGAGCGAGAACATTGAAAGCTGGACATGGTTCTTCGGGTAAATGAAAATAGCAGTTGTGAAGGGTAAGCCGAATGTGTGTATTCTTCATGAAATGCATGCATGTATACTCCATGTGATGAAGAAACTGACAAACCCTGGGCCAGAGGAACAAACACCATGGTAGGACTTGCAGAGCCATTGGTGCATGCGTTATCTGGGGGCCAATTTTTATCGCAGTTCAGAAATAAGAACCGCATGAATTTATTCAAAAAATACCACAAGCATTACCATCTATGGAAGTACAGTTTGATACTTGGGAGACTTAATGTGTGCATGAAGAGACATGTTAGGGACAGGAAAACTACACAAGATGCAGCGGTGATTACACATGTTTAACTAGTAGCTACATAATTGGCAACATGAACATCAACATTGGAGGAGGAGCCTGTTGCGCTTTATGACTTGTCAGGATTTGACCCATCTGGTACTAGGACAAGGCTTGGGAGGATGATTAAAACCTTTGATCGGTGGATAGAGCATGAGCCTCTAGAGAGGTTGTCTTTGCTGCATGATACACATGGAGCAAGGTATGTTATCATGACTACCAACCTTGCTGAAACATGTAACTTTGTCCTCAGAGGAAATCGAGCCTTGCCACTTACAACCATCAGTGAGGGTATTTTCTATGGCACGGTGAAGTATTTCAAAGATAGATGTCAAAGAGCTAAGATGCATATCATGAGCAACACAAACACACATTATTGTGAAAGGGTTATGAAGTACATGAAAGAAAAGATGGAAAAAGCCAGTTCACACACTGTAGTTGCCATCGGAAGTCAAGAAAGAAGGTTTGAGGTCTGCTTAGCTAACAAAAAATTCGAATGTGCAAATGAGTTGATGACGCATGAGGTGAAAATTGGAAATGAAGTCTGGCCAACGTGTGAGTGCACATGCAACAAACTGAAGTTGCTTCACCTACCTTGCTACCATGTACTGGCAGCTAGGAATGGACGCAATATCATTTGCGTCTCCATATTTTCTGGAAGAGTTCATCCTCAATACCGGAACATGTGAGCTGCTAAGATTTCGATCAATGGGTAATGATACGTCTCCAATGTATCTATAATTTTGCTTGTTCCATGCTGTTATATGATCAATATTGGATGTTTTACAATCATTTTATAGCAACTTTATATCATTTTTGGGACTAACCTATTGCCATAGTGCCAAGTGCCAGTTGCTATTTTTTGCTTGTTTATACTTTGCAGAAAATCCCAACCAAACGGAGTCCAAACACAGTGAAACTTTTGGGTGATTTTTTCTGGACAAGAAGACAACCAGTGGGCCAAAGAAGCAACTAGGGGGTGGCCCATGGGGAGCATAAGACAACAGGGTGCGCCGAGGAGCCCATGCACGCCCTAGTGGGTTGTTCCCCCACGGAGGTCCCCTGCACCGCCTCTCAGCTATATAAATACCCAAACATTCCATAAACCCTAGGGGAGTCGACAAAATTTTGTTCTAGCCGCCGCAAGTTCTCGAACCACGAGATCCAATGTAGAGCCCTTCTCCGGCACTTCGCCGGAGGGGGACACGACCACGGAGTGGTTCATCATCCTCATTGGTGCCTCTACGATGATGCATGAGTAGCTCACCACAGACCTACTGGTCCATAGGCAGTAGCTAGATAGCTTCTTCTCTCGTTTTGATTCTCAATACAATGGTCTCTTGGAGATCTATTTGATGTAATGACTTTTGCAGTGTGTTTGTCGAGATCCGATGAATTATGAGTTTATGATCAGATTTGTTTTGCCTTAATATCCATACTTGATTACTATAGCCTCATATTTCTTCTCCAATATTTGTGTTTTTTTGGCCAACTTGATCAATTTATCTTGCAATGGGAAGAGGTGCTTTGTGATGGGTTCGATCTTGCGGTGTCCTTTCCCAGTAACAGAAGGGGTATCAAGGCACACATGTATCGTTGCCATTAAGGATAAAAATATCGGGTCTATTCCTACATGAATAGATCTTGTCTGCATCATGTCACCATTCTTAAGGCTTTACTTCGTTCTTTCATGAACTTAATACACTAGATGCATGCTGGATAGCAGTCGATGTGTGGAGTAATATTAGTAGATGCAGGCAGGAGTCAGTCTACTAATCTTGGACGTGATGCGTATATACATGATCATTGTCTTGGATATCATCATGATTATTTGCTTTTATATCAATTGCCCAACAGTAATTTGTTTACCCACCGTGTGTTATTCCTCGAGAGAAGCCACAAGTGAAACCTACGCCCCCCGAGTCTATTTTCTTATCATATACTTTTAGATCTACATTGCTATTTTCCTTTTCCTTTATTTACATCTTCTATTTTCATATCTATATTATCAAAACCCTAAAAATAGCTTGCTGCATTTTATTTCCCGTGGTTCCATTTTCTTTTACCCATTTACCTTTTTACCAATCTTTTACCCGGAGGGATTGACAACCCCTCTTACGCGTCAGGTTGCAAGTATTTATTATTTGTGTGCAGGTACCGTTTACATAGTGTTGCGCGGTTCTCCTACTGGTTCGATAACCTTGGTTTCATAACTGAGGGAAATACTTACCGTCACTATGCTGCATCATCTCTTCCTCTTTGCGAAAATACCGACGTAGTGTGAAGCCACGTCTAAGGAATTTATGGCACCGTTGTCACGGAGACATCATCAACATCTATGAGGTTCCTAATCACAGATCTCATCCCCTTGCAATTTACTTTATTTTCCGTTTGCCTCTCATTTTCATCTCTCCCACTTCACAAAAATTGGAGAACCGCTAAAGGGAGAAAATTCTCTTGTTTGTCGGTAGTTCTCTTGTTTGTCTACTTTGTTGCTTTGGCTAGCATGAATACTCCTCCTTTATCACCAGATTTTGAAGTTTTAAACTTCAAACAAAAACAAGGAGAAAATTTAAAAGATGCTTGGTATAGGCTGATAGAATCTTATCACATTTGCAATCTGAGGGGGGATGCAAAGATTTTGCTTCGTAACTTTTACATAGGACTGGCTTTGCATCATAGATAACTCTTGGATTTTGCCGCTAAAGGGAACTTTATTGAGCTTGATGCCAATACTTCTTATGAAATTTTAGAGGGGATATTGGGAGTTCCACCACCATAAAAGGGGGTTTCCTTTACATAAGAAGGGCTCCAAATTTTAGAAAAATTGGGAGATTTGCATAAACATTTCGTTGAGTTGCAAAAATATAATGAACCCCTCGAACATATTACTGGAAATCTCAATCGAATGAATACCTTGATTACTCTTTGCAATAAGTGGTTTGATATTTTAGATCTCAAGATGGTTTCTTTTCCTGATAATTTGGGGAAGCGTAAAGAGCCTCCCGGATTTGAAAAGGCACTCACCAAAATGGAAAAAACCAAAGATGACAACACGTAAGAATCTATGCATTATGCCTAGCTAGGGGCATAAAACGATAGCGCTTGTTGGGAGGCAACCCAGTGAATATTTTGTGCCTTTTTCTTTATGTTCTTGTGTGTTTACACAATTATGCTTCTGTTATGATTGTGTTTTTTATGTTTTAATTAGTGTTTGTGCCAAGCAAAGCCTTTGAGATGATTTGGTTGATAGTTGATTTGATCTTGTTGAAAAACAGAAACTTTTGCTCCCAGTACAGAAAATTCTAAAACTCACCAGAGCGTGATAATTTTCTGATTTTCTTACAGAAGATTTATATACAAATTGCCCACGTTGTCCTATTTTTGCCAGATTTGTTAGAGTTGCATAAGTATGGTTAATTTTTGATAGATTCTGTTTTCGTTGCATTGTGTGGTTGTTTTGATGGATCTATGGTTTGTATTGGAGGGTATAAGCCATACTAAAGTTGGAATACATTATTTATAATGCAATAATAAAATATGAATGGGTTTCCAGCAGTACCTAGAGTAGTGATTTGTTTTATTATACTAACGAATCTCATGAAGGTTTTGTTAAGTTTTGTGTGATTGAAGTTTTCAAGTTTTGGGTGAGATCACGATGGATGAAGGAATAAGGAGTGAAAAGAGCCTAAGCTTGGGGATGACCAAGGCACCCCAAGATATTATTCAAGAAGTATCAAGCAACTAACCTAGGGGATGCCCCCAGAAGGCATCCCCTCTTTCTTCTAACGACCATCGATATTTTACTTGGCGCTATATTTTTATTCGTCACATATCATGAGTTTTGCTTGGAGCGTCTTGTATTACACGAGTCTTCGCTTGTTTTGACTTTTAGTTTGTCATAGTCATCACTGCTAGACACACTTATTTGAGAGAGCGAGATTATGCTATGATTTGTTAGAATTGCTCTTATGCTTCACTTAATTTTTTCGAGAGCAACATAATTGCTCTAGTGCTTCACTTATATCTTTTTGAGCATGGCGTGCTTTAGTATATTTGAAGAAGCATTCTCATGCTTCACTTAGATTTATTTGAGAGTTAGTATATGTTTTGAATAAATTCACTCATGCTTCATTTATATTATTTTGAGAGATGAAATTTGTTATGCTCATGTTCTTCACTTAAATCTGTTTGAGCTTGTCAAAAGCAATTGCAACATATGAAACTAGTCCCAAAGTGATAGATATCCAAGAAGGATATAATAAAAACTTTCATGAAGATCATTGGATAAAATAAACTTGATTATTTGTAATAGTTTTCAGATATGATGATAATGCTATGTGAGTCATGTTGAGGAGTAATTGTGCTTTAGTAAGAATATTGTTGTTAAGGTTTGTGATTCCGTATGCAAGAACGAAAGTCAATAGTTATGCAATGAAATTACATCCTACTTATGTTGCATTATTTAGTGTTAGTTATGTTTAATATTTTTTATGATGGTTTTCATTCCTTGGTTGGTACCTTCTCAATGTTTTGTGCTAGCCTTCACCTTGTACTAAGTAGTAACACTACTTGTACAACCAAATCCTAAAACCAAAGTTGTGACAAATGAGTCCACCGTACCTACCTATATGCAGTATTCCCGTGCCATTCGAAGAAAATTTATATGTGCCAACTCAAATTTCAAAATAAACTTCTCTTTTGTGTGCCTGTACCGCTCATGGAGCGGCGAGGGGTGGCCGATATTTTTTCATGCTAGATGTGTTATTCTCAAGATGAGTGTTTATTCACTTGTCATTGCACGAGAGTACGACGGTAATAGGGATTCCCAATCCCAAAATGAAATATAAATTTACTTTACGTTGTCAAATAATAAATTCCTTGAAAAGTGTTGGTATGGATGGTACCCATGGATGCGGCTAGCCGTGGAATGTGAAAGTATGGTGGAAAAAGGAAAAAAACTTTCTTTTATGTTGGGGAACCGCCTATGATGTATCTAGCATGGAAAGTACTGGGAAATGTTAGTCGTCCTCGTCGATGAGAAAAGCATGCCACCAAAATAATTTTATCCCTCAATTGAAGCTTTGAGCTCTGGCACCTCTACATATCCCTACTTCCCTCTGCGAAGGGCATATCTATTTACTTTATGCAATATTTTTATGTGAGTCTCATCCTCTATTATAAAGCACCAACTACGGAACACTATTATCACACTTGAGCATTTGATGTAGCTAATATTAGGATGTGTTGCATGAATGGATCAATGATTGAGAATAATGGGCTAGGGATAACTTTCTTTAATGTTGATATTTTGAATGACATGGTTGCTTATTGACATGCTTGAGTATTAAAATCTTCATGTCAAAACTAGACTTGTTTTGAATCATATAAAAGTCCAAATGTCCATGCTACAAAGAAAAGAATATGTGATGAACATGATAGACAACATGCCACTTCAATTTTTTTATCATTTACCTACTCGAGGACGAGTAGGAATTAAGCTTGGGGATGCTGATATGTCTCCAACGTATCTATAATTTTTGCTTGTTCCATGTCGTTATATGATCAATCTTGGATGTTTTTACAATCATTTTATAGCAACTTTATATCATTTTTGGGACTAAGACATAGTGCCAAGTGCGGGTTGCTATTTCTTTCTTGTTTTTTTACTTCGCAAAAAATGATTATCAAACGGAGTCCAAACACAACAAAACTTTTTGGTGACTTTTTTGGACTAGAAGGCAACCACTGGGCCAAATAAGCAACTAGGGGGTGGCCCATGGGGAGCAAAAGACACCAGGGCGCGTCTAGGAGCCTAGGCGTGCCCTCGTGGGTTGTACCCCCCATAGAGCCCCCTGCACCACCTCCCAGCTCTATAAATACCCAAATATTCCAGAACCCTAGGGGAGTCGACGGAATTTTTTTCCAGCCACCGGAAGTTCCAAAACCACGAGATCCAATCTAGAGCCCTTCTCCGGCATTCCGCCGTAGGGGAACACGATCATGGAGGGGTTCATCATCATCATTGGTGCCTCTCTAATGATACATGAGTAGTTCACCACAGACTTATGGGTCCGTAGGCAGTAGCTAGATGGCTTCTTCTCTCTTTTTGATTCTCAATACAATGGTCTCTTGGAGATATATTTGATGTAATGACTTTTGAGGTGCGTTTGGTGGGATCCGATGAAATGTGAGTTTACAATCAGATTTATTTTTCCTTAATATCCATACTTGATTATTATAGCCTTGTATTTCTTCTCTGATATTTGGGTTTTGTTTGGCCAACTTGATATATTTATCTTGCATTGGGAAGAGGTGCTTTTTGATGGGTTCGACCTTGCGGTGTCCTTTCCAAGTGACAGAAGGGGCAGCAAGGGACACATGTATCGATGCCATTAAGGATAAAAAGATGGGGTCTATTCCTACATTAATATATCATGTCTACATCATGCCACCGTTGTTAAGGCATTACTCTATTCTTTCATGAACTTAATACACTAGATGCATGCTGGATAGCGGTCGATGTGTGGAGTAATAGTAGTAGTTGCAAGCAGGAGTCAGCCTAATAATCTTGGACGTGGTGGCTACATACATGATCATTGTCTTGGATATCATCATTATCATTCACTTTTCTATCAATTTCTCAATAATAATTTATTTACCCACCGTTTCCTATTTCTTGAGAGAAGCCACTAGTGAAACCTATGCCCTGCCGGGTCTATTTTCCTATCATATACTTTTAGATCTAAATTGCTATTGCCTTTTCCTTTATTTTCTTCTTTTATTTTCAGATCTATATTATCAAAAACCCAAAAATACATCGCTGCATTTTATTTGCCGTTGTTCCATTTGCTTTTACCACTAGTACGCGTCGGTGCTATACAAACGGGTTTTAACCCCTTTCTGCGACGACATTTGGAACCGTCGCCCAGTGAGTGTGGGTGATAGGGGGGTCCTTCCGGCACGACACAGAAACCGTCGGGGATATGCCCTCCTGGCACACACGCTCGGCAAAATTGGGTCATGTGTGATCGACGAGCGCTCAAATACGAAAATACGTATAGTAGAGCTAAAAAACAATTATACACGCGAAATTGTTTCCCTTCGCAAGTTCGTCCCACACAGTCAATCCCCACTAAACGTTTCCGTTTGTATGTACATCCCACACAGTCGCTCCAAGGAAAACGTTTCCGTTCATAGGTACATCACACACAATTTTTCCCGTGAAATCGTTTGTGATAGGGTTGCCATTTCACATGATATTAACAATTTTATCGTTTGCGTTATTGAATGTATCCCACACGGTGCGCATAAGAAACCGTGTGGCAAAGGCTGTCCATAACACATAGTTTTTTATGTGGTAAACGTTTGCGCAATGTGGCCTAACGCAAACAGCTTTCAAGAGAAGGTTGTGTGTGATTGTTCATTGATCCAACACGGTGTATTCCTAGGAATTGTGTGTGTTGCCTGTGCTCATCGCCCACGGTAGTTTCTCAAAAACTGTTTGCAATAGGAAAACCCAATTAGCAGGCTAATTACCCTATTATTAATAATATGTTTATTAATCTAATGGACATTCATATTAAGCACATAATATATTTCATTTCCATATTAAGGAAGCATGATTTCATAATTGAAATAAATCAGAGTACACAATGATAAAGCTTCAGCACTCAGCTACCCCATTACACAACTGCATCAGCACCAAGTTTCACATGCAACATGTAGAACCTTTCGAAATTAGCATCATAGACGGTATATAGACAGATGCATCTCATCTGGAAAAACGCTGAAGCGGAAGGCGAATATTGATCCTTCATTCATGTTGAAGGTCATTGCAACTTTAGGCTATTGCCTGTGGATTATTTACCGTTCGTCCTTCGTCCTCTTCAGAAACACTTCCTCGCCTCCTGAGCATAGAGATGGTTTGAGAGGTAATCATCAGTGAACTGCTTTGGAAAGGCCTGAAAACAAGGATGTGCATAAATATCTTCTCTATATAGGAAATGGGGCAAAGGAATAAAAAAGGCAAGGTATAATAGTTAGTACCATGTTGTAGTGAACTGATGTCTTCTTCACAGTGGGTCAAAACCTCCAGCAGGACCTACATGTGCAAGACCAAATTGTTAAAAAACCCTAAATATTAGAATGGTTCCTGTAATTGCACAATAATGTGCTATTAGACAACGGACCGTGCACGTGCAGTTAACTAAACACCACAACAAATGAACCAAACATTAACTGGGCACCACATTGCACAATATAACATACTCATAATAGAAGATCAGATAGTTAACCAAACCAAGCATGCTTAACAACTTGGAAATGTAGCAATTGTATTTGTTTCTCATGTATTTAGTACAGCCAAATTCCATTTATTTCTCACATGGTATACAATAACAGAATGCACCCACAACAATTGAACATCGCAATGCAAAATTGAACCAAACAGTTAACTAAACACCACAACAAATGAACCAACCGTTAACTGAGCACCACATTGCACAATATAACATACTCCTAATATAAGATCAGACATTTAACCTAACCAAGCATGCTTAACAACTTGGAAATATAGAAATTGTATTTGTTTATCATGTATTTAGTACAGCCAAATTTGATTTATTTCTCACATGGTATACAATAACAGAATGCACCCACAACAATTGAACATTGCATTGCACAATTGAACCAAATAGTTAACTAAACACCATAACAAATGATCGAAACGTTAACTGAGCACCACATTGCACAATATAACATACTCCTAATAGAAGATCGGACAGTTAACCAAACCAAGTATGCTTGACAACTTGGAAAATTGCACCCTGAAGAATTGAACATCACGTTTGTAGAATTGAACCAAACATTTAACCAAACACCACATTGGATGACATATATAACATATACTCTAGAGCAGAAGATTGCATGGTAAAAGTAGATAGCACAATTCACTAGAATTTGTTAAGGAAAGGCGGTAGCTAGCAAACTGAAGATGGGCCCTTATAGTGAGCTAATAAGACAAGATACTCCAAATTATCAGATATATCGATGGTGATTGGCTCGATGGACATGGAAGAGGGCGAGGCCTCCGCTTGATGGGTGCCCTCATCGTAGTGGTGAGTTGCCTGAGCCGCTCCGGGCACCAGCCTGCTAGCTCTCGAGATGACGTAAGCACGTGCACGCCGAGAAAACACCTCGTAGTCTTCGTCGAAGGCACCGACGGTGGCCTCGAGAAAACGCCATGAACTATCGTTTAAAGCAGCAACCACGTTGCGGCGTCGGCGCGCGAGGCATCGACGGTGTCCTCGACGATGAGGTGCTCCTCCAAGATCTGGGGGTCAGCACGAACGGCAGCCATCGCGACCTCTTCCGTGCATACTGCCGTGATTTGCTTCTCCGCTGCCAAATGCTCCTTGAGATCCTCGCTATACTGCGTGCACCATGGCTTAGGGCGGCGCTTATTTGGTGGAGGGGTCGGTGATTTGGGTGGAAGGTGTCGCGCTCACGCCGCCGGTCGGGGCATGTGGGATGTGGAAGGAGGAGGAGGATGGGGGTCAGGTGTGGATTACCTGTCTGGATAGACGAGGCCGAGTAGCGTGAAGGAGGGTCGCCGGCGAGGAGGCAACGCTGCAAGCACGAAGTGAAGGTTTCAACTTGGAAAGGAATGCGAAAACAGGGGAAATGCGACTTTTAGTAGGGGGGGCGGGGAGGTAGATATTTCCACGGAAGCCGAAAATTTGGAATCGCTTCTGCGAAAAAACTGGCGCGCAAAGTGTCATCACACACGGTCCCTTACTCAGAACTGTGTATGATATGTGAACATCACAAACGACTCAGATATTAACCCGCGTGTGATGAGTTTGAACGTGAAATTTTTTGGTTCGAATTTCCATGGTTACAGTGGTCATCCACGTCATTGCATAATTTTGGTACACAAAGGAGGCTAAAACACACCCACACTTTTTAATCGAGCAGGTTCAACAATTAAACAGAGCTAGCTGACCTAAACATTACTCTAACGAATTAAAGACTGGCGCTCTTAATTACATAATGGAGTCACAGCGGCAATGGATGATGTTTGAATTGCTAGACCTTTTGTCTGCAGTGAACATGCAACTATATGTGTGTCGTAAAAGAATTGGAATTATTACGGGTTCATTTGAACATTTTATACATAAATTGGTTTTCTAGCCATTTCAGGTGCACAATTCAAAATTAAACTACATGCACATGCTCCGATGCACCAACATGGGTTGTAAAATCATATATGTGTCCATGGGTTTTGTTGGGCAACATAGTATTTCAAAAAAATTCCTACGATCACGCAAGATCTATCTACTAGAAGCATAGCAACGAGCGGGGAGAGTGTGTCTACATACCCTTGTAGACCGAAAGCGGAAGCGTCTAGTGACGCAGTTGATGTAGTCGAACGTCTTCACGATCCAACCGATCCAAGCACCGAACGTACGGCACCTCCATGTTCAGCACACGTTCAGCTCGATGACATCCCACGAGCTCTTGATCTAGTTGAGTGTCACGGGAGAGTTTCGTCAGCACGAGGGCATGGTGATGGTGATGGTGAAGCTACCGGTGCAAGGCTTCGCCTAAGCACTGCAATGATATGACCGAGGTGTGTATCTGTGGGGAGGAGCACCGCACATGGCTAAAATCCACTTGTGTGTCTATGGGGTGCCATCTCCCCACGTATATAAAGGAGGGAGGGGAGGAGGAGGCGGCCAAGCAGGGGGCGCGCCAAGGGAGAAGGAATCCCTAGTAGGAGTAGGTTCCACCCTTTGCTAGTCCTACTAGGAGAAAGGAGGAAAGAGGAAGAAGGGAGAAGGAAAGGGGGGCCGGCCCCCCCAACCCCTAAACCAATTCGGTTTGGGCCAGGGGTGGTGCGCCCCACCACATGCTTGCTACCCTCTTTCTCCACTAGGGCCCAATAAGGCCCATAAACTCCCCGGGGAGTTCCGGTAACCTCCCGGTACTCCGATATTTATCCAATGACCACCAGAACTCATCCGGTATTCGAATATAGTCATCCAATATATGAATCTTTAAGTCTCGGACATTCCGAGACTCCTCATCATGTCCATGATCACATTCGGGACTCCGAACTACCTTAGGTACATCAAAACACAGAAACTCATAATACCGATCGTCATCAAACGTTAAGTGTGCGGACCCTACGGGTTCGAGAACTATGTAGACATGACCGAGACTCATCTCCCGTCAATAACCAATAGCGGAACCTGGATGCTCATATTGGTTCCTACATATTCTATGAAGATCTTTATCAGTCAAACCGCATAACAACATACGTTGTTCCCTATGTCATCGGTATGTTACTTGCCCGAGATTCTATCGTCGGTATCATCATACCTAGTTCAATATCGTTACCGGCAAGCCTCTTTACTCGTTACGTAATACATCATATCGTGACTAACTTAGTCATTTGCTTGCAAGGCTTATTATGATGTGTATTACCGAGAGGGCCCAGAGATACCTCACCGACACTCGGAGTGACAAATCCTATTCTTGATCTATGCCAACACCACAAACACTTTCAAAGACACCTGTAGAGCATATTTATAATCACCCATTTACGTTGTGACGTTTAATAGCACACAAGGTGTTCCTCCGGTATCTGGGAGTTGTATAATCTCATAGTCATAAGAACATGTACACGTCATGAAGAAAGCAATAGTAGTAAAACTAAACGATCAAGTTGCTAAGCTAACGGATGGGTCTTGTCCATCACATCATTCTCCTAATGATATGATCCCGTTGATCAAATGACAACTCATCTATATGGCTAGGAAACATAACCATCTTTGATCAATGAGCTAGTGTAGTAGATGCATACTAGGGACACTCTGTTTCGTCTATGTATTCACACATGTACTAAGTTTCCGGTTAATACAATTCTAGCATGAATAATAAACATTTATCATGATATAAGGAAATATAAATAACAACTTTATTATTCCCTTTAGGGCATATTTCCTTCAGTCTCCCACTTGCACCAGAGTCAATAATCTAGTTCATATCGCCATGTGATTTAATACGGATAATTCACATCGTTATGTGAATAACACCCATAATTCACATCGCCATGTGACCAACACCCAAAAGGTTTACTAGAGTCAATAATCTAGTTCACATCGCGATGTGATTAACATCCAAAGTGTACTAAGGTGTGATCATGTTTTGCTTTGTGAGAGAAGTTTAGTCAGCGGGTCTGTTACATTCAGATCCGTATGTATTTCGCAAATTTCTACGTCTATAATGCTCTGCATGGAGCTACTCTAGCTAATTTCTCCCACTTTCAATACGCATCCATATTGATACTTAGAATCATCTGGATTAGTATCAAAGCTGGCATAGGCGTAACACTTTACGACGAACTCTTTATCACTTCCATAATCAAGAAACATTTCCTTAGTCATCCATTAACTAAGGATAATTTTGATCGTTGTCCAGTGATCTACTCCTGGATCACTACTGTACCTCCTTGCCAAATTCATGGCAAGGTACACAACATGTTTGGCACACAGCATGGCATACTTTTTATAACCTATGGTTGAGGCATAGGGAATGACTTTCATTCTTTCTCTATCTTCTGCCGTGGTCAGGTTTTGAGTCTTACTCAACTTCGTACCTTATAACTCAGGCAAGAACTCCTTCTCTGACCGATCCATTTTGAACTACTTCAAAAACTTGTCAAGGTATGTACTCACTGAAAAAACTTATCAAGTGTCTTGATCTATCTCTATAGATCTTGATGCTCAATATGTAAGCAGCTTCACCGAGATCTTTCTTTGAAAAACTCCTTTCAGACACTCTTTTATGCTTTCCAGAAAATTCTACATCATTTCAGATCGACAATATGTCATTCACATATACTTATCAGAAAGGCTGTAGTGCTCCCACTCACTTTCTTGTAAATACAGGCTTTACCGTATGTTTGTATAACACTATATGCTTTGATCAACTTATCAAAGCGTATATTCCAACTCCGAGATGCTTGCACTAGTCCATAGATGGATCGCTGGAGTTTGTACATTTTGTTAGCTCCTTTAGGATCGACAAAAAAACTTCTGGTTACATCATATACAACTCTTCTTTAAGATATCCATTAAGGAATGCAGTTTTGACATCCATTTTCCAGATTTCATAATCATAAAATGCGGTAATTGGTAACATGATTCAGACAGACTTAAGCATCGCTACGGGTGAGAAAATCTCATCGTAGTCAAATCCTTGAACTTGTCGAAAACCTTTCGCAACAAGTCGAGCTTTGTAGACAGTAACATTACCGTCGGCGTTGGTCTTCCTCTTGAAGATCCATTTATTTTCGATGGCTTGCCGATCATCAGGCAAGTCAACCAAAGTCCATACTTTGTTCTGATACATGGATCCCATCTCAGATTTCATGGCTTGAAGCCATTTTGCGGAATCTGGGCTCATCATCGCTTCCTCATAGTTCGTAGGTTCATCATGGTCTAGTAACATGACTTCCAGAACTGGGTTGTCGTACCACTCTGGTGCGAAACATATTCTGGTTGACCTACGAGGTTCAGCAGTAACTTGATCCGAAGTTTCATGATCATCATCATTAGCTTCCTCAATAATTGGTGTAGGAATCACTGGAACTAGTTTCTGTGATGTACTACTTTCCAATTTGGGAGAAGGTACAATTACCTCATCAGGTTCTACTATCCTCCCACTCACTTCTTCCGAGAGAAACTCCTTCTCTAGAAATGATCCATTCTTAGCAACAAATATCTCGCCTTCGGATCTGTGATAGAACATTTACGCAACAGTCTCCTTTGGGTATCCTGTGAAGACACATTTCTCCGACTTGGGTTCGAGCTTATCAGGTTGAAGCTTTTTCACATAAGCATCACAGCCCCAAACTTTAAGAAACAACAACTTTGGTTTCTTGCCAAACCACAGTTCATAAGGCATCGTCTCAGCGGATTTAGATGGTGCCCTTATTTAACGTGAATGCAACTGTCTCTAATGCATAACCCAAAAAGATAGTGGTAAATCGGTAAGAGACATCATAGATCACACCATATCTAATAAAGTATCGTTACGACGTTCGGACACACCATTACGCTGTGGTGTTCCGGGTGGCGTGAGCTGTGAAACTATTCCACATTGTTTTAAATGAAGACCAAACTCGTACTCAAATATTCGCCTCCGTGATCAGATTGTAGAAACTTAATTTTCTTGTTATGATGATTCTCTATTTCACTCTGAAATGCTTTGAACTTTTCAAATGTTTCAGACTTGTGCTTTATCAAGTAGATATACTCATATCTGGTCAAATCATCAGTGAAGGTTAGAAAATAATGATAACCGCCGCGAGCCTCAACACTCATTGGTCGACATACATCAGTATGTATGATTCCAACAAATCAGTTGCTTGCTCCATTGTTCCGGAGAACGGAGTTTTAGTCATCTTTCCCATGAGGCATGGTTCGCAAGCACCAAGTGACATCATATTGAGCTTTGCCAACCATTCATAACGTTTGCATCTGCTCCTGTAATAGATCTGTCACCTAGCGGTGCATAAAGGATATAATACTTCCGTGCAGCAATGAGGATAATCCTCGGATCACGGACATAGTCTGCATCATTGCTACTAACATGTTTCAACATAGTTTTCTCTAGGAACATATCGAAAACATAGGGGAGCTATAACGCGGGATATTGATCTACAACATAATTTGCAAATACTATCAGGACTAGGTTCATGATAATTTAAAGTTCAAATAATCATATTACTAAAGAACTCCCACTTAGATAGAGATCCCTCTAGTCATCTAAATGATCACGTGATCCAAATCAACTAAACCATGTCCGATCATCACGTGAGATGTAGTAGTTTTCAATGGTGAACATCTTATGTTGATCATATCTACTATATGATTCACGCTCGACCTTTCGGTCTCCAGTGTTCCGAGGCCATGTCTGTACATGCTAGGCTTGTCAAGTTCAACTCGAGTATTCTGCATGTGCAAAACTGTCTTACACCCATTGTATTTGAACGTAGATCTTATCACACCCGATCATCACGTGGTGTCTTGGCACGACGAACTTTCGCCACGGTGCATACTTAGGGAGAACACTTGTACCTTGAATTTTTTTTGACTATATACTGCAAGGCAAAAGCCTCACAACCCTCTTTATTGAAATCATAAAAGGAAAGAAAATACAAAGTTTAGGGACATCTACTGTTAGAAATACTTACATCACAAGTTATCTATACAAAGTATCTAAGGAAGGTTAGCTAGCCAGTCCATGTAACTATCCCTGTATTTATATTTAATCCTGTGAGATAAAAGAGTCATGTCATCGATGAAATTGTGTCTCCACTTCCTGAAAAAAGGCTGTTCATTTCTCAAAACTTTCCCATTCCTGATGATCCATATGTTCCATGCAGCAGTGAAAACCAATTCAGTAAAGAAAGGTTTGCCAAATTTCGACCTGGCTTGTGAAGCCATTTGGTAAGTGGTCATACCAGGCAGAGGTTCCCAAGAAATTTGTAAATAATTCCAAACTCTTTGGCTGAAAATGCAGGAGAAGAAGAGGTGACTCACATCTTCATGAATAAGGTCAAGACAGATAACACAGGTAAGATCATCCACATGCCAATGCCTACGTTGAAGCATGTCTCTGGTATTCAGCCTGTCCCTAAGCAGTAGCCAGCCAAACATTTTAATCTTCATTATGCAAGAGCTCTTCCATATCCATGGAAAAATAGGATCAACCACAATATTCTGATGCAACTGAGTATAGTAAGATTTAGGCCTAAAATTTCCTTTATTGAAAGGCCAAATCCAACTATCCTTTTCTTGTGAAGTCTGATGGATGTCCAGAACAATCTTGAGAGACTGAAGCTCATCAAAAGCTTGCGTCGAAATAGGCAGATGGAAACTCTCCATGATATCCTGATCCAGCACTTGAGCAACTGAAAGTTGCACATCTATCACAAATGAAAATAATCTTGGAAAGTTATGACTAAGTGTAGTCCCATTGAGATCAGATATTCAAGGATTATTCCAAAAAAGAATAGACCTTCCATTACCAAGGCAAGGCTTTGCAAGATTCAAGTATTTGAATGACAACTTGAAGACATCGTGCCACCAAAATGATCCACAAAGAATAGTTGAATGAGGCACAGTGTTATGATAGTAAGAGTCCCAGACCAAGCTGACCCAAGGTATGTCATGATGGTTATAGAACTTGTGAAGGAACTTCATCAATAATGCTTCATTTTGAATCCTGAGATTAAGAACACCAAGACCACCTTTATTTTTAGGCAAACAAACAAGGTTCCATGCAGCAAGGGATTGTCTTGGGGTGTCAGAGCTGCCTCTCGAAAGACATTGCCTCTGTATTCGTTCAATCTGCTTCAAAATACCAGGTGGAATGTCTAAAGTGCAAAGTAAATAAATGGGCATGGAGGATAATACAGACTGTAACAGTTGCAGTCTGCTACCTTGATTGAGAAAGCAGGATGTGGCAGAGAGCCTCCTTTCAATTCTGTGCATTAAAGGCAGTAAATCCTGCACTAAAGGTTTAGTGGTACCCATAGGCAGTCCTAAGTATGTAAAAGGCATTGTTCTCAGTTTGCAGCCTAGAACATTGGATAACCTGTTGGCCTCCTCAATAGAGAGATTGATAGGTACCATCATGGATTTAGCAAAGTTAACAGATAAGCCAGTGGATGCTGCAAAAATATCTAACATGTCCTTTAAAGCAAGGAGTTGATGATCCACTGCTGGTAGAACAATGAGAGTGTCATCAACATATTGAACTATGGGATAGTCCTGACAGCTTGTGGGTATTGGCAGAGTTAAAATTCCTTTGCTTCACATGTCATTAATCACAGACTGTAGCAAGTCAACAGCTAACACAAACAGCAAAGGAGACGTGGGGTCTCCCTGTCTGACCCCTCTCTTACAATGAAAGTGATTGCCTGGTACCCCATTAAGTAAGATGGAGGAAGATACAGAAGATAATATATTCCTGATCCATGAAATCCATTTCTCATTAAAACCTTTGTATCTGAGTATTCTGAGGATAGCCTCATGCTCAATAGTGTCAAAGGCTTTGGCGAAGTCTAATTTTAGCAACACAATAGGCCTTTTAGAGGCCTTGCATTGGTGTATATACTCAAAACACCAAGCCAAGCAATCTTGGATAGATCTGGACTTCAAAAACCCATACTGATTCTTGTGAAGACAAAAAAGGATCACTTTTTGCAGCCTGTTAGCTAGCAGTTTGTTTAGAAACTTTAAACAAGTGTTGGTGAGGGAAATTGGCCTATATTCGTTCAAAGTCTCGGGACTGATTTTCTTAGGTATCAAAGTGATCAAAGATGTGTTTATACATTCCAAGTCCAAGGATTCATCATAGAATTCTTGCACTAATAACATGAAATCCTCTTTAATCAAATCCCAACACTTTTTTAAAAATAGAGCAGTAAAACCATCTGGCCCAGGGGCTCTATCAGGTGGCATTTGCTTGATAACCAGATCAATTTCTTCCATGGAAAAAGGCTTTGTCAGATCATCAAGCCCCTCAACTTTTTTAATAATAGTGGCAAGGTCAAACCCCATTTGGATATCATTGGAACAACCCATTCTATCCTTGAAGTCTTGCAGGAACAAAGCTGACATAGTAGCATGATCAGTTATTATATCATCATTCATAGTAATACTAGATATGGTGTTTGACCTGAATTTTCAGTTGCCATGGCATGAAAAAACTTGGTGTTCTCTTCCCCAACTTTTATATTCCTGATTGTGCATCTCTGTTTCCAGTAAATATATTGCAGTCTGAGCACTTCTTCCAAGTGGAGTTTCACAATTCTTCTGAAGTTAGCTTCAGGTAAATATAAAGGCCTATGCTCTTCAAGAGTATCAAGGTACATAATAACCTTGTTGCAGTCATTAATAAGCATTTTGATCCTGGAAAGATTTGTGTGCCAGACTTTAAGAGCATGTCTAAGGTTTTTGAATTTTGTAGATATGATGGCAGCAGATGATTTCCTATGAACAGGTTTAGACCAAGACTGGCTGACACACTCCATAAAACCAGGCAAGTCTACCCAATAATTCTCAAAACGGAAGATCTTGGCCTTAGGGATCATAGTTTTGATGGTTACCACACAAGGTGTATGATCAGAAGCTGATCTGGCTAAAGGGACCACAAAAGTATTGGGATAATGAGATGTCCAGTTGACAGTAGTAAAAAACCAGTCAATTTGTTCCAACAAAGGGACAGCTTGCATATTAGACCAAGTAAATCTGCTGCCCTTCAAAGGTAATTCAATAAGACCTAAATGCAAACAAGAGCATATCATTAACATTTCCACCTGGCCTATTTCTGTTTTCCATGGATCTGAGAAAGTTGAAATCCCCGAGCAAAAGCCAGTTATCATCAATGGGTATAACTAAATTATGGAGCCATGTGATAAAATCATCTCGAGAGGGGTTTTGACACATCCCATAAACCGTAACCAAAGTCCAGATATCAGAGTTGTGTTTGGATTGGAATTCCACAGTTATACCAAAGCTTAAAGATTCTATTAGTTTGCCTGAAAAGAGTGCAGAATTCCATAGCACAATCATACCACCAGAGGCCCCAACAGATGGAACAAAGACAAAGTGATCAAAACGTCTCGGGCAAAATTTACGAATGAAGCGTTGATCCATAGTCTCACATTTTGTTTCTTGTAAGCAAATAACTGAGCAGCCACTTTCATCAATTTTCTGACGAACAACACGTTGGCGATTCTCTGAATTTAAGCCTCACACATTCCAGCAGAGCACTTTCCAGTCTCTAAAGGTTCTACAATCCATTACAAACCCAAAATAAGAGTAACATAAACGATCACCACATAATGATGACCCACCAACTGACGCAAGTTGCACTTAACTTGAAGGACTGAAAATAAGAAACTATCTAGATAAATGGTTTTAGAGGGGGTTAACCATAAACCCAAAATAGATAGCAAGTTAAACATCATTAGCCGAAGAAGATGAGGAAGAGGAGGCCGGCTCCACATTAAGCTGCTCGGCGGTGATCTTCTCAGGGGCGATGCCAAGACGACCTCCAATTTGCTGAAGCACTCTGATCGAGGTAGGTGGAGGAACTGCATCTTGCGAGTCGTCAGGCTCATGATCTTGCTGCACTCGACGCTTCTTGAGGGGCTTGGCTGAAGGCTTCTTGAGAGGGACAAATTTTGGCACACCCTGCCTGAAATCATCTCGAAGAGCAAAAAGCCTAGCGCTGCGTCGTACTTCAGATTCAACTAGAACAACACCGATCTTGCGGCGTCGTGGCCTTTTAGCCGTGGCAGTGAAACTGAATGAAGCCATCTCAACATCTGACAAAAGTGGCAAGTCTAAAGAAGCTGCATCGCCTGAGTCTGGTGCAACTTAATTGAAGCAGAGAGAATGAACCACTCTGGGCTTGGCGCGAGCTGCCTCAAGTAAGCACTGTGGGGTTGGTTTGAAAACCAACTTATTGCAGAGATGTGTGCACGAAAATGAAAATTCCCAAGATCTCTTTGATAAGATGATCGGCTTAAAGGGGCTGAGCTGTGGCATACCTTTGGGAATCTGCAGAGTCTCAACAAACGACATCATACTAGCAAAACACCGAGACCAAAGCATCTCAGGGGGAATCTGCGGCCCAAAGACCATAAGCACACGGCCAACAAAGATCGGCGCCTGAATAACCGGAGGCTGGTAAACTGCTAATGCTTGCTGACTATCATCTTCAGAACTAGAAGCTGGCCCAGAGTTCTGCATAACAACTGACTCCTGAGAAACAGCCTGCGGGTTATTGTCTTGAACCCATTCCTCAACCAAGACCTCATCATTATGCTGTTCATGCTGAAGTGGATGATTGAGATGTGGTGGCTCTGGTGGGTCGTTCCACCCTAACTAAGGGTATTCAGGCATAACAAAGTTAACATTGTCAAACTACAGGTGGCCAGGGAGAGGATGTGGATTGCCATTGAGAGGCATCTGGTCCTCATCCGCGGGAAGGATATCTGCAAACTCCGCCGAGAGAACATACACAGGTGCAGTCGAAGAAATCCTAGTAGCGCCGAAATCACCATATTCGTGATAAACTACATCGTGTGGAACTTGCTCAGGGCATGGGAAGGAGGCATAAACCAAAGTGCGTACCATATGAGGATCCTCTTGATGCCACTGATGAAAACGGCCAAAAGTGCTCGATGATTGATGGGTGGTGCGATAGTCCAGTGGAATGCCCAACATCATAATCCAACCTCTACGAAAACCTTGGATAGCTCGATGATTGATGCCATGGTTGTGCGGTATGAAGCGAACAAAGTGACCATTGCCAAGATTGTAAGGTGGATGATCCATGATAGCATGCCTAGATGCAGCACTTCGAAACTCAAACAAGCCAACACCCTCAATCCAATGCTGATCGCTAAGAACATCACGATGAAGTTGAGTCATTACAAAATAACTAACCAGCTGACGAAACTGCTGAATCTGGCCAGGCGGCAGCGGAGGCTCGACGATACCAATAGCGTACTGCTCATGTCGTTGGTCTGGAGCAACCGCAGGGGACAGAAAAGTCCGAGGCAGCCGGGTTGGTCCTCCATCGATGACATCAAACCCTGGCAGGATGAACTCCAATGGATCTAGAGCAAAGTTGGCCATTGATGGTGGAGGCGGCGAGGAAGGAGCTTGGCCAATAGGAGAGGACGGTTGCGATGTGACAATGCGCTGCATATGCGCGTGGGTAGTCGTCTCTAAAACCGAGGAGTCCCGTGATGGTTGAATAGAAGGAGGACTCGTGGCGGGTGTGGATTCCACCTCCTTCGATTTACCAAGATTGTGTGGTATATTTATAACTTTCCAAACTAACACATTATCCCTTGCCCATTGTTTGCATTGAAAGCGTCGATGGCCAGAACGATTGCAAGCTGAGCAAACCGGAAAAGAGACTGACATGTGACCCTGTTGAAAACATTTAGTGCAGGTTAAAACACGTGCCATCATGTCATCGACCATGACGTCGAACTGAGTACGCGCCTCCTGCGACGATGGAATATCAGCCTGTGACATCTCCATAGACGTAATCGGCCCAGTAGATTCAGGCCCAACATGGGGAGCCGACGATTCCGGGTTCGACGTGTTTGAAGCCAGCAGTGTATCTCGTGCACGCAAATCTTCTGGTTGATATAAGCCCGCCGGATTATCAGGGTGAGAGAAATCCGCGGATGTAACTGTGCCAAAAATAATTGGCGGCGATGCCGCCGTCCATCGCAAGCTCACCGGCAGCGAGGGGTGGATGATAACTGTAATGCCCAGGATGGAATTATACCTCCTACGTGTCGAGGCACGACTTAAAGGCATAAGTCCATCCTAGAATGATCTCAAGTTTGGTAATCTTTGCACATCTCATGTAAAAGAGGGATAGTAAACTGAAAATAGTTGGCTTACAATCGCCACGTCACAGAATAACAGTACAAGTCTCAAACATCATTCAATAAGATCACTACAACCCTCTAAGGGCAAAAGCCAAATGTCAAAGTACCAAACTCAGATAAATAAAACAACCACAGGCGGATCGAATCCTAGTAAGAGTCTCCACTACTGATCGTCCGGGTAGCGCACGTAGTAACAACTACGCTCCTCGTCGTACTCCCAATCCAGCTCGGTGCCATCACCTGGATAGCTCACAGCTGGACCTGCATCTGATGTGTGAAGTAACTGTGAGCCACAGAGGACTCAGCAATCCCGTTCCCGGGTAACAGAACTATCAAAGCCTTTAGGTGAGGGAAAGGCTGAAGAATGAAATGAGGTGAAGGAACAACAAAGAGTCTGCAGCAGCAACTAGCACTAACTTACGCAAGAGAGAGCGAGAAGAGAAGGCAAAGCGAGAAGTGATCACGAAGTGATCCTAGCTACAAGCTTACAAACATAACCCCTCCGTGTTCAACTCCCGAATCCCGATTCGGAAATTGACAGTCACGGAACACACGCTGGTAGTGTATTAGTATCATTGTGTCAAGTTTTCTACAACCGGAATTAACAAGCTCCCATCTGCCACATAACCGCGGGCACGGCTTTCGAAAGTTCAAACCCTGCAGGGGTGTTCCAACTTGACCCATTACAAGCCCACGATCCGCGGAGTCGCAACTCCAAAGTGGGAAGACCCGAGTATCCTCGGAATCCCGTGCTCAAGTTAAACCGAACTAAGGTAAGGCTAATCGAGCAAATCCTCCCGGCGTGTCGACACCCTGATCGTAGCCGCGCGTATCTAGGTCTCAGGACACGACCGGATGGGCGAAGCTACGGGTGGATACCAAATACCTCGAGTTGCCTCAAGGCGGCCCCGCAGGCTCCCCGTTTCGGACCAACACTCATGTGGAGCACTGGCCCGGGGTTGTTGATTAAGAAAGAGGGTTAATTACTCCCTATGCAAGTTTAGTTTGTTATTAGGCAAATAGTACCAATGTTGGGATTTGCTGGAAAAGACTTAGCACTTAGCGGTTTATCGAGGGGGTCCCATACACCCCAACCGTGTTAGGAACGCATAATCAAGGAACATAAAACCGGCTTATACGGATCCTAACGGCATGAGTGGAACAAAACACCAAGCAAAAGGCTTAGCCTTCCACCCTTGCCAATATATATGTGATTTCAATTAAAGCATTTATATAGTGTGATATAACCCAACCAAACTTCAACATGGAGCAAGCATCTTCACTTCACCTGCAACTAGCAACGCTATAAGAAGGGCTGAGCGAAGCGTACTTAGCCAAGCAACGGTTTGCATAGGTAGGGTTGGTTAAACATGGCAATTGGTTACAAGTAGGAGGCTGACAAGAAGAACATGGGCATCGAGGCAAAACTATAGATCGAGACTACTAGCAATAGGCGAAGATAGTAAAGTTATCGGGGTTCGGTCATCTTGCCTGAAGAGGAGAAGTTCGGATCGAAAGAAGGGTCCTCGTGCTCAAACTCGTTGGAAACCTCGTGCTCAACCTCGTTGGAAAACTCGTGCTCAACTTCGTGCTCTAAACAAGACAAACACACCAAGCACCAATCAACACGATGCAATGCGCACTCGAAAAACATGTATGCATGATGGATGCACTAGTGAAGCACATGGAGCACGGAAAACATCACTCAAGAAAAACACCTCAAAACAAGATAACAAGCTGATATTATTAATCTACACAAAAAATCACCCAATTTTGATATAAGATTCGCTGAAATCGGAGTTACGGGCTAAAAGTTATGCCCGAAACAAGATTTGAGCGAAAACTGCAAATTACAGCAACATAGCATCTTGGGAGCTCAAAATAATTAATCTACAGCACCCAAAAAGCATGGCAAAGGACTTGAACACAAACTAGATATAATGTACAGCAACTAGGTCCAAAGTGCACCCCCAACGGAGTCACGGATCAATAGCAATGATCTTGGACATATTGAACTTTGAAATAAAATTCTGGCAGCAGAATTTTATTGAAAGTTTGGAGCAAAAGATAAACATGCTACAGCCACTCAAATGGACATGTGAGGACATGGATGGAAAGACAACAATATATACTTCAAGGAACAATCAAAATCCACCCCAAAACTATCATGCTTTGTCCTACAACATCACACGAACATGGCATCGGAACGTTACAGATTTCAGACTTAGTGAAATTTCACTAAGTCCTAAAACAGCAACATCATCATAGCATCAAAAAGAGCATGTTTAAGACACCTCGAAACTAAACATGGCAAAGGGTAAGCACCTCATCAAAATACATATGACGGTGATCCCGAAACACAAAAGCATGCATCAATGTGGTGAACACACCGATTGCAACGAGCTCAACAAGATGGCATTTCATAACAAGTGAAAACACAACATGTGAACATGGCATCTTGGGATGATGATAACAAGGAAACAATAAATCTACCATGCAACCTATCACACACAACACGTAGTTCGTGACGAGACGAACACGTGGACATGTCATTTGCATCGTTTGGACAAACGAGCTAAAAGTTATCACAAGTCAAAGGTGGCATGAAAATAACACATAACAGCAGTTTATATCATCACACACTCTTGTAACAGCAAAACATGTGTCAAGATGACATCTAACATGCATGACTACAACAGGTAAAACGTAGAGGGCATCTCCACGAACATCTGGACATGCTACACGCGCAAAACGGAGCAACAGGCACCAAACTAGAGCAGTTTAAAGATTGCATCTCAGATCAGGAATAAAAGGACTTAGAGGGATTTAGGTCAACCTAGATCCAGATCTGGGCTGAGATGAACAGTGCGGCGGCCTGGAGGAACAGTAGCGCGGCCCGATCCGGCGCGCGGGGCGGCCCAGGCGCGCGGCGTCGGTGGCGAAGGGGCGGCGGCCCACGGGGGCGAAGCGGCGGCGGCCCACCACGGCCGACGGAGGAGGAAGGAGGCGAGGCCCGCTAGGCGGCGGTGCGGCCCGGCTCGGCTCGGGAGTGGAACTCGGTGGAGCTGGCCCGCGCGCGGGGCGGCGGCGACTTGGGCCGAGCCCAGGCGCTCGCGGGGAGGCGGCTGGAGGCCTGCTCGGGCGCTCGGCCTGGCGCGGCTGCGGCGCGGCCCGGAGATGCGAGGCGAGCGGGGACCAGATCGACGGAGGGAAGCGGCCTGGATCGCTGGCGCTGACCCCGGCGCGGACGAAGCGAAGGCCCGGTCGGTCGATCTCCTGGCGCGCTGACTTGGCCCGAACGAGGAATCGGTCGGGGCGCTCGATCTGCGGCTTCGACCGGATCTCTCGGGATCCGGGGAGAAAACAGAGGGAGGTCTTTGGGATCTGAGAAGAAAGGAAAAAAAAAGAAAGGAGAGGGGAGGAAGAAGAAGGGAATGCCAACATAGACTAGGGGTCTATATATAGCGATTTAGACTAGGGTTTGGAGATTAGGGATGTTTAGGAGCCCTCCGATCTGATCCAACGGATCCGATCGCGGGGACAGTTTAGAAGGAACTAGAAGGAGAAAAGAGACTGCAACAGGGGTATTTCCGGGACACGAAGCGAAGGCACTTCGGACCCACACGGACAACGGAGGGAAAAGTCAACGGAGTCCAAACGAGACGAGATTTGAGAGGCGGGTTGCACACAACAACACAACAACACACAACACAACCTCGCGGCACACCGGTAACGAAAAACGCCCGAACAACAAAGTAGGCCTACGGGACGTCACGGACACGTGAGGGAGCTCCGGAACGCGAAACGGACAACGGGAAGAAACGCCACGAACCGGATGCAACCCACAACACAGATGCAATGCAATGCACATGTCTACATGATATGAATGAATGCCACACACTCACACCAAAACGACGAAAGCCCGAAAGACAAAGAACCCGAAATGGAAATAGATGAAGCCGGAGATTTATTATAAGCCCAAAAGGGAAAGTATTACATCCGGGGCATTACAAACTCTCCTCTACTACAAAAAGATCTCGTCCCGAGATCTAGGACTGGAAAAAGGAAGGGTACTCGGAACGAAGATGATCTTCTCGTTCCCAGGTAGCTTCTCGGTCTGTGTGATGTGACCACTTGACTTTCAGAAACTTGATGGACTTGTAGCGAGTCTTGCGTTCGGTTTCTTCGAGAATTGCAACTGGATGCTCTCGGTAGGAAAGGTCTTGTTGAAGATCAATCTCCTCAAACGGAATCATGCGCTCAGGTGCCTTGAAGCATTTGCGAAGCTGAGACACATGGAAGACATCATGAACATTTGCAAAGTTGGAAGGGAGCTCGAGCTGATAGGCTAGATCGCCTCTTTTGCCAAGAATTTTGAAAGGACCGACGTATCTAGGAGCAAGCTTTCCTTTGATACCGAACCTTTGGGTTCCTTTCATCGGAGAAACTCGGAGATAGACATGATCACCGATGTCGAAAGCCAAATCACGATGCTTTCCATCATAGTAGCTCTTCTGACGCGACTGAGCGGCCTTGAGATTCTCACGTATGACTTTGCACATTTCTTCGGCTTCAGAGATCAAATCATTGCCAAGAAGTTGGCGTTCACCTGTTTCAGACCAGTTGAGAGGGGTACGGCACTTTCTGCCATAGAGAATTTCAAACGGTGCTTTGCCTGCACTTGCTTGAAAGCTGTTGTTGTAAGAGAATTCGGCAAATGGAAGACAGTCTTCCCATTTCATGCCGAAGGAGATGACACAGGCTCTGAGCATATCTTCAAGGATCTGATTCACACGCTCGACTTGACCACTAGTCTGAGGGTGAAAGGCAGTGCTGAACCTGATCTTCGTGCCCATGGCGGACTGAAAGGAGTCCCAGAACTTTGATGTGAACAAGTTGCCACGGTCTGAGGATATCACTTGAGGAATGCCATGTAGGGACACAATTCTGGAAGTGTACAGCTCTGCAAGTTGAGCTGCATTGATTGATTCTTTGACTGGAAGAAAGTGAGCGACTTTGGTAAGCTTGTCAATCACCACAAAGATAGCATCATTGCCTCGCTTGGATTTAGGAAAACCAGTGACGAAGTCCATTTCAATGTGGTCGAACTTCCACTCAGGAATAGGAAGAGGTTGGAGAAGACCGGCTGGACGTTGATGTTCTGCTTTCACTCTTCTGCATACATCACATTCATTCACGAATTGGGCAATCTCCCTTTTCATGCGTGTCCACCAGTAAGACTGCTTGAGGTCTTGATACATCTTGGAACTGCCAGGATGAATGGAAAGGAGAGAGTCATGAGCTTCTTCCATTATGAGCTTCCTGAGATCACCTTTGGGAACAACGAGTCTGTCCTCGAAGAACAAGGTATCTCTCTCACCAACACGGAAGCACTTGTATTTTGGAGTGCCCTTTGCAATGCCATGTTTCACCTTCTTCACCATGGTATCACTGAGCTGGGCCTCACGGACTTGATCTTCCAAGGTAGGAGCAATTTGGAGATTTGCAAGAAAACCCTGCGGAACAACCTGAAGGTTGAGCTTCCTGAAAGCTTCACAAAGCTCAGGCTGGTGTGGCTTGATAAGAAGGCTGTTGCAATATGCCTTTCTACTCAAAGCATCTGCAATGACATTCGCCTTGCCTGGAGTGTACTCAATGCTGGGGTTGTACTCTTGGATCATCTCGACCCAACGAGTCTGGCGGAGGTTCAGATGCGGCTGTGTGAAGATGTACTTCAAGCTCTTGTGATCAGTGAAGATGTCGACCTTTCTGCCCAACAACAGATGTCTCCACGTAATAAGAGCATGTACCACAGCTGCTAGCTCGAGATCATGTGTGGGATAGTTCTTCTCAGCTGGCTTTAGCTGACGTGAAGTGTAAGCCACGATTCTCTTCTCTTGCATAAGCACACCACCAAGGCCTTGAAGAGAAGCGTCACAGAACACTTCATAGGGCTTGGATTCATCTGGAGGAATCAGAACTGGAGCTGAGACAAGCTTCTCTTTGAGGGTTTTGAAAGCCACTTCACACTCGGGAGACCAAAAGTATTTGACATTCTTCTGAAGGAGGTTGGAAAGAGGCTTGGCAATCTTGGAGAAGTTCTCCACAAACCTTCTGCAATAGCTGGCAAGACCCAGAAAACTGCGGAGCTGCTTGACGTTCTGAGGAGCTTCCCAGTTGACAATTGCTTCAACTTTCTCGGGATTAACCGCAATACCGTCAGCTGAGATAATGTGGCCCAGGTAGAGAACCTTATCGAGCCAAAACTCGCACTTTGAGAACTTGGCATAGAATTTGTGCTCTCGGAGTCGATCAAGAACCAGACGCAAGTGCTTTTCGTGATCTTCTTCATTCTTGGAAAACACCAGAATATCATCCAGATACACAAGCACGAATTCGCCTGTATAGGGGTTGAAGATGTAATGCATCATCCTTGAGAAGGTAGGAGGAGCATTGGCGAGGCCGAAGGACATGACGGTATACTCATATGAACCGTAGCTCGTTCTGAAGGCCGTCTTGGGAATGTCTTCCTCGCGAATGCGAATTTGATGATAGCCCATTCGGAGGTCAAGCTTAGAGAAAACTTTAGCTCCTTTGAGCTGCTCAAAGAGTTCATTGATGTTGGGGAGCGGATACTTGTTCTTAATCGTCTTCTTGTTCAATGGCCGGTAGTCAACACAGAGACGCTCCGTGCCATCTTTCTTCTTGACAAATAAGACACCACAGCCCCACGGAGATGTACTAGGCCGTATGAGACCCATACGCTCCTGTTCATCCAACTGTCTCTTCAATTCCTTCAATTCATCTGAAGAGAGCTTGTATGGACGCCGACAAACAGGTTCGGTGCCCGGCTCGAGTTCAATGACAAACTCCACCTGACGGTGTGGAGGCATGCCTGGAAGTTCTTCTGGAAAGACGTCTTGATATTCATTCACCACTGGAATTTGCTCTATGGCATTAATTTCACCCTTATCATTAAGAGAGAAAAGCCGAATAGTATTATCCCTGGAGGCGAAGATAATCACATCTTCATCAGAATGAGTCAATTTGACTTCCTTTTGAGCACAATCAATGTGAGCATCGTGCTGAGAAAGCCAATCCATTCCGAGAATGAGGTCGATGTCAGAATGACCAAGCAACGGTTTAGCCATAAAACGATAATCTCCCATGCGAATAGAAACATCCGGAGCATAGACAGTAGAAGACATACGTCTCCCTGGAGAAATAACTTCCAACCTATGAGGCAAATTCGAAGTGGCAATACTGTGCGTGGATGCAAAAGGTTGAGACATGAAAGAGCATGATGCACCCGAATCAAATAACACTTTAGCTGGAAAAGAATTCACTGGAAGATTACCCAGAATGACATCAGAAGAAGCCTCTGCTTGTGCTGCATTCATCAGATTAACCCTTGCTGCCTTTGGATCATGCCTGACAATAGCTGAACTCACAGGTGGTGGAGGAGGAAGGCGCTTCGGATTCGGACATCTGTTGGCATAATGACCCTTCTGGCCACACTTGTTGCACACCACTTCAGAGAGAGGACGGAAATGAGAGCCACTGGACTTAGAGCCTTGAGACTGAAACTGCTTCTTCGACTGGTTGCTTGGGTTGGGTGGGTGGGAGAAACCACGACCACTAGAGTTCTTGTTGTTGGAGTTGTTGAAGTTGCTGGAGTTGTTGAATGGAGCTCGAATCATTGGAGGAGGAGGAAGCCAGAATTTCTGTTGTTTCGCAGCCAACTGAGACGATGAGGTAGAGTGAACAGCATCTCGAATTCTCTTCTTAGAAGCCTCCATCTTAAGCTGAGCTGCTTCTTGTTTCAAAGCCATATTATAGAACTTATCGAATTCGTCTGGCTCAAACAAAGTGAGAGCAAGCTGAAGTTCATCTTTGAGACCTCCACGGAACTGATAGATTTTGCTCTTTGAATCAGGTATGTCTTGCTTTGCATAGCGAGCGAGGTTTTGAAACTTGACATTATACTGATAGACTGTCATGGAGCCCTGCTTGAGGTTGCGGAATTGCTCACGCATACCCTCGATAACACTTGTAGGAATGTGATGCGAGCGGAAATCCCTGCAGAAATTCTCCCACGAGATCACTTGACCCGGCCTTGAGTCTTTGTACTGCTGCCACCAATCGGCTGCTTGATCTTTCAGTTGGAAGGCTGCAAACTTCACATAGTCATCTTCTTTCACGTTACTGCACTCAAAATGCTTCTTGATATCGGTCAGCCAATCCTCAGCATCAAGAGGGTCGACACAGTAACTGAAAGCTTTAGGATTGTTAGCCAGGAACTGGTTGAGTGTAGCATGGTGCTGCTGGAAGAAGTTGCCTTGGTTCATTGGAACACCCTGATTAGCTTGATTAGCTTGCATAGCTTGCATTTGTTGCATCATCTGCATCATCAACTGGGTGTTCTGAGCAGTAGTCTGCATAATTGCTCTCCAAGCCTCAGGCGGAGGAGGAGGGGAAGGAGGACGTTCTGGAACCTCTTCCACCTCTGGGTTGGCATTCGGAACCTTTTTCGGAGCCATCCTGTAAGAGATGACCACGAATCAGCAATTGATTGACAAAAGGAATAAGCTGAATCAATGGAATGAATTGCAACAAGTCTTCACAATAATCATTCGAACAATAAGAACGAATGAAATCATCCGAACAAGAGGAACGAATGAATTTCTTAGTTAATTGATAACATCAGTCTTCACGAGAAGCCACATAGGGATCAAAAGGATAAAATAATAAAACAACAAGGTACGGAAAGGAACAAACACAAGAGAGGAGTTTCGTTCTAACATGTTTGTGCTGAAAGCATATGAACGCGTTACGAAAAGGTTTTGCAATCCCCGGATCAGCATAGCCAAGGACCCTTTAAGATGCAACTCCTGATAGTAACCTCGGTCATATAACTCCTTCACTCAATGTCGAACCCCGAACTCACTAACCTGCATTCGTTGGAAGAATGCCTACGATCTACTGGATAAAACCCACCTATAGATTTCCGAAAGATTCCAGTTATGCAATCAGGTGTTGGGGATACACGGGAAGCACCGCGCAATCAACTCTAACCTACATCCAGGTGTATCCATCCTTCAACACATAACCAGTCTTTCTCGGAAACTGTGTACCTCGGACCTTCGAAAAGCATCCACTATAACAAGCTATGGCAATACTCCCGAACTACCTCCCCAGTACTGGGTGATGTCGGGGTTATCTTGCCACTGGCCGTATAGGGGAGATTTTCGATGTCGGCCGTCTTAAGTATTTAGTACTGTCGCGATATGCTTGTTACAGTGATACCCCGAAGCTCAACTCCTCGGTAACAGGAGGCATCGGGAACAATATCCTTGTCACAAGAACATCGAAACAATCCCAGAATACTCGCGGGATTCCTAAAAAAAAAAATTTGTGCAAATTTTGAAGATAGGAGAGACAAGAGTAGACGTCAGGAGTCCTCACCAGAGAGAAAGGGGATGAGAAGCAAAGAAATCCTACTCTCCGATATAATATAGGACTCAAAAAGTTTTCAGTGTGTGCCTAGACTCAACCGTCAACGGTTCGATCAAACAGTGGGGGCTCCTAGGTCGGAGAAGGCTCTGAATACCAACTTGTAATGCCCAGGATGGAATTATACCTCCTACGTGTCGAGGCACGACTTAAAGGCATAAGTCCATCCTAGAATGATCTCAAGTTTGGTAATCTTTGCACATCTCATGTAAAAGAGGGATAGTAAACTGAAAATAGTTGGCTTACAATCGCCACGTCACAGAATAACAGTACAAGTCTCAAACATCATTCAATAAGATCACTACAACCCTCTAAGGGCAAAAGCCAAATGTCAAAGTACCAAACTCAGATAAATAAAACAACCACAGGCGGATCGAATCCTAGTAAGAGTCTCCACTACTGATCGTCCGGGTAGCGCACGTAGTAACGACTACGCTCCTCGTCGTACTCCCAATCCAGCTCGGTGCCATCACCTGGATAGCTCACAGCTGGACCTGCATCTGATGTGTGAAGTAACTGTGAGCCACAGAGGACTCAGCAATCCCGTTCCCGGGTAACAGAACTATCAAAGCCTTTAGGTGAGGGAAAGGCTGAAGAATGAAATGAGGTGAAGGAACAACAAAGAGTCTGCAGCAGCAACTAGCACTAACTTACGCAAGAGAGAGCGAGAAGAGAAGGCAAAGCGAGAAGTGATCACGAAGTGATCCTAGCTACAAGCTTACAAACATAACCCCTCCGTGTTCAACTCCCGAATCCCGATTCGGAAATTGACAGTCACGGAACACACGCTGGTAGTGTATTAGTATCATTGTGTCAAGTTTTCTACAACCGGAATTAACAAGCTCCCATCTGCCACATAACCGCGGGCACGGCTTTCGAAAGTTCAAACCCTGCAGGGGTGTTCCAACTTGACCCATTACAAGCCCACGATCCGCAGAGTCGCAACTCCAAAGTGGGAAGACCCGAGTATCCTCGGAATCCCGTGCTCAAGTTAAACCGAACTAAGGTAAGGCTAATCCAGCAAATCCTCCCGGCGTGTCGACACCCTGATCGTAGCCGCGCGTATCTAGGTCTCAGGACACGACCGGATGGGCGAAGCTACGGGTGGATACCAAATACCTCGAGTTGCCTCAAGGCGGCCCCGCAGGCTCCCCGTTTCGGACCAACACTCATGTGGAGCACTGGCCCGGGGTTGTTGATTAAGAAAGAGGGTTAATTACTCCCTATGCAAGTTTAGTTTGTTATTAGGCAAATAGTACCAATGTTGGGATTTGCTGGAAAAGACTTAGCACTTAGCGGTTTATCGAGGGGGTCCCATACACCCCAACCGTGTTAGGAACGCATAATCAAGGAACATAAAACCGGCTTATACGGATCCTAACGGCATGAGTGGAACAAAACACCAAGCAAAAGGCTTAGCCTTCCACCCTTGCCAATATATAGGTGATTTCAGTTTAAGCATTTATATAGTGTGATATAACCCAACCAAACTTCAACATGGAGCAAGCATCTTCACTTCACCTGCAACTAGCAACGCTATAAGAAGGGCTGAGCGAAGCATACTTAGCCAAGCAATGGTTTGCATAGGTAGGGTGGTTAAACATGGCAATTGGTTACAAGTAGGAGGCTGACAAGAAGAACATGGGCATCGAGGCAAAACTATAGATCGAGACTACTAGCAATAGGCAAAGATAGTAATGTTATCGGGGTTCGGTCATCTTGACTAAAGAGAAGACGTTCGGATCGAAAGAAGGGTCCTCGTGCTCAAACTCGTTGGAAACCTCGTGCTCAACCTCGTTGGAAAACTCGTGCTCAACTTCCGGGTCTAAACAAGACAAACACACCAAGCACCAATCAACACGATGCAATGCGCACTCGAAAAACATGAATGCATGAAGGATGCACTAAAGATGCACATGGAGCACGGAAAACATCACTCAAGCAAAACACCTCAAAACAAGATAACAACCTGATATTATTAATCTACACAGAAAATCACCCAAGTTTGATATAAGAAACGCTGAAATCGGAGTTACGGGCTAAAAGTTATGCCCGAAACAAGATTTGAGCGAAAACTGCAAATTACAGCAACATAGCATCTTGGGAGCTCAAAATAATTAATCTACAGCACCCAAAAAGCATGGCAAAGGACTTGAACATAAACTAGATATAAAGTACAGCAACTAGGTCCAAAGTGCACCCCCAACGGAGTCACGGATCAATAGCAATGATCTTGGACATATTGAACTTTGAAATAAAATTCTGGCAGCAGAATTTTATTGAAAGTTTGGAGCAAAAGATAAACATGCTACAGCCACTCAAATGGACATGTGAGGACATGGATGGAAAGACAACAATATATACTTCAAGGAACAATCAAAATCCACCCCAAAACTATCATGCTTTGTCCTACAACATCACACGAACATGGCATCGGAACGTTACAGATTTCAGACTTAGTGAAATTTCACTAAGTCCTAAAACAGCAACATCATCATAGCATCAAAAAGAGCATGTTTAAGACACCTCGAAACTAAACATGGCAAAGGGTAAGCACCTCATCAAAATACATATGACGGTGATCCCGAAACACACAAGCATGCATCAATGTGGTGAACACACCGATTGCAACGAGCTCAACAAGATGGCATTTCATAACAAGTGAAAACACAACATGTGAACATGGCATCTTGGGATGATGATAACAAGGAAACAATAAATCTACCATGCAACCTATCACACACAACACGTAGTTCGTGACGAGACGAACACGTGGACATGTCATTTGCATCGTTTGGACAAACGAGCTAAAAGTTATCACAAGTCAAAGGTGGCATGAAAATAACACATAACAGCAGTTTATATCATCCTACACTCTTGTAACAGCAAAACATGTGTCAAGATGACATCTAACATGCATGACTACAACAGGTAAAACGTAGAGGGCATCTCCACGAACATCTGGACATGCTACACGCGCAAAACGGAGCAACAGGCACCAAACTAGAGCAGTTTAAAGATTGCATCTCAGATCAGGAATAAAAGGACTTAGAGGGATTTAGGTCAACCTAGATCCAGATCTGGGCTGAGATGAACAGTGCGGCGGCCTGGAGGAACAGTAGCGCGGCCCGATCCGGCGCGCGGGGCGGCCCAGGCGCGCGGCGTCGGTGGCGAAGGGGCGGCGGCCCACGGGGGCGAAGCGGCGGCGGCCCACCGCGGCCGACGGAGGAGGAAGGAGGCGAGGCCCGCTAGGCGGCGGTGCGGCCCGGCTCGGCTCGGGAGTGGAGCCCGGTGGAGCTGGCCCGCGCGCGGGGCGGCGGCGACTTGGGCCGAGCCCAGGCGCTCGCGGGGAGGCGGCTGGAGGCCTGCTCGGGCGCTCGGCCTGGCGCGGCTGCGGCGCGGCCCGGAGACGCGAGGCGAGTGGGGACCAGATCGACGGAGGGAAGCGGCCTGGATCGCTGGCGCTGACCCCGGCGCGGACGAAGCGAAGGCCCGGTCGGTCGATCTCCTGGCGCGCTGACTTGGCCCGAACGAGGAATCGGTCGGGGCGCTCGATCTGCGGCTTCGACCGGATCTCTCGGGATCCGGGGAGAAAACAGAGGGAGGTCTTTGGGATCTGAGAAGAAAGGAAAAAAAAAAGGAGAGGGGAGGAAGAAGAAGGGAATGCCAACATAGACTAGGGGTCTATATATAGCGATTTAGACTAGGGTTTGGAGATTAGGGATGTTTAGGAGCCCTCCGATCTGATCCAACGGATCCGATCGCGGGGACAGTTTAGAAGGAACTAGAAGGAGAAAAGAGACTGCAACAGGGGTATTTCCGGGACACGAAGCGAAGGCACTTCGGACCCACACGGACAACGGAGGGAAAAGTCAACGGAGTCCAAACGAGACGAGATTTGAGAGGCGGGTTGCACACAACAACACAACAACACACAACACAACCTCGCGGCACACCGGTAACGAAAAACGCCCGAACAACAAAGTAGGCCTACGGGACGTCACGGACACGTGAGGGAGCTCCGGAACGCGAAACGGACAACGGGAAGAAACGCCATGAACCGGATGCAACCCACAACACAGATGCAATGCAATGCACATGTCTACATGATATGAATGAATGCCACACACTCACACCAAAACGACGAAAGCCCGAAAGACAAAGAACCCGAAATGGAAATAGATGAAGCCGGAGATTTATTATAAGCCCAAAAGGGAAAGTATTACATCCGGGGCATTACAATAACCCTCTCACGAGCAGAAACCTCATAACCTGTGTGGCAGGGTATCTATAGCCCTTGCAAGCCTCATAATTTTGCATCATGGCAAAAGAAATCTTTTTTCTAACTTGCTTACCCGATTGAAGAGAGGACTTACGAGGAGGATGATGCATAGCTAACATACCAAGGGCAGCTCGCCTCTTGGAAGGACTAATGAGGATCCATTCAGCATCACATTCAAGATTCCAACGATTGAACTCATGTTCCCAATTAGGTCCTCCACGACCCCAAAGATTGAAATAACATTTGAAATTTAAGCAAGCAAAAGAACGAAGATTGAGAACAAGAAATCCAACTTGCTTAGAGGAGACATTGAAAGAGTAAACCTTGTCATGTATGTATGAAACTCCCAATTCAATGGCAGAACCTCCAATGGCCGCTTCCAAGGCAGCCGCCACAGAATCCTCGTGAGATGAAAATCATGTCTCCCAAAGGATATAACCATCGTGAAATGACCAGTGTCATCCGTAGGATGAATGGAAAGACCAGTAGATCTGAAAACCTTATCCGCAAACTCAAAACCCTTGGAGAAATCCAAGCCAAGGGTTGATCCAGATGAGATCGCCATGAGAAAAGGATATCACCCTGTACCTTGAAATTTTGTAAGGGGTCATCTTATAATTCTACCGTGATACTAAGCAAAATAAAAAGCATTATAAGATAAACATCACAACCAATCAAAATACGTGACATGATATGGCCATCATCATCTTGTGCTTTTGATCTCCATCTTCAAACCATCATCATGATTTCCATCGTCATCGGCTTGACACCATGATCTTCATCGCAGCGTTGTGGTTGTCTTGCCAACTATTGTTACTACTACTATCATTAAGTCATAGTGATAAAGTAAAGCAATTACATGGCCTTCGCAGTTCATACAATAAAGAGACAACCATAAGGCTCCTGCCGGTTGCCGATAACTTTACAAAACATGATCATCTCATACAATAACGTATAACTCATCACTTCTTGACCATATCACATCACAACATGCCCTGCAAAAACAAGTTAGACGTCCTCTACTTTGTTGTTGCAAGTTTTACGTGGTTGTTACGGGCTTAGCAAGAACTGTTCTTACCTACGCATACAAAAACCACAACAATTTTTTGTCAAGTATGTGTTGTTTTTACCTTCACAAGGACCGGGCGTAGCCACACTTGATTCAACTAAAGTGAGAGAGACAGACACCCGCCAGTCACCTTTAAGCAATGAGTGCTCGTAACGGTGAAACCAGTCTTGCGTAATGTCGGTCCGGGCCGCTTAATCTCACAATACCGCCGAATGAAAGTATGACATGCTGGTAAGCAGTATGACTATTATCGCCCACAACTCATTGTGTTCTACTCCTGCATATCATCTACGCATAGACCTAGCTCATGATGCCACTGTTGGGGAACGTAGTATTTCAAATTTTTTCTTACGATCATGCAAGATCTATCTACTAGAAGCATAGCAACAAGCGGGGAGAGTGTGTCTACATACCCTCGTAGACCGAAAGCGGAAGCATCTAGTGACGCGGTTCATGTAGTCAAACGTCTTCGCGATCCAACCGATCCAAGCACCAAACGTACGGCACCTCTGCGTTCAGCACACGTTCAGGTCGATGACGTCCCACAAGCTCTTGATCCAGTTGAGCGTCACATCAGAGTTTCGTCAGCACGACGGCGTGCTGATGGTGATGATGAAGCTATCGGCGCAAGGCTTGGCCTAAGCACTGCAACAATATGACCAAGGTGTGTATTTGTTGGGAGGGGCACCGCACACGACTAAAATCAACTTGTGTGTCTATGCGGTGCCCCCTCCCCACGTATATAAAGGAGGTAGGGGAGGAGGAGGTGACCAAGCACGGGGCGCTCCAAGGCAGTAGGAATCCTACTCCTAGTAGGAATAGGTTCGACCCTTTCCTAGTCCTACTAGGAGAAAGGAGGAAAGAGGAAGAAGGGAGAAGGAAAGGGGGGCCGACCCCCAAGCCCTAAAACAATTCGGTTTGGGCCAAGGGGGGCGCGCCCCACCACATGCTTGCTACCCTCTTTCTCCACTAGGGCCCAATAAGGCCCATAGACTCCCCGGGGGGTTCTGATAACCTCCCGGTACTCCGATATTTATCCGGTGACCCTCGGAACTCATCCAGTGTCCGAATATAGTCATCCAATATATTAGTCTTTATGTCTCGGATATTCTGATACTCCTCGCCATGTCCATGATCACATCTGGGACTCCAAACTACCTTTGGTACATCGAAACACATAAACTCATAATATCGATCGTCATCGAACGTTAAGTGTGCGGACCCTACGGGTTTGAGAACTATGTAGACATGACCGAGACTCATCTCCGGTCAATAACCAATAGCGGAACCTAGATGCTCATATTGGTTCCTACATATGCTTTGAAGATCTTTATCGATCAAACTGCATAACAACATACGTTGTTCCCTTTGTCATCGGTATGTTACTTGCTCGAGATTCGATCGTCGGTATGTTGTCACCGCATAACAACATACCTAGTTCAATCTTGTTACCGAGAAGTCTCTTTACTCGTTCCGTAATAAATCATCTCATGACTAACTCATTAGTCATTCGCTTGCAAGGCTTATTATGATGTGTATTACCGAGAGGGCCCAGAGGTACCTCTTCGACACTCAGAGTGACAAATCCTATTCTTGATCTATGCCAACACCACAAACACTTTTGGAGACACCTATAGATCATCTTGTAGGATCGAAAGTATGTCTAGAGGGGGGGTGATTAGACTACTTGACAATATAAAAAATCTGCCTTTTGATCATACAAGGTTTTTAGCAGTTTCACAATTAAGATCAATTCAAGTATCACCCTACACATGCAATTCTAGAGTATAAGCAGCGGAAAGTAAATTGCACATGTAGTAAAGAGAGGTGGAGAAGATCAAACGCAGTTTGGAGACACGGAGATTTTTGTCGTGGTTCCGATAGGTGGTGCTATCGTACATCCACGTTGATGGAGACTTCAACCCACGGAGGGTAACGGCTGCGCGAGTCCACGGAGGGCTCCACCCACGAAGGGTCCACGAAGAAGCAACCTTGTCTATTCCATCATGGCCTACGCCCACGGAGGACTAGCCTTACTCGGGGTAGATCTTCACGAAGTAGGCGATCTCCTTGCCCTTACAAACTTCTTGGTTCAACTCCACATCTCAAAGACGGAGGCTCCCAAGCGACACCTAACCAATCTAGGAGGCACCACCCTCCAAAAGGTAATAGATGTTGTTGATGGTGATGAACTCCTTGCTCTTGTGCTTCAAATGATAATCTCCCCAACACTCAACTCTCCTCACTGATATGGCTGTGGTGGAAGAAAGGATTGAGTGGAAAGCAACATGGGAAGGCTAGAAATCAAGTTTCATATGGTAGGAATGGAATGACTGATCTCAACACAAGGGTAGGTAGTTCTCTTCTCAGAAAGTGTATGGTAGGAGTGGTGGTACTTTCTGATGGCTCTCTTCACGAATGAAGAGGGGGTGGAGGGGTATATATAGCCTCCACACAAAATCCAACCGTTACACACATAATTGAGCAATCTCGGTGAGACCGAAGTGAAAACTTGGTCAGACCGAAAGTTCAAATATAGTGAACGTTGGGGTTTTCGGTGGGACCGAAAATACCATCTCGGTGTGTCCGATATGAGTCAAAGGTAGGAGCTTGCCATTCTCGGTGGGACCGAAATTAACAACTCGGATATTCCGATATGATGTCAAATGGTTACAGAAGGTTGGCAGCCCAGTTTCGGTGAGACCGAACTCAAAATCGGATGGACCAAAAAATTAGGGTTTGGAAGAATAACTGAGGTGGTTCATCTCGGTGGGACTAAGTTGGAGAAATCGGTTTGTCCGAGATTACTTATGAGTGTGTTAAATAGTGAAAGTTGCTGATAGTTGAGGGAGCTAAATCACTAAGCACTTGAGCAACCAGATCATCAACACAACCTCATCCCCTTTTAATAGTATTGGCTTTTCCTATGGACTCAATGTGATCTTTGATCACTAAACCAAAAATAGAGTCTTGAGCTTTTGCCGATGCTTGTCTTAGCATTTTGAGGGGTCCACTTCTTCAGACATTTCCATACCCATATCATCGAACTTCTCTGAAATGATTCTCAAGTAAATATTAGTTCAATGATATATATGTTGTTATTAATTACCAAAACCACCCGGGGATTAGTTGCACTTTCAATCTCCCCCTTTTTGGTAATTGATGACAACATATAGATCAAAGCTTCGACAAAAGATATAATCAATGAATAATATCGTCGCTTTGAGAAGTATGTGATAAACAAGAGCTCCCCCTAAATTTGTGCATTATTTAAAATTTGCGTTTGAATGCAAATGCACAATCGATTAGGATTATGGGTCACTCTTCCATGTCACATACATCTTGGTGGAGCGCACAAAATGATAAGAATGAATAACATGCACTCAATCACCAAGACAAGAGTAAATAGCCATACAATAAGGAATAGCATATGATAGGCATTAAGCACACATTAAAGCATAGTATGACCAAGCACTCATTAAGGTAGCATCAAACGTAGTAGCAAGCACACTGAAAGTATTAAGAACCAAAAGAACCAAGTGTATCTCAAAGAAAACCGGCAAAAGAACGAAAGAGCACTCTCTCTCTCTCGAAGCCCTATGATCTATACAATTTCTCCCCCTTTGGCAACAAGTTACCAAAAAGTTCGAAAAGATATAGAACTAAGCGTCACTGTGGGCTCTGCTGGCGGCTCCCGTCTGGGTAGATGTCGGTGTAGAAATGACTGCATCGGCGAAGACTTCTGCTGATGTCTGCGCTGGAGGAGTGGATGCTGGAGCTGGAGTAACTGCTGGAGCTGTAGCTGGTGCTGAAGTGGTAGCCCTAGAGTCAGTCGCTGGGATAGCTGCAGATCGGGATCCTCTGGGAACCTGAGCAGTCTGGCGATGAGAGTCCTGGACTAGATCATCCTGCATGAGCTCTGCTCTCTCCTGCTTTGCTTCCTCCATGTCTGCCTCAAGCTTGTTGACGGACACCTGAATCTCAGTCAGCTTCACGTCCAGAGCGTGGATCTTGTCCTCAACAATCCTCTCTAGGCTTTCCTGAGATTGTTCAATGCTGGCCAGGCGTTGTTCAATCCTTTGGGTAGCTTCAAGAATCTGCTCTCCGAAGCTCTTTGGTTTAGCTGCTGCTGCTGCTGCCTCTTTGTCAGCTTTGGCTTTCTTCGCAGCTTCAATTTTGGCTTGTCCTTCAACTGAGGTTGGATCCTCCTCATCCATCACAACTACGTTATCCTCATGCTCTGGCTGCAGTGGCAAGTGCTTCCTATCCAACATGAATTTGCCCGTGCCAAACTTGGCATTGATGAGCATCTGAATTTGTGGGGCAAATCCACACCACCTCTTCTGGTCAGCTACAGTCCTCTTAATGGTCTCTACCATTAAGTCCATCACCTTGAAAGGTGCCTTTCTCATCGAGAATGTGCAGCATGTTGATAGAATAGCCTCGAATCATGCGGTGGTCTCCAAACTTGGGCATCAAGGTATGCCTCAAAATAGTGTTTATGGTGGTCAGACCTGCCTGGAGATAGTACACTGAGCCAAGCTTCCACCCTTCCAAATCAGCAGCGGGGATCTCCTTGTACATGTTTTTCATGGAATCATGGCTTTTCTTAGGAATCCCATAGACATCAATGTCGTCCTCTCTCTGCACTGGAGCATTCAGAAGTTCTGCCCATTCTTCAACAGACGAAGAAAACCTCTGACCTTCAGTCATCCAGGTGATCTTGCCATCAGGATAGAAGTGGGCTGTGGCGTAGAACTGCATGATCATCTCGTCATTCCAAGCTGTCAGCTCTTGACCCACAAAATCAGCAACTCCACATGCAGTGAAGCTCTCATGCACATGGGGAAAGAAGTCTCGGTGCTCTTCACTGTCAATGTACTTCCAGTCAACATACCTGGTGTCAGCAACAATAGGCTTCTTATCCATCAGCACGGTCTCATAGAAGTCCTGCTGCTCTCTGGTGTGGAATCTGGGGTCCACAGCAGTCCTTCTCCTCACGGCATATGGATCAGACTGTCTCCATAGCCTGAGACCTTTATCCTTCCTTGCCTTCATGTCCTCGGCTTGAGGATGAGCATCGTTGTGGAGCGGCAACTTAGGACGGAGCTTAAGCAACACATGCTCTTCATCTGACTCAGACGATGGCATCTCACCTTTGTTCTTCTCAGAAGCTGGAATGCTCCTGGTTGTCCTCTTGGGCTTGGCTGGAGCTGCCTTGGCTTGGGCAGGCTTCTTGGGCTTAGAAGTGGCTTGAGCCCTAATAGCATCACCCATGAACTTAGATTTCTGAGGAGGAGGCTGGGGTGCATCTTCTTCTTCTTCTTCAGCAGCTGCATCAACTTGAGGTTCAGCATATACTACCCTCTTCCTTTTGGAAGTTTTCTTCACCTTACTTGGAGCTGGCTCTTCCAAGTTGAGCTTCTTTGCAACAGCTGACTGCTTGACCTTGCTGGTGCCTTTCTTTGACTGCTGCCCTTCGTGCTCTTTGGCAACGACTTTCCTCTTGGCCTTGGAGGTAACTTCCTCAGCAACGAAGTCAGAGTCCTCATCATCAGAATTTTTCTTCTTCCTGGTTCTGGTGGCTGCAGGAGGCAAACCACTAGGGGTGCTCCTCTCACCATCATCACTGGAACTACTAGCCTCAGGACTAGTATCAGCCTCTGGAATCTCTGCAAACGGTGATTCAGACCTGTTCTGGCTGTCACTGACATCTGACATGGCTGACAACCTGTGAAAAGATAAGGTATAGGCAGAATAGAAGAGTTATCACAACTGCAGAGGTTTTTGCAAAAAAATGAGTTCAAATCTTAGTTTTGAGTTTTCACAGAATGCATTTCGGTCAAACCGATTTTCAGTTTCGGTGAATCCGAAGTGTATACAGAAACCTACACACCACTTTCGGTCAGACCGAAATGGGTTTCGGTCCTACCGAAACACTAGGGTTTCACTGAGACTCTACATCGGTCACACCGATTTGCACGAATCGGTTAGACCGAATGGTGCAGTTCAATGGCCAGAGGCCAAATCGGTCATTCCGAGTTTTCAAAATCGGTTTCACCGAGATGTGTTCCGTGGAAACCTAAACCTAAGAATTTCGCTCGAAACTAAAGGATCTGATCTGATGTTTAGGGAATATCTCAAACGTGGATAGATTCATGGCAAGCCAATCGTGCAAGAATCAGATGGGGAGCACGAAAGGGATCGGGACTCACCCTAACTTGGTGGAGTCCCTCTACGGCGGCAACGGCGCAGAGAGGATTACCGTTGACGGCGGCGGAGACCTGCGGCGAGGGCGCACAGGCGACGACGGCGAAGATCCGAAGACCAGGGCGACGGCAGCAGGGGACTTGGGGGCGAAACGGTTTGAAGAATTAAATCGCGCGCAGCCCTCAGGTATATATATCCCCATACTGTCGGTGGGACCGAGTTGAAAAACTCGGTGACGCCGAAATGGCTAACTGCTGTGCAGTTACACATATCGGTCACGCCGAGATTTTAAACTCGGTTTCACCGAGATGAAACCTAGATCAGTCTAAGCGTTTCGGTTGGACCGAGATGGAGAAGCCGGTCAGACCGAAATGGACTTAGAAGGTTTTGGAAGTCAGCCTTGGACGGATCGGTGGCTCCGAGTGCTCCTCACTCGGAGGGTCCGAAAATGACTTGTTCAAAGTTGTGATATGAGCATGAATAGAGTTTGAGACAAGAAAGCATAGATAGCTAGGGAAGGTGCTTAGGCATTCTTGTCCATCCATTTGGCCAGAAAAGTCAAACAATCAAAACAACAAATGGATGTCCTTGAATGGATGAAATCATGCATTCAACATGCTCACACAATAAGATAGCAACTGAAATATGTGTCAAACATGAACAACCAATACTCTAGCTACTAGCACACAATTTGTCGATGACTAGGTCATCTATATATGAGTATTTTGACTTAGGAGCCAAATGAGAACATTTGATCATAGGTCATACTCATCGTTTAAGCACAAGTGGGGTTACCACTTTTACATAAAGCATTTATGTGTTCACATCATTTGGAGATGCTTTAGCTCAATTTTTAGAGCAAAGCTCCCCCTAGATATGAGAACCCCTTTTAAAGGGTCAAACTAACCTTGGGTTGTCGTAGAAGACTTCATGTAGATGTTGAAGATTTGGATGCTCAATGTTGATGTAGATCATCAAGAGTTGGGAGCTATCCTTTGGATTTGGGCACTTTCAATACCTACATGGGTTAGTCCCACAAGGAACAAACAAGGATATCCATAGACATAGATTGAAGTTCACAAAAGATGATGTCCATGAAAGCAATGATTACCTTGTCCCTTGACTAACCAACAAGAGGGTTTGTGACTCCATGAACTAGTGCATGATGTGGAAGTTGATTGCACAAGTTCTTGCCAAAATGAATATGAGTGAAGTATGTTGGCGGAGTCACCCTCAAGAACCTTCTAGTTCTTCTTCTTTGGGATCCACATCATCTTGATGGGAATCCTTGGGGTTGTAGTTGAGCTTGACGAAGTAGAACTTGATGTGTCTTTGGGAACCCACTTGACCATGGCTTGAGGTGCTTCAATGAATGCATCAATCTCCTCTTGAAGCTTGTCCTTGGCCTTTAGCTTGTGGTCTCGTGGTGGAAGGTCATCTTTAGCTTGTTCCACATTGGAAGAAGTAGGATCATACTTCTCCTTTTGTGAAACAAACTGTGGAGTAGGGTATTGACCTTCTTCCCACTCAACACCTTCGGCGTTGAACTTTCGCTCAAAACCAATCCCTTGATTCTTCCGGTGCCTTCCTTGTTTGCGAACAATCTCCTCAAAGTTCTTGCTTCCGGCAAGACTCTTGTAGACACCCTTCTCTATGATTTCCTTCAATAAGCTATTTTCTTGCTCAAGTGTAACTTGGCTTGAAACATTGTTAGTGGAATCAAGAGAACTACTAGAAGCAACAATATTGGATTTAACATGGTTATTGTTACTACTAGAGGAAGAATTTTTCTTATGCTTGTCATGCTTAGTCTTAATAGGTGGCAAGAAATTAGACAAGAGAAGTCGTTTGGCAAGATATGAAGAACTCTTCTTTCGAAGATCGTCATTGATCGCTTTTAGAAACTCATGTTCTTGCTCTAGAGTGAGCTTCTCGAAGCGTAGCTTCACATGAGATCTTAGGAGCTCTCTATGATCTTCTTGAGTTGTTTCATGAGCTAACTTAAGAGTGTTTAGTTCTTTAGTTAGACGCTCAATCTCCTTCATAGCATTGTCATTCGACTCTTCTCGACTATAAAGACTACTAGCATTTTCATCATTACTAAGCTCACTAGATTTATCATGCAAGAGCTCATCTTCACCAAGCAAGTGATCCTCATCACTATCAAAGTCAATGAATTCAGGGTGTGTTACCTTGGGGCCTTTAGCCATGAAGCATCTTCCAATTCCTTCATTTGGTGAATCAAATAAGTCGTAGGAGTTGGAGTTGGAGGATACGAGTGCAAGTCCGGCAACACCTTCATCTTGACTGTAGTCGGAGTCGGAGTGATAGCTTCCATCGGATTGATTGTCGGAGTCGGAGCCGGAGACCCATTCACCTACATGAGCTTGATGTCTTCTTCTTGTGTAGCTCCTTGATGACTTGTCTTTCCTCTCCGAATCCTTGCTTCTCCGAGAGGGTCTTCGTTCATAACGATCATCTCTACTCCTTCTCTCTCTCCGAGGTGACTCATCTCTTGCTCTTCTTCTTGGAGATTCTTCTCTTCTCTTGTGGGGAGCCGTACACTCATTTGAGAAGTGTCCGGGTCTTCCACAATTGTAGCAGTTTCGATCACGACTAGAAGATCTCTTTTCATCATATGATCTAGACTTTGAGCTTCTTTCTTTGCCTCTATTCTTGTAGAACTTGTTGAAGTTCTTGACCATTGGGCTTATCTCTTCATTGGAAATTAGCTTGTCACTTGAGGTAGTAGGAGCATCACTTGTAGCTTTGTAGGCACCACCTGACTTGTTGTGAAGCTCTTCCTTATCCTTAAGTGTCATCTCATGAGCAACAATTCTTCCAATGACTTCAGTTGGCTTGAGAGTCTTGTAGTTTGGCATCATTTGGATCAAAGTGCACACGGTGTCATACTTTCCATCCAAAGCTCTTAGAATCTTCTTGATGATGAATCGGTCGGTCATTTCTTCGCTTCCTAAGCCGGCAATCTCATTTGTGATGAGAGCAAGCCTAGAGTACATTTCAGCGACTCCTTCACCATCCTTCATCTTGAACTTGTCAAGTTGACCTTGAAGAATATCTAGCTTTGATTCCTTCACAGATTCAGTACCTTCATGCATTTCAACCAAAGTATCCCAAATCTCTTTAGCATTCTCAAGACGGCTGATTTTGTTGAACTCCTCGGGACACAAAGCATTGAAGAGAATGTCACAAGCTTGAGCATTGTTTTGCAACATCCGCTATTCTTCTGGTGTAGCTTCGTGATCCGGAACTTTTCCTTCCTCGAAGAAATCACCTTGCATACCAACACAAATAATGCCCCATGCGGCTGGGTTATGACCAAGAATATGCATTTTCATTTTATGCTTCCAACTAGCAAAATTTGTACCATCAAAGTGAGGACCTCTACGATAATTACCCTCACTAGACGCCATACTCTCCTAGGTTGTGAAACCAAGCTTATGGAGTCCAATGCAATGGAAACCAAAACAATGGAGACCAAAGCTCTGATACCACTTGTAGGATCGAAAGTATGTCTAGAGGGGGGGTGATTAGACTACTTGACAATATAAAAAATCTGCCTTTTGATCATGCAAGGTTTTTAGCAGTTTCACAATTAAGATCAATTCAAGTATCACCCTACACATGCAATTCTAGAGTATAAGCAGCGGAAAGTAAATTGCACATGTAGTAAAGAGAGGTGGAGAAGATCAAACGCAGTTTGGAGACACGGAGATTTTTGTCGTGGTTCCGATAGGTGGTGCTATCGTACATCCACGTTGATGGAGACTTCAACCCACGGAGGGTAACGGTTGCGCGAGTCCACGGAGGGCTCCACCCACGAAGGGTCCACGAAGAAGAAACCTTGTCTATTCCATCATGGCCTACGCCCACGGAGGACTAGCCTTACTCGGGGTAGATCTTCATGAAGTAGGCGATCTCCTTGCCCTTACAAACTTCTTGGTTCAACTCCACATCTCAAAGACGGAGGCTCCCAAGCGACACCTAACCAATCTAGGAGGCACCACCCTCCAAAAGGTAATAGATGTTGTTGATGGTGATGAACTCCTTGCTCTTGTGCTTCAAATGATAATCTCCCCAACACTCAACTCTCCTCACTGATATGGCTGTGGTGGAAGAAAGGATTGAGTGGAAAGCAACTTGGGAAGGCTAAAAATCAAGTTTCATATGGTAGGAATGGAATGACTTGATCTCAACACAAGGGTAGGTAGTTCTCTTCTCAGAAAGTGTATGGTAGGAGTGGTGGTACTTTCTGATGGCTCTCTTCACGAATGAAGAGGGGGTGGAGGGGTATATATAGCCTCCACACAAAATCCAACCGTTACACACATAATTGAGCAATCTCGGTGAGACCGAAGTGAAAACTCGGTCAGACCGAAAGTTCAAATATAGTGAACGTTGGGGTTTTCGATGGGACCGAAAATACCATCTCGGTGTGTCCGATATGAGTCAAAGGTAGGAGCTTGCCATTCTCGGTGGGACCAAAATTAACAACTCGGATATTCCGATATGATGTCAAATGGTTACAGAAGGTTGGCAGCCCAGTTTCGGTGAGACCGAACTCAAAATCGGATGGACCGAAAAATTAGGGTTTGGAAGAATAACTGAGGTGGTTCATCTCGGTGGGACTGAGTTGGAGAAATCGGTTTGTCCGAGATTACTTATGAGTGTGTTAAATAGTGAAAGTTGCTGATAGTTGAGGGAGCTAAATCACTAAGCACTTGAGCAACCGGATCATCAACACAACCTCATCCCCTTTTAATAGTATTGGCTTTTCCTATGGACTCAATGTGATCTTTGATCACTAAACCAAAAATAGAGTCTTGAGCTTTTGCCAATGCTAGTCTTAGCATTTCGAGGGGTCCACTTCTTCAGACATTTCCATACCCATATCATCGAACTTCTCTGAAATGATTCTCAAGTAAATATTAGTTCAATGATATATATGTTGTTATTAATTACCAAAACCACCCGGGGATTAATTGCACTTTCACATCTTTATAATCATCCAGTTAAGTTGTGACATTTTATAGCACACAAGGTGTTCCTCCGGTATTCGGGAGTTGTATAATCTCATAGTCTTAGGAACATGTATAAGTCATGAAGAAAGCAATAGAAGTAAAACTAAACGATCAAGTTGCTAAGCTAACGGATGGGTCTTTTCCATCACATCATTCTCCTAATCATGTGATCCCGTTGATCAAATGACAACTCATGTCTATGGCTAGGAAACGTAACCATCATTGATCAATGAGCTAGTCTAGTAGACGCATACTAGGGACACTCTGTTTTGTCTATGTATTCACACATGTACTAAGTTTCCGGTTAATATAATTCTAGCATGAATAATAAATATTTATCATGATATAAGGAAATATAAATAACAACTTCATTATTGCATCTAGGGTATATTTCCTTCAGTCTCCCACTTGCACTAGAGTCAATAATCTAGTTCATATCGCCATGTGATTTAATACCGATAATTCACATCGTTATGTGAATAACACCCATAGTTCACATCGCCATGTGACCAACACCCAAAGGGTTTACTAGAGTCAATAATCTAGTTCACATCGCCATGTGATTAACACCCAAAGAGTACTAAGGTGTGATCATGTTCTGCTTTGTGAGAGAAGTTTAGTCAGCGGGTTTGTTACATTCAGATCCGTATGTATTTCACAAATTTCTATGTCTACAATGCTCTGCATGGAGCTACTCTAGCTAATTTCTCCCACTTTCAATACGCATCCAGATTGATACTTAGAGTCATCTGGCTTAGTGTCAAAGCTAGCATCAGTGTAACTCTTTACGACGAACTCTTTATCACCTCCATAATCAAGAAACATTTCCTTAGTCATCCAGTAACCAAAGATAATTTTGACCGCTGTCCAGTGATCTACTCCTGGATCACTATTGTACCTCCTTGCCAAACTCATGGCAAGGTACACAAGATGTTTGGCACACAGCATGGCAGACTTTATATAACCTATGGCTGAGGCATAGGGAATGACTTTCATTCTTTCTCTATCTTCTGCCGTGGTCGGGTGTTGAGTCTTACTCAACTTCATACCGTATAACTCAGGCAAGAACTCCTTCTCTGACTAGTCCATTTTGAACTACTTCAAAAACTTGTCAAGGTATGTACTCATTGAAAAAACTTATGAAGCGTCTTGATCTATCTCTATAGATCTTGATGCTCAATATGTAAGCAGCTTCACCGAGGTCTTTCTTTGAAAAATTCCTTTCAAACACTCCTTTATGCTTTCCAGAAAATTCTACATCATTTCCGATCGACAATATGTCATTCACATATACTTATCAGAAAGGCTGTAGTGCTCCCACTCACTTTCTTGTAAATACAGGCTTTACCGCAAGTCTGTATAAAACTATATGCTTTGATCAACTTATCAAAGCGTATATTCCAACTCCGAGATGCTTGCACCAGTCCATAGATGGATCACTGGAGTTTTCACATTTTGTTAGCTCCTTTAGGATCGACAAAAAACATTCTGGTTGGATCATATACAACTCTTCTTTAAGATATCCATTAAGGAATGCAGTTTTTACATCAATTTGCAAGATTTCATAATCATAAAATGCAGCAATTGCTAACATGATGCGCACAGACTTAAGCATCGCTACAGGTGAGAAAATCTCATCGTAGTCAAATCCTTGAACTTGTCGAAAACCTTTCGCAACAAGTCGAGCTTTGTAGACAGTAATATTACCGTCGGCGTCGGTCTTCCTCTTGAAGATCCATTTATTTTCGATGGCTTGCCGATCATCGGGCAAGTCAACCAAAGTCCATACTTTGTTCTCATACATAGATCCCATCTCAGATTTCATGGCTTGAAGCCATTTTGCGGAATTTGGGCTCATCATCGCTTCCTCATAGTTCGTAGGTTCATCATGGTCTAGTAACATGACTTCCAGAACCGGGTTGTCATACCACTCTGGTGCGAAACATATTCTGGTTGACCTACGAGGCTCAGCAGTAACTTGATCCGAAGTTTCATGATCATCATCATTAGCTTCCTCACTAATTGGTGTAGGAATCACTGGAACTAGTTTCTGTGATGTACTACTTTCCAATTTGGGAGAAGGTACAATTACCTCATCAGGTTCTACTTTCCTCCCACTCACTTCTTTCGAGAGAAACTCCTTCTCTAGAAAGGATCCATTCTTAGCAACAAATATCTTGCCTTCGGATCTGTGATAGAATGTGTACCCAACAGTCTCCTTTGGGTATCCTATGAAGACACATTTCTCCGACTTGGGTTCGAGCTTATCAGGTTGAAGCTTTTCACATAAGCATCACATCCCCAAGCTTTAAGAAACAACAACTTTGGTTTCTTGCCAAACCAAAGTTCATAAGGCGTCGTCTCAACGAATTTAGATAGTGCCCTTATTTAACGTGAATGCAACTATCTCTAATGCATAACCCGAAACGATAGTGGTAAATCGGTAAGAGACATCGTAGATCGCACCATATCTAATGAAGTATGGTTACGACGTTCGGACACACCATTATGCTGTGGTGTTCCGGGTGGCGTGAGCTGTGAAACTATTACACATTGTTTTAAATGAAGACCAATCTCGTAACTCAAATATTCGCCTTCGTGATCAGATCGTAGAAATTTAATTTTCTTGAATTTTTCTCAGGAAATATTAATTTATAGTGCTGAGATTAGGGTCAACGGAGCCTCGTGGGCCCCACAAGCCACCAGGGCGCGCCCTAGGGGAGTCGCGGCCTGGTGCCTTGTGGGCAGTAGGTATCCCCTTCTGGTAGATCTTGGTTCGAGTATTTGTTGTATTTTCCATCAAAATCTTCAAAACATTTTGTCCAATTCCGAGAACTTTTATTTCTGCACAAAAACAACACCATGGTAGTTCTGCTAAAAACAACGTCAGTCCGGGTTAGTTTCATTCAAATCATGCAAATTAGAGTCCAAAACAAGAGCAAAAGTGGTTGGAAAATTAGATAGGACGGATGTGTATCAACTCTCCCAAACATAACTCATTGCTTGTCCTCAAGCAATTTAGTTGACAAACTGAAATTGATAAAGGAAAACTTTTACAAAATCTTTTGTTCTTGTATATGCTTAAGCAATACCCAAGTTTTCAACGAAGATCAAAACTAACCATGCAAATGTTAACTCTTAGCCATCATATTCACTCATGCCAATGGCATAATCCACTAGCGAGCAATAATAATATATATCAAATGCCAACAATCTGTCAAAATAATCATGATACAATATGCCAACATGGTATCTCTCTACCCTTTTCGAGACCACAGAACATAAATGCAGAGCACCTCCAAAGTTCAAGTAGGGGCTAAAAATTATAATTCATGATAGAAGAGATCTAGTCATGCTAACACCCAACATTACTCAGTGCATAAAGATGACAATAGTGCTATCAGGACCGGTGCTTGTTTGAGAAGGTGATGACTCAACATAAAAGTAAATGGATAGGCCCTTTGCAGAGGGAAGCAAGGATTTGAAGAGTTGCTAGAGCTCAAGATATTAAATCAGATATAAATATAATTTTGAGAGGCATGCCTTTCCTATCAACGTCATGATAGAGAATTTTTAATATCTTCCATGCAAAACACATTATAGGTCGTTCCCATGCAGAAAAGTAAAGTTTACTCCCCCTCCTCCAATTTTTTTCTGGGGAGTTTGTTTATTCATTATTCAATTTTGATTATAAGACCGGGCCTTCCAATTACCAGCCTTCTCTCGTGCAATGACAAGTGAATAAACACTCATCAGGAGAATAACCCGCTTAGTATGGAATATACTAACCACCCCTTGTCGCTCCATGAGTGGTACGGACACACAAAAAGATGTTCATTTGAATTTTTAGAGGTGGCACATGCAAATTTACTTGGAGCAGTAGGGTAATGCCTCATATAGGTAGGTATAGTGGACTCATCTGGAATAACTTTGGTTTAATAATTTGGATGCACAAGCAGTATTCCCGCTTAGTATAGGTGAAGGCTAGAAATAGATTGAGAAGCGACCAGCTAGAGAGCGAAAACGGTCATAATCATGCATTACAAATATTCAACATTGAATACTAGCATGAATAGGATATAAAAATGATGAACATAAATATTGTGGAGGCTATGTTGGGTTTGAATCAACTACATGCATGTGCCAAGTAAAGCCACTTGAAACATTCTGAGGAGGATACCATATCATCAAACTATATCTTAATTATTTTAATGCATGTTTACACCCAAGATAAATCATTATCCACTACTAGCTACCTCAGCATGGCAAGATCAACTATAATCTCTAATTTTCATCATAAACATGTTTAAACATAATATGCTGAATCATGGATACTATGTTAAACATATTTACAAAAACAAAAACAAGTTGAGTTCATACCCGCTTTCCTTTGCCTCAGTCACTCCATCAAATCATCATCATCATCATCATCATCATCATCATTGCCTTTCACTTGCTCGACCAATTGATATCAAAATAATAATAGTGCAAGTGTGTCATGGACTAAGCTGGAATCTGCAAACATTTATTCGAAGGAGAAGACAAAAGAACATGGCATGTTTGTTAGATGAACCATAATGCATATGGGAGCCACTCAATGTTTTCATCGTGGCCTTGTCCTTATAGTAATTAAAAAAGAAAAGAAAGAGTTTCAGAGAAACACATTGAAATATTTTTGGATTTTTTAGTTTTTCTTGAAGAAAGCAGAAAAGTGAAGGAAAAAAGAAAAACAAGAAAAACTATTTACACGAGAAATCTCCCAACAAACAAAAGAAGAATGATAAATCTTTTGGGGTTTTCTCTTAATTCTACGTTAATTTAAACTTAGAAAGAAAAACCTAAAAGAAACAAGAAATATTTTTTGGATTTTCTTAAAGTTTTTCAATCACACAAAAAAGCAAGAAAATTAAACTATCATGGATTATACAACAAAAAAGGATGAACACCAACAACTGAAATGAAATGTGTGAACATGAATGCAATGTTGGTGAGAAATACGTACTCCCCCAAGTTTAGGCTTTTGCCTAGATTGGTAATCAAGGAGGCTCTCAATGCCTCCGCCTCGGCCTGGCGTGCGGCCTCCACTACTGCATTGTACTCACGTACCTCACTCTCGTAGATATAATATCTCTGTTTACTCTAAAAATCAAAGAGGGTAGGTGCAGGAAAAATAACGGGTACAATATGTTTTTATCCAACATCGAGTTATAATTATAGTTCTGAGCTCTAGCCTTAATGAACTCATGGATTTGCATTGTCTAAAAATCCAAGTATTTATTACGTAAGACATGATCATCTGAACTAGGCATGATTCCTAGCGTTGTGGCTACGTGAAATGCATAAATTCCCCCATATAAATCACCACTTCACGCGTTACGCTGCAGTCTTCGTGCAATAATAGCCCCACGATTATACCGTTTGATGCCTATTAGAGCGATATGAATGAGAATCAAGTCAGGGGTACAAAGTGCACTACAGTCTTATTTAGCCACAATGCATTTACCATTAAATAGTGCAGAGTAGTGGATAGAGGGAAAATGTATACTTTTTATTTGGGCTTGTGTGACTCACCTATTCTCACTGTAGCAAAGGCTACTCAGGAACATCTCATAATCAGATCTTGGTGGTTCACCTAACGAACCCCAATATAGGTGATCGCAACAATTTTTTAGGGTAGAGTATTCAACGCAAATATATTGATTCGACACAAGGGGTAGCAGTTGAGTTATCGATTCAACCATACCTGGAGACATAATATCTGCAGTAGAGTGATCAGTAGCACAGTGGTAGGACAATTTGATAGCAGTAGTATTGGTAGCAATAGTAACGGTAACAATAACAGTAGCAGTTTTGTAGTGATTGTAACAGTAGCAGCAACAATAGTAACTTAGCAACGATCAATAAGTGAAAAGCTCATAGGCATTGGATCGGTGATGGATAATTATGCTAGATGACAATCATCATGTAACAGTTATAACCTAGGGCGGCACTGAACTAGCTCCAATTAATCAATGTAATATAGACATGTATTCCGTATATAGTCATATGTTCTTATGGAAAGTAACTTGCATGGCATCTTTTGCCCTACCCCTCTGTGGCAGAGGGGTCCTATTGGAAACTAAGGGATATTAAGGCCTCCTTTTAATAGAGAACTGGAACAAAGTATTAGCACTTAGTGAATAGATGAACTCCTCAAATTATGGTAATACCGGAAAGAATCCCAATTATTGTCACCTTGGGGTATGCAGATCATAACACGTAATATGTGCATACAACTTGCAAGATCAGATCAAGAACACAAATATATTGGTGCACACATAAATGGTTCAGATATGTAATCATGGTACTCGGCTCCTAGTATCAAGTATTAAGCATAACAAAGCCATAACAACATCAATCTCAGAACATAGTAGATACTAGGGATCAAGCCCTAACAATACTAAATCGATTACATGATAATCTCATCCAACCCATCACCTTCTAGCAAGCATACGAAGGAATTACTCACTCCCGGTGGTGAGCATCATGAAATTGGTGATGAAGAAGGGTTGGTGATGACGATGGCGATGATTCCCCCTCTCCGGAGCCCTAAAGAGACTCCATATCTGCCTTCCCGATGAAGAACAAGAGGTGGTCGTGGCTCCATATCGTGAAACCCGATGAGACTTCTTCTCCTACTTTTTTCTCGGGAAATATGAATTTATCGTGCCGAGATTAGGGTCAGCGGAGCCTCGTGGGCCCTAGAAGCCACCGGGGTGCGCCCTAGGGGGGTCACACCCTGGTGCCTTGTGGGTAGTAGGTGGCCCCCCTCTGGTAGATCTTGGTTCCAATTTTTTTATTTTCCGTAAAAAACTCCAAAAAGTTTTGTCCAATTCCGAAAACTTTTATTTCTACACAAAAACAACACCATGGTAGTTCTGCTGAAAACAGTGTCAGTCTGGGTTAGTTTCATTCAAATCATGCAAATTAGAGTCCAAAACAAGAGCAAAAGTGTTTGGAAAAGTAGATAGGACGGAGGTGTATCAACCCCACAGCCGACAAGCACCACTGGATGCCCGAGATGGTGTCAGTCGAGGCCCACCCCTCTTTCCTAGACACTTTGTAACCTGGGAGGCTCAATTATAAGGTATCCCAGGAGCCCTACTAGGGGGATGATCAATCATTCACTCCACCACACGCACACACTCGAGGCAGAGAGCAGACGCTAGAGCCCTCTTCCTCCTCCTCTGATATAGCTCCAGGAGCAACTTTGTATACCATGTGTTAATCATGGAGATCCTTGCAAGAGTTGGGCTATTACCTCTATAGGAGGGCCCTGAACCTGGGTGCATCATTTTGTCCCTCAATTCTTGTGCCCAATCCCGCATCTAGATGCCGCCAGCGCTCATCGGCCTCTTACCACACAAGCTAAGCTACCCCATGGCATCTGTCGTGCAAATACCATGATAGTTGGCGCCCACCATGGGGCCTCCCGGGGCGCCGACCAGAGTCATGTTACAGATGGGATCCTTCATTCCCTCTGGCAAGCGCATCAAGCATGGCATGGTCAACAGGTTTGGAGCGTTAAACTATGTCAACGACAATGCGGTGTGCTTCGCACATGCCTCGTTCCCTACGGGCAACTCCATCGTCCCTTTCGGTAATCGCCGTTGAAAGGATCAAGAAGAGGGCTTTAGATGGGTGATTAGACCCTTAATAAGTAAAAGTGGCAGTTTTTAATTTGTTCAAGTTAAGTTTGAGTTTAGCACAAGTTAATGGGCACACAATACATTGTATACAAGCACGACAAGAGTATGAGCAGCGGAAAGAGTAAAACATGCAAGTACAAGAATATAAAGGAACGGGATTAGAGTGTGCACATACAATGGAGATGCGGATAATTTTTGGCTGGTTCTGATAGGTAGTGCTATCCTACGTCCACATTGATGGAGACTTCGATCCACGAAGGGTAATGGCTACATGAGTCCACGGAGGGACGTGGCTGAACAGCTTGCTGGCCAACAACCACTAACGCAGGATGCTACTAACGCGGCACTACGATCAGAGACCCTTCGACAAAACTGTGTGCGATGCAATAATCACAAACGATGGTGTAAAAAACCGTCAAAAAAGGTGCACACCATTTGTGATGACAGATGCATCAAACACAGTTCAGATTTTGGTTGCGTGTGTGATGATGGTCATATGGTTCAGTTCAATTGACTGTTTGTGATGAGGAGGAACAAAAGAAACAGGTTGCTAGATGAAGGCATGTGTGATGTACATCATACGGTTCAGTCGGATGAACTGTTGGTTATTAGGCAACACAAAAGAAATGGTCAGCCAGATCAAGGTGTGTGCGATACATGACATGCGGTTCACTCGGATGAACTGTTTGTGTTGAGACAAGAGAACATAAACGGTTCAATATAAGATGTTTGTGATATGCGGCAAATAGGTCTGTATTAAAAAATGTGTGCTAAGACCGATAATAACACAGACGGTTGCTGCTAATAACACGTGTGTGGTGTGCGATGGGATTGCATACAGAACAACACACACACACACACACACACACACACACACACACACACACATATATATATATATATATATATATATATATATATATATATATATATATATATATATATATATATAGAGAGAGAGAGAGAGAGAGACACACACACACACACTTATAAGGACATGGTTGCATAACCAAATTAAACATCCACTTACATAGGTGGGTACTATACAACCATGGCATTTGCACACACCAAAGTAAAC
>LR738711.1:306248663-306301724 GCA_902687465.1 Secale cereale | reverse complement strand
GGCAAATAGGTCTGTATTAAAAAATGTGTGCTAAGACCGATAATAACACAGACGGTTGCTGCTAATAACACGTGTGTGGTGTGCGATGGGATTGCATACAGAACAACACACACACACACACACACACACACACACACACACACACACACATATATATATATATATATATATATATATATATATATATATATATATATATATATATATATATATATAGAGAGAGAGAGAGAGAGAGACACACACACACACACTTATAAGGACATGGTTGCATAACCAAATTAAACATCCACTTACATAGGTGGGTACTATACAACCATGGCATTTGCACACACCAAAGTAAACTATTACATGCATAATTACATAGGTGGCTACTACACACATGACATTTCCACACACCAATAAAGTAAACTATATATTACATGCATGATCAACTAGCATAAACGATCATCTGATCATCATCTACATCTTGGGACGCTTGCTCTGCTTGTGGCCTGATCCGGGCTCGTCGATTTTGGTAACAAGGCACTTCCTCATGTAAACGATCCGCCTATGCATCTCGTAGCATGTGTACATGCTCTTGGCTGCGAACTTGAGATGAGGTTCATCCAGTTGCCGCATTGAGGCCCTGTGCCAGGATACGGGAATTGTTCTCTAGGCATCCTGCTTCATCTTTTCGTAGTAGGGGTCGACGATGGCCGAGGCGAGTTCAACCAGGGAGTCCTTCTTCATGCTGCCCCAGACCCTGTAGTGCTCACGAATTTCAACAAGGTTCTGGCAGGCCAAGCCCATAACCCTAAGTGCTTTTACATCGTCGATGGTTTCCACCGTGGCGAACTTGTAATCGGTGCTGTTGACAAACCTGTTGAAGCGGTTGCAAGGATCTGTGGCCTTGCCGTAGTGGTAGATGAGGACATGATGGCGCACGCACAAATGGGCGATGACAACCTTTTGATCTATGTCGGGATGACCAGCGGTGTACTGTAGGTCAATGTCGACCACCTTGTACTTGTCTCCAGCAAGCAAATGCTCAACGGTGTTGATGTAGTCGTCCACCACGGCAGGGTCGATGGTTGATACGTCTCCAACGTATCTATAATTTTTGATTGTTCCATGCTATTATTTATGAAGTCTTGGATATTTAATGGGCTTTATCATTCACTTTTATACCATTTTTGGGACTAACCTACTAACCCAAAGGTCCAATCCAGATTGCTGTTTTTTGCCTATTTTAGGGTTTTGCAGAAAAAGAATATCAAACGGAGTCCAAATGGAATGAAACCCTCGCGAGAGATATTTTTGGAGAAAATCACGCCAAAGGAACTTGAGAACCACGTCAGGGGAGCATCGAGTGGCCCTCGAGGGTGGGGGGCACGCCCCCCTTCCTAGGGCGCACCCCCTTCCTCGAGGCCCACTCGAGCGTCCCCCGGTGCCCTCCTTCTTCCTATATAAGTCCACGTACCCAAGAAACTCTGAACACAGAGAGAAAACCCTAATTCCACCGCCGTACCATCTGTTCCCGTGGAGATCCCATCTTGGAGCCTATTCCGGAGGTCCACCGGAGGGGGATCCATCACGGAGGCCTTCTTCATCATCATCATTGCCCTTACCATGAGTTGTGAGTAGTTTACCATAGACCTTTGGGTCCATAGCTAGTATCTAGATGGCTTCTTCTCTCTCTTTGGATCTCAATACAAAGTTCCCCTCGGTCTTCGAGGAGATCTATTCGATGTAATCTCTTTTTGCGGTGTGTTTGTCGAGATCCGATGAATTGTGAGTTTATGATCAAGGTTATCTATGAAAGATATTTGGTTCTTCTCTGAACTTTTTATGTGTGCTCATAATATCCTTGCAAGTCTCTTCGAATTATTGGTTTGGTTTGGCCTACTAGATCTATAGTTATTGCAATGGGAGAAGTGCTTGGATTTGGGTTCAATCTTGCGGTGTCCTTTCCCAGTGACAGTAGGGGCAGCAAGGCACGTATTGTATTTTTGCCATCGAGGATAAAAAGATGGGTCTTATATCATATTGCTTGAGTTTATCCCTCTGCATCATGTCATCTTGCTTAAGGCGTTACTCTGTTCGTATGAACTCAATACACTAGATGCATGATGGATAGCGGTCGATGTGTGGAGTAATAGTAGTAGATGCAGGCAGGAGTCGGTCTACATGTCTCGGATGTGATGCCTATATACAATGATCATGCCTAGGTAGTCTCATAATTATTCGCTTTTCTATCAATTGCTGGACAATAATTTGTTTACCCGCCGTAGAATATCGCTATCATGAGAGAAGCCACTAGAGCAAACTATGGCCCCCGGGTCTATTCTCAACATATCAATCTACATCTACTTTATGTTTACCGCTTTTATTTGCTGTTTTATTAAACTAAAAATACCAAAAATGTAAACTATCATCTCTATCAGATCTCACTTTCGTAAGTGACCGTAAAGGGATTGACAACCCCTTACCGCGTTGGCTGTGAAGTTCTTATTTGTTTGTGCAAGTGCGAGGGACTCACGCGTGGTCTCCTACTATATTGATACCTTGGTTCTCAAAAATTGAGGGAAATACTTACGCTACTGTGCTGCATCTCCCTTTCCTCTTCGAGGGAATACAACGCAAGCTCGAGAAGTGGCAAGAAGAATTTCTGGCGCCGTTGCCGTGGAGGCTTATGCAAAAGTCATATACCAAGTACCTATCACAAACCCTTATCCTTCGCATTACATTTTTGCCTCTTGTTTTCCTCTCCCCCACTTCACCCTTGCCGTTTTATTTGCCCTTCTTCCGTCCTGTGTTTATCGTTCACTTGTCTCTTGTTTGCTTGTCTGCTATGTGCCCTCAATTAGCTTGCATCTTCGCTTGCTAAAGTATGGATCCTCATCCACTTGCTAATCTCTTTAAGAGATCCAATTATGTTGAACCAATTGCTAGTGAGCTGCGTGCACTAGATTATCTTTATGGGGTTTTGCTTGAAATTTATGAATATGAAAATTGTGAGGAATTGTTACAAGAAAAAGTGATTCATGATAGCTTGTTAAATAAAAAGCATGATTGCAATGATGTTACTATAAATTATATTGATGTCAATTGTGTTAATGATATGCAAAACCCTAAGCTTGGGGATGCTAGTATTGCTATGTCCACTACTTGTTGCAATGATCATGATTGGGGTGATGCTTCTTACAATCTTGAAATTTTATTTGAACCCCATGATGAATATGAGATTGATAATAATGTTTGCATTAATATTGAAAGTGGGTTTGGAAGAGTGTCAACTTTAGATCCCACATACTTGGAGAATGTTCAATCTTATGAAACTTTTGATAAAAGTGGGTTTGGAGAGGTCATGACTTTAGTTAATGTTAATCCCACTATTTTGGAAGAGTGTCAACATTGCATGCATGTGGATCGTGTTGAGAATATGTTATGTGAAAGTTATTTTGTTCAATTTGATCATGATCCTACATGCAATTATTATGAGAGAGGGAAATATGGCTGTAAAAGTTTTCATGTTACTAAATTACCTCTCGTTATGTTGAGATTGCTATTGTTTCTTTCTCCTTCCTTGCATATGCTAGATCTTGCTTGGCTTGGTAAAAAAAATTCATATAATATTCCTATGCATAGGAAGTATGTTAGAATTATATGTGTTTTTCACATGTCTTATGATGCTCTCCTTGTGCTTCATTCCTTGTCCTTTATGTGAGCATCATTGAATTATCGTGCCTAGCTAGGGGCGTAAAACGATAGCGCTTGTTGGGAGGCAACCCAATTTTATGTCTTCTGTTTTTGTTGCTGTTAGGGAATAAATATTGCATCTAGACTCTGATTAGATGTGGTTTCATGTTTTGTTTAGTGTTTGTGCCAAGTAGAACCTTTGGGAAGACTTGTGTGAAGTTTATATGATCTTGTTGTGAAAAAACAGAATCGTTAGCACTTGCTAAAGTAGTCGTGGGATTTTACTGGAGCGTGATTTTTAGTTGATTCTTTTTGCAGATGGTTGGTATACAAATTCCTCCTAGTTACCAATTTAGTTTGAATTTTTTGGAGTTCTAGAAGTAGGCGAATCATGCAGATTACTACAGACTGTTTTGTTTTTGACAGATTCTGTTTTTCGTGTGTTGTTTGCTTATTCCGATGCATCTATTAGTAGTATTGGAGAATATGAACCATAGAGAAGTTGGAGTACAGTAGGTTTAACACCAATATAAATAAAGAATGAATTCATTGATGTACCTTTGAGTAGAGGTTAGCTTTCTTATACTAACGGAGCTCACGAGAATTTTTGTCTAAGTTTTGTGCTGTGAAGTTTTCAAGTTTTGAGTATTGCTTTGATGGACTATGGAACAAGGAGTAGCAAAGGCCTAAGCTTGGGGATGCCCATGGCACCCCAAGTAAATTCAAGATAATCAAAATCCTAAGCTTGGGGATGCCCCGGGAAGGCATCCCCTCTTTTGTCTTCATCCATCGGTAACTATACTTGGAGCTATATTTTTATTCACAACATGATATGTGTTTTGCTTTGAGCATCTTCTACAATTTGAGTCTTTGCTTGTTAGTTTTCCACAATCATCCTTGCTGGACACAAGTATTTGAGAGAGTTAAATATGGCCTAGAAATTGTTAGAACACTCTATGTGCTTCACTTATATCTTTTGAGTTGAATAGTTTTTTGCTCTAGTGCTTCACTTATATCTTTTAGAGCACGGTGGTGGTAATATTTTGTAGAAATTGCTGAACTCTCATGCTTCTCTTATATCTATTTGAGATTCTATTAAAACATCATGGTAATGTGTTTAGGCTAAAGAAACTAGTCTTCACATGGTAAATGTCCAATGTCAATGTAGTAAAAAAATCACACCAAGTGCATTGAATATAATGAGATGTTGGATGCTTGATAGTTGTTTTGAGATATGAGGATAGTGATATTAGAGTCATGCTAGTGGATTTATTATGAAATTGAGAAATACTTGTGTTAAGGTTAGTGATTCTCGTATCATGCACGTATGGTGAACCGCTATGTGACGAAATTAGAGCATGAGGTATTTGTAGAGTGCCAACCTTTGTGTGGAGGTCGGGGGCGCGCGATGGTTAAATCCTACCAACCTCCCCCTAGGAGCATGCGTTGATTGCTTTGTTTTGAGGACTCGTAGGTTTTTACAAATAGCATATGAGTTCTTATGACTAATGTTGAGTCCATGGATTATACGCACTCTCACCCTTCCACCATTGCTAGCCTCTCTTGTACCGCGCAACTTTCGCCGGTGCCATAAACCCACTATATATCCTTCCTCAAAACAGCCACCATATTGTTCCTCAAAACAGCCACCATATCTACCTATCATGGCATTTCCATAGCCATTCCGAGATATATTGCCATGCAACTTTCCACCGTTCCGTTCATATGACAGGCATCATATTGTCATATTGCCATGCATGATCATGTAGTTGACGTTGTAGTTGCGGCAAAGCCACCATGCATAATTTTTCATATATGTCACTCTTGATTCATTGCATATCCCGGTACACCGCCGGAGGCATTCATGTAGAGTCATACTTGTTGTAGTATCGAGTTGTAATATCGAGTTGTAATAAAAAGTGTGATGATCATCATTATTAAAGCATTGTCCCATGTGAGGAAAGGCCAATAAAAAAAGAGAGATGGCCCAAAAAAATAGAGAGGGGCTAATAAAAAGAGAGAGAGAAATCCCCTCCAACAAAATGAGAGAAACGAGAGAAGGGACAATTGCTATCTTTTTCCACACTTGTGCTTCAATGTAGCACCATGTTCTTCATTGTAGAGAGTCTCATGCTTAGTCACTTCCATATACTAGTGGGAACTTTCATTATAGAACTTGGCTTGTATATTCCAATGATGAGCTTCCTCAAATGCCCTAGGTCTTCGTGAGCAAGGAAGTTGGATGCACACCCACTAGTTTCTTTCTTTGAGCTTTCATTCATATTTAGCTCTAATGCATCCGTTGCATGGCAATCCCTACTCACTCACATTGATATCTATTGATGGGCATCTCCATAGCCCGTTGATACGCATAGTCGATGTGAGCCTATCTCCCTCCTTTTTGTCTTCTCCACAACCACCTCTATTCCATCCATAGTGCTATATCCAAGGCTTATGCTCATGTATTGCGTGGAAGTTGAAAGGTTTGAAAAGATAGAGTATGAAAACAAATGCTTGGCTGAAATCGGGGTTGTGCATGATATGAATATTTTGTGTGATGAAGAGGGAGCATAGCCAGACTATATGATTTTGTAGGGATAACTTTCTTTAGCCATAGTATTTTGAGAAGACATGATTGCTTTGTTAGTATTGCTTGAAGTATTGTTATTTCTTATGTCAATATAGACTTTTATCTTGAATCTTTCAGATTTGAACATGCATGCCACAATTAAGAGAATTACTTTGAAAAACTATATTGGTTAGCATTCCACATCAAAAATTATTTCTTTATCATTTACCTACTCGAGGACGAACATGAATTAAGCTTGGGGATGCTTGATACGTCTCCAAAGTATCTATAATTTTTGATTGTTCCATGCTATTATTTATGAAGTCTTGGATTTTTAATGGGCTTTATCATTCACTTATATATCATTTTTGGGACTAACCTACTAACCCAAAGGCCCAGTCCAGATTGCTGTTTTTTTGCCTATTTCAGGGTTTTGCAGAAAAAGAATATCAAACGGAGTCCAAACGGAATGAAACCTCCGCGAGAGATATTTTTGGAGAAAATCACGCCAGAGGAACTTGAGAACCACGTCAGGGGAGCATCGAGTGGCCCTCGAGGGTGGGGTTGCGCCCCCTTTCCTAGGGAGCGCCCCCTGCCTCGAGGCCCACTCGAGCGTCCCCCCAGTGCCATCCTTCTTCCTATAGAATTCCACGTACCCCAGAAACACCGAACACAGAGAGAAAACCCTAATTCCACTGCCGTACCTTCTGTTCCCGTGGAGATCCCAGCTTGGAGCCTGTTCCGGAGCTCCACCGAAGGCGGATCCTTCACGGAGGCCTTCATCATCATCATCATCGCCCTCACCATGAGTTGTGAGTAGTTTACCACAGACCTTCGGGTCCATAGCTAGTATCTAGATGGCTTCTTTTCTCTCTCGGGATCTCAATACAAAGTTATCCTCGGTCTTCGAGGAGATCTATTTGATGTAATCTCTTTTTGCGGTGTGTTTGTCGAGATCCGATGAATTGTGAGTTTATGATCAAGGTTATCTATGAAAGATATTTGGTTTTTCTCTGAACTTTTTATGTGTGCTCAGAATATCCTTGCAGGTCTCTTTGAATTATTGGTTTGGTTTGGCCTACTAGATTTATTGTTCTTGCAATGGGAGAAGTGCTTGGCTTTGGGTTCAATCTTGCGGTGTCCTTTCCCAGTGACAGTAGGGGCAGCAAGGCATGTATTGTATTGTTGCCATCGAGGATAAAAAGTTGGGTTTATATCATATTGCCTGAGTTTATCCCTCTACATCATGTCATCTTGCATAAGGCATTACTCTGTTCGTATGAACTCAATACACTAGATGCATGCTGGATAGCGGTCGTTGTGTGGAGTAATAGTAGTAGATGCAGGAAGGAGTCGGTCTACTTGTCTCGGACGTGATGCCTATATACAATGATCTTGCCTAGATAGTCTCATAATTATTCGCTTTTCTATCAATTGCTCGACAGTAATTTGTTTACCCGCTGTAGAATATCGCTATCATGAGAGAAGCCACTAGAGAAAACTATGGCCCCCGGGTCTATTCTCAACATATCAATCTACATCTACTTTACTTTTACCGTTTTTATTTGCTGTTTTATTAAACTAAAAATACCAAAAATATAAACTATCATCTCTATCAGATCTCACTTTTGTAAGTGACCGTAAAGGGATTGACAACCCCTTATCGCGTTGGCTGTGAAGTTCTTATTTGTTTGTGCAGGTGCGAGGGACTCGCGCGTGGTCTCGTACTAGATTGATACCTTGGTTCTCAAAAAATGAGGGAAATACTTACGCTACTATGCCGCATCTCCCTTTCCTCATCGAGGGAATACAACGCAAGCTCGAGAAGTAGCAATGGTGTATACCACCGAGAGATCCGTCTCCCTCGCGTGGGTCTCCACTTTATGCTCGCTGAACTCCATTGGAGCGCCGCTAGATATCCCCTCTCTATGTGTCGTCGTCGGTGTGCTTGTTGTGTTGTGGGGCGCCATCGAAAAGTTGAAGGGACTAAGGTTATAATGGCCGCATGAATTAAAGGGGAAGCTGGACGTCCAGGAATATCGACGGGCCCTCATGGCTGTTCTAATTTGCAGCATCGTGCCGCACGTAATTGCATCGTGTGGCAACGCGTGCAGCACAACCGCATGCTTATGGGGCCCCCGACGTGATTGTGCGCACGCCCCACCGCTGGCAGAGCGCGCACGGAGGGACGCGAGCAGAGCGCTCCGCGGTCGCCTCAACGGCGAGCAACCATATATATGTACATATATATGCATATAGCAGTTGAACATGCAAGGAAAATCTTTCCTCAAGCCGAGCGTGCCGACGGACACGAGCAGAGCGTGCCGTGGCGTCTAATGGCGAGCACAGCGCGCTGCGCCGCCTAACGGTGGGCAGAGCTTGCCGAGGGACGTGAGCAGAGGCCGACACAGTAATACGTGGCAAATAAGACGAACTATGCGAGCGACGTGCATTCATATTTTATTAGTTAAATCCTACTTATAAACCAGGACAGGGGTATAGTAGGTAATTAAATCGCAAATGTTTTTTCTATATTAACCGTATGTGTATGTGTCCTTTCGTCCTCCTCTCCCACGTCTTGTCACCCCGCTGCTGTAGACGGCTTACAACGCAAGCTTGCGTAGTGCGCGGGGGCGTTCTTTTGGCCAAACGGTGGCGCCAATGAATCGTCGGTGAGCCCGTTCCCGCGCAACCTCGCAGGTTCCCACGCGAGCTTCCCGCCCGACTCGGTGAAATCCCCCAAAATCACCCGAAATCTCAATGCTTACCGGCCTGCTATATAAACCCTCATGGCCGGCGAGTCCTGCGTTGCATTTTCCCCTCCCTCCCTGTTGCTTATCTTGTCTGCTTCTCTCACAATCGCCAATGGCACTGGTCCGTCGTCGTCGCTGAGCCACTCTGCCATCATCACAGGACAGCTCTAGCTGAGAGGCTACATCGTGGCGGCGGCGCAGTCCCTATCGTAGAGTAGTGCGCGTGGCGTCCCTGTTGGGTGTGCGAGGAACACCCACCACACGCTCTGTCGCCGCTGCCCGTTGATAACTGTTTCCAGCTACCGTTGCCACCATACCACTGTCGAAAGCTAGGGCCATCGCCCGCTCCGCCGCCGCGGCCCGAAGGCGGGAGGTGGCCGTCGTGGCCACCACCCCACTGTCGTCCATCACGTGCTCCGCCACAATGGCCCGAAGACGGGAGGTGGCCGTCATGGCCACCACCCCATCGTCAGCCGCCGTGGCGGCCAGCCCACCATCGACCGCCGAGATCATCACTCACTTAGCCACCCCCACCTGAAGGAGGGAGGCGGAGGTGGAGGCCTACACATGCGTTAGTGATCTTGCGCGCTACATCGAGTTCCTGCGGGAGGAGGAGGAGCGCCTCGTAGAGCACGCAAAGAGCATTACCGCAGTCGTGGCCGCAGCACATGCCGACGCAGAGGCGAGGAATCAGGAGATCTACGAGCAGTCATGCCGCTTCGAGAGGGGTCGTCTTGAGAGGCACTGGGCGTTCGAGCTGGCGAGCATCTCTGAACGTGCAGCAGTGGCAGGCACCATATTGCAGTTGTGCAGCTCATCGATAGGCTCCTCCTCCTCCTCTGCCTCTTACTAAGCGCGCTTGGCAGAGGAGCTCAGCTGCTGGAAGTAGCACAAAGCCCCTCCGTAGTAGTAGTATTTAGGGGAAATTTTGTTCAGTTCATCTGACTATAGATGTGGTGGAACTGTACAACGTACTTAACATTAGCTAGTACATATAGTTGAACTAGCTATTTCAGTACGTGGTCGGCAACAATTGGGGAAAAGTTTGGTCGGTTTAGCTGTTGAGTTGAACTGTTTGTATAAATTAAGAACGACTGCTTAATCTATTAATGAAATCTATGCTTAATTACTGAATTTTCGTTGCAAAAATTAGATAGTGCTAGTGATTTTTAGCTGCATATTTTGACAAATCGCAGTGTTACAAGGATTGAAAAATTGTTTGTACGTGCTTGCACACGGCTCATCCAAAACCACCGTTTGTGTTGAAGGGATGGACAAATCCTGCGCTATGAATATTCCCTCGACTTAAGGGGGAAGACCTTAGCTCTCACTTTGCATACGGGTGTTCTACCAAAAACGTTTGCGATCAAGAGCTGCAGAAATCTTTCTCGGCACATTTCCTCTTGGCTTCCTAGGGAAGCTGTCAGTTTGCATACGGGTGTTCTAACTAAAATGTTTGCAATCAAGAGCTGCAGAAATCCTGCATTGGAGACGAGTTTTGGATTTACTAGAGTTTAAAAACAAAGTATCTAAAAGTTTTGCTGGCAATCAACAGTGCCCTGGTGTTTGAAATTCATTCCTATTTCTTGCATGGGACCTAAGCATGCACCGAAGGACACATATTTGATTTTTCAACCCGTTTATATGCACTAGAGCAAGTGCATGTAGTTCAAATTTCAATTATGCACATAAAATGCCTAGAAAACCCAGTTCATGTATTAAAATGTCCAAACGAACCGCGAAAAGTAACAAAATTAGACACAACACTCCTGTTGTTCTATGTTCACACTAGAATTTTTTTGAAAGCAGTAAGAGGCAGCGGATATCGTTTCGTCCCCAAAGGTGGCATGTTCCCTACCGAAACCATCATGCTTGTTGTGAGAAGCTTATACCCAAACTCGCCCCAAATGGGACAAGAATTTTACCATGACATGTTGATGCCGCTCCATGATAGCATGCCAAGTTCCAGGAATTTCAGACAAGTTTGGATTTACTATAATTTAAAAACTAAGTATCTCAATGTTTCCCACCGAGTGACGGTGGCAGGGTGTTTTAAATTCATTCCCATCTCTTGCATGGGAACTAAGCATGAACCGAAGGACACATATTTGATATTTCTAACCATTTATATGCACTGGAGCATGTGCATGTAGTTTAAATTTGAATTATGCACATAAAATGCCTAGAAAACCCAGTTAATGTATAAAAATGTCCAAATGAACCCCGAAAATTACAAAATTAGACACAACACTCCTGTTGTTCTATGTTGACATTAGAAATTTTTTGAAAGCAATAAGAGGCAACATATATCGTTTCATCCCGAAAGGTGGCACCTTCCCTACCGAAACCATCACGCTTGTTGTGAAAAGCTCTGGTTTGCGAGAAGCTTATACCCAAACCTGCCCGAAATGGGACAAGAATTTTACCACGGCATGTTGATGCCGCTCCATGATAGCATGCCAAGTTCCATGAATTTCAGACGGGTGTAGGATTTACTAGAATTTCAAAACCAGGTATTTCAATGTTTCCGGCCGAGTGACGGTGGCACGGTGTTTGAAATTCATTCCCATTTCTTGCATGGGACCTAAGCATGCACCAACGGACATAGATTTGATTTTTCAGCCCGTTTATATGCACTAGAGCATGTGCATGTAGTTCAAATTTGAATTATGCACATAAGATGCCCAGAAAACACAGTTAATGTATAAAAATGTGCAAACGAACCCCGAAAAATTCCAAAATTAGACACAACACTCCCGTTGTTCTATGTTGACACTAGATTTTTTTTGAAAGCAATAAGAGGCAACAGATATTGCTTCGTCCCGAAAGGTGGCACGTTCCCTACCGAAACCATCATGCTTGTTGTGAGAAGCTCTGGTTTGTGAGAAGCTTATACCCAAACCTACCCCAAATGGGACAAGAATTTTACCAGCGAATGTTGATGGCGCTCCATGATAGCATGCCAGGTTCCATCAATTTCAGATGAGTTTTGGATTTACAAGAATTTAAAAACCAGGTATCTCAATGTTTCTGGCCGAGTGACGGTGGCAGGGTGTTTGAAATTCATTCCCATTTCTTGCATGAGACCAAAGCATGCACCGAAGGACACATATTTGATTTTTCAACCCGTTTATATGCACCGGAGCATGTGCATGTAGTTCAAATTTGAATTATGCACATAAAATGCATAGAAAACCCAGTTAATGTATAAAAATGTCCAAACGTACCCCGAAAAATTCCAAAATTAAACACAATACTCCGTTTGTTCTATGTTGACACTAGATTTTTTTTGAAAGCAATAAGAGGCAACAAATATCGTTTCGTCCCCAAAGGCGGCACGCGTTCCCTACCGAAACCATCCTGCTTGTTGTGAGAAGCTCTGGTTTGTGAGAGGCTTATACCCAAACCTACCCCAAAAGAGACAAAAAATTTACAACGGCATGTTGATGCCGCTCCATGATAGCATGCCAAGTTCCATGAATTTTAGACGAGTTTTGGATTTACTAGAATTTAAAAACTAGGTATCTCAATGTTTGCGGCCGAGTGACGGTGGCAGGGAGTTTGAAATTCATTCTCATTTCTTGCATGGGACCTAAGCATGCACCGAAGGACACAAATTTGATTTTCAACCCATTTATATGCACTGGAGCACGTGCATGTAGTTCAATTTTGAATTATGCACATAAAATGCCTAGAAAACCCAGTTAATGTATAAAAATGTCCAAACGAATCCCTGTAGGATCGAAAGTATGTCTAGAGGGGGGGTGATTAGACTACTTGACAATATAAAAATCTGCCTTTTGATTAAGCAAAGTTTTTGGCAGTTTCACAATTAAGATCAATTCAAGTATCACCCTACACATGCAATTCTAGAGTAACAGCAGCGGAAAGTAAATTGCACATGTAAAAGAGAGGTGGAGAAGATCAAACGCAGTTTGGTGACACGAAGATTTTTGTCGTGGTTCCGATAGGTGGTGCTATCGTACATCCACGTTGATGGAGACTTCAACCCAGGGAGGGTAACGGCTGCGCGAGTCCACGGAGGGCTCCACCCACGAAGGGTCCACGAAGAAGCAACCTTGTCTATTCCATCATGGCCTACGCCCACGGAGGACTAGCCTTACTCGGGGTAGATCTTCACGAAGTAGGCGATCTCCTTGCCCTTACAAACTTCTTGGTTCAACTCCACATCTCAAAGACGGAGGCTCCCAAGCGACACCTAACCAATCTAGGAGGCACCACCCTCCAAAAGGTAATAGATGGTGTTGATGATGATGAACTCCTTGCTCTTGTGCTTCAGATGATAATCTCCCCAACACTCAACTCTCCTCACTGATATGGCTGTGGTGGAGGAAAGGTTTGAGTGGAAAGCAACTTGGGAAGGCTAGAAATCAAGTTTCATATGGTAGGAATGGAATGGCTTGATCTCAACACAAGGGTAGGTGGTTCACTTCTCAGAAAGTGTATGGTAGGAGTGGTAGACTTTCTGATGGCTCTCCTCATGAATGAAGAGGGGGTGTAGGGGTATATATAGCCTCCACACAAAATCCAACCGTTACACACACATTTGACCAATCTCGGTGAGACCAAAGTGAAAACTCGGTCAGACCGAAAGTTCAAATATAGTGAACGTTGGGATTTTCGGTGGGACCGAAAATACCATCTCGGTGTGTCCGAAGTGAGTCAAAGGTTGGAGCTTGCCATCTCGGTGGGACCGAAAATAAAAACTCGGATATTCCGAAGTGATGTCAATTGGTTACAGAAGGTTGGCAGTCCATTTTCGGTGAGACCGAAACTCAAAATCGGATGGACCGAGAAATTAGGGTTTGGGAGAATAACTGAGGTGGTTCATCTCGGTGGGACTGAGTTTGCAGAATCGGTTTGTCCGAGATTACTTATGAGTGTGTTAAGTAGTGAAGAGTGCTGAAAGTTGAGGGAGCTAGATCACCAAGCACTTGAGCAACTAGATCATTAACACAACCTCATCCCCTTTTAATTGTATTGGCTTTTCCTATGGACTCAATGTGATCTTTGATCACTAAACCAAAAATAGAGTCTTGAGCTTTTGCCAATGCTTGTCTTAGCATTTTGAGGGGTCCACTTCTTCAGACATTTCCATACCCAAATCATCGAACTTCTCTGAAATGATTCTCAAGTAAATATTAGTTCAATGATATATATGTTGTTATTAATTACCAAAACCACCCGGGGATTAGTTGCACTTTCAATCTCCCCCTTTTTGGTAATTGATGACAACATATAGATCAAAGCTTCGACAAAGGATATAATCAATGAATAATATCGTCGCTTTGAGAAGTATGTGATAAACAAGAGCTCCCCCTAAATTTGTGCATTATATAAAATTTGCGTTTGAATGCAAATGCACAATCGATTAGGATTATGGGTCACTCTTCCATGTCACATACATCTTGGTGGAGCGCACAAAATGATAAGAATGAATAACATGCACTCAATCACCAAGACAAGAGCAAATAGCCATACAATAAGGAATAGCATATGATAAGCATTAAGCACACATTAAAGCATAGTATGACTAAGCACTCATTAAGGTAGCATCAAACGTAGTAGCAAGCACACTTAAAGTTTCAAGAACCAAAAGAAACCGAAGTATCTCAAAGAAACCGGCAAAAGAACGAAAGACGAAAGAGCACTCTCTCTCTCGAAGCCCTATGATCTATAACAATTTCTCCCCCTTTGGCAACAAGTTACCAAAAAGTTCGAAAAGGTATAGAGCTAAGCGTCACTGCAGGCTCTGCTGGCGGCTCCCGTCTGGGTAGATGTCGGTGTAGAGATAGCTGCATCGGCGAAGATTTCTGCTGATGTCTGCGCTGGAGGAGTGGATGCTGGAGCTGGAGCAACTGCTGGAGCTGTAGCTGGTGCTGAAGTGGTAGCCCTGGAGTCAGTCACTGGGATAGCTGCAGATCTGGATCCTCTGGGAACCTGAGCAGTCTGGCGATGAGAGTCCTGGACTAGATCATCCTGCATGAGCTCTGCTCTCTCCTGCCTTGTCTCCTCCATGTCTGCCTCAAGCTTGTTGACAGACACCTGGATCTCAGTCAGCTTCACGTCCAGAGCGTGGATCTTGTCCTCAACAATCCTCTCTAGGCTCTCCTGAGATTGCTCAATGCTGGCCAGGCGTTGTTCAATCCTCTGGGTAGCTTCAAGAATTTGTTCTCCAAAGCTCTTTGGCTTAGCTGCTGCTGCTGCTGCCTCTTTGTCAGCTTTAGCCTTCTTCGCAGCTTCGATTTTGGCCTGTCCTTCAACTGAGGTAGGATCCTCTTCATCCATCACAACTATGTTGTCCTCATGCTCTGGCTGCAGTGGCAAGTGCTTCCTATCCAACATGAATTTGCCCGTGCCAAACTTGGCGTTGATGAGCATCTGAATCTGCGGGGCAAACCCACACGACCTCTTCTGGTCAGCTGCAGTCCTCTTAATGGTCTCTACCATCAAGTCCATCACCTTGAAAGGTGCCTTCTCATCGAGAATGTGCAGCATGTTGATAGAATAGCCTCGAATCATGCGGTGGTCTCCAGACTTAGGCATCAATGTATGCCTCAGAATAGTGTTAGTGGTGGTCAGACCTGCCTGGAGATAGTACACTGAGCCAAGCTTCCATCCTTCCAAATCAGCAGCCGGGATCTCCTTGTACATGTTCTTCATGGAATCATGACTCTTCTTAGGAATCCCATAGACATCAATGTCGTCCTCTCTCTGCACTGGAGCGTTCAGGAGTTCTGCCCATTCTTCAACAGTCGAAGAAAACCTTTGACCTTCAGTCATCCAGGAGATCTTGCCATCAGGATAGAAGTGGGCTGTGGCGTAGAACTGCATGATCATCTCATCATTCCAGGCTGTCAGTTCTTGACCCACAAAATCAGCAACTCCACATGCAGTAAAGCTCTCATGCACATGGGGAAAGAAGTCCCGGTGCTCTTCACTGTCAATATACTTCCAGTCAACATACCTGGTGTCAGCAACAATGGGCTTCTTATCCATCAGCACGGTCTCATAGAAATCCTGCTGCTCTCTGGTGTGGAATCTAGGGTCCACAGCAGTCCTTCTCCTTACATCATATGGATCAGACTGTCTCCATAGCCTGAGACCTTTGTCCTTCCTTGCCTTCATGTCCTCAGCTTGAGGATGGGCATCATTGTGGAGTGGCAACTTGGGACGGAGCTTAAGCAACACATGCTCTTCATCTGATTCAGACGGTGGCATCTCACCTTTGTTCTTCTCAGAAGCTGGAATGCTTCTGGTTGTTCTCTTGGGCTTGGCTGGAGCTGCCTTGGCTTGAGCAGGCTTCTTGTGCTTAGAGGAGGCTTGAGCCCGAATAGCATCACCCATGAACTTAGTTTTCTGAGGAGGAGGCTGGGGTGCATCTTCTTCTTCTTCTTCTGCAGCATCAACTTGAGGTTCAGCATATACTACCCTCTTCCTTTTGGAAGTCTTCTTCACCTTGCTTGGAGCAGGCTCTTCCAAGTTGAGCTTCTTTGCAACTGTTGACTGCTTTACTTTGCTTGTGCCTTTTCTTGACTGCTGCCCTTGGTGCTCTTTGGCAACCACATTCCTCTTTGGCTTGGAGGTTACTTCCTCAGCAACAAAGTCAGAGTCCTCATCATCTGAAGTTCTCTTCTTCCTGGTTCTGGTGGCTGCAGGAGGCAAACCACTAGGAGTGCTCCTTTCACCATCATCACTGGAGCTACTAGCAGGACTTGTATCTGCCTCTGGAATCTCAGCAAAAGGTGACTCAGACCTGTTCTGGCTGTCACTGACATCTGACATGGCTGAAAACCTGTGAAAAGATAAGGTATAGGCAGAGTAGAAGAGTTATCACAACTGCAGAGGTTTTTGCAAAAAAAAATGAGTTCAAAACTTAGTTTTGAGTTTTCACAGAATGTATTTCGGTCAAACCGATTTTAAGTTTCGGTGAAACCGAAGTGTTCAACAGAAACCTACACACCACTTTCGGTCAGACCGAAATGGGTTTCGGTCCTACCGATAACTTAGGGTTTCACTGAAACTACGTTTCGGTCATTCCGATTTGCATAACTCGGTTAAACCGAATGATGCAGTGCAACGGCCAGAGGCCGAATCGGTCATACCGAGTTTCAAAATCGGCTTCACCGAGATGCGTTCCGTGGAAATCTAAACCTAAGAATTTTGCTCGAAACTAGAGGATCTGAACTAATGTATAAGGAATATCTCAAACGTGGATTGAATCATGGCAAGCCTATCGTGCAAGAATCGGAAGGGGAGCACGAAAGGGATCGGGACACACCCTAACTTGGTGGTGTCCCTCTACGGCGGCAACGGTGGAGATGATTACCGTTGACGGCGGCGGAGAACTGCGGCGAGGGCGCACAGGCGACGACGGCGACGATCCGTAGACCAGGGCGACGGCAGCAGGGGTCTTGGGGGCGAACGGTTTGAAGAATTAAATCGCGCGCAGCCCTCAGGTATATATAACCCCATGCTGTCGGTGGGACCGAGTTGAAAAACTCGGTGTCACCAAGATGTATAACTGCTGTGCAGTTACGCATATCGGTCAGACCGAGATTTTGAACTCGGTTTCACCGAGATGAAACCTAGATCAGTCTAAGCGTTTCGGTTGGACCGAGATTGAGAAGCCGGTCAGACCGAAATGGACTTAGAAGGTTTTGGAAGTCAGCCTTAGACGAATCGGTGGCTCCGAGTGCTCCTCACTCGGACTGTCCGAAAAAGACTTGTTCAAAGTTGTGATATGAGCATGAATAGAATTTGAGACAAGAAAGCATAGATAGCTAGGGAAAGGTGCTTAGGCATTCTTGTCCATCCATTTGGCCAGAAAAATCAAAACAATCAAAACAACAAATGGATGTCCTTGAATGGATGAAATCATGCATTCAACATGCTCACACAATAAGATAGCAACTGAAATATGTGTCAAACATGCACAACCAATCACTCTAGCACACAATTTGTCGATGACTAGGTCATCTATATATGAGTATATTGACTTAGGAGTCAAATGAGAACATTTGATCATAGGTCATACTCATCGTTTAAGCACAAGTGGGGTTACCACTTTTACATAAAGCATTTATGTGTTCACATCATTTGGAGATGCTTTAGCTCAATTTTTAGAGCAAAGCTCCCCCTAGATGTGAGAACCCCTTTTAAAGGGTCAAACTAACCTTGGGTTGTCGTAGAAGACTTCATGTAGATGTTGAAGATGTGGATGCTCAATGTTGATGCAGATCATCAAGAGTTGGGAGCAATCCTTTGGATTAGGGCACTTTCAATACCTACATGGGTTAGTCCCACAAGGAACAAACAAGAATATCCATAGACATAGAGTGAAGTACACAAAAGATGATGTCCATGAAAGCAATGATTACCTTGTCCCTTGACTTACCAACAAGAGGGTTTGTGACTCCATGAACAAGTGCATGATGTGGAAGTTGATTGCACAAGTTCTTGCCAAAATGAATATGAGTGAAGTTTGTTGGCGGAGTCACCCTCAAGAACCTACTAGTTCTTCTTCTTTGGGATCCACATCATCTTGATGGGAATCCTTGGTGTTGTAGTTGAGCTTGACGAAGTAGAACTTGATGTGTCCTTGGGAACCCACTTGACCATGGCTTGAGGTACTTCAATGAATGCATCAATCTCCTCTTGAAGCTTGTCCTTGGCCTTTAGCTTGTGGTCTTGTGGTGGAAGGTCATCTTGAGCTTGTTCCACATTGGAAGAAGTAGGATCATACTTCTCCTTTTGTGAAACAAACTGTGGAGTAGGGTATTGACCTTCTTCCCACTCAACACCTTCGGCGTTGAACTTTCGCTCAAAACCAATCCCTTGATTCTTCCGGTGTCTTCCTTGTTTGCGAACAATCTCCTCAAAGTTCTTGCTTCCGGCAAGACTCTTGTAGACACCTTTCTCTATGATTTCCTTCAATAAGCTATTTTCTTGCTCAAGTGTAACTTGGCTTGAAACATTGTTAGTGGAATCAAGAGAACTACTAGAAGCAACAATATTGGATTTAACATTGTTATTGTTACTACTAGAGGAAGAATTTTTCTTATGCTTGTCATGCTTAGTCTTAATAGGTGGCAAGAAATTAGACAAGAGAAATCGTTTGGCAAGATATGAAGAACTCTTCTTTCGAAGATCGTCATTGATCGCTTTTAGAAACTCATGTTCTTGCTCTAGAGTGAGCTTCTCGAAGCGTAGCTTCTCATGAGATCTTAGGAGCTCTCTATGATCTTCTTGAGTTGTTTCATGAGCTAACTTAAGAGTGTTTAGTTCTTTAGTTAGACGCTCAATCTCCTTCATAGCATTGTCATTCGACTCTTCTCGATTATAAAGACTACTAGCATTTTCATCATTACTAAGCTCACTAGATTTATCATGCAAGAGCTCATCTTCACCAAGCAAGTCATCCTCATCACTATCAAAGTCAATGAATTCAGGGTGTGTTACCTTGGGACCTTTAGCCATGAAGCATCTTCCAATTCCCTCATTTGGTGAATCAAATAAGTCGTAGGAGTTGGAGTTGGAGGATACGAGTGCAAGTCCGGCAACACCTTCATCTTGACTGTAGTCGGAGTCGGAGTGATAGCTTCCATCGGATTGATTGTCGGAGTCGGAGCCGTAGACCCATTCACCTACATGAGCTTGATGTCTTCTTCTTGTGTAGCTCCTTAATGACTTGTCTTTTCTCTCCGAATCCTTGCTTCTCCGAGAGGGTCTTCGTTCATAACGATCATCTCTACTCCTTCTCTCTCTCTGAGGTGACTCATCTCTTGCTCTTCTTCTTGGAGATTCTTCTCTTCTCTTGTGGGGAGCCGTACACTCATTTGAGAAGTGTCCGGGTCTTCCACAATTGTAGCAGTTTCGATCACGACTAGAAGATCTCTTTTCATCATATGATCTAGACTTTGAGCTTCTTTCTTTGCCTCTATTCTTGTAGAACTTGTTGAAGTTCTTGACCATTAGGCTTATCTCTTCATTGGAAATTAGCTTGTCACTTGAGGTAGTAGGAGCATCACTTGTAGCTTTGTAAGCACCACTTGACTTGTTGTGAAGCCCTTCCTTATCCTTAAGTGTCATCTCATGAGCTACAATTCTTCCAATGACTTCAGTTGGCTTGAGAGTCTTGTAGTTTGGCATCATTTGGATCAAAGTGCACACGGTGTCATACTTTCCATCCAAAGCTCTGAGAATCTTCTTAATGATGAATCCGTCGGTCATTTCTTCGCTTCCTAAGCCGGCAATCTCATTTGTGATGAGAGCAAGCCTAGAGTACATTTCTGCGACTCCTTCACCATCCTTCATCTTGAACTTGTCAAGTTGACCTTGAAGAATATCTAGCTTTGATTCCTTCACAGATTCAGTACCTTCGTGCATTTCAACCAAAGTATCCCAAATCTCTTTAGCATTCTCAAGACGGCTGATTTTGTTGAACTCTTCGGGACACAAAGCATTGAAGAGAATGTCACAAGCTTGAGCATTGTTTTGCAACATCCGCAACTCTTCCGGTGTAGCTTTGCGATCCGGAACTTTTCCTTCTTCAAAGAAATCACCTTGCATACCAACACAAATAATGCCCCATGCGGCTGGGTTATGACCAAGAATATGCATTTTCATTTTATGCTTCCAACTAGCAAAATTTGTACCATCAAAGTAAGGACCTCTACGATAATTACCCTCACTAGACGCCATACTCTCCTAGGTTGTGAAACCAAGCTTATGGAGTCCAATGCAATGGAAACCAAAACAATGGAGACCAAAGCTCTGATACCACTTGTAGGATCGAAAGTATGTCTAGAGGGGGGGTGATTAGACTACTTGACAATATAAAAAATCTGCCTTTTGATTAAGCAAAGTTTTTGGCAATTTCACAATTAAGATCAATTCAAGTATCACCCTACACATGCAATTCTAGAGTAATAGCAGCGGAAAGTAAATTGCACATGTAAAAGAGAGGTGGAGAAGATCAAACGCAGTTTGGTGACACGAAGATTTTTGTCGTGGTTCCGATAGGTGGTGCTATCGTACATCCACGTTGATGGAGACTTCAACCCACGGAGGGTAACGGCTGCGCGAGTCCACGGAGGGCTCCACCCACGAAGGGTCCACGAAGAAGCAACCTTGTCTATTCCATCATGGCCTACGCCCACGGAGGACTAGCCTTACTCGGGGTAGATCTTCACGAAGTAGGCGATCTCCTTGCCCTTACAAACTTCTTGGTTCAACTCCACATCTCAAAGACGGAGGCTCCCAAGCGACACCTAACCAATCTAGGAGGCACCACCCTCCAAAAGGTAATAGATGGTGTTGATGATGATGAACTCCTTGCTCTTGTGCTTCAGATGATAATCTCCCCAACACTCAACTCTCCTCACTGATATGGCTGTGGTGGAAGAAAGGTTTGAGTGGAAAGCAACTTGGGAAGGCTAGAAATCAAGTTTCATATGGTAGGAATGGAATGGCTTGATCTCAACACAAGGGTAGGTGGTTCACTTCTCAGAAAGTGTATGGTAGGAGTGGTAGACTTTCTGATGGCTCTCCTCACAAATGAAGAGGGGGTGGAGGGGTATATATAGCCTCCACACAAAATCCAACCGTTACACACACATTTGACCAATCTCGGTGAGACCGAAGTGAAAACTCGGTCAGACCTGAAAGTTCAAATATAGTGAACGTTGGGATTTTCGGTGGGACCGAAAATACCATCTCGGTGTGTCCGAAGTGAGTCAAAGGTTGGAGCTTGCCATCTCGGTGGGACCGAAAATAATAACTCGGATATTCCGAAGTGATGTCAATTGGTTACAGAAGGTTGGCAGTCCATTTTCGGTGAGACCGAAACTCAAAATCGGATGGACCGAGAAATTAGGGTTTGGGAGAATAACTGAGGTGGTTCATCTCGGTGGGACTGAGTTTGCAGAATCGGTTTGTCCGAGATTACTTATGAGTGTGTTAAGTAGTGAAGAGTGCTGAAAGTTGAGGGAGCTAGATCACCAAGCACTTGAGCAACCAGATCATTAACACAACCTCATCCCCTTTTAATAGTATTGGCTTTTCCTATGGACTCAATGTGATCTTTGATCACTAAACCAAAAATAGAGTCTTGAGCTTTTGCCAATGCTTGTCTTAGCATTTTGAGGGGTCCACTTCTTCAGACATTTCCATACCCAAATCATCGAACTTCTCTGAAATGATTCTCAAGTAAATATTAGTTCAATGATATATATGTTGTTATTAATTACCAAAACCACCCGGGGATTAGTTGCACTTTCAACCCCGAAAATTACAAAATTAGACACAACACTCCTGTTGTTCTATGTTGACATTAGAAATTTTTTGAAAGCAATAAGAGGCAACATATATCGTTTCATCCCGAAAGGTGGCACCTTCCCTACCGAAACCATCACGCTTGTTGTGAGAAGCTCTGGTTTGTAAGAAGCTTATACCCACACCTGCCCCAAATGGGACAAGAATTTTACCATGGCATGTTGATGCCGCTCCATGATAGCATGCCAAGTTCCATGAATTTCAGACGGGTTTAGGATTTACTAGAATTTCAAAACCAGGTATTTCAATGTTTCCGGCCGAGTGACGGTGGCACGGTGTTTGAAATTCATTCCCATTTCTTGCATGGGACCTAAGCATGCACCAACGGACATAGATTTGATTTTTCAGCCCGTTTATATGCGCTAGAGCATGTGCATGTAGTTCAAATTTGAATTATGCACATAAAATGCCCAGAAAACACAGTTAATGTATAAAAATGTCAAAACGAACCCCGAAAAATTCCAAAATTAGACACAACACTCCCATTGTTCTATGCTGACACTAGATATTTTTTGAAAGCAATAAGAGGCAACAGATATTGCTTCGTCCCGAAAGGTGGCACGTTTCCTACCGAAACCATCATGCTTGTTGTGAGAAGCTCTGGTTTGTGAGAAGCTTATACCCAAACCTGCCCCAAATGGGACAAGAATTTTACCACCGAATGTTGATGGCGCTCCATGATAGCATGCCAGGTTCCATCAATTTCAGATGAGTTTTGGATTTACAAGAATTTAAAAACCAGGTATCTCAATGTTTCTGGCCGAGTGACGATGGCAGGGTGTTTGAAATTCATTCCCATTTCTTGCATGGGACCGAAGCATGCACCGAAGGACACATATTTGATTTTTCAACCCGTTTATATGCACCGGAGCATGTGCATGTAGTTCAAATTTGAATTATGCACATAAAATACATAGAAAACCCAGTTAATGTATAAAAATGTCCAAACGTACCCCGAAAAATTCCAAAATTAGACACAATACTCCTGTTGTTCTATGTTGACACTAGAAATTTTTTTAAAGCAATAAGAGGCAACAAATATCGTTTCGTCCCCAAAGGCGGCACGCGTTCCCTACCGAAACCATCACGCTTGTTGTGAGAAGCTCTGGTTTGTGAGAGGTTTATACCCAAACCTACCCCAAATGAGACAAAAAATTTACAACGGCATGTTGATGCCGCTCCATGATAGCATGCCAAGTTCCATGAATTTCAGACGAGTTTTGGATTTACTAGAATTTAAAAACTAGGTATCTCAATGTTTGCGGCCGAGTGACGGTGGCAGGGAGTTTGAAATTCATTCTCATTTCTTGCATGGGACCTAAGCAAGCACCGAAGGACACAAATTTGATTTTCAACCCATTTATATGCACTGGAGCACGTGCATGTAGTTCAATTTTGAATTATGCACATAAAATGCCTAAAAACCCCAGTTAATGTATAAAAATGTCCAAACGAATCGTGAATAATTCCAAAATTAAACACAACACTCATGGTGTTCGATGTTGACACTAGAAATATTTTGAAAGCAATAAGAGGCAACATATATCGTTTCGTCCCCAAAGGTGGCATGTTCCCTACCGAAACCATCACGCTTGTTGTGAGAAGCTTTGGTATGTGAGAAGCTTATACCCAAACCTGCCCAAATGGGACAGTTTTTTTACCACAGCATGTTGATGCTGCTCCATGATAGCATGCCAAGTTCCATGAAATTCAGACGAGTTTTGGATTTACTAGAATTTGAAAACCAGGTATCTCAATGTTTGCGGTCGAGTGACAGTGGCAGGGAGTTTGGCATTCATTCCCATTTCTGGCATGGGACCTAAGCATGCAACCAAGGACATAGCTTTGATTTTTCAACCCATTTATATGCACTGGAGCATGTGCATGTAGTTAAAATTTGAATCATGCACTTGAAATGCCTACAAAACCACATTACACTACTGGAAACAGGGAATTTGTCATCAGCCAGCTCTTTGCCATCTGCCAGCGGATGGCAAAGAACGTCTTTGCCATCTGCTTATAAAAAACAGATGGCAAAGAACTGACAGACGGCAAAGATCATGGTTGCCATCAGCCAATTCTTTGCCATCTGCCAGTGGATGGCAAATAATATTTGCCATCTGCCAGCAGATGGCAAAGAGGTTGGCAAATCCTGTTGCCGTTAGTGTGTATCGGCGTACCAGCCCCACCTCTTTGCCATCTGCCAGCAGACGGCAAAGATTCTTTGGCATCTGCTGGCAGATGGCAAAGAGATGGGGGTGTTTTTTCAGATAAAAAAACTGTGGCCTCTATCCCCTCCCTCTCTCCTCTCCTCTCCCTCTCTCCCCTCCTCTCCCTCTATGCCACGCATCTGACCCGCCGCCACCTGGGTCCTCCGCACGCCCGCGCGCCCGCGCCTGAGCTGAACAGGTAGGCTTCTCCTCCCCGTCGACTTCACGCTTGCATCTTCCGCCCCTCTCCCCGCCTCTTCTCTCTCGTGCGACGCTCGATGCCCTGCGGATCGGGAGGGCAGGGACTACTGCTCTGCCGCCCTTCCCCTCACCCTTCTCCCAGCGCCACTTCTATCCACTCCGTCCCCTGTTAGTTGCACAACATTGCCGGCTATGGAGGTCAAGCTCCCGTTCCCCAACATCCTACTCCCTGTATGAGCATTGTTTTTGGTTTGATTTTCTTACTCTGAAGTTATTTTGATCTGGAAACTACTAACAGGGTTGATCTGGCGCACCTTGGCCTATTTAATTGATTGGCATGCTAAAACTGATGCAAATGATGTCTACATTTGATGCCGTGCTAAATCTGACGCAAATGATGTTTATATATATCATGTGATACTAAATCTGAGGCCATACCTTTCTTTATTAGTTTGTTATAGAGACTCGCGTGATGTTTATCTTAAATTAAATGATGGTGTTTAACTGGCTTGGTTCGTATATGTGAATGTAGCTATATACTAGGTGCATAATTGAACCGCTCCTGTTTTGTCTTCTGGTGACGTCAGTGTTATATACTAGCACTCGAGTAGTCTCCAGTTACCTCCAGCCCTATATATGCAGTTACCTCGAGTCCTCGATTCGCTGCTCATCATCTTATCAGTTCCGGGATGCTGCTGCTATGCGTCGAAGCCAGGTTGGGTTAAGTTGAACACCGATGCATCGTCAATATTGTCCAGCGAGTCTCTGGGCAGAGGTTCTAGCATGCATGCATACATGGATTGCACTGCACTTGGCCTCTTGATAAACTTCTTCAGATTGGTAGGACACATAGTAATGCTGGCCATGCCTTGGCAAATTTAGCTACAACTTGAGGCCTCGCTACCGTGTGGCCAAACTCATGCCCAGAGCAACTTATGGACCTGGTGTCTGTCTTTGTCTCATTAATAATATAGGAGTACTTACTTTCTCCCTGATAAAAATCCTATCATGTGGTAGTATCAATTGTTTTCGCTACTCTTGCAGTCTTAATCCTGGTCGTACCCGAATCAGACATTTTTCGTTTGTCTGAAAAAGTCTCAAAGCTGTGCAGTGTTTCTCTAGTGAAGAAACCGTCTCTGTGCCCAGTATAGTGCATCATCGATGAAATCAAATCCTTCGCTGTAATATCACTTGAGTTTGACACCCTTTGCAAATACTAAATTCTCGCCATTAGAAATCCATGTCCTATCTGAATAAAAATGATGAATTGGATTCAGAGCTTAGAATGAGATGTGGTGAGTTAGTTTGCCTGAATAAGTTTGAACCATGTATAATGTTTCCCAAATGATAAGTGCCACACGTCAGGTGCGTGGCACTCCGTCCCTGTCGTTTTTTGATGACATTCCTGTCACGCAAGGATTGCAAATTCTAGTATATAACTACATTCACATATACGAACCATGTATAATGTAGTTATATGTGAGCGATTTTGGTTAGAAATTTCATCTGTTACCATATTAATAACGTCAGTGTTGTGTACTCATGTTTAGCACGGAGTATTTGCATACGCGGTATGCGAGGTCTATAATTGCACATGAGGCTTCATGTTGTGCTAATTTTGGCTTGGTCCACCCCGCCGCGAGCCAGGAGACCGACCGACCGCCGACCTAGGGTTCGCGCCTCCCCGCCGGCCGCCGCCCACCCGCCCGCCCGCTTCTGTCATTTTAGCCACACCTCCCCCATTGCTAATACACACCTCCGTGCGCCCCTGCTCTGTGCGGGCTTGGCTGTGCCCCTTCCCCGGCCTCCTGGCGCCCCTGCCCTCCCCCGCCCTGCCTCCCTACAAAGCCGGCGGCAGTCGCTGCCCTCCCTCTCAGTCACCAGTGACCAGTCCCCGGCGGCAGCAAGCGGGCAAGTGAGCAAGAGCAACCCGATTTCTGATATAGGGTTAGCTTTTTTTGCACTTTGGTATCCAGTACATCAACACATTAATTTTACACATCATTTCTGCCTCAATTAGCTTTGATGTTATTTTAGTGTGTTCATAAGATCATATTGAGAATTTTAGCATATTACAAGTTTCAAGGACCACTAAATAGCAGAAATACCAATGCGAAAAAATGGCAGTGAACAAAAGGCAGTTTAATGACTCCTGTACAAATGAGCTACCATCGATGAAATCTTGATTTTAAGCACTATTGACTAATTCCATGACTAAGAACAAATTTGTAGAAAATAACATCACACAAGGTATTAACAAAATGTTAGGTACATCAACATATTATTAACTTTCTTAGACGGATGTTCTCACCTTATGTACCTAACTTTCTGTGGCCATTGCAACTATGGGCTATCTTAATGTCGAAGTAGCGCTGCTCCCCTCCATTATTGAATCCTAAGATGAGATTTTTTGTGTGGCCATTGCAACTATGGGCTATCCTAATGTGGATTTAAATGTGTAGTTGTTTCATCACTATGAGGGTCTGGTGTTCAACGACCTCCCCGTGCGTTCGACGAGCTCCGCCCCTGCGTTCGTGGGTGAGCACAAATGACATCTCCTCCTCTCGCCCTTCATTTGATCTGTTCCGGTCTTCGTGCCGATGAAACTTGCTAGCTATAGGTGTATTCAATCATCAATATGCGTGACCACTATGCGTCTCCCGTTCGAAAGGGTTACATCTATAAATATGCATTCATTTGCATATTTATAACCGTAATTCTGTCGAATTGTCCAACGTTATCCATGGACAGCCCGAGTATGTGTAGATTGGGTTCGTTTTCCCATATGCTCTGCTCCGGATCCGATGCAGAATTTCGTCAGTGCCTCTTTGTTGTTCTCCGGGTACACATCCTCTCTGCTTATTGCCGAGACGTGTATCAGGAGAACAGCGGGGAGGTGCTGCCAAAATTTTGTGTCGGATCCGGAGCAGAGCATGGGAAAACGAACCCAATCTACACATACTCGGGTGGGATTAGGACCTATCTTTACCTATTAGCGTCTAGGTTGCATGGACGTAATAAAACTGAGAAAGTCTATTTACTGATGAATATGGTTTGCTGAATTATGTATGTATTTCTTGTGTGTCCAGTAGCTAGGCGAAATGAGTGATCGTGCGTGGATGTACACCGGTCACCCTAGTCAAAAAGACATGACCCCTGAATGGATGACAAAAACCAAGGGGTTTATCAGAGCCGCACTTGCAAATGGACAGGAAACAACCTGGTGCCCCTGTGTCGTGTACGACAACTATCGTAAGATGTCAGAGTTCGAAATGATCAAACACCTGCAGAAGTGGGGTTTTACGCCCGGTTATACGATGTGGACATTTCATGGTGAGTCTGCCCAACGTTCCAGAGCTAAGGAGGGCCGTCGTCGCATAGACGAGCATGGTACCGGGATGGAAGACATGGTGCAAGACTTTGATGATGCTCGAGATTCGGACGATGAGATGGAGGAATCTGCAAAGGCCTTCAATGATATGTTGGAGTCTTCGAAGCGTCCTCTCCACGAGCACACCGAGCTTTGTCAGCTGGATGCCATCGCACAAGTAATGGCTCTGAAGGCTCAATTCAACTTGGGCAGAGAATGCTATGACGCAATGGTGACACTTTCTGGACCTTTCTACCCAAAGGCCATATAATGCCTACAAACCTGTACCAGTCGGACAAAATCCTCCGTGTACTTAAGATGCCCTATGAGAAGATAGATGCCTGTGAGAATGGATGTGCCTTATTTAGGCTCCAGTATGCGGACTTGAACTATTGTCCCATTTGCAAGTCTTCCAGGTATGTTGACGTAGACAACGGTATGGGTGAGAAGAGTCAGACCAAAATCCCCATTAACGTTCTTCGGTATATGCCAATCATACCAAGACTTCAACGTCTATTCATGGTCGAAGAGACGGCCAGACAGATGACATGGCACAAATTGGGAAAAAGAACCGAACGGGAAGCAGATGGGAATCTGATGATGGTACACACATCGGATGGTATTGCATGGAAACACTTCGATGCATTGCATGATGAAAAAGCGGCAGATCCAAGGAATCCTCAAGTAGCCATCAGCACGGATGGGTTCAATGTGTTTGGTATGATGGCAGCCCAATACAGTTGTTGGCCTGTATTTGTCATTCCACTCAATCTCCCCCCCCCCCCGGACAGATTATGCAAAGAAAGAACATTTTCCTGACGTTGATAATTCCGGGCCCCAACTATCCGGGGAAGAATATGAATGTGTACATGTAGTCGCTTAAGGATGAACTACAAGAAGCTTGGGATAATTGGGATCAAGACATACGACGCCGCTACAAAGAAAAACTTCCTAATGCATGTGTGGTACATGTACTCGATGCATGACTTGCCGGCGTATGCGCTATTCATTGGCTGGTGTGTGCATGGAAGGTTCCCGTGCCCCACATGCAAGGCAACTCTTGAGTTTCGTCGGCTGCAGGCGGGTCGCAAGTTTTCTTGCTTCGACATGCATAGACAGTTCCTCGATCCTCACCATAACTTCAGGAAAGACAAGAAGAACTTCATCAAAGGTAGAGATGTCAAAAACTCTGCACCACCTGCGTTGATAGGACAACAGACCCTGGATCAGTTAAACGCTCTCAAGCCGGATCCAGAGCATCTAGGGTATTTCAAGGGGTATAATACGGAACAAACCTGAACCCACAAGATATGCTTGTGGGAGCTGCCGTACTTCAAAGACCTCCTTTGCCCACACAACATCGACGTGATGCACACTGAAAAGAATGTCGGCGAGGCCCTCTTTGGTACATTGTTCGGCATAGAGGGGAAAACGAAGGATAATCCTAAGGCCAGAGTCGATCAGGAGGCTATATGTGATAGACCGCTACAAAACATGAAACAACCAAAAGGAAAGAAGAATTGGGCGAAGCCAAAGGCATGGTTCAATCTTGGAAGGCCAGTTATGAGGGAAATACTCCTGTGGGTGAAAAAGGAGTTGATGTTCCTCGAGGGGTATGCATCGAATCTAAAGAGGGCAGCGAGCCTTGAAAAATTGAAAGTATTTGGTCTCAAGAGTCATGATTGGCACATATGGCTTGAGCGGGTAATGCCGGTGATGTTGCGTGGCTTTATCCCTGCGGATGAATGGTTAGTACTGGCAGAGCTGAGCTATTTATTCCGTGTTCTTTGCGCGAAAGAATTATCGCCTGGCTTGCTAGAAGAAATGGAAGAGTTGGCGCCAGAGTTGATCTGCAAGTTGGAGAAGATCTTTCCACCTGGCTTCTTTAATCCAATGCAGCATTTGATTTTGCACCTCCCGACCGAGGCACGATTGGGGGGGGGGGGGCCGTGCAGAATCGTTGGTGCTACGCAACTAAGAGGATGCATAAGATGCTTCGAGCAAAATGTAAAAATAAACATCGAATTGAAGCATCGATGGCCGAGGCATTCATTACTGAGGAGGCGGCAAACTTCATGACAGCACACTACAAAGCCAAAAAACGTCATTTGCATAATCCGAAGCCTCGGTACAATGTTGGCGACCCTAAAAAGGGTGAATCCAACCTCAGCCTATTCAAAGGGAAGCTCGCACCAGCCGGTGCTTATACTCCCTTATTGTTGGATAACGATGAATGGCGGACCATTACGTTGTATATCTTGAACAATCTAACAGAAGTGTGGCCGTACATCGATTAAGTTCTCGGTACATTGTTTCGCAACCTCTAGTTCATTTGAACTACTCTTATTCCTGGATATTCGATACAGTCGATACATCGCCAAATTCTCGTATGGAGCGGTTATCCAAAAGGATTTCGTCGAAGAGTATGAGCTTCTGGCAATGCATGGAGGCGGCTATCTCGGTTTCATCTCTTGGTTCAAACAAACGGTAATTTCCATTAGACCATTTCATTTCTTCTTCTAATTTCTGGCTAATGCAACAATCCTTTCGTATTAAACTTGTAGGCTAGTTCAGAGTCTATGGACGCCAAATTGAGACAAGTCGCTAATGGTTTTGACTATAAGGTCCATTCATTTGACAAATACGACATCAACGGGTATCGCTTTCGTACCTATGGCAAAGAGCTATCTATGGCCGACTGAAAGTCTACAAATTGTTGTGTCTCTGCTATCGGCGAAGGAGATACCGAGTATTATGGAAGAGTTGAAGAAATTTATGAACTTCTATTCTATGATGCAAACCCACCGAACGTTGTAGTCTTCAAATGTCATTGGTTCCAGCCGAAAGAGACTAGAAGGTCTCATGAACATCTAGGGCTAGTTGAAATCAAACAAAGCACCCATTTGGATGTTCCCGATGTCTATATTACGGCTCAACAGGCAACCCAAGTTTTCTATCTACTGTGGGCCTGCCGAAGTGATCCAAATCTCGAAGGTTGGGATGTCGTTTATGAAGTGCCGCCACGTGTTAGACCACCTACCCCCAATGAAGAGGATTATGAACCTCACATTAATCCATACACATATGAAGGAGAATTGTTCCAAGAAACACGTATTTCCAAAAAACATTTCAAGAACCGCTCACCTCAGAACATTCAAGTAGATAGCGGCAGTGAATCCGAGCCTGAGCAGGAACAAGAAGAGCCGGAACAAGAAGAGGTTACTGCTGCGGATGACCTGTCAATGCTTGACCGATTACATACAGGAGGCCTTCCAGATGTTGATGAATTTATTGATGATGATGATGATGAGCACGTCATTACTGATAGTGATGAGGATGATGCATTTATCGACCCCGAAGCATATACAGACGATGATGATGCATTTATTAATGATGACAATGAAGATTAATATTATAGTTCATGTCAGGTATTCCATTATTATTATATGTACATATATATCATTAATTAGTTCAAGTTTTAACCTAGCTAGCTCATAAATGACCTATTTAACATAGGATAGCTCTAAAATGAGCTATACTTAGCATTTATTCCTCCAAAATGAATTTATATGCTTAGCTAGCTCAAAAATGACATAACAACCTTAATTAGCTCAAAAATGACCTATTTAACCTAGGATAGCTCTAAAATGAGCTATACTTAGCATTTATTCCTCTAAAATGAATTTATATACATATTATTATTCATGTCAGGTATTCATTTTTTTTATGTTGTACTAATTTCATTTACTCTTTGTCATTCCAGGTGTTGACAGATGGTGGGCGCGGGTCGAGAGCGCTCCGAGGCTCCTACCTCGGCGCGTGGTGGCAGGGGTAGTTCCATTCCCCCCCCCCCCCTCATAGCCTCCGGAGAGCGCTAGATCTCAGTTTGCAGAGTCCAGCGACGATCGCTTGTTCTTCGGCCGGGAGAGGTTGGGGGGTAAGAAGAAGGAGAAGGCTGCTAGAGGTGGACGTGGCGGCGGGAGAGGTAGGAAGGCTGCTACGCCTTCGTCGCCGCCACCCCCAGCTGAGTCACCCGACCATAGGACTGCTCCGTCTGAGATTGAGCCATCTGAGGTGGACCCGTCTCGGACTCCACTCCACGAGCCTCCGGCCGACGAGCCTCCGGCCGCCGACGAGCCTCGGGCCACCGAGCCTCGAGCCGCCGAGTCTTCACCCCACGAGACTACGGAGCTCAGACGGGGTCACGCTGAGTCAGAGCCGAGCCCATGGGAGGACTGGACAGAGTCGAGTGCACATGGTCGTGTTCAGGGTGCAGACTATAGTTCTGATAGCTATAGCGAGGGTGAGTGGGTTGAGGGGCGCAAAGTCTACCAGCGTGGTTGTACAAAGCTCCCGCCCACCATGGCGACCCCCGACCAGAGGTGGTTGATTGCGCCTAACGGGGAGAAGTAAGTGCATTTACTCTTTTTTAACCTTTTGGCTTGACGTTTCTTCAAATATCTAATGCGTTGCCCTTGTCATACTGCATTTCTTGGACACAATCAGACGGGGTCCGCAGGCCCAACACTGTCCTTGGTGTGATTTGTCGCCAGTGCTTCCCGGGGTGGGTCATGTTGCCCGGTGAGGGCTGGGTTCCAGAGCTAGGAATGACCTGGGAGCACTACTTGGCTGCCCCGGCCCCGCCGGAGCATAGGGTCGGCGATGTCGAGTGCGACACAGTGGCCGACATTGTGATCGCCACGTTTTGGGTAATTTCTCCTTTGCCATTTACGTTGTGTTTTTCTTCTTTGATTGCATACCTTCTACATGTGTTTTCTTGTTTGATTGCAGACCTTCTAATCCGTGTTTTCTTGTTTGATTGCAGACCTTCTACAGGTGTGCTGAGGGACAGGAGGAGGTCGCGGCTCGGGTTATCGACGCCGAGTGCAGGCTCCTACTTGGAAACTTTCGGCACGAGGCTCGGACGAAGGCTGTTCGAGACTACTTAGCACAGACTGGTATTAGGAGGAGAAAAGAGAAGTGCCAGAACAAGTATCTGAGTAAGGAGAAGTACATCAAGGTAATTACCTATTCTTAAGGCCTTGTACTTAGTTTCCTTGATTTGATTCATAGGCGTAGCGCTCAAATTTCTCTTGCTTAACTTAGGTGCCCCCGAGATGGTGTGCGGACAAGATGGACTGCTGGGAGGCGTTGGTGGATGAGTGGTGCTCTCCCCAATGGCGCGTCGCCCACAACATTGCAAAGGAGAAGCGTCTCAAAATGAAAGGCGTGCCACACCATCTAGGCACCGTCAACCTATATGGGTACGGGAATAACTGGGTATGCGTGGTTTGCTTCATGATTCATGCAAATTCATTCTTTGTGCTAGCTTGAGTCCTTAACTAATACTCTGTTCCTCTCTTTTAGTCAAAACACAACAAGGCTCCAGTGCGAGAGCTGTTCGACCTCTATGGCATGTCCAATATTGCACCGTATAAGAAGGCCAAGGCATTCTCTGAGTCTGACATCGAAAATGCAAATAACTTCAGCAACGAGGCCTCCCACCACAAGATGGTGCAGTACGTTAACCAGGGGAAGGCGAGGAAAGGGCCGGACTTTAACCCGAGCCGGCCTCTTGATCCAGAGCTGGTGATGATATCTGGTGGCGGGAGGTCCCATGGCTCGTTAGCCATGGGTAATGGACTGATACATTGTAGTAGCACTCTCCCGCAGATCAAGAAGCGCCAGGCCAACTCTGATCCTGAGATACCGTCTCGTTTACAACCAGTGGAAATCGAATCCCAGGTTTGTTATACGGACTCAGTAGCCTTTCCTTCATTACATTGTGTTTGCGGCCGTCGATGATTACAATGCTAACGAGTGGTGTTGCAGGCTACTATTGAGGCAGAGAGAGCGAAGACCCAGGCTGCTTTTGAGGAGAGGGACCGGCAGTTGGCGGAGAGGGACCGGCAGGCGGCGGAGAGGGAGAGGGAGAATGAGGAGAGGACAGCTAGGCTGTTGGAGGAGGAGAGGAACCGGAACGACTCGGCTAACCGGGCCATGTACGAACTCTTCGTGGTAAGTTTCTTCTGCATATTAGCTAAATCATGCACGCAATGTTCCTTTCATTAGTAACTAATATGACTGACTCGTCAAAACCAAATGTGCAGTCCATGTGCGAGAAGAACGGCCAGACCCCTCCATTGATGACAGTCATTGCTCCGGCGGGCACGGTGAGTGTCGGGGGAAACTATCCGCCACGAGCACCTATGGGACCGGAGCCCCTTGTTCGTGCGGTAAGAGGGCGGAGGGAGCACGAAGAGCAGATCGAGGAGATCACGCAGGCAGTTTACCCAGGTTCGGGCCGCGATGGACGCGTAAAACCCTACTCCTGCTTAGTTTGTATTGAGTTGGAGAGCTCGGGAGCTTGAAGAACTAGCTACACCGAGCGTATGAGCGATCTAGGTTCCCCACCCCCTCTACGTTGTGCATGGGCCTCCTTTTATAGTGCAAGGGGTCACCGACAGGTGTCAACGTAGGAGAAAGGGTAAAAATGTAAAAGAGGTGGTAGTTGTAACAGTGCGGGAATAGTGGAACTACCGTGTATGAACAGTGGTCGCTACCTACTTTGACAGTGGGGGACAAGAGCATTTAATGCCCGTCGCCGTCGACCCCAAAAGCGCCCGCCCTTGCGTCTCTGTTTGCCACGGCGATGGCTTCACCACCGTGGAGTGCCACCGTGTCCCCCAGGCTGCACGGCCATCCGCCACGCGCCCCTGGAATGGCCCCAGTGTGACGCGTGGTTCGATGAGCTGGAGCGCGGACACACAGCACAACTTTCCCCGGCAAGCACCTTGCCGGGGTCTTGACCTTGCCGGGCCCGGGAGCTTGTCGGGCTCTGGAGCTTGTCGCTCCCCGGGCCCTGCGGGGGCGCATATCGCGCCGAGGCATGTCTTCTGTAACATAATCTTCTAGTCTTCCTGGCAAGCTCCTCTTGCCAGGGCCTTGCGTGAGTGAGGTAACCTTGAGCCTGGAACGGCCTTCCCGGCAAGTCCCACTTGCCGGGGTCTCGATCTTCTGTCTTATATACTTTGTTTTTGAATGGTTTTATATGGAGCAGGAAGGTCTCCGGCGAGCGCGTGGTAGGCCCTGCCGCGGGAAGCTGCTACTGCCCGTGCACAAGTTGGGGTACTGAGGTACCCCTACCTTAGTACACCGACAGGAGCCCCCGGGCCTGGGTCACACACGGTGCCGAGCGCTGTTGGGCCAGGCCCAAAACAGTGCACGGGCACGCGTGGCCCACGGCACGCCGAATCCACTTCTGCATCCGCCGCGTCCCCCCGTAACGGCACGCGTCGATTGCGGCATCGTGGGATGGGACGTGGCCACGTTCTTTTAATGGAAGGAGCGAAACGTCCCCCACTTCCCCATAAAAGCAGAGGAAGCAGGAGCGGTTCCCCTCCTACGCCTTCATTGCTTCTTCTTCCATCTCCAGAGATCCCCTTTGCGCTCCGCCTCCACACCTCCTCCGCCGTCTCCCGCATCTGCGGCGCCGCCGGACTCTTCGTCCCCCTTCCCTCGCCGCCTCCGCCATGACCCCGAAGACCGAGAAGGCGAAGGCGGAGAAGACTAAGAAGGAGAAATCGGAGCAAGCGGCGAGGCTCACCTTGTTGCGGAAGCGGAACGTCGTCTTCGCGCCAAGGCTCGGCGCGCGGGAGCTCTGGAACAAGTATTACTTGTTCTGGGCCAAGAAGACCAAGGCGCATCCCCGCACCCGAGCCTATCCGGCCGCCGCCAAGGACAACTACCCCGGCGGGTACTTCTTCTTCGCAGCTTTCTTCCACTGCGGCCTCTGTCCCCCTTTTTCCGACTTTTTCTGTGATATAATGCACACCTACGGCCTCCATCTTCTAGACTTCACCCCCAACGCCATCCTCACGATGGCGGTTTTCGCACATATGTGCGAAAACTATATTGGGATATACCCAAACGTAGCGCTGTTTAGGCACTTCGTCACCCCTAGAGTAGAAGCCGGAGCTCCCCTCTCCGGGGGGATTTCTTGGGTCTTCCGCTTGAATAAGGAGTCCTACTTGCCGGGGGAGCTCCGCGGCAAGTGGGAGGAGTGGCGTGCAGACTGGTGTTGGATAGTCGAGGACGAGCCGCAGCCTTTCACCGCGCCGCGCACAACAGCCATTGTGCGTGGCAGGGACTGGAGTGAGTTGGATTCGGACGACGGCAAGCTCTACGTCGCCCTCATCAGAATTCTTCGTCTTCGGGTAGCAAGGTTGTCTGTCGGAGAAGTAGGCACAGATTTCCTCCGCCGCCGCATCGCCCCCCTTCAAGATAGGAAGAGGCCAGCCTGGGATTACGGCAACGCGGCGGACATAATGAGGCTGCGCCCCGGGCTCAACTTCAACTTCACATCACTGGAGCTGAAGGGGATGGTCCGGGAACTATTTAAGCATGACCCAGCCCACCCGGAGTGGTTCAGAGCTCCCCGGGGAGTGGTGCCCCTCTGCAACAGCACGGCCCGGGATGCCCTTCGCGCCATGATGCCCGCGTGTGACTCGCACGGTATCGACCGCACGTGGATTCCGCCCAAGCCAGACGTCATCTTGAACTTCTTCGACAATCTGGTGGAGGTGGCGAAGAACAAGGACGAGATCAGGGAGCTGACACGGGACACCACCGACCAGGAGATAGCGTACATAGCTTCTCGGGTTGAAGAGGCCGCTGCAGCCACAGCGGCAGGAGAATTCGGCTTCTCGCCCGAGGAGGCAGAGGCTGCGGAAGCGTCCTGCCAAGCAGAGGAGGCGGAGATCCGCAGACTGCTGAAGCTTCCTCCCGACGAGCTCGCCGGGGTCCCATCCTTGAGGCACTCCGGGATCCCCGGAATCCTGACCGAGGCCGCGGCGAGAGGCAGCGCCGCCGGAGGGAACAGAGGCGCCGCAGGGAGCGGAGGCGCCGGAGGGAGCGGAGGCGCCGGAGGGAGAGCGGCCACAGTGGAGGGCGCTGGGCCCAGCAAGCCTGCCGAGGAGGAGGAGGAGGAGGGGGACGCCGGGGCCGACGAAGACTCCGACGGATCCCTGGGGCTCTATGCCGACGACCTCTCCTCGTCATCGGAGACCTCCCCGCCTCGGGCAAGCCCTAGGCGCTCTCCGCTGAAGCGTCTCCGCAAGACGGCGACAGGGACGAGGGCGCAGGCGCCCCGGCAACAACCAGCTCGCCGGGCGGCGCGAGCTACCCGGGGGAGCCAAGCTGCGACAGGGGCGCCCGGCGCACCAACCACGGCGGGGGCGACCCGCACACAGGCCACGGCGAAGGCGACCCGCACGCAGGCCACGGCGGAGGCGCCCCGCACGACAGCGCCAAGCGGAGGAAGGCCTTCGCAGAGCGGAGCGGCTGCTCCACCTGCTCCCCGGGCCTCGGCGTCCACAGGAGCCGGGTCCTCGCAGCCCCCAGCCCCGGGGACCGCCAAGCGCCCAAGGGAGTCTTCGCTTCCCGCCCCTCGCGCGGACGTGCCTCAAGTGGCGTTTGACTTCTCCGCCTTGAGCGACGACGACGAAGAGGAGGAACAGGAGTAAGAATTTGAGGTTTTGCGTCTTCTTTAACTTCGTCTTGATTCTTGTTGATGCTAATCTTGTTTTTGCTTTGATCTCAGGACCTTGGCCCAGCGAGTGGCGAAGAAGGCCAAGGTGCCCGTGGTCGAGGTCGCGGACGACTCGCCCGTCGCGGCGACTGGAGACGCGGCGGAGGCGAGCCTACCGGACCCTAGCGCTGCTCCGAGGAGCAGCCCCCAGCGCAGCCCCCAGCGTAAGTCTGGGTTCTATACTTCCACTTGTCGGGTGCGCTTGAGAATTCTGTCTTGTGCTGATATCTTGATGTTTTTGTCTTGTCTTGATTGTCTTGTGCAGAGGCGGAGCCACAAACGCAGGAGCATCCGGAGGTCGCTCCCGAGGAGCCGCAGGCCCCGCCGTCCCCGCCAAGGCCGAACTCTCCGGCAAGGGAGAGCACTCCGCCAAGGGCGGGTACTCCGCCAAGGGCGAGTACCCCGCCAAGGGCGAGCAGCCCGGCGAGGGCGGCCACTCCGCCAAGGCAGAGCTCCCCGGCGAGGGTGCCCGCCGCTGATGACGTCCGTCAAGGTAAGTTCTGTCACTTTGTCTTCTTGGATTCGTCTCTTTTTGGATATTTGCTTGAACTTCTTTTACTTTTTCTTCTTCTTCTAGATCCTCCTCCCCCCGAGCAGATGGAGACGGAAGTCATCGTCATCGAGGAGGAGGGAGCGCAGGGCGGCGGCGGCGACGCCCCTGTCGCTGAGGACACGGCGGGAGCCGCCGAGCCGGCTGCGGAGGAGACCGCTCCGGCCGCACACGCGGCGGCCGGGGAGGGGGACGGCGACCATACTGCCGGCCCGGAGGCGGCAGGAGCGTCGAGTGCTGCGCCGGCCGCCGACCCCTCCACCGAGAAGGAGCCATCAGCCTATTACCTTGAGGCCCCCAATGGCGTTTACATCCAGGTGCCGTGGGGTTCTTCTTCGCGAGCCCCCGCGGAGGGCGAGGCCTTTGATGGAGAGGTCCTCGCCTCCGCGGGTCTGAAGATCGTCGAGGCGCCCGGCGGAAGCGAAGGGCCCGAGGAGGAGAAGCTGCTTCATCAGCTCCTGGCCCTTTACCGGGCCAGGCAGGCGAAGCTTGCTTCCCGGGAGGCCCTTGCCGCCAAGGCCGCCGTTGAGATGGAGAAGCGCGCGGCGGAGCTCCGCGCCGCCAACCAGGCTGCCCTCCGCGACGTGGCGGAGGAGCGCGAGTGGCTTGCCGGGGAGTATCAGGAATGGCTGCTGGAGAAGGCTGAAGCCGAAGAGCAGCAGCGACTTGCCGGGGTGGAGCTGTCCCGGCGAGAAGGAGAGCTCGCCCAGCGGAAGGTCAACCTCGACTCCCACGAGGAAGACCTTGCCGCTCGGGAGCAGGCCCTTGGCGGCGAGCTGAAGGAGGCGAAAGCCGCCGCGACTGCTGCGGAGACCGCCAAGGAGGAGCTCGCGGCCAAGCTTGCGCAACTGGAGGAGTCATTGAAGGCGAGCGTGGAGAGGGTCACCGCGCTCAACACGGAGCGCGAGAAGGACGCCCACACCAACTCCGAACTCCAGGTGCGCCTCTCCAAGCAGGGCGACGAGCTGAAGGCCGCCAAGGACTCCATTGAGGATCTGGAGCTGAAGGTTTCCACGTTGAAGGACTCGCTCGACGCCGTCCGGGACCGGGAAACCAAGCTGAAGGAGGAGCTCCGCAGGGAGCGAGGCTTGGTGGAGAGCGCCAATACTGCGGCCGAGAACTTCCGCCGGACCGTCGAGGTGTGGGCCGACGACCTGGTGTCTTCTGCATCCAACATCGATCAAGAGCTGCTGGCGCTGAAGGTTGAGCATCTCATCTACTCTCCGGATCCAAACCTCCCTCACAGCGCCAAGCTCAGCCTCTTCTTCAGAGGGATCGCGCCGGCCCTTGCAGATCTTCGGAAGAAGCTCCCCGCGCAACTGGCCGAGGAGTCGCGCCAGCTCTGCGCGGGAACCTTGGAGCGCGTCCTGACGAAGATTGTATACCGCAATCCCGGCATAAACCTCACCAACTTTCTCCGCAGCTTGCCGGCCAACGCGAACACGGAGGCGCTGAAGGAGCAGGTCGCCCATATCATCGCCAAAGTGAACAAGATCTCCAGGATCGAGGGCGACCGCGTGGATTAGGCCTCCTTTTTCTTTATCTCTTTTGTTGCTGCATAGGGTGTTATGAACTCATTAATCATTGCGACAAGTTATCCTTTGTAAGATATTTATCTTATTTTAATCAATCAGTGCAATGTTATCTTCCTTGTCTTGGTCATCTACTTTGTATGTTTTTCACCCTACGCTTCCAGGGAGCTTGCCGGCAAGGGTCCTTTGCCGCGAGCGCTGAGTGCTGGACTCTGAGCAGCCTGCTGGCCAAGGTCTCACCGGCAAGCAACCTTGCCGCGGCTAGTCGCGACGCACTCAGCTTGTTGAGTGAACTCGAAAACGAACCAAGGGCGCGACACTTGTCGCAGCTCACTTGAGTCGTTGAGCGTACTCGAAAACAAGATAAGGGTGCGGCTAGCTACGGGTAGGTTCCTCCGCGCACAGGTTTTCCATACAAAGTGTGATTGTTCAAGGAAGATAGCTAAAAATTAAAAATTTGAACTGCTCAAATTCTAATAACTTAGCTTTCATATCTTGCTTGCTTCTTGGTAAGGCTTCTCTTTCTTGAACAGCACTTGGTTCCTCTTCCATCTCCTTCCCCCCCGGCAAACTTGTGCGCGAGGAACATTCCTTCTGCTTAAGAGGCAAGGAAAAAGAAGAGGGAAACAAGTATATGGCCTTTCGGCGTGCTAATGCTTACCGGATATGCATGTTGCACAAGATGCCAAATAACACATGCAAATAACAGAGAAAAGCATGTAAAAGGCAAATAGCGCAAAACACAAAAACTTTACTGATGCACGGGGTCTGCGCCCGGCTTTGTACAAAGGGTTACATGCAACAGCGGCAAAGCTTGTACAAAAGGTGGTTGCCGGAGCGGATCACGGCAACCGCGCCTTATGGGTGAAACTTGCGAAGATGCTCTATGTTCCAGGAGTTGCTCACCGGTAAGCCTTCTTCGGTCTCAAGGCGGACTGCGCCGGGCCTCGTGACTTGTCTCACCCGATAAGGGCCTTCCCACTTCGGCGTCAACTTGTTGGAATTCTTGGCGGACTGAACACGCCGAAGAACAAGGTCGCCTTCCTCGAGACTCCTCGCCTTGACCTTGCGGCTATGATAGCGGCGCAAGGCTTGCTGGTATCGAGCAGCTCATACAGCAGCCTGGAGACGTTCCTCCTCGAGGAGCAATGCATCATCTTGCCGCAGTTGCTCTTGCTCGAGCTCATCATAAGCGAGCACTCGAGGAGATCCGTATACGAGTTCCGTGGGGAGAACTGCCTCTGCTCCATAGACTAGAGCAAAGGGTGTCTGTCCGGTGGCTCGACTTGGTGTCGTTCTGATCGACCAAAGAACCGCCGGTAGCTCCTCTATCCAGTTTCTTCCGCACTTGCGCAGCCTGTCAAAGGTCCTTGTCTTGAGTCCGCGCAGCACTTCAGCATTGGCCCTCTCCGCTTGACCGTTGCTCCTCGGGTGAGCAACAGAAGCGAAACAGACCTTGGCGCCAAGGTCTTGGACGTACTGCATGAAGGTGCGACTAGTAAATTGTGTACCATTGTCGGTGATGATCCTGTTAGAGATTCCGAAACGGCAAACAATCGACCTGAAGAACCTGACCGCTGACTGTGCTGTCACCTTTCTCACTGGTTCCACTTCTGGCCACTTTGTGAACTTGTCGATTGCAACGTACAAGTACTCAAAGCCCCCGATGGCTCGGGGGAAGGGGCCGAGGATATCAAGCCCCCAGACCGAGAAGGGCCAGGACAAAGGAATTGTTTGGAGAGCTTGAGCTGGCTGATGAATCTGCTTTGCATGGAACTGGCACGCTTCACACTTGGTTACTAGTGCAGTTGCATCTTGGAGGGCTTCTTGCCAGAAGAACCCTTGCCGGAAAGCTTTTCCGGCAAGCGCCCTTGTGCCAATGTGGTGGCCGCATATGCCTCCGTGTATTTCTGCCAACAGCTTCTGTCCATCTTCCCTGGAGATGCACTTTAACCTGACACCATTGAGCCTTCTTCTGTACAGCTTGTTATCCACGAACTGGTACATACTTGACTGCCTGGTTATCTTCTCTATTTCTTCTGGGTCGTCGGGAAGTTCTCCAGTTTGTAGAAAACGGACGATCTGCTGTGCCCATGCCGGAGCCCGAGGCTCAACAGCAAGGACTAAAGGCATGAGGGCCGCTGCGGGGACCTCAGCTTCTACGACAAGAACCTCTGGTTCCGCCGGAGCTGATGGTCCCCCGGCAAGCCCGCCGGGGCGAGGCTTGTCGGGAACACTTGCTTCAACTGCACAGATCCTCGGACCTACAGGAGCAGACTGTCCTTCAGCGTTCTGATCGTTGATCTTGGGGACCTTGGCGGCGGTTTCAGGAAGATCCGCCGGGAAGTAGTCGCCGGAGACCAACTTTCTCTTCTTGGACTGTCCAATTGATGGTGTAACGGATGGTTGAGTCAGCTTGAGCAAGAAGGTCCCTGGTTCCACAGGTAACTTCATCGAAGCACACTTTGAAAGGCCATCTGTGATGTCATTCTGAGCTCTTGGGACGTGCTCCATTTGCAGACCTTCAAAGTGCTCTTCAAGCTTCCTCACTTCATCTACATAAGCTTCCATCAAAGGGCTCTGGTAGCTCTTGTTAACTTGTCGGACCACCAACTGAGAATCTCCTCGTACAATCAGCTTCCTTATCCCAAGTTCGGCCGCAATCCTGAGGCCGGCGAGCAAACCTTCATATTCAGCAGTGTTGTTTGTCGCTTGCTCTCTTGGGAAGTGCATCTGGATAACATACTTGAGGTGCTCCCCGGTGGGCGCGATGAGTACCACGCCAGCACCGGCGCCTTGCAGCGAGAAGGCACCATCAAAATACATTACCCATTCACTTGTTGCTTCTTGTACGGGTACACTTGTTTCTTGGACTTCTTCGTCGGGCGTTGGGGTCCACTCGGCTATGAATTCTGCCAAAGCTCGGCTCTGTATGGTTGAGGTACTTTCAAACTTGAGTCCAAAGCTTGACAGCTCCAGTGCCCACTCAACGATCCTGCCTGTTGCTTCTGGATTGTGCAATATCCTCTTCAGCGGAAAGCGAGTGACCACTGTTATCTCATGTGCCTGGAAGTAATGGCGCAGCTTTCTCGAGGCCATGAGGAGGCCGAAAAGCAACTTTTGCACCCCGGAGTATCTTGATCTAGCCCCCTGCAAGAGGGAACTCACAAAATACACCGGGCGCTGCACCATCTTCTTCCGCACTTCTTCCTGTTCCTGCGCAGAGTTGTCCTTGTCGGGGCCAGAGCTTGTCGGAGCAGCCCCCTGCTTGTCGCTGGACTCGCTTGCCGGTGGTGCAGACTCCTCGTCGGCCTCCCTCTCCGCTACTAACGCAGCACTAACCACCTGGTTGGTTGCCTCTAGGTACAGCAGCAACTTTTCCTGTGGTCTAGGTGCGACAAGTATTGGAGTGGAGGATAGGTACCGTTTCAAATCTTGCAGCGCTGCCTCCGCTTCCGGAGTCCACTTCATGGGACCTGCCTTCTTTAAGATTTTGAAGAAAGGTAGGGCGGGTTCTGCAGACTTCGAAATGAACCTACTGAGGGCAGCCACACAACCTGCAAGTCTTCTGACATCCTTGACGCGCTTCGGGGCCTCGATCTGCTCAATGGCTTTAATCTTGTCGGGGTTAGCTTCAATCCCCCTCTGTGACACAAAGAACCCGAGAAGCTTGCCGGAGGGGACTCCAAAGACGCACTTCTCGGGATTCAACTTGAGCTATATCTTGCGCAGGTTCTGAAATGTCTCTTCCAAATCTTGGACCAGGGTTTCCTTGCTCTTGCTCTTCACCACGATGTCATCCATGTAAGCCTCTACATTTCTGTGGATCTGTGGCTCGAAAGCAGTGTGCACTACCTTTGCAAATGTTGATCCTGCATTCTTCAGTCCAAATGGCATGCGTATGAAGCAATAAGTGCCACATGGAGTGATAAATGCAGTCTTCTCTTCATCCTCTTTGGCCATAAAGATCTGGTGGTAGCCTGAATATGCATCAAGAAAAGAGAGTAGCTCACATCCGGTGGTGGAGTCAACGATCTGGTCAATACGCGGCAAAGGGAATGGATCCTTGGGACATGCTTTATTCACGTCGGTGAAGTCTATACACAGTGTCCACTTCCCATTGGCCTTGCGCACGACGACTGGGTTTGCTAACCACGTCGGATGGATCACACCTCTAACTAGGCCTGCTGCCTCTAGCTTCTTGATTTCTTCAGCAATGAATTCTTGGCGCTCCACGGCTTGCTTCCTCACTTTCTGCTTGACGGGCCGCGCATGAGGACAAACAACAAGCTTGTGCTCAATTACCTTCCTGGGAACACCGGGGATGTCAGATGGTTGCCAGGCAAACACATCGACATTCGCCTGCAGGAAGGCAACGAGCGCGCTTTCCTATTTGCTGTCAAGCGTGGCACTGATGGTGAAGGTACCACCAGTGCCGTCCTCCTTGGCGGACACCTTCTTGGTTGCCGGAGGAGCGGCCATCCCCTTTCTACACTTGCCGGTGGAGCTCGATGGAAAGTCCTCGACGGCAGCGCAGCACGCCGAAGAGGTGCGGTTGCCGGAGTGGTTCCCAGAGCACTTGACGGACTTGGTCTTCGTCTTCTTCCCCCCGGGAGCTTCAGCGGCAAGTGTATCCTTTTCTGCCGCAGCTGCTGCGTCCCGGTAGATCTTGTCGGCGCAGACAAGCGCATCTTTCTTGTCGCCATGGACAGTGATGACGCTTATCGGCCCCGGCATCTTGAGTACGTTGTAGGCGTAGTGGGAAGCCGCCATGAACTTGGCGAGGGCGGGACGGCCGAGTATTCCATTATACGACAATGGAATATCGGCGACGTCGAATGTGATGCGCTCAGTTCTGAAGTTGAGCTCCCCGCCAAAGGTCACCGGCAGAGTTATCTTCCCCTTGGGCTTGCTCCTTCCCGGGTTGATTCCTTGGAAAGAACCGGTCTCTTCGAGCTCGCCATCTGGGATTTGGAGTTTCTTGATCACAGCAGAGGAGATCAAGTTCAGCCCGGCCCCGCCGTCAACCAACATTTTAGTGACCTTGAGGTTGCGGATGGTGGGTGAAACCAGCATCGGCAAGCACCCGACCGCAGTGGTGCGGTCGGGGTGATCCTCAAGGTCGAAAATGATGGGCGTGCTGGACCATTTGAGGAGCCTGCGCGACTCCACGGGCGGCTCTGCTGCATTCACCTCGCGCACCCACTGCTTGAGCTGGCGGTGGGATGGGAGGTGTGCAGAGAGGCGCCACCGTCGACGCACAGGACTTCCGTGGCCTTCTGGAACTCCTGCTCGCTGTTATCCTCATCCTCCATGTCTTCATCGTCGTCTTCTTCATCCTTGTCACGGCCCCGGGGAGGTCGGTCACCTTGCCGCTGCTTGGCCTTGCCGCGGCGTCCTCCCCGGCCATTGAATGGCCGCTTCTTGCTTGTCTCTCCTCCGCCACCTTGGGCCTTCTCCTTGTCGCGCCTCTCATACTCAGCTTTCTGCTGCTCGACGAGGTACTCGACGCGTTTGCAGTTGGAGAGGTCGTGGCCCTTGGTGCGCTGGATTTTGCAGTATTGCTTGTCGGAGCCGTCCTGCTTGTCGGCTGCCGCTATAGGGGCAGGCTCCTTGCCGGAGCCGCCAGCCTGTGTTTGCTTGGCGGGAGCCTCCTTGCCGGACTTCTCGACGGCAAGCACCTCCTTCTTGTTCTTCCTCCTGTTGTTCCGCCGCCGGCTCTTCTTCGCCGGGGCGGCGTCGTCGCTGTCGCTTCCTCCTGCGCCAGCATCCTCCCCGGGGAGTCTCCTCCCCTCTTCTGCGCGCGCGCACTTATCAGCTAGAGCGTAGAGCTCGCTGACATCCCGTATCTTGGTCATGGCCATCTCCTCACGCATGCGGCGGTTACGCACGTTCTGGTGGAACGCGCTGATAACCGCGACAGGGTGGACGTCGGGGATGTTGTGCTGCACACGACTGAAGCGTTGGATATACTTGCGCAGGGATTCTCCTTCCTTCTGGGCCAGAATGTGGAGATCGCTCTCCTGGCCGTGGGGTTTGTGGCCGCCCATGAAGGCGCCAACAAACTGGTGGCAAAGGTCTGCCCAAGAAGAAATGGAACCTTCCGGCAAGTGCATAAGCCAGGAACGAACGTACGGCTTTAGCACGAGCGGGATGTAGTTCGCCAAAATCTTCTCGTCGCGCCCCCCGGCAGCCTGCACCGCGATGGTGTAAATGCTGACGAATTCCGAGGGGTGCGTCTTGCCGTCGTACTTCTCCGGTACGTCGGGCTTGAAGTTCTTCATGCTGGGCCACTGGACGCGCCGCAGCTCGCGGGTAAACGCGGGGCAACCTGCCGCGTACGGCAAGTCGCCTGGTTCACCGGGCGCGCGCGCGTCGACAGCGTTCCCAGCTCTCTGGTCTGATTGTCGCCGAGCTTCTCGGCGGCGCTCGATTGTTGTTCGAGCGTCTTCTTGTCGCCGGTCGTCAAGGACCTGGCGCTGGTCCCGACGAGCCCGCGGATCCGACGATGCCGTGGAGCCGTCGTCGGCGTTGTTCCGGCGGGGCGGCGTCTTCCGCTTCCGCGGCGGGGAGTGCACGGTGGTTGCACCCCCGGCGGTCTTGTCGCCGTCGGCCTTCGTCTTCTCAACTTGCCGCGGCCGCGAGGTCGCCGGCTGCTGTGGAGAGTCGTTGTTGGCGAAGGCGATCAGGCTCTGGATGGTTGCCCTCCAGTCTTCGGCCTTGTCTGCCGCTGGAGGGAAGTCGAGGAGCAGTTGCGCCCTTGCGAGCGCTTCTGCTGGAGTGGAGGGGAGCGGGGGCGAGCGGTGCGAGGAGCGGGATATGCTCGGACTCCTAACAGCGTTAGAAGGAGCAGGGTCCCGCCCCGGCGACCGCGCCTTGCTCGTGCCAGGACGATGGCCCGGAGCGTCCCGCGAACCTCCGATTTGCCCTTGGCCCAGCAGGCGGATGCCACCTCCTGTGGCATGGCGCTGCTGGGTTGTTGTTTGCTGAGATGGACGCGGCGCGTCTACGGAGACCGAGGCTCGGTCGTCCGTCCTGTCCTTGGATTTGGTGGCGTCACGAGTGTCCTCGCCGGCGACCACCCTCCCGACGGCATCTCCCCCGCCCACCGTTGGTTCTGGTGGCGGCGGATGAGACGCAGACGGGCCTGCGACCTCCGAAGCCTTCTTCTTCGGTGCCATGGCGCAATTGCTGATGAAGTTGCTGATGAAACTGGAGAGGTTGATGAAGAATACGCCCGCGTGAACGCCGGATCAGATTCGCACAACCTCGACGCCCCCTACCTGGCGCGCCAAAGATGTCGGGGGAAACTGTCCGCCACGAGCACCTATGGGACCGGAGCCCCTTGTTCATGCGGTAAGAGGGCGGAGGGAGCACGAAGAGCAGATCGAGGAGATCACGCAGGCAGTTTACCCAGGTTTGGGCCGCGATGGACGCGTAAAACCCTACTCCTGCTTAGTTTGTATTGAGTTGGAGAGCTCGGGAGCTTGAAGAACTAGCTACACCGAGCGTATGAGCGATCTAGGTTCCCCACCCCCTCTACGTTGTGCATGGGCCTCCTTTTATAGTGCAAGGGGTCACCGACAGGTGTCAACGTAGGAGAAAGGGTAAAAATGTAAAAGAGGTGGTAGTTGTAACAGTGCGGGAATAGTGGAACTACAGTGTATGAACAGTGGTCGCTACCTACTTTGACAGTGGGGGACAAGAGCATTTAATGCGCGTCGCCGTCGACCCCAAAAGCGCCCGCCCTTGCGTCTCCGTTTGCCACGGCGATGGCTTCACCACCGTGGAGTGCCACCGTGTCCCCCAGGCTGCACGGCCATCCGCCACGCGCCCCTGGAATGGCCCCAGTGCGACGCGTGGTTCGATGAGCTGGAGCGCGGACACACAGCACAACTTTCCCTGGCAAGCACCTTGCCGGGGTCTTGACCTTGCCGGGCCCGGGAGCTTGTCGGGCTCTGGAGCTTGTCGCTCCCCGGGCCCTGCCGGGGCGCATATCGCGCCGAGGCATGTCTTCTGTAACATAATCTTCTAGTCTTCCTGGCAAGCTCCTCTTGCCAGGGCCTTGTGTGAGTGAGGTAACCTTGAGCCTGGAACGGCCTTGCCGGGGTCTCGATCTTCTGTCTTATATACTTTGTTTTTGAATGGTTTTATATGGAGCAGGAAGGTCTCCGGCGAGCGCGTGGTAGGCCCTGCCGCGGGAAGCTGCTACTGCCCGTGCACAAGTTGGGGTACTGAGGTACCCCTACCTTAGTACACCGACAGTGAGTTTCATTTGAACGGTCATTAGTTACTAGTCTTCACATTTGAGTTGCATCATGCTAACGATACATTGGAAATAATCTTTGGTGCAGCGTAACTCCCGACAAGCATCGATCGATCCTTCTCCGTGTACCACTGGCGCGACCGGTCCTACACCTACACCTCCATGATGACGGTAAATTTCCCAAGTGTTTTGCTTAATAGAGTATTTTTGTGATGCCATGTTGTATCTACACATATCGTGCATAATGTGTGTATGTTTGAAATGCATTGTATTTGTGGGATTCGACATCTAGTCGTGTGCCTTTGGTAGCCTTCCATTCAGGGAAATGCATCCTAGTGCTTCCACTGAGCCATGGTAGTTCGCTACTGCTCCGGAACACATGGATTTACCGGCATGTGTCCTTCTTTGCTCCTGTGTTTGTCCCTACGGGGAAATGTCACGCGGTGTATCATAGAAGTCCTTGTAGCTTGCTACGACTTGGTTGCACTCACTGATGACCGACACGTGCATTGCTGGGTCATGTATACCTGTCCATGTACGTTTGTGCCACCTTGGTTCTATGACTAGTCATGTTGGCCCGGGTTCTTTGCCATAAGGGTACTAGCGACATAATCATATAATTAGCATTTTTTTCTCCAAAATGACTCAATATGCTTAGCTAGCTCAAAAATGACATAATAAGCTTAATTAGCTCCAAAATGACATATTTAACCTACGATAGCTCTAAAATGACCTATACTTAGCATTTTTTCCTCCAAAATGACTTAATATGCTTAGCTAGCTTAAAAATTACATAATAAGCTTAATTAGCTCCAAAATGACCTATTTAACCTAGGATAGCTCTAAAATGACCTATACTTAGCATTTTTTCCTCCAAAAATGACTTAATATGCTTAGCTAGCTTAAAAATGACCTATTTAACCTAGGATTGCTCTAAAATGACCTATACTTAGGATCTTTTCCTCCAAAATGACTTAATATGCTTAAGAAATGACATAGTTTAGCTCCTAAATGACTTCACATGCTTAGCTAGCTCCAAAATGACATAATAACCTTACTTAACTCTAAAAAGACATATTTAACCTAGGCTAGCTCTAAAATGACCTATACTTAGCATTTTTTCCTCCTAAATGACTCAATATTCTTAGCTAGCTCAATAATTACATAATAAGCTTAATTAGCTCCAAAATGACCTATTTAACTTAGGATAGCTCTAAAATGACCTATACTTAGCATTTTTCCTCCAAAATGACTTAATATGGTTAGCTAGCTTAAAAATGACCTATTTAACCTAGGATAACTCTAAAATGACCTATACTTAGCATCTTCTCCTCCAAAATGACTTAATATGTTTAGCTAACTCTAAAATGACATAATATGCTTAAGAAATGACATATTTTAGGTCCTGAATGACTTCATATGCTTAGCTAGCTCCAAAATGACATAATAACCTTACTTAGCTCCAAAATGACCTATTTAACCTAGGCTAGGTCTAAAATGACCTATACTTAGAATTTTTTTCCTCCTAAATGACTCAATATGCTTAGCTAGCTCAAAAATGACATAAGAAGCTTGATTAGCTCCAAAATGACTTATTTAACCTAGGATAGCTCTAAAATGACCTATACTTAGCATTTTTCCTCCAAAATGACTTAATATGCTTAGCTAGCTTAAAAATAACCTATTTAACCTAGGATAGCTCTAAAATGACCTATACTTAGCATCTTTTCCTCCAAAATCATTTAATATGCTTAACTGGCTCTAAAATGACATAATATGCTTAAGAAATGACATATTTTAGCTCCTAAATAACTTCATATGCTTAGCTACCTCCAAAGTGACATAAAGACCTTACTTGGCTCCAAAATGACCTATTTTACAGATATAAGTTGCATCATAATAATCTTCACAATTTTGTTGCATCATAATAATCTTCTTCTTCTAGTCTTCTTCTTCTAACTTTCTTCTTTCCCATTTTACAGATTTGCTTAAGATCACGGAAGCTTGGGTTGATGGAGTGCTTGTATTTAGTTTTTGTTTTGACCTTGTGAAACTTGCTACCTATGGATGAAATTGTGTAATATTGATGAAACTATATATATGTACGGATGAAACTTGCTACTATTGGTAACATGTGTTGGATATATATATGTGTTCATGACTATTGGTAATATGTGTTGAATATGCTATATTGGTCATATAAGTATATTTGTGTTTGACTTTCTATGAAAATGAATTGATATAAGAAAAACAAAATTAAATGGGGCAATATAGACACTTTGCCATCTGCTGGCCATCAGCTGGCAGATGGCAAAGAGGCCACATGTCATCCAGAAGTAAAATTTGGGCTGGCCTATTTGGACTCTTTGCCATCAGCTGGCAGATGGCAAAGTATGCAACCTTTGCCATCTGATGGCAGACGGCAAATTGCCTGCAGCCTTTGCCATCTGCGGGCAGACGGCAAATAGCCTACAGACTTTGCCATCTGCTGGCAGATGGCAAAGAGCCTGCAGCCTTTGCCATCTGCTGGCAGATGGCAAAGTATGCCGTTATCCTTCTAACGGGGCTAACCCCGTTAAGAGGCTTTGCCATCTGCCAGCTGATGGCAAAGGCACAGGCTCTTTGCCATCAGCCAGCAGATGGCAAAGAAGCCTTTGCCCACTAGATTTCAGACAAACTGTTTGCCATCTGCTGGCTGATGGCAAAGCCTTTGCCATCCGCCGACCATGCCTTTGCCATTTGCCATGGCAGATGGCAAAGTGCCAGATTCCAGTAGTGTTAATGTATAAAAACATCCAAACGAACCCTGAATAATTTTAATTTTTTTGATGACGCACCTATAGTTGCATGTTCACTACACATAAAAGTTCTAGCAATTCAAACACCATCCTTTGTAGCTCCGACCTTATTATGTAATTAAAATCAAGAAGAAAAATCAAGTAGATCGCACACATTTTATTATCATCAACCGTGTGAGATGCAGCACAAAATATCTTGGAGCACCGTCGGAGTGTCAAGCACACTAGCCCGCTTCTCAAATATCATTTCACTGTTCTATCGTCACCGGTGAAAGATGGGGAAGTGGACCCAAATTTTTGACGTTCAAACTCATCACACACGGGTTAAGCTATCTGAACCGTTTGTGATGTTCACATATCATACACAGTTCTGAATAAGGGACCGTGTCTAATGACACTTTGCGCGCTAGTTTTTTCGCCGAAGCGCTAATTTTTGGCTTCCACAGAAATATCTACCTCCCCGCCCTCCCCCTTACCAAAAGCCACATTTCCCCTGTTTTCGCCTTCCTTTCCAAGTTGAAACCTTCACTCGTTGCTTGCAGCGCCTCCTCCTCGCCGGCAACCCTCCTTCACGCTGCTCGGCCTCGTCTATCCAGGCAGGTAATCAACACCTAACCCCCATCCTCCTCCTCCTTCCACATTCCACATGCCCCGACCGCCGGTGCGAGCGCGACACCTTCCACCCAAATCACCGACCCCTCCACCAAATAAGCGCTGTCCTAAGACATGGTGCATGCAGTACAGCCAAAATCTCAAGGAGCATTTGGCAGCGGAGAAGCAAATCGCAGCCGCACGCATGGATGAGGTTGTGATGGCTGTCATTCATGCCGACCCCCAGATCTTGGAGGAGCACCTTGCCATTTTCTAGCTACGCCGGTTAAGCATGCTCGGTTTACCCGTTGTGTGTGCCACTCCTACCTTTCGTTAACAAATTCTAGTGAATTGTGCTATCTAATTTTACCATGCAATCTGTTGCTCTATTGTATATGTTCTATATGTCGTGCAGTGTGGTGCTCACTTATTAACTGTTTTGTTAATTAGTTGTCGTCTTCAGTTAACAGTTAGGTTTAATTCTGCAAATGTGATGTTCAATTCTTTAGGCTGCAATTTTGTATTGTCTTCCATGTGAGAAATAAATCGAATTTATCTTTACAAAATACACGAGAAACGAATACAATTGCTATATTTCCAAGTTGTCAAGCAAGCTTGGTTTGGTTTTACATTGTGCAATGTGGTGCTCAGTTAACGTTTGGTTCATTTTTGTTGTGGTATTTGGTTAACTGTTTGGTTCAATTCTGCAATGCGATGTTCAATAGTTGTGGGTGCATTCTGTTATTGTATACCATGTGAGAAGTAAATCGAATTTGGTTGTACGAAATACATGGTGGGCTCCTACTTCTATTAAAAAATCTTGATAGGAAATGGGCTTTTCGTCCTGGGCGGGTCAGGGACACACCTGCATGACATTCTTTGGTCCGTCTTTGACATAAAAATCGTGGTAGAAGTGAGGGCGATGAAATTTTCGCGGAGTTCCCGGTTACAGTGTGTGGTCGGGGCTGAACGATGTAGTGTGGTTTGCACGTTTCTCTCTTGTAGGCGCGCTTGGTGCGAGAGCCATGTCGCTATAACTAAACCCGAGCAGTCGCACTGCTACATACTGAAGCCGATCGATCGATCCCTTCGCTGCTAACTGAACTCGGCTGACTCGTTCACTGCTAACTGAACCCGATCGATCGCTGCTGCTGCTTACTGAAGCCGATCGAACCCACATGCGAGACGTAGCTAGCTAGCCATTTGGATTGCATCTAGATGAACAGTGCCCGTTGCTGCCGCATGCGTGATATGTAGAACAAGTCCATACATGGTGAGTCCAGTCGGTTGGTTGGTTGTAGATGAACAATTCCAGGTGGGGGTTGGATGAATAGAACCCCGGCCGTGTGTAGGTAGTTGCCGCTGGATGAACAGCCGGTTGGGGGTGGCTGAACATGACCCCGAGGAGGCTGGTTGAACAATAGCCAGTAGAGGCTGGATGAACAGTAGCTATGGAGGCTAGAGGAGGTTGATGGTTGATGAACAGTAGAAGGTGGAGGCTGGAGGAAGTCAATGGGGGATGAACAGTAGCCCGTGGAGGCTGGAGGAAGTCAACGGTGGATAAAAACTAGCCTGTGGAGTCCAGTTTTGCGGCACAC
>LR738711.1:306063588-306248603 GCA_902687465.1 Secale cereale | reverse complement strand
CCCCGTTTCGACTATTAGCGGTCGAACAGAAGTCCGTTTCCTCCGTTTTGCTGTATGCCAGACCCCTCTCGATGAATAGGACCCTGCTTGGACTGTAGGAGCTCGAAAATAATTCCGTTTCCTCCGTTTTGCGGTACGCCATACCCCTCCCGATGAACATGATCCTGTTTCGACCGTAGGCAGTCGAATAGATGGCCGTTTCCTCCATACTACGGTATGCCAGACCCTGTTTCGGCTGTTTTGTCCAAGTCGGTTGGCTCCCATTGAACATGACGCATTTTGACCCTGTTGGTTGCCTCCCGATGAATCCGTCCCAGCTGATTAGCTGCCGATGAACATGACGCCAATGTTGTACACGTTTGAGACCATGCCCATATGTACATACGTGGCCGTCTTTTTTGCAGCATGGCTGTCGTATGTGTACATGATTTATATGGGACTACCTGAACTGCTACCGCTCCTTACTCGGCCACGGTTCATCATGGCAGATACACCGATCAGAAAGTGCATTATATCGACTAGAGGGGGGTGAATGGGAGATTTTTACAAATTCTTCAATGAGGAAATTCTAGCTGAGGAATTTCCTCAGCAACGAACTACTTAGCAGCAGAATATATACTCAAGTGCACTCTTAACAAGACATTAGGATGGTCATCATGATGCGATGAAAACAACCACATAGTACAAGTAGCGTGTAAACATGATAAGCAGGCTGGTGACTGGAGACTGAAAAAATTGAGTTGAGGAAATTGAGAAAGTCTTCAGTCAAAGTCTTCAAACAGTACATATCAAGTTCATCAACACATTAATGAGTAAATGGAGGGTTGAGGAAATAGAACCAGTAGGCTTGATGAAGACAATTATTTGTTTGACCAGTTCCAACTGTTGTGACAGTTGTACGTCTGGTTAGGGTGGCTAGGTATTTAAACCTGAGGACACACAGTCCCGAACACCCAGTCCTGGACACACAGTCCAAGACACCAAGTCCTCACCGTAATGACTCAAGAAAGAGAAAGTGAAACTATGGAAACAAAAGTCTTCACGCTTCATAATCCTCGCATGATTATCCAAGTCTTCAAGCTCACACCAATTTCCTCACTTTCAAAGTCTTCAAGAAAACCAAAGTCTTCAACTTAAGACATACATTTTTAGGGGTCGACTTTCTACGTAAATATCAAACTCCTCATCGACTTATAAGACCTGTGTACACTAAAAAACACATTAGTCCCTTAACCTATAAGTCTTCAATACACCAAAATCACTAAGGGGCACTAGATGCACTTACAATCTCCCCCTTTTGGGTGATTGATGACAAATCGGTTAAGTTTTCAAATGGAGATAATCATATAAAGTGAAACAACTAATATTGAGGAATTTGATTACAAGATATAGAAGAACTCCCCTGAAGATGTGCACTTTTGAGGATTTTGCTTGAGTTAGCAAATGCACATTGTAAAGTAATATCATGGAGATCTCCCCCTATATCTTGTAATTCATGCACGCATTTAACATATGATATGAAGAATTTTAAATGCATGATGAAATATGGTGTCTAACGAAATTCAGCATGCATGCATTTAGGTATTGAGGAAATAAGCATGCAGAAAGCAGTTCAGAAAGTGTCAGATCACCGTCGGACTTAAGTTCACAACTCATAAGAGCAAACACCTCAGAAGATAGAGAGTTGTAACTTAATGAAAATATAGCCCATAATAGAGACCCACTTGAAGACTAACTCAAATTTCTCCCCCATTATCATCGAAATGACCAAAAGGGACGAAAAATGATGACTAACGCCCCTGAAGAATATCATCATGAAGTTGATGGAGGAGCGCCAGCGTTGTTGGGGTCATCCATTGTTGTAGGGCCTGCCGCATTGTCGTCCCAGTCTTCAGCTTCATCTGTCGCGCACGATGAAGAAAATGAGCTTGTGACCAGCTGACGAACTTTGACCTTCTTGAATTTCTTCGAAGGTGGCTGAGACTAGTCAAAGTCCTGTTGGAATTCCATCTCATTGTGTTCTTCAGCATTGAAGTGATGTGAAAGAATAGCCCAAGTGTGGTCGAAGATTTCATGTGCATAGTAGTGATTCTTCTTCACAATATTCTGTGTGACAGTCATGTTTTGAAGAATAGCAGCAAACTGGCGCTTGACCCACTTGTGATTTCGATCAACTTTCTGATGAAGACTTAGAAGAAGCTCACGGTCAGTCATCACACGTGGAACAATTGCTTGAGGAATGTGCTTTGAAGCATTTGCGGCAGTGTCTTGGGTTGCAGAATCATCATTGGTAGAGTAGGATGCAGCTTTGCGAATCTGTCCATCCAAAGGATGAGTACCTTCATCAATGATAGCATCTTTGCCCTTTCCGTCAACTGAGGAAATGGTCCGTTTGAGGACTTCAACCAGAGGCAAATAGCTTAGGTGATTCTGAAAGTCAGCCTTGTATGCAATTGAAGACCTTGTTCTTATGAATCTCATAATCTAGGGAGCATAAGGCTTCAACTCAAAAGGTGACAGAGCAACATCCGCCAAAGTCCTGATGAAGAAATCATGATAGTTGGTGGGAATCCCATGCATGATATTGAACAACAGATTCTTCATGATGCCAACAATGTCTGCTTCTTCAGAGCTGTGGCCTTTGATAGGACTGAGGGTTTTGGCGAGAATACGATATATTTTCCTTGGCATATATAGCAAATCTTTCAGTAGGAAGGTTGTTCGTGGAGGGTGGCCAACCTTCAGAGGCTTCATCATCACTTGCATCAGATGATTTGGAAGTACTGGTTCCTCATACATCAATCTTGCGCCTTCAGCTGGAGGGTGAACATGTATGACATGAAGCAATTTAGATGCTGGAGCTTTATAGTGAGTATTGTCAGTGATCCAGTCAAGCACCCATGAATTGATGTTATCAGCATTACCAGTTAGGTGCAAGGTTGCATAGAATTGAAGAATTAGCCCTTCATTCCAATCGCAAATGTCAGAACAAAAGCTTAGAAGCCTAGCTTCATGCAGCAAATTCAACACTGGCTCAAAGCAAGGCCTGGACTCCATCTCAACATGAGAAATTTGACGATGCTCAAATACCTTATCCTTGTCGAAAAGCAGTGAGGAATAGAAGTTCATTTGAGTGGAAGTCCAGAATAGCTTGCTGCGAAATCTTGCTGAGTCATAGGGATTGAATTCTGTGAAGAATATGTGTTCAGCGAAGAAATCATCAGCCTTGAATTTTTGCTTTGTAGCATGAAGGTTCCTCTGCTTGGGCTGAAGATTTGAAGATGATGATTTGGCAGCCTCTTGAGTTATAACCTTTGGAGCTACTGCCTGAGGAATTTGAGCTTCAGGTTCTTCAACAACTACTGGTTGTTCTTGTTCTTCAGCTGGTGCAGCTGGATCTTGTACAAGAAAGGACAGAAGTGGAATGGGAAGTTCTTCAGAGCCCGTGTGAATTTCTTCAGTTTGAGCAGGGGACTGAGGAACTTGCTGCTGTGGTGTGGTCAATGGGGAATTTGGATGAGTCATCTCCCAATAATCATCATTGAGCACAGGTGTTGTAGACCCAATGTCTACATCCTCATCTTCATCCATTTCCTCAACACCGGCCTTTCAGTAGTGAACTGAGGCATGGGCGATGATACCAGAGGAGTTGAAGGGATTGATTCTGCCTCTATTTCTTCATCCAACTGCTCTAAAGAAGCAGCAGAAGGATTTTCTTCAGCGTTGTCATCATGAATCTCATAATCCTCACCAAAGGGAACAATCTCCTTTGATGGCACAATGGAAATCGGAACAACATCAATGGGATTTGTGGCAGAGCTTGACAAAGTCCTCACTTTCTTGAGAGCTGAGGATTCTGTAGTTGATGATTCTTTCCTTTTTTCACGGTTGCCTTACCTGCAGCCTTTGTCCTCTTCACTTTTGATGCACAAGGAAGTTTTATAGTCTTCCAAGGTGAAGACCATGCAGGAGGTGCAGATGACATTGATTCTGTTTCTTCAGGCACAACTGTTGTAGTCGCCCTGGCATTCTCAGTTTCTTCAGGCGCTGCTTCAATTTCTTCAGCAACCCTGGGTTGTTCTTCAGGCGCAACATTGAAAGTTGCCCTGACAGTTTCTTCAGCGAATTGAATTTCTTCATCAGTCCTCGCACGCTCAATTTCTTTAGCAGTGCCATTGTCAGCTGCGCTTTCAGTTTCCTCATCAAGATGAATTTCTTCCTGTGATGAACTTTCAACACCAAGTTTGAGTGACTTGGATAGCACGATATCTGTCAAATTCATCACTGATGTCTTTGATCTCAGATTGCAGTTTCACAAGATCCTCAGGAGACATGTTCACAATGTTTTTCTTCAGAAGACGTTCCTTTCTATACTGATCTTTCTTGGCCTTTCTGGCTTGTTCAAACTTCCATTTTTCTTCTCCAATGAAAGCAAACAACATGTGACTTTCACCAGGAGTGAGATTCATCTCAGGGAGAGGTGCATTGGGATCTTTGTGCCAAAGATAAATATAGTCGAGGATCTTCTTGGGATGCAACATGAGAGGCACAGAACTGCCCTTGGCTCTAGCAGCCTTCATTTGTCTATCTCTGATGAATGCAGCAAGTTCTTCATCATCAGCTTCATCGTCATCAGATGGAACTTGAAAGGCCACTTTCTTCTGAGGACTTGGCCTCTTTCCACGGCCAGCAGTGGTCTTCACTTTCAGCAAGGCCGGACTAGGTGAAGATTTTGGTGGAGCTGATGAACTTGCAGAGGCTCCTGAAGCAATTGAGAACCCTACGATCCATTGACATGTTGCAAGGTGCACAGGAGTTGAGGATTTTGCAGCAGCAACTGAAGATTGTGTAGCAACAGAGGGAATTGAGGTGGCCCTTGAGGAAGTTGCGTGAGGAATGTGTCCGGAAGGCTTTGAGTAACTTGGCCTTGAGGTCATTGTTGTTGAGGAATTTGGCTTGACGACTGATTTCTTCAGCATGGCCTTCTTGGGCTTGCTAGCAGAGGCATCGGCAGCAAAGTCTTCATTGAATTTTTTCACTGCATCTCTGGCTGCACGTTGAAGCTTTGCTTGATGCTTGGCCCATTCCTTTGGAAATACCTCACCACACCTAACGCTTGAGGGATCTGCAACTTGGCCTGGCACCAAAGGAGGTCTTGTGCAAGGAGGGTTTACTGTGAATTTCTTCATGTACTTTGGAGTAACATAGCGGTACTCCCTCCATTCCTTGACCCATCTTCTCTCAATCCTCTGAATGCGCACTTTTTGTTTTCTTTGCCATGAGTTTCCTCATCTGGTGTGCAATATTCATCATAAATGTCTTCAGGGATTTCAAACATAGTGTTTGTCTCGGGTCTCTTTCCTCCCTTCTGTGGTCTCTTGCCTTCAACCATTTTGTTTACTTGAGGATTTTGAATAGTTGAGGTTTCTAAGGAAGTATGTAGCTTTTCTTCAAGGAATGATACAAATGATTTAAGTTGATGAGAACCTAGAGATTCAGCAGCAGACATTTGTACCTGTGAACAGAGTATAGGTGCGAAGAATTTGGAGAGGTCATATGCGTTCTTAGAAATTTTTCAAAAGTATCTAGTTTGAGGAATTTGACCATGGGAGTCTTGAAGACTTTCACTAAGTGTTCTTGCTTTAGGTTACAGAGTTGTATAGATTAGAAAATCCACACAATTGAGGAATCGTGAAGAAAAACTCATCTTAGACAAGTAAATCAAGTACAGATAGATTTAGGTGTTTAGATAGTGGGGAATTGAAGGTAAACACCTTTCGAAGAAATTGTGAAAAACATGAGAATCAAAGAAGGGTAGTAAAATTAGATTTTAATTACCCTTGTTCAAGAACAAGACGAACTAGATGAAGATTAGTGAAGCTCGTCGGTTAAAATCTCGCACGCCCTAACTTGGAGAAGGAGACAGCTACGGCGGCGGCGGAGTGAAGATTTCCGCAGCCGGCGTGAGTACGACGGCGAGGAGGTCGAGGCAGCGAAGTTGTTCCTCACCGACGTCGACGGAGAGTAGCGGTGGCGCTAGGTCTGAGAGCTGAAGTGAGATGGAGGTCGAGCGGAGTAAATGAGGTACGGTGAAGGCAAGGGGTATTTATAGCCACTGTGAAAAATTGCTCATCCGATGAAATTGGACGAACGTGCCCCTGCCATTTGCTATCCTAGTGACATGTGTCACCCACGTTCTGAGGAGTAAAGATAGTGGGGATCGCGGGTGAGTTGTTTAATCCATCGCGGGATGCGGAAAGGTTTGAGCGGCAAAAGCCGAATTTTTTTGGATAAGAAATTTTTAACGTTGCGTTCAAAAATTCTTCAGCTATCAAAGACACAGTGAAGATTTTGAACAAGTTTCAAATAGAATTCATATGAAGAAATTGTGAATAGACTGGATTGAGTTAAGCATAGAGGGGGAAGGGTCCGATCACATTCACTCAGAAGAAAAATCAACTTGAAGAATTAGCAATAAGTGAATGCTGTAGAGGACATAAAAACTCAAACAACACTCACTTATGACTAATTCTTCAAGTTCGTTGTGGCAATAAGCCAATGAAGAACACCATGAAGAGTTTGAAGAAATTGCAAATTTTGCAGAATTTGAAAAATTGAAGAATTTGCAAATTGAAGAAAAACTCAAATTTCAACTTTGGTTGGTGGCTTAACCCACCGTATAAGAATGATGATTTCAGACACCGCGTACAATTGTCGTTGGGCTCTGAGAATCAATTTCTTCATTAATTTCTTCACAGTTAGAGGGCTAATCTTCATTGATTGAAGAAAAACGTTACTACGTGTGTTGCGCATCAAATTCATCAATTTTGCATAAGTGTTAGGATGTGTGTCCTTTCAAAGAACATTTGAAGATTCTAAGATATTTAGCTCACACCGCAACTTGCAAAGTCTCTTCCCATCCAAGGGCTTTGTGAAGATATCTGCCAGCTGGTCTTCAGTCTTCACGTGGTAGATTGAGATGTCGCCCTTGAATACATGATCACGAAGAAAACGATGATGGATTTGGATGTGCTTTGTCTTCGAGTGCTGAACTGGATTGTGAGCAATCTTGATGGCACTCACATTGTCACAATAGAGTGGCACATTCTGCATGTTGATGCCATGGTCCTTGAGGGTTTGCTTCATCCACAACAATTGAGCACAGCATGAACCAGCGGCAATGTATTCAGCTTCATCTGTGGAGAGTTATACATAGTTCTGCTTCTTCGAGGACCAACATACTAAGGATCGTCCGAGGAAATGGCATGTGCCGGATGTAGACTTGCAATCCACTCGATCACCAGCATTTAGAGTCAGAATATCCAATGAGATCAAAATCAGAGCCCTTGGGATACCATAATCCAAGTGTTGGAGTGTGAGCTAGATATCGAAGAATAAGCTTCCCAGCCTTATGGTGTCATTCCTTTGGTGTAGCTTGAAATCGGGCACACATGCAAATACTAAGCATAATGTCTGGCCTAGATGCACATAGATACAATAAAGAGCCCATCATGGAGCAGTATATCTTTTGATCGAAGTCTTTACCATTTTCATCGGTGCATAGTTGGCTGTTTGTGGGCATAGGGATTTTGACTCCTTTGCAATCTTGCATGCCGAATTTCCTTAGAACATCCTTGAGGTATTTCTCTTGAGGTATGAAGATGCCATTGCGTTGTTGAGGAATTTGAAGGCCTAAGAAGAATTTCAGCTCTCCCATCATGGCCATTTGATATTCTTCACGCATCATGTAGCCAAATTCGTCACTACAACGTTCATCAGTACAGCCAAAGATAATATCACCCACATAGATTTGACACGCAAATAATTCTTCATCATATGATTTAGTGAAAAGAGTTGGGTCAAGTGAATCGGGTTTGAAGCCTTTCTTCGTGAGGAATTCCTTCAAAGTATCATACCATGCTCGAGGGGCCTGCTTGAGGCCATAGAGGTCCTTGTTGAGTTTGAAGACTTTGTCAGGATGTTTAGGATCTTTAAAACCTAGGGGTTGAGCAACATATACTTCTTCCTCAAGCTTACCATTGAGGAATGCACTTTTCAAATACATTTGATATAAGGTGATATTGTGATGGTTAGCATAAGCAAGTAATATGTGAATAGCTTCAAGTCTAGCAACATGAGCAAAGGTTTCATCGAAGTCAATTCCTTTAACCTGTGTAGCCTTGAGCTACGAGACGAGCCTTATTCCTCACCACAAGGCCATTTTCATCTTGCTTGTTTCGATAGATCCACTTGGTGCCGATGATATTGTGCTTCTTCTTCACCTGTGTGTGCAAGTTCCTCATGCCAGGATGACCGAGTCGTCGGTGCCATAGCCATCCTTCTGAAGCTTTTGCAAGTAGACATGTGGCAGGCAGTGGTCCTGTAGAGAAATCATCAATATACAAGTCTCCTCTCCTAAAGCCTTCAAAGACTTTGGAACTGTCAGATTCTAAGACTACAACACAACGATATTTGCCAAAGAAAACCACCATATCAAGATCACAAAGCATTGAGACAGACATGAGGTTGAATCCAAAAGACTCGACAAGCATGACTTTGTCCATGTATCGATCTTTTGAGATTGCAACCTTACGTAGACCCAATACCTTGATTATTCCTTTGTCAGCGTAGGTAATATGGTTCAGATGATATGGAGATAAAGCAGAGTCCATCAATAGGTTCTTGTCACCGGTCATGTGATTTGTGCATCCACTTTTGAGGACCCACTCAATAGCTTTGAGGGATTCATCCTGTAGAAGAATTAGTGTATCTTACAACTCATATGCTTCATAGTGAAGAATATGACATCAATCTCATCAGAGTGAATTTCATCAATAAGAGCAATATATGAAGAATGAGGATGCGAGAAATGAATGAATCATTTCTACATGATTAGATTGCGTTCTTTCAAGCATTTTCAGGTCTCCAGCAAATTCTACACATGTTTAAGTTCGTGTGGAGACTTGACCCTGCATAAGAGATTAGTTCTTTTTCTTCACCACCCACATCTAGAGGGGTGGCAAAGAGTTCATCATTCAGCGAGAACCAATTGAGAATGGTGGCAATGAAGCAAGTGCACTTTGTTTCACATGAGAGGGGTTAGAGTATGAATATGAGTAAGCAGAGAAATTCTTTGAGGACTTATGAACGTAATGATTTGAAGAATAATGCACATATTCAAAATACTTATTCTTTCCTTGTGAAACAGATGTGTTAGCACGATGATGATCATATGAGGAATTTGATCCACTTGAGGAATTTGGCCCATATGAGGACTTGGATCCATATGAAGATTTTGATCCATATGAAGAATTTGATCTGGGGTTCCTGTTCTTCACATGTGGTGTCATGAGGACATTCACTTGAGGATTTTCAAGGTGCCTCTTAGGGACCCAGATTTTCTTCATAGGGGGACCATTCCTGCAGTTAGTTCAAACATATCTAGCAAATACTTCACCATTCTGATTTTTGAACAATTTATAGTTGAAGTCAAATGACTCATCAGTAGAATGTGAAGATTCACAAGTAAAGCCAGATAAGGTAGATGGATCTATGGGAGGTCCTTTTGCAGCAACCCATGAGGTTTTGGATACTGCTCAGGTTTCCAGTAGGTCCCATCAACATTGAGTTTCCTCTCAAAGGCAATACCCTCTTTCCTAAGGTTCCTGTTTAGAACCTGCTTTTTAAGCACATCACAAAGAGTCTGATGACCTTTGAGGCTTTTGTACATGCCCGTCACAAACAATTCCTTCAACCCTGCATTTTCGTCAGTAGCATCGGTGTCTTCCTTAGTTGAGGAAATTGTCACCACAGAAACAGTTGAAGAATTTATAAATGTAGAAGCATTTGAACTTTTAGGTGAGGAATTTGAAGTTTCACGTTCAATGCATTTTAGACATGGTGGAATGAATTCTTCCTGAGCGGAGCTGATCCGTTGAGCAAGTAATGAATCGCATTCCTTCTGAAGATCTTCATAACTCTCCCTTAGCTTCTCAAGATCTTGCTTTCTTTAAAGAAATTCACAGGAAAGCTTCTCATGATCAGATAAGAGAGTGTTATGATTATCCTGAAGTTTATCAAACTTGGACAGAAGTCTCTGAAGATGCTCAGTCAAGATTTTAGATCGATCCAATTCCTCACCCAACAGGTCATCACTTCTTTCTAGCAGATTTTTAAACTTATCAAAGGCTTTTTGCTGTTTTATGGCAATTTTAGCAAGTTTGGAATAGCTAGGTTTGAGGTTTTCATCAGATTCATCTTCACTAGAATCAGACATGGAATGGTTGAGTACCTTGGCACCTTTCGCCATGAAGCAGTAGGTGGGAGCATAGTCATCGTTGCCATCATCAGCAGTGTCGGGGAAGTCATTTTCCTCAGTGTTGAAGATGGACTTGATGAATAATGTGGTAGAGAGAGCCAGGCTCGCCACATGAGAGTGTGATTCCTCAAATTCCTCCTCTTCCTCATTTGCTTCAGATTCAGCTGAATCCATTTCCTTGCCAATGAATGCCCGGGCTTTCTTGGAACTGCTCTTCTTGTGGGAGGAAGACTATGAAGATTTTGATGATGAGGACTTTGAAGATTTGTTCTTTTTCTTCGAGTCATCTGAGCTGTAATCCTTGTATTTCTTCTTCTTTAATTCCTTTGCCCACTGAGGACAATCAGTGATAAAGTGACCCGGTTTCTTGCATTTGTGGAAAGTCCTCCTTTTGGAATTGCGAGATGAGGAATCAGATCTCACATCATAACCTCTTGAAGATCTTCCAAAGCGACAACGTCTTGACAACTTCTGAAATTTCCTCACGAGCATTGCCAGCTCCTGACTCAGTTCTTCAGGATCGCCAAGGCTGCTATCAGAATCTTCACCTTCGGATGAGGAAACTGCCTTGGCCTTTCGTGCATGTGATCTACCAAAGCTTGGACCATAGAGATCTCTCTTCTCAGCTTGTTGGACTCATGAGTGTTTAGCCTCTCAAGGATATCAGCTGGATCAAGTGACTTGTAGTCTCCACGCTCTTGAATCTTTAGTGCCAGAGTGTCGAATAAGGAGTCAAGTGATCTTAGCAGTTTCTTCACCACCTCATGGTCTGTTATGTCTGTAGCACCAAGTTTCTGTAGCTCGTTTGAGATGTCGGTGAGGCGATCGAAGGTTTGCTGAACGTTTTCGTTGTCAAGTCTCTTGAAGCGGTTGAAGAGATTGCGAAGAACATCAACTCGAGAGTCATGTTGAGTTAAGACTCCCTCGTTGACCTTGGACAGCCGGTCCCAGATGAGCTTTGCAGTTTCCAAAGCACTCACTCTGCCATACTGCCCTTTGCTCATATGGCCACATATGATATTCTTCGCTTGAGAGTCAAGTTGCTTGAATTTCTTCACATCAATAACATTCATGGAAGGTGAGACAGATGGAACACCAGTTTCCACAACGTACCAATGATCGTTGCCAATTGCCGCAAGATGCATGCGCATCTTGTTCTTCCAGTAGAGGTAGTCCGTCCCATCAAAGGTAGGACACCAAGTCGAGACTTTGATCATACTTGCAGTCGACATAACTAAAACTCCAGGCGGTTAAACCAAAATCACACAGAACAAGGGAGTACCTTGCCCTAATACCAATTGAAAGTGCAATATATCGACTAAAGGGGCGTGAATATGCGATTTTTACAAACTCTTCACGGAGGAAATTCTAGCTGAGGAATTTCCTAAGCAACGAACTACTTAGCAGCAGAATAGATACTCAAGTGCAAGCATAAGAATACAATAGCATGGTTATCATGTTGAGATGAAAACAAGCACATAGTACAAATAGCGTGTAAACATGATAAGCAGGCTGATGACTGAAGACTGAAGAAATTGAGTTGAGGAAATTGAGAAAGTCTTCAGTCAATGTCTTCAAATAGTACAGATCAAGTTCATCAACACATGCATGAGTAAATGGGGGGTTGAGGAAATAGAACCAATAGGCTTGATGAAGAGAATGATTTGTTTGACCAGTTCCAACTGTGGTGATAGTTGTACGTCTGTTTAGGGTGGATAGGGATTTAAACCTGAGGACACACAGTCCCGGACACCCAGTCCTGGACACACAGTCCAAGACACCAAGTCCTTACCGTATTCCCCTTGAGCTAAGGTCAAACAGACCTCGCCCAATCACTCATTGTAAGTCTTCACAGGTGACTTCCAAACCTTCATAGACTAGGTCACACAGCGATCCACAATTCCTCTTGGACGCTCTAGACCATTGACACCTAATGATCTGGAAGATCACATTCTTCAAAGGTAACAAGCATCGGCTCCACACAGGAACACTCTCTTCAGTATGCTCAATCACTTTGGGGTTTTAGGTGTTTGGGTTTGGGGTTTTTCCCCACTTGATGATTTTCGCTCAAAGTCGTCGGAGGATGGGTTGATCTAATAACAAGTGTCAGTTTCTCTCGGAGCAGCCAACCAGCTAGTGGTTGTAGGGGGCGGCTATTTATAGCCTAGGGAGCAGCCCGACATGATAAGACATAAATGCCCTTAAATGATATGACCATTAGGTGGATAAGATATTTTGGGACAGCTGGCGCATAACACAACAACGGTCAGAAATTGAGCTCTCAGATTCCTCAGGGCTATCATGTTCCTCACTTGTAGGCAATCCGGACTGGCGAATTCCTAACTCCTCAGTCAAAACAAATTTCTTAGAAACCAGAAGAACTTCGTCTGTGTCATTGAAGAAATTAATTGAACTGTATGAGATTTTCAATGGCTTCACTCGAAAGGATTGGGTAGTGTAGGCTTTGAGTTGAGCATCACTTGGAAATATGTTTCCTTAGTTTTACCCCGACCCCCTTTAGCATTACGACGTTTCCTATGACTCAAGATAGAGAAAGTGAAAATACGAAAACAAAAGTCTTCATGCTTCATAATCCTCACATGATTATCCAAGTCTTCAAGGTCACACCAATTTCCTCACTTTCAAAGTCTTCAAGAAAATCGAAGTCTTCGACTGAAGAAATACATTTTTAGGGGTCGACTTTCTACATAAATATCAAACTCCTCGTCGACTTATAAGACCTGTGTACACTCAAAAACACATTGGTCCCTTAACCTATAAGTCTTCAATACACCAAAATCACTAAGGGGCACTAGATGCACTTACAACTTGTGTGTATGTACACGTCTACAACCACACAAACAACGGTACGTACGCTTCAACCTGGTGGATCACAATTATCAGGGAGCATAAGAATGCACTTCCTTGTGTGCGAAGATATAGCTAGTGGGTCCCAGTTGTCAGGGACAAGAATCAATTTTTTCGTGTAATAAGAAGGCACTTCCTTGCATGCAAAGATGTAGCTGGTGGGTCCAGCTATCGGCGTCACCACATACGATCCTCTTCTGATGGTTGTCATTTGTTGACCATGTTGACGCCGCTGCACCGAGAGCACCAACGCGGTGGATAGCAGCAAGGCCTAGCAAGGGAACGAACAAGAGCCGGGAAAGAAATGACAGTGGTATCCCACGCGGAAGGGGGTACAAGGGTTGACTGGTTCGGCTGCGGTGTGACGCTTCCATTGCCAGAAAATAACAGGGGTGTGGGTGAGTAAAGGGAAGGCCTAGCCATCAGTGGGAGTAGGGTGGGGCAGTGATGCATGCGCGGCAGCACAGCCTGCCACGGGAGGCAGGAGCAGGCGGTATGGCCAGAGCTGGTTTGGGCAGCTAGAGCAAGGACATCAGAGGTTGAAGATGCATGACGATAGTTGGATTAACATTCAATGGTCGCTACTACTAGAACCGTTTGTTAACTAAGTTGACAAAGCGATGCGTACACATCAACTTAGTAGGCCCACAAGTCCGCCTCCAAACCGGATGGGTCCCTGCTATAAGTGGGAGGAATCATTTTTCTTGCGCGTAATAAGGATGCACTTTCTTGCGTGTGAAGATGTAGCTGGTGGGTCTCAGCTGTTAGGGGGAGGAAACTTTTTTTCCTCGTAATAAGGAGACACTTCCTTGCGTGTGAAGATGTAGCTAGTGGGTCCTGCCTGTCACCGGGAGGAATCATTTTTTGCGTAATAAGGAGGCACTTGCTTGCGTGTGTCCATGGACCATGTGGGTCCCTACTGTCAGCCGCTCGATGTACATCCCTCTTCTGATGGCTGTCTTTTGTTGACTACGTTGACCACTCCGCATCGAGAGCACCAACGTGGTGGATGACGGCAAGGCCTTGGAAGGGAACGACCCAGAACCGGGCAAGCCTCAGCAGTTGTTGCACACGTGGTGGGGAGTATGAGGGTTTATGAAAGTACAAGCGCTCCCTGGGTGATTTTGGTAATTAATATCAACATATCTCTTGTTGGACTAATGTTTTCATCTTGTATATTTCAGACAAGTTCAACAAATGAAATGGCATGGACTAGAGGAACCCCTTCAAAATGCTAAGGACAAAGGATTGGCTCAAGCTGAAGACTCTACATTTTCTATTTTAGTCATTCAAGATCACATTGAGTCCATAGAAAAGCCAATACTATTAAACGGGGATGAGGTGTTGCTTAATGGCTTGCTTGCTCAAAGTGCTTAGTGATATGCTCCAAAACCCTCAACAACTTTCTCACATCCACATATGTCCCAAACCAAAAGTCAAACTCAGCCCTACCGAAAAGTTCTACCCGGCGCCACCGAGTTCATTTGACATAGGCACTTCCTAAACCCTAATCACTTTGGTCTCACCGAAAGGGATCTCGGTCTTATCGAGATGGGATTGCAAACTCTCTGTTGCCTGTTGCAATATTTTTGGTCTAACCGAGATGTGCGATCGGTCCCATCGAGTTCGCAATGCAAACTCTCTGCTGCCTCTTCGTAACGTTTCGGTCCAACAGAAACGAGTGAATCGGTCCCACCAAGTTTGCCTGACCAACCCTCTATGTGCTTATTACAAAAATCGGTCACACCGAGTTTGTGTAATCGGTCTCACTGAGATTACGTTATGCCCTAACCCTAATGAAATCGGTCCCACCGAGTTGATCATATCGGTCCCACCGAAATGCCTAACGGTCACATTATGAACTAAATCGGTCTGACCAAGTTCTCTGAATCGGTCCCACTGAGTTTTGTAAATTGTGTGTAACAGTTAGATTTTGCGTGGAAGCTATATATACCCCTCCACCACTCTTCACTCGCGGAGAGAGCCATCAGAACATACCTACACTTCCATCATACATGTTTTGAGAGAGAACCACCTACTCATGTGTTGAGATCAAGATATTCCATTCCTACCATATGAATCTTGTTCTCTAGCCTTCCCCAAATTGCTTTCCACTGAAATCTTTCTTCCACCATATCCAAATCTGTGAAGAACAGTTTGAATGTTGGGGAGACTATCATTTGAAGCATTTGAGCAAGGAGCTGCATCATCAACACATCGTCTATTACCTTTTGGAGAGTGGTGTCTCCTAGATTGGTTAGGTGTCACTTGGGAGCCTCCGACAAGATTGTGGAGTTAAACCAAGGAGTTTTTAAGGGCAAGGAGATCGCCTACTTCGTGAAGATCTACCACTAGTGAGGCAAGTCCTTCGTGGGCATTGGCCATGGTGGGATAGACAAGGTTGCTTCTTTGTGGACCCTTCGTGGGTGGAGCCCTCCGTGGACTCGCACAGCCGTTACCCTTCGTGGGTTGAAGTCTCCATCAACTTGGATGTACGATAGCACCACCTATCGGAACCAAGACAAAACACCCGTGTCTTCACTTGCATTTGCTTCTCAAACTCCTCCCTTTACCTTCATATGCAATTGCTTTACATTCCGCTACTATACTCTTAGAATTGCATGTGTAGGTTGATTGCTTGACTTGTGCTAAGTTGCTAAAATCTGCCAAGAACAAAAATTGGAAATAGGCCAGTTTTTGCTTTGGTCAAGTGGTCAAAGTTGCATGCTTTACTTAACAATATCTATATACTCTTGTTATGCATGCTTGTTGTGTATTGTGAAAGTTAAACATGTGCTAAATCTCCACTCCAACTTCAAGTATTATAAAAGTTGGCACTTTTCATGCTAGAGTGTATTCACCCCCCTCTAGACACATACTCTTCTCGATCCTTTCAATTGGTATCAGAGCATTGGTCTCCATTGCTTTGGTTTAATCACCATTGGAGGAAGATGGATGAGTCTACATTGGGGAGTATTAGACATAGAGTGCCTATGCTTGATGGAGAGTACTTTCATGAATGGAAAAATGAGATGCTTGAGATCTTCAATGAATATCATTTGAACAAGTACATTGATAATCCTTGTATGCCCCCATTGATGCTTCAAATCCTACTTCCAATGAGAAACTTGACATGGTTCGAAATCTTAGGATTGTTAATCTTATCACTAGAGGATTTCCTAGAAACTTGCTTGTATGTTTTCCAACTCTTGAATGTGCTTATACTATATGGAGATTTGTAGAGGAACGATTCCCAAATTATTCCGTAAAAAATCAGGATGAGATTCTCCATAAGTCTGTTGATTTAAATAATATGAGTACTAGTGATTCTAAGTTTGCTGATTGTTTGTTTGGGCTTCGTGAACTCATGCATGCCAAAGGAGATGTTGGAATAATTAGCAATATCATTTCTGAAGTCATTAGAATTCATAGATATGAACATTGTTACGGTCATACCCCTAATGAATCACTCTCTCTCGGTGTTGATCAATCACATGACGATGAGGAACATGGATACTATGATGAGAAAGATGATAGTTACCTTGATGAACAAATGATACATTTTGGTCTAATGGCAAATCTTCGTGGTTACGCAACCAGAGGAAAGGAGTGGGTGCTTGATAGTGGTTGCACGGATCACATGACCGAGATAAGGACATGTTTAATGAGCTTGCTAGAAATGATGGTCCACGAAAGTATGTTACCTTTTGTGACAACTCTAAGGGTAAAGTTGTTGGCCTTGGTAAGGTGGCCATATCCAATGATAGCTTAATTAAGAATGTCATGCTTGTTGAATCTATCGGATATAAGCTTCTCTCCATGTCTAGATTAGCTGATTTTGGTTTAAATGTGCCATTGACTCATGTTGATTGCCAAGTCTTTCGTAGAGATAATCATAATATGGTCTTTACCGACATTCGTAGAGGTGACCTATACATTGTTGACTTCACTAAGAAAGCCCAACCTCGCACTTGGTTTACTGCTAAATCTTCTAAAGGTTGGTTGTGGCATAGAAGGTTAGGTCATGTCGGTATGCGAAATCTCGATAAGATAATTAAAGGTGATCATATCCTTGTTGTTAAAGATGTTATATTTGACAAGGATAGACTTTGTAGTGCTTGTCAAGCAGGAAAACAAGTTCGAGGAAGTCATCCCGTGAAGAACATCATTACTACTAGAGGAGCACTTGAGCTACTTCACATGGATCTTTTTAGTCCCGATGCTTACAAAAGCCTCGGTGGTAACTCCTTTGGATTAGTCATTGTTGATGATTTTTCAACATTTACGTGCGTGTTCTTTCTTGATGATAAATCGCAGGTCCAAAAGATCTTCAAAAACTTTTCTAGGAAGGTCCAAAATCAATTTGTAGTGAAGATCAAGAAGGTTCGCAGCGACAACGGAACGGAGTTCAAGAATGCAAATGTGGATACCTTTCTCGACGAAGAAGGAATTTCACATGAGTTCTCGGCTACGTACACGCCTGAACAAAATGGAGTTGTTGAGAGGAAGAACCGGACACTCATCGAAATGGCAAGAACGATGCTTGACGAATACAAGACGCCAAGACACTTTTGGGCGGAAGCGGTTGAGACAGCTTGTCATGCAACCAATCGCTTGTATCTTCACAAGCTTCTCGGCAAGACGACATACGAGCTTCTCAGCCAGTAACAAACACCAAGTTGGATAATTTCGAGTATTCGGCTCAAAGTGCTACATTCTTGATAAGCATCGTCGTTCTAAATTTGCTCCTAAATCTCATGAAGGTTTCCTACTTGGTTATGGATCAAACTCTCACACTTCCCGTTTCTACAAAAAATTCACTCGAAATGTTGAAGAGACGGTAAATGTGAAGTTTGATGAATCTAATAGCTCGCAAGTAGAGCAATTGCCAATTGATGTAGGAGATAAAGATCCTTCGGAAGCAATTCAAGACTTGTCTATTAGCAAGATCCGTCCAATGGAGGTGAATGAGAGTACTTCGTCAGTCCATATGGAAGCTCCTACCTCACGACAAGGTGAACCACAAGTTGACTTGGAGGCCACCACAAGTGGGACACGCCATGACAAAGGAAACGAGGATGTGCATCATGATGAACTTCATCGACCTCCTTCTCCACCTCCACAAGGAGACAACAACACCAACAACAATGAAGAAGGACAAGAAGAAGAAGAAGAAGATGAAGAGGATGTTCCACCCCGACCCAAGCAAAAGCTTTCACGAGTTAGAGCAAGAATTGCTAGAGATCATCCCGTAAATAAAATCTACAATTATATCCAAACTAGGAGAATCACTTGCTCTAAATCTCGTTTAGCTAACTTTTGCGAACATTACTCTTTCATACCTAACCTTGAACCTATGAAGGTTGAACATGCTCTTGATGATCCAGATTGGGTGAACGCTATGCACGAAGAGCTACACAACTTTGAGAGAAATCAAGTGTGGACATGGTTCGACAATCCCGACAACAACCACAACATCATTGGTACCAAATGGGTGTTTCGCAACAAGCAAGACGAAGATGGTCAAGTCGTCCGCAACAAAGCACGTCTCGTCGCCCAAGGATACACTAAAGTTGAAGGTATGGACTACGGTGAGACATACGCCCCCGTTGCTAGACTTGAATCCATTCGCAACTTGCTTGCCTATGCTAATCCAGTGATATCACCCTGTACCAAATGGACATTAAAAGTTCTTTTCTCACTGGTGAAATTGAGAGGAAGTTTATATTAAACAACCTCCCGGCTTTGTCAATCCCAAGAAACCCGATCATGTTTACAAACTACACAAAGCTCTTTATGGTCTTAAACAAGCTCCTAGACCATGGTATAAATGCTTGACCAAATTCCTTATTGAAAAAGGCATTGAAATTGGTAAAATAGATATAACTCTTTTTACTAAAAGGGATAATGGTAAATTATTCGTGTGCCAAATTTATGTTGATGATATCATATTTGGTTCCACTAACCATAATTTTAGTGAAAGGTTTGGAAAGCTAATGTCGGAAAAGTTTAAGATGTCTATGATGAGTGAACTCAAGTTCTTTCTTGGTTTGCAAATCAAGCAAACTAAGGAGGGTTCCTTTGTTTCTCAAACAAAGTATACCAAGGACTTGTTCAAGAAGTTCAACATGCAAGAATGAAAAGGTATGACTGCACCCAAGCCTACTAGTGGACATCTTGACTTGGCTAAGGATGGCGAACCGGTTGATCAAAAGGTTTACAGCTCTATGATTGGTTCATTGTTATATCTATGTGCCTCCCGTCCCGATATTATGCTAAGCATGTGCATGTGTGCATGATACCAAGCGGCTCCTAAATAATGTCATCTTAAGGCTGTGAAAAGGATAGTGAGATACTTAATTCATACACCAAATTTTGGCATTTGGTATCCTAAGAGGTATTCTTTTTATCTTGTTGGCTACTCCAATTCGGACTATGCCAGTGACAAGGTTAATAGAAAGTCCACTTCGGGTACTTGTCAATTTCTTGGTAGATCTCTTGTGTCTTGGTCCTCGAAGAAACAAAACTCGATATCCTTATCCACCTCCGAAGCGGGATACATTGCCGCTGGTTCATGTTGTGCTCAATTGCTTTGGATGACCCAAACTCTCAAATATTATGGGATCTATGTGAAACATGTTCCATTGCTTTGCGACAATGAAAGTGCTATTAAGATTGCCCAAAACCCCGTGCAACATTCTCGAACAAAGCATATTGAAGTTCGTCATCATTTCATTCGAGATCATGTTGCTAAGGGTGATATCAATCTTAAACATATTTGCACCGATAAGAAATTAGCGGATATATTTACTAAACCACTTGATGAGAAAGTGTTTTGCAGGTTGAGAGGTGAATTGAACATTATCGATGCCTCAAACTTGGAGTAGGAACTCCATGTGGATACATGCAAGACATGAGTCTTTGACAAATCCTTGATATTTCTCTTATGATGTTGATCATATGTCTTGGATATATTTGTACCCTTGCATGCTATCTAACCCTTGTGGGTACTTGGATGAATCTAAATCCATGACATTGCAACTCACTCACATCTTGAGCAAACTCTATATCACCAAGTCTCTACACCGTGGTGGTCGAAGACAAGGAAGCATGATTGTCATTTTGACAATTTCTATATATAAAATTTCATTTGGTATCAAGTTTACATGATTGTCATTTTGGATACACAAGTGCTCTTCCTTGCAAGACTAACACATGTAGGTAGATGAACTCAAACTACAAGTGGTGCTCCCAATTCTTGATGAGCTACATTAACCTTGAGCAACCCACACAAGTTCAACTACATGATCAAGATCAACACCACCACCAAGGTATGTTATTCCATCTTAGAGAAGCTTTACCTCAAGTCATGGGTCAAAGCAGCTCAACAAGATGTGAATACATCAAAAATGCTTAAACAAGAAATGGCAAACCCATTTTGAGCTTAAACGATGAGTATGACCTACGATCAAGTGTCTTTACTTGACTCCTAAGTCAATATACTCTAACATAGGTGACTTTGTCGCCGACCAATTCTAGATGAAGTTCTCTAGTGTTTATTTGTTCCTTGCATTTGTTACTTGCATTTTGTTCCCCTTCTCTTAGAAAACACTTCATCTAGATTATCTTTTCTCTATTTTGTTCTGCATTTACTGCATCCAATTCATTGCAAATCTTTCAGTTAATTCCTTGCAAATCTTTGTGAGATCTTATTTGCCTAGTGAGCTGAGATGGAAAATTGTTCTCTCAATATTGAACTTGGACCCACCAATTTGCCTCTTTTGGTTGAACCGAACCATCTCGGTGCCACCGAAGGAAACTACTCGGTGGGACTGATTTCAATACCGAGGAGACAATTTGTCATTTGCATCCTGCATATATGTTCCAGCTCCACTCAATGATACTTGTCCTCTACCAGCATCACATTTTAAACCGCTCTGCTTTGTGACTCAAGGATCAAACCTATTTTGGCTCACACTCCAGAAGATTCCCTCTTGGAAATTGATGTCAAAGGGGGAGAGAGAGATCGAAGCTTAAGGGGGAGAAAGAGTTCACATTAAATCACATGGCCCAGATGCCTGGTGTTCAAGAGGAGAGAAGTTTCATGTCTTTAAGAGGGGAAAGGCATGTATATGTTATTGATCTGATCTGTTTTGCTCTGATTCTGTTTCCCTACTTTCTTCCATTTTCGAATATAAGTTTTAGGGAGAGATAGACTGCTAGGGAAGAAAGTCTATGAATTCATTGCATATCTTTTACCTTTCGGAACATGTCTGTATTCTAGAGTACCTAGAACTCACTCTCTACATGTTATCCCAATCTTGGTACTCTTGTGGCTCTTTTGTTGATCTATCTAGTAGATGTACCTGTGTTATCTAACCTTGTTTACTTAGGTTCATCCCTTCATAATCCAACTCAAGATCACAAGGTAAGTATATGCATCACACTCATGTGCATGAAGATTTCTTGCTAATGTACATATTGTTTGCAAGAAGGAATCATGAACATGAGGATACACTCCATATATTCATATCATTTGCTCTGATGCATGTAGCCAAGATACATGTAACTCATTGCTTTCTCTATCATGCCTATGCTTTCACATGTTCTTATATTCCATATTCACATGATTGCATACATGTAGGGGGAACCTATGCATGTTACATGTCCTTCCAAAGCTTTACTTGCTATCCTTCATATCTTTATCTAAAGCCTTGATGTATGTTGTCATCAATTACGAAAAAGGGGGATATTGAAAGCACAAGTTGTAACACCCCAAATGTACTTCCTTATATGGCAATATATACATTCACCATTTGATCCTTGTCATTTCCTTGGGTGTTCTTTTCAATTATGCCTTGTTATTGCATTGTCATGTTTCTTTCTTTTTGCATTCATGCATTGCTTCATCATCATCATGGCATCATGGTCATCATATGGCATTTCATTTGTCAGTGTGTTTTTCTCATCCTTGGTATGTCTAGTGTGTTTCTCTTGATCTTGCTAGAGTGGTTTCATGCAAGTTCATGTCATTCCATAAACCCTTCCAACTTGCACCACTTCCCCTCCTTTCTTTTCCCTTTCTTTAAATTTTGCAAGTGGTTTTTACCCTCTTCTTTAAATGTTCATCTCATCCCAACTTCTTTGATACCTTGTCCTAAGTCACCTTGCAAAACCTTACCCTATTTAGAAATGTTTTGGTCAGGTTCAAAAATGACAGAAGTTTGAACCATATTCAAACTTGTTTTATTTTTCTACCTCTAAAAAAATTCCCAACTCATTTTTATAAAATAGGGCATAATTCCAGGAGCTAGGGAATATTTTTATTCCCTCCTAATTCCTTTTCTTTTGACCTGGGATATTCTTCTTGTCTTATGCCTAAAGAAAATAGGAAAAGAAAAGCCAGCAGTAGCAGTGCGGCCCTGCAGCAGCCACCGGAGCCTGCATCCCAACTGGGTTTGGCCTTTCCCCTCGTCCCAGCATCCAACGTAGTAGCCCAGCTAGCCAGCCCGCGACGTCCCTCTCCCCTTTTCTCACCCGCGCACCCGCCCGCCCCCCTCTGCGTTGCCTTCACATGGATGAGACGGGGCCGCATGTCAGCGACTGAGAGTGCGCCCTCACCCACCTTTCTTCCACCTTGCGTTCGCGCCATGGGGACCGCGAGCACGAGCGTGTCGCCGTCCGTTCCGTCGCCTCGGCCCCCCTCTTAACCCACCCTGGTATCCACCAGCTCCCCCTAGGGTTCCTCTTCCTCCTCCCCACCGCTAGGCGAGCTAAGAGCCACCAGATCCGTTGCTCCACCACTGTCCCAAGCGCATCTGAGCACACGGGCTCATCGCCGGCGTGCTCCCCAACCTCCTCTGCCTCACCAACGGTACCCCTCTTCTTCCTCGACATCGACTACGTCCTCTACGTCTACTACACGGAGCTGAAGGCCACGGCTGCTTCCTCTTCTTCCTCGTCTTCGCCTTCGGCCACCGCGGGTGTTCGATCGACCTCACCGTCGACTCTGTCCTCCTCCCGGCAGTCCGAGCACACCACCGTGTTCGTGGTGAGCCTCTGCTCCTCCCCGTGCCTTTTCCCCTTCTTTTGCGCATTCTAGCTGCTAGTTCCCCGAGCACCATAGCTCGTCGCCATCGGACCTCGTCACCGACGAGTGCTCCGACTTCCTCTCGCCCCATTTAGGTGTCTGTTAGCTTCATCGTGCTCTTCTTAGGTGATTCCCCATGCGTAACTACGAGTAGAGTCCCTGGCCTCGCCGCGTTCATCTCCGCCGCGTCGCTTCTGTCATAGCTCGTCGGTGTCGACTTCATCGTCGTCTTGTTCATCCAGTGGCACCCAGAGATGCGGGATTCCTCAGCTAATCCATCGAGTGCATCCGCCGTTCCTTTTGGTCGCCGGAGCTGTCGCAACACCCTCGCCGTCGTCTCTGTTTCGCCGGCATCGAGTGGCTCTGTTAGCTGCTGTATTTTGTACTTCAGGCTATGCACCTCTACTCTGTCAGACACACGCACCGTAGCCTAGTGGCTTGAGCCTCTCTCTTGCACCCCTCAGACCTGGGTTTGAGTCCCCGCCAGGCCAGTGGTTTCGGCCCCCCTTTTTGCATTTTCTGTCTCGCTGACAAAGGGGCCCCACCAGGCAGCCTATGTGCGCTTCGCACCCACATCCGCACACGCAGCTGCCACATCAACTCCCCCTGGACCCACTACACAGTGGCCGTGGCTAGTCCAAGCTGGGTCTATTTAGTTTTCTTATCTTTTATGTTTTTGATTTAAATTTCACTTTTGCATTTTCTTTTGCATATTTCATATCTTTTCAAATATGCAACTGTTCAAAATACTTTATATATGAAAACTGCTTAGTTTTTAGTGTAGATTATTTATATGCAGTTTGTTGCCATGTTTAAAACATTTAAAATGTTGTTTGAATTTATTTGTGTTTAAAACATGTCCAAACTTGTTTAATTCGTAACTAAATAACCATAGCTCCAAATTTGACAAACTTTATATGTATTTGGGGTGGAAAATGTGTAGATTAAGATGGTGATGTTACTTTACATGTTTAATAACTCTAAAATATGGTTGTCACAGATCTGTCCTATATTTGTTTTTATGTTCATGCGAGTTTCCGGAATTGTTGTTTGTTCTTTCCGCCAATTTAAAATGCTAGCATGATATTGTTGGCCCTAGTTGCACCCCTTGACATGTTAAACAACTTAAAACTTGTTGGGTGCTTGGATAGTTCATATACATAACCACTTCGTGACTATGGTTGTTCTTGCACTCTTTGAATGTTGTGTCTCCTACATGTCTTGTGTTCTTTCATATTGCCATGTCGCATGTGCACCCATCATGTTCCCTTGAGATGCATCATATCCTGTCCATGCTCATATGCATCATAACTTGCATCATGTGTTTGACCATTGCATGGAGATTGATTGTTGTTCCGGTGTTTTTATTGTTGTGTTGGTTAGAGCCTGGTGAAGATTCAGAGTTCGAGGTTCCTATCGAGACTGAGTTTGAGGAGCAAGGTTACGATCCCTCCGTGGACTTAACAGGCAAGATGACCATTCCCCGATATCACCTCTACCTTTTCCTATGCTAGTTGTCTCGCTCTTTAGCTATGCCTCGATGCCTATTCCTGTTTGTCAGCCTCCTATTGTTGCCTTGAAACACTCTAACCACCTTCCTAGCAAACCGTTGATTGACTAAGTACGCTTTTGCTCAGCCCCTCTTATAGCGTTGTTAGTTGCAGGTGAAGTTTTTGAAGATTGCTCCACATTTGGACTTGTTTGTTGGTATAACACAATATATATATATATATATATATATATATATATATATATATATATATATATATATATATATATATATATATATATATATATATATATATATATATATATATATATATATCTGTTTAAAACTAATGCACCTATATATTGGTAATGAGTGGAAGGCTTGGCTTTCTGCTTGGTGCTTTGTTCCACTCATGCCACCTTAGGACCCGATAATCTTGTGTTATGTTCCTTGATTTTGCGTTCCTAACACGGTTGGGGTTTATGGGCCCCCCTTGATAATTCGCTCCGCTTAAAGCTTTTCCAGCAAGGCCCAACATTGGTGTTACATTTGCCTAACAATTAAAACTTGCATATGGAGTTGCAAACCCGAGTTCTTAATTAACAACCCGAGCCATTGCTCCTCATCAATGTTGGTCCAAACTGGTGGACTGTGGTGCCACCTTGGGGAGACCTGAGGGCTGGTATATACCTGTAGGCAGACCTATCTGGTCGTGGCCTGAGACGAGATACGCGCGGCTACTATCAAGGTGTCGGCACGCCGGGAGGTCTTGCTGGATTAGTTTTACCTTTATCGAAATATCTGGAGCACGGGATTCCGAGTGGTCTTCCCACTTTGGAGTTGCCACTCCGCAAATCGTGAGCTTGTGATGGGCTAAGTTGGGACACCCCTGCAGGGTTTTAAAATTTCGAAAGCCGTGCCCGCGGTTATATGGCAGATTGGAATTTGTTAATATCCGGTTGTAGATAACTTGACACCATATCCATAAGAATACACTACCTGTGTGAGTAACCGTGATGGTCTCTTTACGAAGGGCTTCGGGAAGTGAACACGATGGGGTTATGCATGAACGTGAGTAGCTAGGATCACTTCTTGATCAACTTGGCGACCGTTGGCACATGTTCTCATCTCGCTCTGAAATCGTAAGCTAGTTGCTTAGTGCTTGCTGCAAACTCTTTAATACCCTTCCACACCTAAGGCTTTGTTAGTTTTGATACCCGGGAATGGGATTGCTGAGTCCTTGTGACTCACGGATTACAACACACACCAGATGCAGTTACAGGCGAGAACAATGCAGGAGATGGATTAGAACTTCACTGGGAGTTCGATGAAGAGCGTGGTCATTACTATGTATCGTATCCCGACGATTAGTAGTGGTTCCTACTAGGAGTGATCCGGGCCTGTGTTTGTGGTATCTTTCTCGTTTGGATTTCGTCCGTAGTCGGACCCTGTGTTATTTGGATGAATGTATGTTATTGTATTCATTGTGTGACGTGGCGAGTGTAAGCCAACTATCTTTTACACTTTCATCCCTGAACTTTTACATGATTTGTGCAAAGATACCACGCTTGCGATCATTCCAGCATGCACTTATGTCTCTAAGTCGTGCCTCGACACGTGGGAGATATAATCGCATCCTGGGCATTACAAGTTGGTATCAGAACCTTCTCCGACCTAGGAGCCCCCCTGATTGATCGAACCGATGCACACACACAAAATGTTTTGTGTCCTATATATATCGGAGAGTAGGATTTCTTTTTACTCCTCATCCCTTTCGTCACTCTAGTGAGGACTCCTCACGTTGTCTTACCTTCACTACTCTCAAAATTTTACCAAATTTTTTTAGGATCACACGGGTATTGTTTGGATTGTTCTGATATCTTTGTGACGAGAACATTGTTCTTGGTGCCTCCTGTCATTTAGGGGTTGTGGCAGTGTCCCAGGGAGTTGAGCTCCGAGGTGTTGCCCTCACGAATGTACCGTAGCGGTTCTAGAATACCAGAGGCGGTCGACATCGAAAACTCTTCTATGCATGTCTGGTGGTGAGATAACCAAAACATCACCTAGTACTGGGAGGATAGTTCGGGAGTATTGCCACAGCTAGTATAGCGGATGCGTTTCGAGGGTCTGAGGTAAACAGTTTCCGAAGATGACTGGTTTTGTGTTGACGGATGGATACAACTGGATGTAGGTTTAGAGTTGAGTGCGCCGTGCTTCCCCTGTATCCCCAACACCAGATTGCATAACCGAAAAGCTTCGGCAATTAATAGGTGGGTTTCAAGTAGCTCGTAGGTAATCTTCCAACGGGTGCATGGTATGAGGTTTGCGGTTCAACTTCTAGTGAAGAGGTTTCATGGGTGCTGTTCCAATTGGGAGTTGCATCTTAAAGGATCCTTGGCTATGCTGATCCGGGGATTGCAAGACCCTTTGTAACATGTACCATGGGGCATTCAGCACGAACATGTGGGACGAAACCTCTATTATGTATTTGTTCCATCTGTACCTTGTTGTTTTATCCTATCATTTTGTTCTCCCAAGTGCCTTTTCGACAAGTTGTTGTACCATTAAGCTATGGAATTCATTCATTCAATTTTGTTCGAATTTTCATTGTGAAGACTATATGTTGCAAATATCTAGCCGTTGATTCAGCTTATCTATTATTGCATCAATGGCTAACGGTTGTCATCATCTTCAGGATGGCACCTAAGAAAGTTCCCAACCCAAACCAAGAGGGTGAAGACGAGCGTCCTCCTTCCCCTCCTCCTTCGTCTGAGGCATGGTGAGCGATTATGCAAGCAACCAATCAGAACAATCAGATGCTCATGCAAATGATGCAGAGTTTACAAGCCAATCAAGCAAATCAAGGAAATCAAGGGAACCACGGCCAAAAAAATCTGTTCAATCAACCTCACTTTGCGACTCTGAACCAATTCCTGGCAAATCAGCCCAAGTCTTTCAGTTACTGTGTGAAACCGCTAGATGCTGAAGATTGGATCACACACATCAAGAATCATTTTGAATGCAATAACGTCAGACCTGAGGATTATGTCAAGTTTGCCACTTTCCAACTCAAAGATCAAGTTGCATATTGGTGGCAATAGTACAAAGACTCAAGAGGTGGTCGTGAGATCTCGTGGACTGACTTCTGCCGCGATTTTTCGTTCTCATCACATTCCAACAATTGTCATTGAAGGCATGCGTGATCAATTCCGCAACCTGAAGCAAGGCACCAAGTCCGTCTATCAATACAATGTCAAGTTCTAGAATCTTGCCCATTATGTGAAGCAAGACATTCCTGATGCCAAGAGCAAAATTGACCAGTTCCGAGGTGGTCTGAAAGATGAACTTCAACTTGCACTCACTTTGTTCAAGACAGATGAATTTGATCAATTGTACAACATGGCTCTGAAGCAAGAGGCAGCCCAGCTCAAGTGTGAAGCTTCCAAGAAGAGGATAAGAGATGTTGTTCACTCCTCCTGTTCCTCTCAAGTGGTTGCCAAGCAGCAGAAGTTCTGGCTACCGCCTCCTCCAGTGCTCTGTCCTCCAAGCAACAACAAGCACTCAGGTGGTCGTGGATTCTCCCACCCACCCAATCCAGGCAACCAGTCCAAGGCTCAGTTCTAAGCTCCAAGACAAAGCGGTCCTTATCATCGGCCACTTTTAGAAGTTACGTGCAACAAGTGTACTCAGAAGGGTCACTACGCCAACAAGTGTCCCAACCAGCGGCGCCTTCCGCCTCCTCCACCTGTCAGCAATGCTATTGTCAAGCACAATCCCAAGCATGCAAGAGTGAACCTAATGAATGGAGCTCAAGCAGAGAATTCTTCCGATGTGATAATGGGTAACCTCTCAGTTAACTCTATTCCTGCAAAAGTTTTGTTTGACTTTGGTGCATCACTCATTTTCATATCAAGACCATTGTTTACCAAGCATGATTTCATTTCGGCACCCCTGGGAAAGGAGTTATCAATTATTTCTCCGGGCAAACACATGAATTCTAGATTGTATGTTCCGGATATTTCTATTCACATTGGAGATTATAGTTTCATGGTTTCCCCGGTTTTTCTCGGTGTCGGTGTATTTGGATTGACACCTATGGGATCACAATAATCCCTACTACGGTTGCGGGGCGCCGGGTTGAGAGAAGAGTGGATCTAACAGTCAGGACACGGTTCCTTTACCCAGGTTCGGGCCGCAAAGATGCGTAAAACCCTACTCCTGCTTTGGTGGATTATATGTTGGTGTTCTTCAGCTAATGAGAAGCTCCAAGAGGGTCGCGAGCAGTTCAAAAGGTCGAATCCTTCTCCTAGTCGCCTTGGGCCTCCTTTTATAGGAAAAAGAGGTTGCCACAGTGGCACACAGGAGGTGGAAAGGGTACAGTGATGCGAGGTTATCCCTCGCATTACAGGACAAGGTGCATTTAATGCGCCCAGCTTAGGTGTCCTTGCTTTATCGGGGATGGGGGGGAGACGTCCGTCTTGTCCGTCGCCGCCCCTCCTCGTGTTGACACGCGCCCTGGCCAGCAGTGCCTGAGGCGCCATGTAGGCAGACAGGCAGCTGGGGTGGCGCAACGGCGGGTCTCCACGAAGATCTATGGGCTGCCACGCAGGAGCCCGTCCAGCTGGTCGGGTCGGCAGCTGCGTGGGTTGGTGGAAACCCAGCTGGCGTTGGCCTGACGGTGGCCCTGCGGGTGTCCTTGGCAAGGGCCTTGCTGGGGCTCCGGCAAGGGTCCTGCCGTGGTGCCTGCTATCATCCCCGGCCAGGTGCTTGTCGGGGGCCTTGTGGTTCTCCTTGGCTGGAATCCCGCCAAGGGTCGTCTTCTTAACTTGTATCTGATCTTGAATGTCTTCACAAAGATCTGCATGCCACCACGGGGATATCTCCCGAATCCTCGCCCCATGGGGGTGATGGACTCAAAGGTGATTCGCTCCGTAGGCGCGGGGCGAGCTGCCGCGGCAAGGGTCTTGCCGGGGCTGCCAGTGCTGGCCCCGGCAAGGATCTTGCCGGGGAGAGCCGCTTCGTCCCTTTGCTCTTTGTGGTCTTGTTCTTGGCGTCGCTCCAGTCTCCATCGAGCTTCAGTCTTGCCCCGGCTTGCCTCCCTCGCCATGCTTGGTGTGGTGGCGCCGTGGCTCAGACTGCCCGTGCACAGTCATAGGGGTACAAAAAGTGTACCCCTCTTTTTGTACACCGACACTCGGTAACTCGGACATTGATCTTATTCTTGGGATGGATTGGCTCTCGAAGCATGATGCTCTTATTGATTGTGCAAACAAATAGGTCAATCTAACTCATCCTTCCGAAGACGTGATTATCTTCGCAGCTCGAGATAACACAATCAGGCTATTCTCTCTCAATGACAAGGGCAAGATTAATGCGATATCTCAGATTCCGGTGGTCTGTGAATATGAGGATGTATTCCCTGAAGAGCTTCTAGGCATGCCTCCCAACCGTCCAGTTGAATTCGTCATTGAACTTGAACCTAGTACCGAGCCAGCATGTCAGCGTCCGTACAAGCTTTCTCCCAAAGAGTTGAAGGAGCTGAAGAAACAACTCGATGAGCAAGAACGTATGGGTCTAATCAGACCAAGTACTTCTCCTTGGGGCTGTGGTGTTCTTTTTGTCAAGAAGAAGGATGGTACGGAACGGCTTTGCGTTGATTACCGGCCATTGAACAAGAAGACAATAAAGAATAAGTACCCGCTCCCCAATATTAATCAATTGTTCGAGCAGCTCAAAGGAGCCAAGGTTTTCGCGAAGCTTGATCTCCGAATGCGTTGCCATCAGATTTCGTATCCGTGAAGAGGATATTCCAAAGACCGCATTCAGAACGAGTTATGGCTCCTATAAAAACACAGTCATGTCTTTCGGGCTAGCAAATGCTCCACCCACTTTCTGTCGAATGATGCACTTCATATTCAACCCCTACACCAATGAATTTATTCTCATCTACCTCGATGATATCTTGGTATTCTCCAAGAATAAAGAAGACCATGCCAAGCACCTCCGTTTGGTCTTGGAAGGCTCCGTGAGCACCGTTTCTATGCGAAGTTCTCCAAATGTGAATTCTGGCTTGATAAAGTCCTCTATCTTGGCCATATTATCTCTGCCGAGGGCATTTCTGTTAACCCCAAGAAGGTTGAAGCTATTGTCAACTGGGAACCTCCTCAGAATGTCAAACAACTCCGAAGTTTCCTCGGTCTCGCAAGCTATTGCAGAAGGTTCGTTGAGAACTTCTCCAAGATTGCCAAGTCTCTTTGCAACCTGTTGCAGAAGAATGTCAAGTATTCATGGACTCCAGATTGTGATGTGGCATTCAAGACACTCAAAGAGAAGCTCATTTCTTCTCCGGTTCTTACTCGTCCGGATGAGTCCAAGCCTTATGAAGTCTTTTGTGATGCTTCATTGAAAGGTCTTGGCAGTGTTCTCATGCAAGAAAAGAAGATCGTTGCATACACTTCGCGTCCGCTTAAACCAACTGAGAAGAATTACCCCACACATGATCTTGAGCTAGCCACAGTTGTTCATGCCTTGATCACGTGGAGACACCTTCTGTTGGGCAGAAAAGTGGATATCTTCATCGATCACAAGAGCCTGAAGTACATCTTCACCCAGCCAAACCATAACCTCCGCTACACTCTTTGGGTTGAAATGATTCAAGAGTATGATCCAAGCATTGAGTATACGCCTGGCAAGGCCAATGTCATTGCAGATGCCTTGAGCAGGAAGGCTTATTGCAACAGTCTCCTTCTCAAACCGTTCCAACCTGAACTTTGTGAATCATTCAGGAAGCTCAACCTCCAAGTTGTTCCGCAAGGATTTCTTGCCACCTTCAAGTTGCTCCTACCTTGGAAGATCAAAACCGTGAGGCCCAACTCAGCGATGCTATGGTGCAGAAAGTGAAACATGCTATTGCTAAGGGTACTTCCAAGTACAAGTGCTATCGCATTGATGACAGAGACACTTTGTTCTTTGAGGACAGACTTGTGGTTCCCAAAGGTGATCTCAGGAAGCTCATAATGAATGAAGCACATGACTCCTTCCTCTCGATACATCCAGGAAGCTCCAAGATGTACCATGACCTCAAGCAATCCTATTGGTGGACTCGTATGAAAAGAGAAATTGCTCAATTCGTGAACGAGTGTGATGTCTACAGAAGAGTGAAGGCAGAGCATCAACGTCCAGCCGGACTCCTTCAACCCCTACCTATTCCCGAGTGAAAATTCGATCACATTTAGATGGATTTCGTCACCGGCTTTCCCAAGTCCAAGCGAGGAAATGATGCTATCTTTGTGGTGATTGACAAGCTCACTAAAGTGGCTCATTTTCTTCCAGTCAAAGAATCCATCAACGCAGCTCAACTGGCAAAGCTATACACCTCCAGAATTGTCTCTTTGCATGGCATACCTCAAGTAATCCCCTCAGATCGTGGAAGCTTGTTCACTTCCAAGTTTTGGGATTCCTTTCAGTCAGCTATGGGTACCAATATTCGCTTCAGCACAACTTTTCACCCTCATACTAGTGGTCAAGTCGAAAGAGTGAACCAAATTCTTGAAGATATGCTCAGAGCTTGTGTAATCTCCTTAGGTATGAAACGGGAAAATTTCCTTCCATTTGCTGAATTATCCTACAACAACAGCTTACAAGCAAGTGCAGGCAAAGCTCCGTTTGAAATTCTCTATGGCAGAAAGTGTCGTACCCCTCTCAACTGGTCCGAGACTGGTGAACGTCAACTCCTTGGCAATGATTTGATCTCAGAGGCCGAAGAAATGTGCAAAGTCATACGTGAGAATCTCAAAGCTGCGCAATTGCGCCAAAAGAGCTACTATGACGGCAAGCATCGTGACTTAGCTTTCGACATTGGAGATCATGTCTATCTCTGTGTTTCTCCCATGAAGGGCACTCAAAGGTTCAGTATCAAGGGCAAGCTTGCTCCAAGATAAGTGGGCCCTGTAATGCCCCATATGTAACACTTTCCAAATATGGCAATATATGAAACTTTGACTTCGTCAATTCCATTCTAGGCCATGCTTTCCTTTCGGGTTTCTTCGTTTTGTCGTGTGCGTGTGTGCATTTCATCCATGTCATGTTGTCATGTGCATTGCATTGCATTTGTGTTGTCACTTGCACCCGGTTCCACTCGCCTCTTCCCGTTGTCCGTTTCGAGATCCGACGCTCACACGTGCCCGTGGCATCCCCTAGTCCTTCTTTCGTGTGTGGCCGTGTAACGTTTCCGGAATGAGGTGAGACTTGTCGTGCGATGTTGTTTTGGTACGTGTACGCCGCCTGTCAAGTTTCATCGCATTTGGAGTTTGTTTGGTACTCCAACGGTTAACCTAGTGGGCTAAAAGAACCTCTTCTTTAAGGCCCAAGACCCCCTCTACAACAGCCCACAAACCCAGCACAACCCTTCCCATCATCTCGGTCGTTGGATCGTGATCGTGTGGGCAAAAACCGCTCCCCATTTGGAGTCTCCTAGCTCCCTATGCCTATAAAACAGCCTCCCACGTCCATTTTTGCGGACGAAACCATAACCCGAGCTCCTCCGCGCCGCCGGACACGTCCGTCCCGGTCGGACACGTCCGCTCCGGTCCCCTCGGCCATTCCCGCGCTGCCACGTGTCCACTCCCTCTCTCCCACCGCGCCAGGCCCGGGGAGCCCAACCGGGGCCCGCCCGCCCCGGTCGGCGCCGCCGCCGCCGCGGGGCGCGAGCGCCCTGCTCGCCCCGATCGCCTCCGCCGCCGAACATCGTCGCCGCGCGACCTCGTCGCCGCGCGACCTCGCCGCCGCCGCGGACACCTTTTCCGCTCGCCGCCGGCCCCCTCTACACCCCGCTGCCGACGGATCCAGTTGGATCAGCCGCCCGCCGCCGGATCTGGGGCCTGCCTCGGGTCCCCACGTCCCCGGCCGTCTCGCCGCCAGCGCCGCCGCCGGTGGCGTCCTGCCTTCCCTCAAGCGAGCGGGAGGAGGAGCACGAAGCCTGGCCTCCCTCGGTCCTCTAGCTCCAGGCCCGAGCGCCAGGCCCGTCCCCTCGGCCCACCTGCCTCCTCTTCGTTTTGGGCCGAGCCCAGGGTGAGCCACCCTCAAACCCTCGCCCGTGCGCGTTTTAGTTAAAATGCGCCGTTGTGTTTTTTTTCCTAAGTCTGTCACACCCTGCATTTTGTAACATGTTATTTGCATCAATGTAGCATGAAAATTTGGACCAACAAAATTTTTTAGCATCATTTGGCTTTTATTTGGAGTTGAGTTTTTCTTCATGTGCTCATTAAAGTCAACTATTACCTCTTGTAGAGTTCATCTCCATCCCGAAAACTTCTGCCCAATGATCATGCCAAGTGTTATATAGCAATATAGTATTTTCTTACAAAATTAATTTGGCCAAAATGTATTTTATAAATTTAGTTTTCCAAAAACCCCTGAATTGAGATTTGCACTGCAAGTGCTTGATTTAGGGTGAGAAAATTATTTCAAAGGGAAAATTTGAAACCTAGTAGTCATAGGACTCCTAGAAACCACAACAGTATAATTTTAAAAGTTATTTTCCTATTTTATTTAAAAGCTTTTTCTTAAGGCCAGAAATGGTCTTTAATAGGGAAAATTTATTTAACTATTTCAAAAATATTTGCCAAAATTCAGGGAGACTCAGAGGACATATATTGTCCATATATAAGAGTTTCAACACTTGGTCATGTTCAAAATAATGGGCTAATCCCTCTAAAACCCTTTCTGGATATTTCAAGCTTTTGAAATATTTACAAAGGAAATATTTTCCAAAAATTACAGGGAAATTCTATCATGTCACATATGACATATCTGATGATCTTGCCAAGTCCCATGCCTTGGGAAGCAAGAAAACATCCTCAAAACCCTCCATAACCATTCTGTCCATATTTGAAGTTTGAGCAACTCTACATTGCCAAATTTGTCCAAATGCTCGCAAATTTGGTGCACATGCTAGAAATGCCTAATAAGGCATCTAGACCAAATGGCACAAGATTTGGAATAGAGCAACTTGATCAGAACACCCCAAAACCCTTCCTGTTCAAATGCAAATTTGAACAACTTTACATTACCAACTTTTTACCTGGAGCTTCAAACTTTATGGGCATGATCAATACCCCAAATGATGAAACTACACCAAGTGGTGCATCAAGGGGAGATGATTAGCTTGACTCAAACAAGATGAAGCCATTTCTGTTGATTTCTAGGGCTCGCCAAAGTTACATTGGCTAGTTTCTTCAAATGAGCCCAAATTTGGTGAAGCACCCTATTTTCACATGTCATTCCATCCTGTTAAGTGTCATGGCAAGTGGAGATCATTTGCTTGACCAAACACTGATCAAACACCTTCTGGCTTTTTACTAAAACCCTCTTCTTGATTACTTTTACCTTTTACCTTGGCCTCAACTTTCTACCACACGTTCATCTGGTTACTAGCTACCTCCAGTAACTTCCCCAAGACCCCGGCTCCATGATTGAGGGGTAAAAACCCTAGTTCACCCTGCTGGACATCCATTTCTTACCAAGTCACCAGCTTCCTCTCTCTCTCTCTCAGCATCTCCAGAGCATCCAAAGCTTCTACCGTAGTGCTTGCATCACCCTGGACCCCCCAGACACGGTGGACGCGTCCAGAGGCCCAATGGCATGCCGTGCCATGCGATAAGGGCGGTCTAGAGCGCGCTACAGTGCGCCCACGCACTGTAGCCTCGGCCAATCGGCTGCCCCCGACAGCCTCGGGCTCCCCCCTCGCGCGAGTCGATGCCCCTCGACGTCCGCAACCACCCCGGCGCTGTCCCCCCTCCTCCTGCGCCCTCCAGTGGCCGTCGCCACACGCGCAACGGCCGTCCGCAGCGTCAACTCCTCGGGCTCACACGCGCGCACGGTCTGGAAGCCTCCCCGCTCCTCCTCTCTCCTCAAATGGACGTAGGGCTCGTCCAGCAACGCCGTAGACTCGCCCCCATCGCCTCCCATGCGCTGTAGCGTCGAGCAGGAGCTCGCCGGCGCACAGGTCCACGGGACCCCGCCGTTCTCCTATAAATAGGACCCCCCCCCAAGCCTCTCCAACGGCACCAGTAGCCTCCACACCCTCACAGCAACGCGCCAGCACCACCCGTTCTTCCCCAGGAAGCTCCAGTGCTCGGGATCGACCGGAGCTCCGCCGCGTCGGGCCGCCGGTGATCTCGCAGTACGGGCCTCCTCCGCCCCTCCTTTGGCTCGATCCAGAACCACCATGCGCCATTGATACTTTCCCCTTGTTTTCCCCTCTCTGTGGCAGTCGGAATCAGCCGGAGCGACGACTTCTCGACGACCCTCCGCCGTCCCACCTCGCCGCCGGCGAACCCGACCTCCCCGGCGTGCCGCACCACCACCACTACCTCCGCAACTCGACGCTGAGTCCGTTCCTGCCCTCCGTTGCCGTCGCCGTGGCCGGAATCAACGCCGGTGAGCTCGCCGTCGCCGTGGCCGTGAGGTTGGAGATGACAGGCGGGCCCCGCCTGTCATCCTCACCCCTCTCTCCCTCTCCTCACAGCCGCTGACCGCCGGGCCCCGCCCGTCAGGTTTGAAAACCTGACGTGCGCGCGCTGGCGCCCGAGCGGCCGGGCTGGATGCCCTGGGCCGTGCACTGTGGCCCCTCTGGCCCAGTAGCACAGGGGCATTTCTTTTTATTCTTTCTGTAATTGTTTCAAACATTTTTACAGAAATGAATATTGGTCCAAATGAAATAATTCCAACTCCTAAATTCTTGTAATATTCCAACCTATTTAATGGTGTCACTTTCACACATATCCATGAAACTTTTCTGTTCTGTTCAAATTTAAATTCAAATTTGAGCAAATAAACTCCTGTTCTAAAATCATTAGATTCCATTCTGTTACTCCAAAACTCCAACTAAGAATTTTCCCCATCTTAGAAATCCATCTAGTATTTAACAAAAATAAGTTGACATTTTCTTGAGCACTTTGATTTTTCTGTTTTATTTGTGGTCTTATTTTTCCGTTGTTATTATGCGACGTATAGATACCGTATTTGACGAAGTTGCTGAAGAAGGAGAAGGAGAAGGATTTGAAGACTTTGAAGACCAAGCCAATCCAGGCAAGCAGCCCTTTGACCATGATACACTTGTCCTTCGGAACCCGTTTGTTTCCGATGCATGATGATAGGGTTACGGTGGTGACCTAGTTGAAACCACCACATGATGCATGCCTTGATCTTGATCTTGCTATGTGCTAGATGACATGCAAATAGTAAGTAGTGATGCTTAGTGATGCATGTGTGATTTGAACCTTCGTGGTTGAAATCTTTGCATGAACCCATCGGGTGCCCCTAATGCCCGAGGGTGATGTTGAGTTAGGTCATCACTTAAAGAAGAAGTGATGTGCCGGTAAATCTTGTGCATGGGTGAAATAATGGATTAGATTTATGTGTGACTACCGTCCCAACCAAACATGTGCAACCACACTACCCCTTATGGGACGGGGCTTTATTGATTACTTAGGTCGATACTAGCATGGTGCCCGCATTACTAGTGACGGGAAGGCTTGAGGTCTTTCCCGGGACGGGGTCGTGCTTGGATAGACGGCCATGACTGTTTTTACAGGGCACCGGACACACCGTTGGTCCCTTCGGGTACGCGTGACATTGAAATTAGGGCAAGTCCCGTGATCTATTGGTTGTACTCGAGGGCCGTGTACCAACGAGTGGACTCTATGTTAGTGTCGTCTAAGGAAAGATAATGACCGGGTGCTTCCCCCGAGTACTTGAGGTACTGCGGGATCGTGGATGACACGAAAGCTTCTCGGATCTTGTGCGTAAAGTGCGCAACCTCTGCAGAGTGTAAAACTATTCGAATAGCCGTGTCCACGGTCATGGACAGTTGGGTGGTGCTACTTAAACTATGTCCAGAATTTTACTTCATCGGTGAAAGTGTGTGTGTGATGAGTCAAGGTGGTGACTTGACTCGATAAATTGAATCATATTCATGTTGATATCTGTAACCTGTCTTCCAGGTTACGCGAGTTTATTGATGCATAATATTGATGGTAGAATATTTATTCTAGCCCATTGCTAGATTGCTCATTATTGTTCAAATTGCATTATTACTTTGAACCACATCATGGGTTGCTTGCGAGTACATTCAAAGTACTCATTGGCTTGCCACTGGTTATTTAATTGGCCAGGCATGGAGGAACAGGAATATGATGAAGAGTTCTTTGGAGACGAACATGCGAACTAGGACGCTATCCCAGTCAGAATGCCTATAGGGTTAAGGCAGATGGCATGGGTTCTACCTATTATCGAAGACTTCCGCTATTTGAGTTATTTGCTATTCAGCCCGTGAGGCTTTATCTATGTAAGACTTGGCCATAATGGCCATAATTTGTGTAAGACGATATGTATGGATGTAAGACTCTTGTTATTCAGCTTCTGTGTGTTCAGTGAGCATTGATCTCTGGGATCACTGTACACGTGCATTCGGTGATCTCGACTTCTAAGTCGGGGTCCCCACAGAACTGGTATCAGAGCCATCCTGACTGTAGGAAGCCTTAGTTAGCATGGGCGTTAGTTAGATGAGACCCCTTTTTCAAAAACCTTCTGAACCTCTCTTCTTTTCTAAACCTGATATTTCATCAGCTTATTAACCCCTCCTATTCCACCTTTGTAGATGGCCGCTGTACCCGAAGAGCACATGACCACTGGGTTTCCCTTACTTCTCGAGGATAGCCTCCAGGAGTGTCAGTTCCACCGAGCGCCCATCCTCACCTACCTTGAGCATTGGGTTAGCGACACTGAGGTGGAGTACCATGTGGAAGTGATCGTGAAGGAAAACGATCCTCCCACAAGTTGGTTCTTCGAGGGACCCCAGATGGCAACACTACCTCTCGCTGTCGAGGCTGCTGCACTCAAGGCACTAACCCGTCTCCGCGAGCTTCTTCCGGAGATGGCAGCCAAGATGACAACTCGCTTCTTACCTTACCGGAAGGAAGGTGACGAGGAAAGCAGCGCACTAGCCCTCCACTGAAGGAAGGACTCTCGCTTCGGTTCCAGACCTACTTCAGTCTATGTGCCGACATCTTGGCACAAGACTTGGCCTCGGAAACAATAAAGCTTCGAGAAGAACTTCACAAGACTAAGGCACTTCTTCGTCGAGCTCAAGAGAAGACAAATAGGATCAAGAAGGAAGGAGCACCTTCTGGACAGTCCGCTATCATATATCGAGGCGGAAGACCCTCCGAGGATGTATCTTCCAAGAATGAAGAACCACCTCGGCGACGCCGGATGACGGCAAGGGAATATCGTAAGCTTTTCCCAGCACCACCGACGAAGCACCGTCGTATCCAACTCCTCCACTCCCCCACACCCTCAAGTGACAAGGGGGCCCAGACAGATGAAGACAAGGAGGAAGCCCCAGAAGAGCCGGAATACGCGACCGAGCATTCCGCCACTTAGGCATTATTCGCTACTCGGATATGCCAGTTGTGACCTCTACGGTAGGATAGGTCGTGTAACCCCTATGCGTAGTCGAGTCCTTGTATGGTTCATATGAAACCATCTAGTGTTTGCTTTTGTTGTGTTTGGATGTATGTCGTATTCTTCCTTCGGCCCTTGCATGATTTGATTAGTGTCACACCCACCCCCTTACTAGGCACCCATCTATCTTGCTTTCCCTCTTACAAGTCATGAGACCTTTTACCGCTCCAACAGGATGCCTGTTGTAACTCGTACTGGTACCTCTACCCAGCAGCCTGAAGCCGGAGCATCCGCTCAGTCAGAGGCAGGCCACGACCAAACCAACGACAAAGCTCCACCACCACCACCTCCTCCAAACATGGACATGGCTCAGCTTCTCCAAGCCTTCCGAGAGGAACGCCAAGCCAACACTGCAGCTTTTCAGCTGATTGCTCAAGCTGTCACCAACAACCGCCAGCCGGCGGGGAATGGCAATGGACGTTCCACGTTGGCAGAGTTCAAGAAGCATGCACCGCCAACCTTTAGCGAGACTGCTGAACCCCTGGATGCAGACGACTGGATCCGCTCCATTGAGGAAATACTGGAACTAGTCGGATGCACCGAAGACCGCGAGAAGGTGGCTTATGCAGCCCACTGCCTCGGGAGGACTGCTAGAGCTTGGTGGGATGGATTCAAGGTCATGCATGCTGAACAAGACATCACTTGGGTAAACTTCAAGGCAGAATTCCGCAAGGCCCACATTCCTTCCGGAATCATGGCTATCAAAAAGCGTGAGTTCCGAGCCCTGAAGCAAGGAAGTGGCACTGTCAAGGAGTACATGCAGAAGTTCAGTGTTCTATCAAGTTATGCCCCTGAAGATGTCAGCACTGATGCTGCAAAGAGGAAGCGCTTCATGGAAGGCCTCAATCAGACTCTGCAATACTCGCTTGTCGTGTGCGACTGCCCATCCTTCCCTGACCTGGTGAACAAAGCACTTATGCTTGAAGACAAGCGGCGTGCTTTGGAAGACACTCGCAAGCGCAAGATGGTCAGTAAGGGAAGTTCCAGCAACCAGAAGCCTCGTCCGTGGCAGTCAGCCCCGGCCAAGCCAACCTATTAGCAACCAAGAGCTCCTGCACCTCGCACCAACCCTCAGCCTCAGCAGTATGCCAACCCAAGGCCAGCCTTCAACCCCAATACCAGTGGTGGCAACAAGATCAACAATCCAAACCAAGTCACTTGCTTTGGATGTGGTCAGTCCGGACACATCTCAAGGGTGTGCCCCAACAAGAAGCCTGATGCCCCGCGCCCCAATGCGCAGAACCAGGGACAAGGCCACGGGATGCCACCAAGGAACCCAGCTCCTCGCAATCCACCTAACCATGGGAAGGGGCGTGTGAATCACGTCACTGCTGAAGAAGCCCAGGAAGACCCGGACGTCGTGCTGGGTACGTTCCTTGTCAACTCAGCACGTGCAACTGTCTTGTTTGATTCTGGAGCAACGCATTCATTTGTCACTCAAAGATTTGCATTAAAAAGTGGCATGACCCCTACACCCCTGAATAACCCTATGGTGGTACAAACCCCCGGAGCCGAGATGAGAGCCAAGATAGGGTGCAAAGGAGTCAGTATTACCATTAACGGTGTAGATTTCCTAGCAGACCTCATCGTCCTGAGATCACAAGGCTTGGATGTGATCCTAGGCATGAATTGGCTCAGCAAGCACCAAGGCTTGTTAGACTGTGCCAATCGGACAGTCACTGTGACCAATGACCAAGGAGTCGAAGTCAAGTTTGCTTCCAACTCCTCTTCCTCTCAAGCCGCTCAAGTCAACTGTCTGTCTGAAGTTGGGCTAGAGCAAGTACCGGTGGTATGTGAGTATCCTGATGTCTTTCCGGATGAGCTACCGGGAATGCCCCCTGACCGTGACATTGAGTTCATCATCGAGCTCGTGCCCGGAGCAGGACCCATCTATAAGAAGCCTTATAGAATGGGGACGGAAGAATTAGCTGAGTTGAATAAGCAGCTGGAAGAGCAGCTGAGGAAGGGATTCATCCGCCCAAGTGCCTCCCCTTGGGGATCTCCTGTTCTGTTTGTGGCAAAGAGGGACGGTACCATCCGCTATGCATTGACTATCGTTCCCTCAATGAAGTTACAATCAAGAACAATTATCCACTTCCCAAGATCGAAGATCTGTTTGATCAGCTCAGCGGAGCCAAGGTGTTCTCCAAGATCGACCTTAGATCTGGGTACTACCAGCTGAAGATCAGACCCCAAGATATTCCGAAGACGGCATTCGTAAACAGATATGGCCTGTACGAGTGCACGGTCATGTCCTTTGGGTTAACCAATGCTCCAGCTTACTTCATGTATCTCATGAATAAAGTCTTCATGGAATATTTGGACAAGTTCGTTGTCGTCTTCATCGATGACATTCTTGTCTTGTCGAAGTCGGAGGAAGAGCACGAGCAGCATCTGAGGATGGTCCTAGACAAGCTTTGGGAGCACCAACTGTATGCCAAATTCAGCAAGTGTGAGTTCTGGCTGCATAAAGTTGGATTCTTAGGTCATGTCTTGACCGAGGAAGGATTATCAGTAGATCCCGCAAAGATCGAAGCTGTGACCCAATGGCAATCTCCAACGACCGTCAAGGAAGTCAGAAGCTTCCTCGGACTTGCGGGCTATTACCGCAAATTCGTGGAAGGATTCTCTAGCATTGCACGGCCAATGACTCAGCTCCTCAAGAAGGACAAGAAGTTCGAGTGGACGCCAAAATGCGAAGAGAGCTTCCAAGAGCTCAAGAAGAGATTGACCACCGCCCCAGTTCTGGCAACACCTGATATTCACAAGGAGTTCGTGATATATTGTGATGCCTCTCGAACCGGATTAGGAAGCGTTCTGATGCAAGAAGGCCGAGTCATAGCATACCTCTCCAGGCAGCTGTGACCTCATGAGGAGAACTACGCTACTCACGATCTTGAGTTAGCGGAAGTAGTTCATGCCTTGAAGACATGGCGGCATTACCTCCTAGGGAAACGGTGTGAGATCTACACAGACCACAAAAGTTTGAAGTACATTTTCACCCAAAAGGAATTGAACATGAGGCAGCGAAGATGGTTGGAACTCATCAAAGACTATGACCTCAGTGTTCAATATCACCCCGGGAAGGCTAACGTGGTGGCCGATGCCTTAAGCAGGAAGGCTTGCTCTATGAATGCCGTTATTCAAGAAAGGCAGCCAGCCTTGTTTAAGGAACTCGAAAAATTCAGTTTGGAATTGGTCACCCCTGGATTTCTGGATCATTTGGAAGTCAGACCGACCCTGATGGACGAAGTCAAGAAGGCACAAGATGGACACGCAAGCATTGAAGGCATCAAGAAGAAGATGAAGCTAGGCAAGGCCCCAGGATTCTCCGAAGATGAGCACAGGATTGTTTGGTACAAAGGCCGCATCTGCGTACCAAACAACACAGAGCTGAAGAACCTGATTCTGCAAGAAGCCCACGACACTCCGTATTCCATCCACCCCGGAGGAACCAAGATGTATCAAGACTTGAAGGCACGATTCTGGTGGCACGGGATGAAAAGAGAGATTTCAACCTATGTTGCAAAGTGTGATGTGTGCCAAAGGGTCAAGGCTGAATATCAGCGACCTGCTGGATTGCTTCAACCACTCAAAGTTCCTGAGTGGAAGTGGGATAAAGTCGGAATGGACTTCATCACTGGATTACCAAGGTCGAATAAAGGACATGACTATCTGGGTCATAGTCGATCATTTGACCAAGGTGGCCCATTTCATTCCTGTCAAGACCACTTATGATGGCAACCGGCTGGCAGCTCTCTACATCGACAGAATCATAAGTCTTCACGGTGTTCCCAAGGAGATTGTGTCAGATTGAGGAACCCAGTTCGCCTCAAGGTTCTGTAAGAAGTTCCAAGAAGCCTTGGGAACCAAGTTATCTTTCAGCACGGCTTTCCACCCACAGACCGGAGGTCAGACAGAACGAGTCAATCAGATTCTCGAAGATATGCTCCGAGCTTGTGTCTTGGCATATGGAGCCAAGTGGGAAGATTGTCTCCCTTTTGCCGAGTTCTCCTATAACAACAGTTACCAGTCGAGCCTTCAGATGGCACCATTTGAGGTGTTGTACGGACGCAGGTTCCGCACACCCCTCAACTGGTCAGAGACTGGAGAAGGACTAGTCTTTGGACCGGATATTCTCCGCGCAGCAGAAGAGCAAGTCCAACTAGTCAGAGAGCGTTTGAAGGCAGCCAAGTCAAGGCAAAAGAGTTATGCTGACACTCACCGTCGGAACATGAGCTTCCATGTCGGGGACCATGTGTACCTGCGGGTAACTCCTCTGAAGGGAACCAGGCGTTTCCACGTCAAGGGGAAGCTCGCACCAAGGTTCATCGGACCCTTTGAGATCACTGCACGACGAGGAGAAGTGGCTTACCAGTTGGAACTACCACCTGAGCTATCCGATGTACACAATGTATTCCATGTGTCACAACTCCGGAAATGTCTCCAAGTTCCAGACAAGCCTAATCTCTACAAGGATGTTGATCACCAAGCCATTGATCTACAACCTGATTTGACCTACCGCGAGAAGCCCATTCGCATCCTGGACGAAGCAGAACGACGGACGCGAAGCCGTACCATCAAGTACTTCAAGGTCCAGTGGAGCAACCACACCGAAGCAGAAGCAACCTGGGAATGTGAAGACTATCTTAGATCCGAGTTTCCCGATCTCTTTTAAGACCTAGTTTAGGAATCTCGGGGACGAGATTCTTGTAAGGGGGCTAGGTCTGTCACACCCTGCATTTTGTAACATGTTATTTGCATCAATGTAGCATGAAAATTTGGACCAACAAAATTTTTTAGCATCATTTGTCTTTTATTTGGAGTTGAGTTTTTCTTCATGTGCTCATTAAAGTCAACTATTACCTCTTGTAGAGTTCATCTCCATCCCCAAAACTTCTGCCCAATGATCATGCCAAGTGTTATATAGAAATATAGTATTTTCTTACAAAATTAATTTGGCCAAAATGCATTTTATAAATTTAGTTTTCCAAAAACCCCTGAATTGAGATTTGCACTGCAAGTGCTTGATTTAGGGTGAGAAAATTATTTCAAAGGGAACATTTGAAACCTAGTAGTCATTGGACTCCTAGAAACCACAAAAGTATAATTTTAAAAGTTATTTTCCTATTTTATTTAAAAGCTTTTTCTTAAGGCCAGAAATGGTCTTTAATAGGGAAAAATTATTTAACTATTTCAAAAATATTTGCCAAAATTCAGGGAGACTCAGAGGACATATATTGTCCATATATAAGAGTTTCAAAACTTGGTCATGTTCAAAATAATGGGCTAATCCCTCTAAAACCCTTTCTGGATATTTCAAGCTTTTGAAATATTTACAAAGGAAATATTTTCCAAAAATTACAGGGAAATTCTATCATGTCACATATGACATATCTGATGATCTTGCCAAGTCCCATGCCTTGGGAAGCAAGAAAACATCCTCAAAACCCTCCATAACCATTATGTCCATATTTGAAGTTTGAGCAAATCTACATTGCCAAACTTGTCCAAATACTCTCAAATTTGGTGCACAAGCTAGAAATGCCTAATAAGGCATCTAGACCAAATGGCACAAGATTTGGAATAGAGCAACTTGATCAGAACACCCCAAAACCCTTCCTGTTCAAATGCAAATTTGAACAACTTTACATTACCAACTTTATACCTGGAGCTTCAAACTTTTTGGGCATGATCAATACCCCAAATGATGAAACTACACCAAGTGGTGCATCAAGGGGAGATGATTAGCTTGACTCAAACAAGATGAAGCCATTTATGTTGATTTCTAGGGCTCACCAAAGTTACATTGGCTAGTTTCTTCAAATGAGCCCAAATATGGTGAAGCACCCTATTTTCACATGTCATTCTATCCTGTTAAGTGTCATGGCAAGTGGAGATCATTTGCTTGACCAAACACTGATCAAACACCTTCTGGCTTTTTACTAAAACCCTCTTCTTGATCACTTTTACCTTTTACCTTGGCCTCAACTTTCTACCACACGTTCATCTGGTTACTAGCTACCTCCAGTAACTTCCCCAAGACCCCAGCTCCATGATTGAGGGGTAAAAACCCTAGTTCACCCTGCTGGACATCCATTTCTTACCAACTCACCAGTTTCCTCTCTCTCTCAGCATCTCCAGAGCATCCAAATCTTCTATCGTAGTGCTTGCATCACCCTGGACCCCCCAGACACGGTGGACGCGTCCAGAGGCCCAATGGCATGCCATGGCATGCGATAAGGGCGCTCCAGAGCGTGCTACAGTGCGCCCACGCACTGTAGCCTCGGCCAATCGTCTGCCCCCGACAGCCTCGGGCTCTCCCCTCGCGCCAGTCGATGCCCCTCAACGTCCGCAACCACCCCGGCGCTGTCCCCCCTCCTCCTGCGCCCTTCAGTGGCCGTCGCCACACGCGCACCGGCCGTCCGCAGCGTCCACTCCTCGGGCTCGCACGCGCGCACGGTCTGGAAGCCTCCCCGCTCCTCCTCTCTCCTCAAATGGACGTAGGGCTCGTCCAGCAACGCCGTAGACTCGCCCCCGTCGCCTCCCGTGCGCTGTAGCGTCGAGCAGGAGCTCGCCGGCGCACAGGTCCACGGGACCCCGCCGTTCTCCTATAAATAGGACCCCCCGAGCCTCTCCAACGGCACCAGCAGCCTCCACACCCTCACAGCAACGCGCCAGCACCACCCGTTCTTCCCCAGGAAGCTCCAGTGCTTGGGATCGACCGGAGCTCCGCCGCGTCGGGCCACCGGTGATCTCGCAGTACGGGCCTCCTCCGCCCCTCCTTTGGCTCGATCCAGAACCACCATGCGCCACTGATACTTTTCCCTTGTTTTCCCCTCTCTGTGGCAGTCGGAATCGGCCGGAGCGACGACTTCCCGACGACCCTCCGCCGTCCCACCTCGCCGCCGGCGAACCCGACCTCCCCGGCGTGACGCACCACCACCACTACCTCCGCAACTCGACGCTGAGTCCGTTCCCGCCCTCCGTTGCCATCGCCGTGGCTGGATTCAACGCCGGTGAGCTCGCCGTCGCCGTGGCCGTGAGGTTGGAGATGACAGGTGGGCCCCGCCTGTCATCCTCACCCCTCTCTCCCTCTCCTCACAGCCGCTGACCGCCGGGGCCCGCCCGTCAGGTTTGAAAACCTGACGTGCGCGCGCTGGCGCCCGAGCGGCCGGGCTGGATGCCCTGGGCCGTGCACTGTGGCCCCTCTGGCCCAGTAGCACAGGGGCATTTCTTTTTATTCTTTCTGTAATTGTTTCAAACATTTTTACGGAAATGAATATTGGTCCAAATGAAATAATTCCAACTCCTAAATTCTTGTAATATTCCAACCTATTTAATGGTGTCACTTTCACACATATCCATGAAACTTTTCTGTTCTGTTCAAATTTAAATTCAAATTTTGAGCAAATAAACTCCTGTTCTAAAATCATTAGATTCCATTCTGTTACTCCAAAACTCCAACTAAGAATTTTCCCCATCTTAGAAATCCCTCTAGTATTTAAAAAAATAAGTTGACATTTTTCTGAGCACTTTGATTTTTCTGTTTTATTTGTGGTCTTATTTTTCTGTTGTTATTATGCGACGTATAGATACCGTATTTGACGAAGTTGCTGAAGAAGGAGAAGGAGAAGGATTTGAAGACTTTGAAGACCAAGCCAATCCAGGCAAGCAGCCCTTTGACCATGATACACTTGTCCTTCGGAACCCGTATGTTTCCGATGCATGATGATAGGGTTACGGTGGTGACCTAGTTGAAACCACCACATGATGCATGCCTTGATCTTGATCTTGCTATGTGCTAGATGACATGCAAATAGTAAGTAGTGATGCTTAGTGATGCATGTGTGATTTGAACCTTCGTGGTTGAAATCTTTGCATGAACCCATCGGGTGCCCCTAATGCCCGAGGGTGATGTTGAGTTAGGTCATCACTTAAGGAAGAAGTGATGTGCCGGTAAATCTTGTGCATGGGTGAAATAATGGATTAGATTTATGTGTGACTACCGTCCCAACCAAACATGTGCAACCACACTACCCCTTATGGGACGGGGCTTTATTGATTACTTAGGTCGATACTAGCATGGTGCCCGCATTACTAGTGACGGGAAGGCTTGAGGTCTTTCCCGGGACGGGGTCGTGCTTGGATAAACGGCCATGACTGTTTTTACAGGGCACCGGACACACCGTTGGTCCCTTCGGGTACGCGTGGCATTGAAATTAGGGCAAGTCCTGTGATCTATTGGTTGTACTCGAGGGCCGTGTACCAACGAGTGGACTCTATGTTAGTGTCGTCTAAGGAAAGATAATGACTGGGTGCTTCCCCCGAGTACTTGAGGTACTGCGGGATCGTGGATGACACGAAAGCTTCTCGGATCTTGTGGGTAAAGTGTGCAACCTCTGCAGAGTGTAAAACTTTCGAATAGTCGTGTCCACGGTCATGGACAGTTGGGTGGTGCTACTTAAACTATGTCCAGAATTTTACTTCATCGGTGAAAGTGTGTGTGTGATGAGTCAAGGTGGTGACTTGACTCGATAAATTGAATCATATTCATGTTGATATCGGTAACCTGTCTTCGAGGTTACGCGAGTTTATTGATGCATAATCTTGATGGTAGAATATTTATTCTAGCCCATTGCTAGATTGCTCATTATTGTTCAAATTGCATTGTTACTTTGAACCACATCATGGGTTGCTTGCGAGTACATTCAAAGTACTCATTGGCTTGCCACTGGTTATTTAATTGGCCAGGCATGGAGGAACAGGAATATGATGAAGAGTTCTTTGGAGACGAACATGCGAACTAGGACGCTATCCCAGTCAGAATGCCTGTAGGGTTAAGGCAGATGGCATGGGTTCTACCTATTATCGAAGACTTCCGCTATTTGAGTTATTTGCTATTCAGCCCGTGAGGCTTTATCTATGTAAGACTTGGCCATAATGGCCATAATTTGTGTAAGACGATATGTATGGATGTAAGACTCTTCTTATTCAGCTTCTGTGTGTTCAGTGAGCATTGATCTCTGGGATCACTGTACACGTGCATTCGGTGATCTCGACTTCTATGGATCTATATGGTGTAGCTTGTTGCTATTGATCCATGCCTCCTATGGAGTTGCTCCAATGGAGTTGTTTGCTGTAGGATATGTCTACTTCATGTCCATACTTCTTGTCATGATGTTTGGGTGTTGTAGAGTATATATTTCTTGCTCCAAAGTTGCTATGTCGCTGTTAATTTCAGGTTTGCTTTGTATCTTATTTCGAGGGTATGTGTTGAACCGTTGCTCCGTTTTGAGCGTGCCCTATATGAAACTTGTGTGATTTTGCATGTAGAATCATAATATCATGTTGTTAACATGTTTGGAGTGTTTTTGCTTTATGTTTAGGTGCATCTTGCACCGTTGCCATGCTTGTCTTGTTTTGCTCATATCTTCTAGACCGTAGCTCCGAATTAAACAAACTTTATATGAAACTTGACTAGAATTTCGTGTAGATCATCATGGTGCATGTTAACTTTCTGTTTAACAACTTTAACTTAAGGTTTGTTCAGATCTGGACCATTTTCAAAATATGCACATGAGGACTTACCGGATTTGATATATGTTGATTCCGGCCTCATTTAAACTTGTGGTTTTGTGTTGTTCTTGTGTACTTCATCCCTTGCCATGAAATGCATCATACTTGCATCATGTTGATTGTGCATTGCACTTTGTTTGATATCGTGCCATGTTGTGTTTGTGTGTTGAGTAGAGCCGAAAGCCGAGACCGAGAACGAGGTTACTACCAAGGTTGAGTACAAGGAGCCGTCTTACGATCCCATCGACGACTCGACAGGCAAGATGACCTGACCCAGATATCATTACTATCTTTGCCTATTGCTAGATGTCTCACTCTTTAGCTTATTGCCTCGATGCCCATGTTTGTTTGTCAGCCTCCTATTGTAACCATGAATCTGTCTAACCACCCAACCCAGCAAACCTTTGTTTGGCTACGTAAGCTTCGCTCAGCCCCTCTTATAGCATTGTTAGTTGCAGGAGAAGATTTGAAAATTCTTGCTTCATGTTGAAGTTATGGTTGGGATATCACACAATATAATATGTTAACCAAATCATCTATATATTGGTAATGGGTGGAAGGCTAAGCCTCTTGCTTGGTGTTTTGTTCCACTAATGCCACCCTAGGAACCGTATAAACCGGTGTTATGTTCCTTGATTATGCGTCCCTAACACGGTTGGGGTTTATGGGCCCCCCTTGATAACCCGCTTAGCGCTAAAGCTTTTCCAGCAAGGCCCGGCATTGGTTTTACATTTGCCTAATAACTAAAACTTGCATAGGGCATTGCAAACCCGAGTTCTTAATCAACAACCCGGTCCAGTGCTCCACATGACCGTTGGTCCAAACTGGGGGTTATGCGGGGCCGCCTTGGGGAAACCCGAGGTATCTGGTATTACCTATATGATGACCCATCCGGTCGTGGCCTGAGACTAGATACGCGCGGCTACTGTCAGGGTGTCGGCACGCCAGAGGTCTTGCTGGATTAGTTTTACCTATGTCGGAATATCTTGAGCACGGGATTCTGAGAATACTCGGGCCTTCCCACCTTGGAGTTGCGACTTCGCAAATCGTGAGCTTGTGATGGGCTAAGTTTGGACACCCCTGCAGGGTTTTGAACTTTCGAAAGCCGTGCCCGCGGTTATGTGGCAGATGGGAATTTGTTAATATCCGGTTGTAGAAAACTTGACACCATGTTCAGAACACACTACCAGCGTGAGTAACCGTGACAGTCATTTTCCGAAAGGGGTTCGGGAAGTGAACACGGTGGGGTTATGTTTGACGTGCTTAGATATGATCACTTCGTGATCACTTTGACGCTCGTGACACTTCTCTTCTCGCTCTAAACACGTAAGCTAGTGCTAGTGCAGCTGCAACCTTTATTTATCTTCAGCTTCGTTCCACACCCAAGGCTTAGATAGTTTTGCTACCCGGGAACGGGATTGCTGAGTCCTCCGTGGCTCACAGATTCTACACAACACCAGATGCAGGTACTATGGTGAACTACACAGGTGACGGCACGGAGCTGTACAGGGAGTTCGATGAAGAACGTAGTCGATACTATGTGCACTATCCCGATGATCTGTAGTGGCTTCTACTAGGGGCGATTCGGACCTTGTGGCTTTATTTATTTGGTATCTTTCATTTGGATCTTCGTCCGTAGTCGGACTGTGATGTTATTTGGATGATGATTTGCTTATGTAATGTATTGTGTGACATGGCGAGTGTAAGCCAACTATCCTTTTGCAATTTCATCCCTATTTTTACATGAGTCGTGCAAAGATACCATACCTGAGATCATTCTAGTATGAGCTTATACCTTTAAGTCATGCCTCGACACGTAGGAGGTATAATCTCATATTGGGCATTACAAGTTGGTATCAGAGCCTTCTCCGACCTAGAAGCCCCCACTGATTGATCGAATCGTTGACGGTTGAGTCTAGGCACACACTTGAAAAAGTTTTGAGTCCTATATATATATAGGAGAGTAGGATTTCTTTTGCTCCTCATCTCTTTTCACTCTGGTGAGGACTTCTGACGATTACTTATCTCTTCTACTCTAAAAAATTCACCAAATATTTTTTTAGGATCACGCGAGTATTGTTTGGATTGTTCCGATGTCTTTGTGACGAGAACATTGTTCTCGATGCCTCCTGTCATTTAGGGGTTGTGGCAGTGTACGGGGGAGTTGAGCTCCGAGGTGTTGACGTCACAAATATATCGCAGGAGTTCTGGAATACTTAAGAGGGCTGACATCGAAAACTCTCCTATGCGGTTAGTGGCAAGATAACCCCGGCATCACCCAGTATTGGGGAGGTAGTTCGGGAGTATTGTCATAGCTTGTATAGTAGATGCGTTTCGAAGGTCCGAGGTAAACGGTTTCCGGAAATAACTGGTTATGTGTTGAAGGATGGATACAGCTGGATGTAGGATTAGAGTTGAGTGCGCGATGCTTCCCCTGTATCCCCAACACCTGATTGCATAACTGGAAACTTTCGAAAATTAATAGGTGGGTTCATCTAGTAGTTCATAGGCATTCTTCCAACGAATGCACGATATGGAGTTCGGGGTTCTACATTGATTGAAGTAGTTTTATGGGCGTTGTTCCGATCGGGAGTTGCATCTTAAAGGGTCCTTGGCTATGGTGATCCAGGGTTTGCAAAACCCTTTTGTAACACGTTCCATAAGCTTTCAGCACAAATATGTCGAACGAAGCTTCTATCTTGTATTTGTTCTATCTGCACCTTGTTGTTTTTATTTACCTTTTGTTCTCCCAAGTGGCTTCTCGTGAAGATTGTTGTTACCATTAAACTGTGGATTACATTCGTTCATCTTGTTTGTATGTTCTTGTGAAGACTTATGTTGCAATTTCTAGCCGTTGATTTAGCTTATATATTCACTCAATCAATGGCTAATAGTTGTCATCTCATTCAGGATGGCTCCTAAAAGGGTTCCCAACGCTAACCCAGAGGGTGAAGAAGTTCCTGATCATCCTCCTTCCCCTCCTCCTCCGTCTGAGGCCTGGACAGGAATTATGCAAGTGACAAACCAGAACACCTAGATGCTTATGCAAATGATGCAGAACATTCAAGCAAATCAAGCAATTCAAGGTGGTCATGGGAACCAAGGCCAAGGCAATTTGTTCAACCAACCTCACTTTGCTACACTCAACTAGTTCCTGGCAAACCAACCGAAGGCATTCAGTTACTGTGTGGACCCTCTAGATGCTGAAGACTGGATAACAGATATCAAGAAGCATTTCGAGTGCAGTAACGTGAGACCTGAGGACTATGTGAAGTTTGCCGCCTTCCAACTCAAAGACCAAGCCACTGATTGGTGGCAGCAGTACAAAGATTCTAGAGAAGGGCGTGAAATCTCGTGGGCTGACTTCTGCAAGGATTTTCGCTCTCACCACATTCCAACTAGTGTGATCGAAGGTATGCGTGAGCAATTCCGCAACCTGAAGCAAGGCACCATGTCTATTTATCAATACAATGTCAAGTTCCAGAACCTTGCCCGCTATGCCAAGCAAGACATCCCAGATGCCAAGAGCAAGATTTATCAGTTCCGTGGTGGTCTAAAGGATGAACTCCAACTAGCTCTCACCTTGTTTGAGCCGGATGAATTTGATCAATTCTATAACATGGCACTTAAGCAAGAGGCAGCCGAGCTCAAGATGGAAGCTTCCAAAAAGAGGATCAGAGATGTTGTTCACTCCTCCTCTTCTTCCCAAGTGGTTGCAAAGCAGCAGAAGTTTTGGCTTCCACCTCCTCCAGTGATCCAACCTTTCAACAACAACAAGCATTCTAGCGGCCGTGGTTTCTCCCACCCACCCAACCCAAGCAATCAGTCCAAGACTCAGTTTCAAGCTTCAAAGTCAAGTGCTCCTTAGCACCGTCCTCTCTCAGAAGTGACTTGCAACAAGTGTGGCCAGAAGGGTCACTGTGCTAACAAGTGTACTCAAAGGCGCCTTCCGCCTCCTCCACCTGCCAATACTGCTATTGTCAAGCACAATCCCAAGTCAGCAAGAGTGAATCTGATGAATGCAACTCAAGCAGAGAATTCTTCAGATGTGATACTTGGTAATCTTCCAGTCAACCTTAAACCTGCCAAAGTCTTGTTTGATTCGGGTGTATCATGCTCTTTCATGTCTCAATCTTTTGCTGCGAAGCACAATGTTTACATCAATAGTTTTCCAAGGGAGTTATCAGTTGTTTCTCCGGGAAAACTAATGCATTCTAGTGTGTATGCTCCGGACGTATCTATTCGTATGGGTGATTACCGCTTTCTGGCTTCTCCGATTGTTCTCGGCAACTCCAACATTGATCTTATTCTTGGGATGGATTGGCTTTCCCAGCATGATGCTCACATTGATTGTGCAAATAAGGAAGTCAAGCTTACTCATCCTGACGAAGACGTGATTATCTTCACCTCTCGAGATAACACAATCAGGCTATTCTCTCTCAATGACAAGGGCGAGATTAATGCCATCTCTCAAATTCCGGTGGTCAATGAATATGAAGATGTTTTCCCTGAAGAGCTTCCAGGCTTGCCTCCGCATCGTCAAGTTGCATTCGTCATTGAACTCGAGCCCGGTACCGAGCCAGCCTGTCGGCGTCCGTACAAGCTTTCCCCCGAAGAGTTGAAGGAACTGAAGAGACAACTCGATGAGCACGAGCGTATGGGTCTAATCAGGCCTAACACTTCTTCTTGGGGCTGTGGTATTCTATTCGTCAAGAAGAAGGATGGCACGGAGCGCCTTTGCGTTGATTACCGGCCATTGAACAAGAAGACAATTAAGAACAAGTATCCGCTCCCCAACATCAATGAATTGTTCGAGCAGCTCAAAGGAGCAAAAGTGTTTTCAAAGCTAGATCTTCGGAAGGGTTATCACCAGATCTGTATCCGTGAAGAAGATATTCACAAGATTGCATTCAGAACAAGCTACGGCTCCGATGAATACACAGTCATGTCTTTTGGCCTCGCTAATGCTCCACCCACCTTCTCGAGGATGATGCACTAAATATTCAACCCCTACACCAATGAATTTGTGCTTGTCTATCTGGATGACATGTTGGTATTCTCCAAGAATGAAGAGGATCATGCCAAGCACCTCCGTTTGGTTCTCGACAGACTCCGTGAACACGAGTTCTATGCGAAGTTCTCCAAATGCGAATTCTAGCTCGATAAGGGCTTATATCTTGGCCATATCATCTCTGCTGAGGGTATTGCTGTCAACCCTGAGAGAGTTGAAGCGATTGTCAACTTGGAACCCCCGCAGAACGTCAAGCAACTCCGAAGCTTCCTTGGTCTTGCTAGCTATTGCAGAAGGGTCGTTGAGAACTTCTCCAAGATTGCCAAGCCTCTCTCCAACTTGCTGCAGAAGAATGTCAAGTACAACTGGTCTCCGGATTGTGATGTGGCATTCAAAACACTCAAAGAAAAGCTCATCTCTGCTCCGGTTCTTACTCGTCCGGATGAGTCCAAGCCCTACGAAGTATTCTGTGATGCTTCTCTTCAAGGACTTGGTGGTGTTCTAATGCAAGACAAGAAAATTGTGGCATACACTTCTCGTCAATTGAAGCCAAATGAGAAGAACTACCCCACACATGATCTCGAGCTAGCAGCAGTGGTACACGCCTTGATCACGTGGAGATACCTTCTGTTGGGCAGAAAAGTGGACATCTTCACCGATGACAAGAGCTTGAAGTACATCTTCACACAGCCGAACCTGAACCTTCGCCAGACTCGTTGGGTTGAGATGATCCAAGAGTATGATCCAAGCATCGAATACACACCTGGCAAGGCCAATGTCATTGCAGATGCCTTGAGCAGAAAGGAATATTGCAACAGTCTCCTTATCAAGCCGTTTCAGCCTGAGCTTTGTGATGCATTCAGGAAGCTCAACCTCCAAGTTGTTCCGCAAGGCTTTCTTGCAAATCTTCAAGTTGCTCCTACCTTGGAAGATCAGATCTGTGAGGCCCAGCTCAGTGATACTATGGTGTAGAAAGTGAAACATGGTATTGCAAAGGGTACTCCCAAATACAAGTGCTATCGCGTTGATGAGAAAGACACCTTGTTCTTTGAGGACAGACTTGTGTTTCCCAAGGGTGATCTCAGGAAGCTCATAATGAACGAAGCACATGACTCCCTCCTCTCGATTCATCCCGGAAGTTCCAAGATGTACCAAGACCTGAAGCAATCTTACTGGTGGACTCGCATGAAAAGGGAGATTGCCCAATTCGTGAATGAATGTGATGTCTGCAGAAGAGTGAAGACGGAGCATCAACGTCCAGCCGGTCTCCTCCAACCTCTTCCTATTCCCGAGTGGAAATTCGACCACATTGAAATGGATTTCATCACTAGGTTTCCCAAGTCCAAGAAGGGGAATGATGCTATCTTTGTTGTGATTGACAAGCTAACCAAAGTAGCTCACTTCCTTCCCGTCAAAGAATCCATCAATGCAGCTCAGCTGGCAGAGTTGTACACTTCCAGAATTGTGTCGTTACATGGCATTCCTCAAGTTATCTCCTCAGACCGTGGAAGTTTGTTCACATCCAAGTTCTGGGACTCCTTTCAGTCAGCCATGGGCACTAAGATCCGTTTCAGCACTGCGTTTCACCCTCAGACTAGTGGTCAAGTCGAAAGAGTGAACCAGATCCTCGAAGACATGCTCAGAGCTTGTGTCATCTCTTTTGGCATGAAGTGGGAAGATTGCCTTCCGTTGCCGAGTTCTCTTACAACAACAGTTTCCAAGCAAGTGCCGGCAAAGCTCCTTTTGAAATCCTCTATGGCAGAAAGTGTCGTACTGCTCTCAACTGGTCTGAGACTGGTGAACGTCAACTTCTTGGCAATGACTTGATCTCAGAAGCCGAAGAAATGTGCAAAGTCATACGTGAGAATCTCAAGGCCGCTCAGTCGCGTCAAAAGAGTTACTATGACGACAAGCATCATGATTTGGCTTTCGACATTGGAGACCATGTCTATCTCCGTGTTTCTCCTATGAAAGGCACCCAAAGATTCGGTATCAAAGGGAAGCTTGCTCCGAGATACGTGAGCCCATTCAAGATCCTTGGCAAAAGAGGCGATCTAGCCTATCAACTTGAGCTCCCTTCCAACTTTGCAAATGTTCATGATGTGTTTCACGTGTCTCAACTCCATAAGTCCTTCAAGACACCTGAACACACCATTCCGTTCGAGGAGATTGATCTTCAACAAGACTTGTCTTACCGTGAGCACCCTGTTGCTATTCTTGAAGAAACTGAGCGCAAGACCCGCAACAAGTCAATCAAGTTCTTGAAAGTTAAGTGGTCACACCATACCGACTGAGAAGCTATGTGGGAACGAGAAGATCACCTTCGTTCCAACTAACCTTCCTTCTTCCAGTCCTAGATCTCGGGACGAGATCTTTTCGTAGTAGAGGAGAGTTTGTAATGCCCCAGATGTAACACTTTCCTAATATGGCAATATATGAAACTTTGACTTCATTAATTCCATTATGGGCTCTTCTTTCATTTCGGGTTTCTTCGTTTTGTCGTGTGCGTGTGTGCATTTCATCCATGTCATGTTGTCCTGTGCATTGCATTGCATTTGTGTTGTCACTTGCACCCGGTTCCACTCGCCTCTTCCTGTTGTCCGTTTCGAGATCCGACGCTCACACATGCCCGTGGCATCCCCTAGTCCTTCTTTCGTGTGTGGCCGTGTAACGTTTCCGGAATGAGGTGAGACTTGTCATGCGATGTTGTTTTGGTACATGTAGGCCGCCTGTCAAGTTTCGTCGTGTTTGGAGTTCGTTTGGTACTCCAACGGTTAACCTAGTGGGCTAAAAGAACCTCTTCTTTAAGGCCCAAGACCCCCTCCTCAACAGCCCACAAACCCAGCACAACCCTTCCCATCATCTCGGTCGTCGGATCGTGATCGTGTGGGTGAAAATTGCTCCCCATTTGGAGTCTCCTAGCTGCCTATGCCTATAAAACAGCCCCCCACGTCCATTTTTGCGGACGAAACCCTAACCCGAGCTCCTCCGCGCCGCCGGACACGTCCGTCCCGGTCGGACACGTCCGCTCTGGTCCCATCGGCCATTCCCGCGCTGCCACGTGTCCACTCCTTCTCTCAAACCGGGCCAGGCCCGGGGAACCCATCCGGGGCCCGCCCGGCCCGGTCGCCGCCGCCGACGCGGGGCGCGAGCTCCCTGCTCACCCCGATAGCCTCCGCCGCCGAACATCGCCGGCGCGCGACCTCGCCGCCACGCCGGACTGCGCCGCCGCCGCGGACACCTTTTCCGCTCGCTGCCGGCCCCCTCTACACCCCGCCGCCGCCGGATCCAGTTGGATCCGCCGCCCGCCGCCGGATCTGGGGCCTGCCTCGGGTCCCGGCGTCCCCAGCCGTCTCGTCGCCAGCGCCGCGGCCGGTGGCATCCTGCCTCCCCTCGAACGAGCGGGAGGAGGAGCACAAAGCCGGGCCTCCCTCGGTCCTCCAGCTCCAGGCCCGAGCGCCAGGCACGTCCCCTCGGCCCACCTGCCTCCTCTTCGTTTTGGGCCGAGCCCAGGGTGAGCCACCCTCAAACCCTCGCCCGTGCGCATTTTAGTTAAAATGCGCCGTTGTGTTTTTTTTCCTAAGTCATAAACTGCTAAGTCTTTTTTTATGTCATTATAATGTTGCATGTTGTGAGGGCTGTATCTTTTTGTGTGTAAGTCCAAATTGTGCATATAATAAATCAAAATGATCGTGGTGATGTGCACTACATTTTGTTCCATTGTGGCATGCTTGTTTGAGTTCATCTAGAGGTCCTAATCTCTGTTGCAAGAGTGCTACTTGTTATAAACTGCTGTAACTTGTTATTTTCATGCCATGTTTGAGATGTGATAACTTGGTGCATGTTTATCCAAATGAAGCAAATGATATGTCAAAATGTTCATTGTGAGATGCTCTACATGATGGTTGCTGTAGCATTCATGTTAAGGTTCATATTGCCATGTTAATCTTGGTTGCAAAAGTGCATGTGGCTGTTAAGTTTTGTAACATGTTAAGAGATGCTGATGTGAAGTGCTCGTTGCTATTGATGTGTTTGTCCCCATGTCACGTGTTAATATGTTTTAGAATCTCCATCATATGGTATTTGCTGTGGTGCAAACCATTTTCCATGATATGCCTTGAGGTGACTTACACATGCTAGTAAACATGCCATGCCAACATAACTGTTTTATACTTAGTGAATTTTCTGCTAAGTCTGGAATCTTTTATAACCTGATGCTATGTTTGCTTGATGCCCTAGGCAAATCCATGCTAGTTTTGGAGTGGTCCATGATAATTCCTTGATGTACATGTTTTTGTATATCCATCCATGCCCTCACTTGCACATATGGCTTGCTGTAGCTTATTTATTTCTTGCTCCCAAGTTGCTATAAATTATATCTGTCAGGTTTTTAACGACATGATCCAAATGGTGTAGCTTGTTGCTATTGATCCATGCCGCCTATGGAGTTGCTCCAATGGAGTTGTTTGCTGTAGGATATGTCTACTTCATGTCCATACTTCTTGTCATGATGTTTGGGTGCTGTAGAGTATATATTTCTTGCTCCAAAGTTGCTATCTCGCTGTTAATTTCAGCTTTGCTTTGTATCTTATTTCGAGTGTATGAGTTGAACCGTTGCTCCGTTTTGAGTGTGCACTATATGAAACTTGTGTGATTTTGCATGTAGAATCATAATATCATGTTGTTAACATGTTTGAAGTGTGTTTGCTTGATGTTTAGGTGCATCTTGCACCGTTGCCATGCTTGTCTTGTTTTGCTCATATCTTCTAGACCGTAGCTCCCAATTAAACAAACTTTATATGAAACTTGACTAGAATTTCGTGTAGATCATCATGGTGCATGTTAACTTGCTGTTTAACAACTTTAACTTAAGGTTTGTTCAGATCTGGACCATTTTCAAAATATGCACATGAGGACTTACCGGATTTGATATATGTTGATTCCGGCCTCATTTAAACTTGTGGTTTTGTGTTGTTCTTGTATACTTCATCCCTTGCCATGAAATGCATCATACTTGCATCATGTTGATTGCGCATTGCACCTTGTTTGATATCGTGCCATGTTGTGTTCGTGTGTTGAGTAGAGCCGGAAGCCGAGACCGAGAACGAGGTTACTACCAAGGTTGAGTACGAGGAGCCGTCTTACGATCCCATCGACGACTCGACAGGCAAGATGACCTGACCCAGATATCATTACTATCTTTGCCTATTGCTAGATGTCTCGCTCTTTAGCTTATTGCCTCGATGCCCATCTTTGTTTGTCAGCCTCCTATTGTAACCATGAATCTGTCTAACCACCCAACCCAGCAAACCTTTGTTTGGCTACGTAAGCTTCGCTCAACCCCTCTTATAGCATTGCTAGTTGCAGAAGAAGATTTGAAGATTCTTGCTTCATGTTGAAGTTATGGTTGGGATATCACACTATATAATATGTTAACCAAATCATCTATATATTGGTAATGGGTGGAAGGCTAAGCCTCTTGCTTGGTGTTTTGTTCCACTCATGCCACCCTAGGAACCGTATAACCGGTGTTATGTTCCTTGATTATGTGTCCCTAACACGGTTGGGGTTTATTGGCCCCCCTTGATAGCCCGCTTAGCGCTAAAGCTTTTCCAGCAAGGCCCGACATTGGTTTTACATTTGCCTAATAACTAAAACTTGCATAGGGCGTTGCAAACCCGAGTTCTTAATCAACAACCCAGGCCAGTGCTCCACATGAGTGTTGGTCCAAACTGCGGGTTATGCGGGGCCGCCTTGGGGAAACCCGAGGTATTTGGTATTACCTGTATGATCACCCATCCGGTCGTGGCCTGAGACTAGATACGCGCGGCTACTGTCAGGGTGTCGGCACGCCGGGAGGTCTTGCTGGATTAGTTTTACCTATGTCGGAATATCTTGAGCACGGGATTCCGAGAATACTCGGGCCTTCCCACCTTGGAGTTGCGACTCCGCAGATCGTGAGCTTGTGATGGGCTAAGTTGGGACACCCCTGCAGGGTTTTGAACTTCCGAAAGACGTGCCCGCGGTTATGTGGAAGATGGGAATTTGTTAATATCCGGTTGTAGAAAACTTGACACCATGTTCAGAACACACTACCAGCGTGAGTAACCGTGACGGTCATTTTCCGAAAGGGTTTTGGGAAGTGCACACGATGGGGTTATGTTTGACGTGCTTAGATAGGATCACTTCGTGATCACTTTGACGCTCGTGACACTTCTCTTCTCGCTCTAAACACGTAAGCTAGTGCTAGTGCAGCTGCAACCTTTATTTATCTTCAGCCTTGTTCCACACCCAAGGCTTAGATAGTTTTTCTACCCGAGAACGGGATTGCTGAGTCCTCCGTGGCTCACAGATTCTACACAACACCAGATGCAGGTACTATAGTGAACTACACAGGTGATGGCACGGAGCTGTACTGGGAGTTCGATGAAGAACGTAGTCGATACTATCTGCACTATCCCGATGATCTATAGTGGCTTCTACTAGGGGCGATTCGGACCTTGTGGCTTTATTTATTTGGTATCTTTCATTTGGATCTTCGTCCGTAGTCAGACTGTGATGTTATTTGGATGATGATTTGCTTATGTAATGTATTGTGTGACGTGGCGAGTGTAAGCCAACTATCCTTTTGCAATTTCATCCCTATTTTTACATGAGTCGTGCACAGATACCATACTTGAGATCATTCTAGTATGAGCTTATACCTTTAAGTCGTGCCTCGACACGTAGGAGGTATAATCTCATACTGGGCATTACAGGCTCTTTCAAGGTACTTGGCAAGAGAGGCGATCTAGCCTACCAACTCGAGTTTCCCTCCAACTTTGCAAATGTGCACGATGTGTTTCACGTGTCACAACTCCGCAAGTGGTTCAAGACGCATGAACGCACCATTCCTTTCGAAGAGATTAATGTTCAGCAAGACTTCTCTTATCGTGAGCACCCCGTTGCTATCCTTGAAGAAACTGAGTGCAAGACCTGCAACAAGTCCATCAAATTCTTGAAAGTGAAGAGGTCACACTGTACCGACCGAGAAGCTACATGGGAACGAGAGGATCATCTCTGTTCCGACGATCCCACTTTCTTTCAGTCCTAGACCTCGGGACAAGGTCTTTTTGTAGTGGAGGAGAGTTTGTAACACCCCAAATGTAATACTTCCTTATATGGCAGTATATACATTTACCATTTGATACTTGTCCTTCCCTTGGGGTTTCTTTTCAATTATGCCTTGTTATTGCATTGTCATGTTTCTTTCTTTTTGCATTCATGCATTGCTTCATCATCATCATGGCATCATGGTCATCATATGGCATTTCATTTCTCATTGTGTTTTTCTCATCCTTGGTATGTCTAGTGTGTTTCTCTTGATCTTGCTAGAGTGGTTTGATGCAGTTCATGTCATTCGATAAACCCTTCCAACTTGCACCACTTCCCCTCCTTTCTTTTCCCTTTCTTTAAATTTTGCAAGTGGTTTTTACCCTCTTCTTTAAATGTTCATCTCCTCCCAACTTCTTTAATACATTGTTCTAAGTCACCTTGCAAAACCTCACCCTATTTAGAAATGTTTTGGTCAGGTTCAAAAATGATAGAAGTTTGAACCATATTCAAACTTGTTTTATTATTCTATCTCTAAAAATGTCCAACTCATTTTTATAAAAATAGGGCATAATTCTAGGAGCTAGGGAATATTTTTATTCCCTCCTAATTCCTTTTCTTTTGACCTGGGCTTTTCTTTTTGTTTTCTTCCTAACGAAAATGGGAAATGAAAAGCCAGCTGCAGCAGTGCAGTCCAGCAGCTCAGCAGCAGCTACCGCAGCCTGCATCCCAACTGGGTTTGGCCTTTCCCCTCGGCCCAGTATCCAACGCAGCAGCCCAGCTAGTCAGCCCGCGACGTCCCTCTCCCCTTTTCTCACCAGCGCACCCACGCGCCCCCCTCTGCGTCGCCTCCATGTGGATGAGACGGGCCCGCATGCCAGCGACTGAGAGTGCGCCCGCGCCCACCTTTCTTCCTCCTTGCGTTCGCGCTATGGGGACCGCGAGCACGAGCGTGTCGCCGTCCGTTCCGTCACCTCGGCCCCCCTCTTAAGCCACCCTGGTGTCCACCAGCTCCCCCTAGGGTTCCTCTTCCTCCTCCCCGCCGCCAGGCGAGCTTAGAGCCACCAGATCCGTCGCTCCACCACCGTCCCGAGCACATCTGAGCGCACGGGCTCGTCGCCGGCTTGCTCCCCGACCTCCTCTGCCTCACCAACGGTGCCCCTCTTCTTCCTCGACGTCGACTATGTCCTCTACGTCTGCTACACGGAGCTGAAGGCCATGGCTGCTTCCTCTTCTTCCTCGTCTTCGTCTCCGGCCATCGCAGGTGTTCGATTGACCTCACCATCGACTCCGTCCTACTCCCAGAAGTCCGAGCACACCACCGTGTTCGTGGTGAGCCTTTGCTCCTCCCCGTGCCTTTTTCCCCTTCTTTTGCGCATTCTAGCTGCTAGTTCCCCGAGCACCCGAGCTCGTCGCCGTCGGACCTCGTCGCCGACGAGTGCTCCGACCTCCTCTCGCCCCGTTTACGTGTCTGTTAGCTTCGCCGTGCTCTTCTTAGGCGACTCCCCGTGCGTAGCTGCGAGTAGAGTCTCCGGCCTCACTGCTTTCATCTCTGCCATGTCGCTTCTGTCATAGCTCGCCGGCGTCAACTTCGTCGTCGTCTGGCGCATCCAGTGGCACCCAGAGATGCGGGATTCCTCAGCGAATCCATTGAGTGCATCCGCCGTTCCTTTTGGTCGCCGGAGCTGTCGCAACGCCCTCGCCGTCACCTCTGTTTTGCCGGCGCCGAGTGGCTCATTTAGCTGTTATATTTTGTATTTCAGGCTATGCACCTCTACCCTGTCAGACACACGCATCGTAGCCCAGTGGCTTGAGCCTCTCTCTTGCACCCCGCAGACCTGGGTTCGAGTCCCCGCCAGGCCAGTGGTTTTGGCCCATTTTTGCATTTTCTGTCTCGCTGACAGAGGGGCCCCACCTGACAGCCTCTGTGTGCTTCGCACCCACTTCCGCACACGTAGCTGCCACATCACCTCCCCCTGGACCCACTAGCGAGTGGCCATGGCTAGTCCAGGCTAGGTCGGTTTAGTTTATTTTCTTTTCTGTTTTTGATTTAAATTTTAGTTTTGCATTTTCTTTTGCATATTTCATATCTTTTCAAATATGCATCTGTTCAAAATACTTTATATATGAAAACTGCTTAGTTTTTAGTTTAGATTATTTATATGCAGTTTGTTGCCATGTTTAAAACAATTAGAATGTTGTTTGAATTTATTTGTGTTTAAAACATGTCCAAACTTGTTTAATTCATAACTAAATAACCGTAGCTCCAAATTTGACAAACTTTATATGTATTTGGGGTGGAAAATGTGTACATTAAGATGGTGATGTTACTTTACATGTTTAATAACTCTAAAGTATGGTTGTCACAGATCTGTCCTATATTTGTTTTTATGTTCATGGGAGTTTTCGGAATTGTTCTTTGTTCTTTCCGGCCCATTTAAAATGCTAGGATGATATTGTTGGTCCTAGTTGCACCCCTTGCCATGTTAAACAACTTAAAACTTGTTGGGTGCTTGGATTGTTCATCTACATAACCACTTTGTGACTATGGTTGTTCTTGCACTCTTTGCATGTTGTGTCTCCTACATGTCTTGTGTTCTTGCATATTGCCATGTCGCATGTGCACCCATCATGTTCCCTTGAGATGCATCATATCCTGTCCAAGCTCATATGCATCATAACTTGCATCATGTATTTGAGCATTGCATGGAGATTGATTGTTGTTCCGGTGTTTGTATTGTTGTGTTGGTTAGAGCCCGGTGATGATTTGGAGTTCGCGGTTCCTATCGAGACTGAGTTTGAGGAGCAAGGTTACGATCCCTCCGTGGACTTAATAGGTAAGATGACCATTCCCCGATATCACCTCTACCTTTCCCTATGCTATTTCTCTCGCTCTTTAGCTATGCCTCGATGCCTATTCCTGTTTGTCAGCCTCCTATTGTTGCCATGAAACACTCTAACCGCCTTCCTAGCAAACCGTTGATTGTTAAGTACGCTTTTGCTCAGCCCCTCTTATAGCATTTTTAGTTACAGGTGAAGTTTTTGAAGATTGCTCCACGTTTGGACTTGTTTGTTGGGATAACACAATATATATCTATTTAAAACTAATGCACCTATATATTGGTAATGGGTGGAAGGCTTGGCCTTCTTCTTGGTGGTTTGTTCCACTCATGCCACCTTAGGACCCGATAAACCGGTGTTATGTTCCTTGATTTTGCGTTCCTAATTCGGGTGGGGTTTATGCCCCCCTTGATAATTCACTCTACTTAAAGCTTTTCCAGCAAGGCCCAACATTGCTTTTTCATTTGCCTAACAACTAAAACTTGCATAGGGAGTTGCAAACCCGAGTACTTAATTAACAACCCGGACCAGTGCGCCTCATGAGTGTTGGTCCAAACTGGGCGGACTGCGGGGCCACCTATCAGGGTGTCGGCATGCCGGGAGGTCTTGCTGGATTAGTTTCACCTTTGTCGAAATATCTTGAGCACGGGATTCCGAGAATACTTGGGTCTTCCCACTTTGGAGTTGCGACTCCGTAGATCGTGAGCTTGTGATGGGCTAAGTTGGGACACCCCTGCAGCGTTTTGAACTTTCGAAAGCCGTGCCCGCGGTTATGTGGCAGATAGGAATTTGTTAATATCTAGTTGTAGATAACTTGATACCAAATCCATAATGATGGTCTCTTTCCGAAGGGCTTCGGGAAGTGAACACGGTGGGGTTATGCATGAACGTGACAGGCTAGGATCACTGCTTGATCAACTTGGCGACCGTTGGCACATGTTCCCATCTCGCTCTGAACTCATAAGCTAGTTGCTTAGTGCTTGCTGCAAACTCTTTAATACCCTTCCACACCTAAGGCTTTGTTAGTTTTGATACCCGGGAATGGGATTGCTGAGTCCTTGTGACTCACAGATGACAACACACACCAGATGCAGGTACAGCCAAGAACAATGCAGGAGATGGATCAGAACTTCACTAGGCCTCGATGAAGAGCGTGGTCGTTACTATGTATTGTATCCTGACGATCAGTAGTGGTTCATACTAGGAGTGATCCGGGCCTGTGTTTGTGGTATCTTTCTTGTTTGGATTCCGACCGTAGTCGGACCCTGTGTTATTTTGATGAATGCATGTTATTGTATTCATTGTGTGACGTGGCGAGTGTAAGCCAACTATCTTTTACACTTTCATCCCTGAACTTATACATGAGTTGTGCAAAGATACCACACTTGCGATCATTCCAGCATGCGCTTATGTCTCTAAGTCGTGCCTCGACACGTGGGAGATATAATCGCATCCTGGGCATTACACAAGTCCTCCCTGGGTGATTTTGGTAATTAATGTCAAGATATCTCTTGTTGGACTAATGTTTTCATCTAGTATATTTCAAACAAGTTCAACAAATGGAGTGGCATGGACTAGAGGATGTGGAAGCTCTTCAAAATGCTAAGGACAAAGGATTGGCTCAAGCTCAAGACTCTACATTTTCTATTTCAGTGATTCAAGATCACATTTAGTCCATAGGAAAGCCAATACTATTTAAAGGGGATGAGGTGTTGCTTAATGGCTTGCTTGCTCAAAGTGCTTAGTGATATGCTCCAAAACCCTCAACCACTTTCTCACATCCACATATGTCCCAAACCAAAAGTAAAACTCGGCCCTACCGAAAAGATCTATCCGGCGCCACCGAGTTCATTTGACATAGCCACTGCGTAAACCCTAATCACTTCAGTCTCACCGAAAGGGATCTCGGTCTCACCGAGATGGGATTGCAAACTCTCTATTGCCTATTGCAACATTTTTGGTCTAACCGAGATGTGCGACCGGTCCCACCGAGTTCGCAATGCAAAATCTCTATTGCCTCTTCGTAACGTTTCGGTCCCACCGAAACGAGCGAATCGGTCCCACCAAGTTTGCCTGACCAACCCTCTATGTGCTTATTACCAAAATCGGTCTCACCGAGTTTATGTAATCGGTCTCACCGTGATTACGTTCTGCCCTAACCCTAATGAAATTGGTCCCACCGAGCTGATCATATCGGTCCCATCGAAATTCCTAACGGTCACATTATGAACTAAATCGTTCTGATCGAGTTCTCTGAATTAGTCCCACCGAGTTTGGTAAATTGTGTGTAACGGTTAGATTTTGTGTGGATGCTATATATACCCCTCCACCCACTCTTCACTCGTGGAGAGAGCCATCAGAACATACCGACACTTTCATCATACATGTTCTTAGAGAGAACCACCTACTCAAGTGTTGAGATCAAGATATTCCATTCCTACCATATGAATCATGTTCTCTAGCCTTCCCCAAGTTGCTTTCCACTCAAATCTTTCTTCCACCATATCCAAATCTGTGAGGAACTATTTGAGTGTTGGGGAGACTATCATTTGAAGCATTTGAGCAAGGAGTTCAGCATCAACACACCATCTATTACCTTTTGGAGAGTGGTGTCTCCTAGATTGGTTAGGTGTCACTTGGGAGTCTCCGACAAGATTGTGGAGTTGAACCAAGGAGTTTGTAAGGGCAAGGCGATCGCCTACTTCGTGAAGATCTACCCCTAGTGAGGCAAGTCCTTCATGAGCGATGGCCATGGTGGGATAGACAAGGTTGCTTCTTTGTGCACCCTTCGTGGGTGGAGCCTTCCGTGGACTCGCGTAGCAATTACCGTTCGTGGGTTGAAGTCTCCATCAACTTGGATGTATGATAGCACCACCTATCAGAACCAAAACAAAAACATCCGTGTCTTCACTTGCATTTGCTCCTTCAAATTCCTCCCTTTACCTTCGTATGCAATTACTTTACATTCCGCTGCTATACTCTTAGAATTGCATGTGTAGGTTGATTGTTTGACTTGTGCTAAGTTGCTAAAATCTGCCAAGAACTAAAATTGGAAATAGGCATATTTTTGCTTTGGTCAAGTGGTCAAGGTTGCATGCTTTAGTTCACAATATCTATTTACTCTTGTTATGCATGCTTGTTGTGTATTATGAAAGTTAAACATGTGCTAAATCTCCACTCCAACTTCAAGTATTTTAAAAGCTGCCACTTTTCTTGCTAGTCTATTCACCCCCCCCCCTCTAGACACATACTCTTCTCGATCCTTTCAATTGGTATCAGAGCATTGGTCTCCATTGCTTTGGTTTAATCACCATTGGAGGAAGATGAATGAGTCTACGTTGGGGAGTATTAGACATAGAGTGCCTATGCTTGATGGAGAGTACTTTCATGAATGGAAAAATGAAATGCTTGAGATCTTCAATGAATATAACAAGTACATTGATAATCCTTGTATGCCCCCCATTGATGCTTCGAATCCTACTTTCAATGAGAAACTTGACATGGTTCCAAATCTTAGGACTGTTAATCTTATCACTAGAGGATTGCCTAGAAACTTTCTTATATGTTTGCCAACTCTTGAATGTGCTTATACTATATGGAGATTTCTAGAGGAACAATTCCCAAATTATTCCTTAAAAAATCAGGATGAGATTCTCCATAAGTCTATTGCCTTAAATAAGATGAGTACTATTGATCCTAAGTTTGGTGATTGTTTGTTTGAGCTTCGTGAACTCATGCATGCCAAAGGAGATGTTTGAATAATTAGCAATACCATTTTCGAAGTCATTAGAATTCATAGAGATGAACATTGTTACGGTCATACCCCTAATGAATCACTCTCTCTAGGTGTTGATCAATCACATGACGATGAGGAACATGGATACTATGATGAGGAAGATGATAGTGACCTTGATGAACAAATGAGACAATTTGGTCTTATGGAAAATCTTCGTGGTTACGCAGCCGGAGGAAAGGAATGGGTGCTTGATAGTGGTTGCACGAATCACATGACCGGACATAAGGACATGTTGAATGAGCTTGCTAGAAATGATGGTCCACGAAAGTATGTTACCTTTGGTGACAACTCTAAGGGTAAAGTTGTTGGCCTTGGTAAGGTGGCCATATCCAATGATAGCTCAATTGATAATGTCAGGCTTGCTGAATCTCTTGGATATAATCTTCTCTCCGTGTCTAGATTAGCTGATTTTGGTTTAAATGTGATATTCACTCATGTTGATTGCCAAGTCTTTCGTAGAGATAATCATAATATGGTCTTTACCGGCATTCGTAGAGGTGACCTATACATTGTTGACTTCACTAAGAAAGCCCAAACTCGCACTTGTTTTATTGCTAAATCTTTTAAAGATTGGTTGTGGCATAGAAGGTTAGGTCATGTCGGTATGCAAAATCTTGATTAGCTAATTAAAGGTGATCATATCCTTGGTGTTAAAGATGTTATATTTGACAAGGATAGACTTCGTAGTGCCTGTCAAGCAGGAAAACAAGTTGGAGGAAGTCATCCCGTTAAGAACATCATGACTACTAGAAGACCACTTGAGCTACTTCACATGGATCTTTTTGGTCCCAATGCTTACAAAAGCCTCGGTGGTAACTCCTTTGGATTAGTCATTGTTGATGATTTTTCAAGATTTATGTGCGTGCTCTTTCTTGATGATAAATTGCAGGTCCAAAAGATCTTCAAAAATTTGCTAGGAAGGCCCAAAATCAATTTGAAGTGAAGATCAAGAAGGTTCGCAGCGACAACGGAATGGAGTTCAAGAATGCAAATGTGGATACCTTTCTTGACGAAGAAGGAATTTCACATGAGTTCTCGGCTACGTACACGCCTCAACAAAATGGAGTTGCTAAGAGGAAGAACTAGACACTCATTGAAATGGCAAGAATGATGCTTGACGAATACAAGACGCCAAGACACTTTTGGGCGGAAGCGGCTGAGACAACTTGTCATGCAACCAATCGCTTGTATCTTCACCAGCTTCTCAGCAAGACGGCATACGAGCTTCTCACCGGTAACAAACCCCAAGTTGGATACTTCCGAGTATTCAGCTCAAAGTGCTACATTCTTGATAAGCATCATTGTTCTAAATTTGCTCCTAAATCTCATGTAGGTTTCCTACTTGGTTATGGCTCGAAATCTCACACTTACCGTGTCTACAAAAATTTCACCCGAATGGTTGAAGAGACGGTAGATGTGAAGTTTGATGAATCTAACGGCTCACAAGTAGAGCAATTGCCAATTGATGTAGGAGATAAAGATCCTTCGGAAGCAATTCAAGACTTTTCTCTTGGCAAGATCCGTCCAATGGAGGTGAAAGAGAGTACTTCGTCAGTCTATGTAGAAGATCCTACCTCACGTCAAGGTGAACCACAATTTACTTGGAGGCAACCACAAGTGGGACACGCCATGACGAAGGAAATGAGGATGTGCATCAAGATGAGCTTCATCGACCTCCTTCTCCACCTCCACAAGGAGGCAACAACACCAACAACAATGAAGAAGGACAACAAGAAGAAGAAGATGAAGAGGCTGTTCCACCCGACCCAAGCAAAAGCTTTCACGAGTTAGAGCAAGAATTGCTAGAGATCATCCCTTAAAGGAAATCTACAATGATATCCAAACCGGGAGAATCACTCGCTCTAAATCTCGTTTAGCTAACTTTTGTGAACATTACTCTTTCATATCTAACCTTGAACCTATGAAGGTTGAAGATGCTCTTGATGATCCAGATTGGGTGAACGCTATGCACGAAGAGCTACACAACTTTGAGAGAAATCAAGTGTGTACATTGGTCGAGAAGCCCAATAACAACCACAACATCATTGGTACCAAATGGGTGTTTCGCAACAACCAAGACGAATATGGTCAAGTCGTCCGCAACAAAACACGTCTCGTCGCCCAAGGCTACACTCAAGTCGAAGGTATGGACTACGGTGAGACATACGCCCCCGTTGCTAGACATGAAACCATTCGCATCTTGCTTGCCTATGCTAATCACCATGATATCACCTTGTACCAAATGGACATTAAAAGTGCTTTTCTCAACGATGAAATGGAGGAGGAAGTTTATGTTAAACAACCTCCCGACTTTGTCAATCCCAAGAAACCCGATCATGTTTACAAACTAAACAAAGCTCTTTATGGTCTTAAACAAGCTCCTAGAGCATGGTATAAATGCTTGACCAAATTCCTTATTGAAAAAGGCTTTGAAATTGGTAAAATTGATTCAACTCTTTTTACTAATAGGGTTAATGGTTAATTATTTGTGTGCCAAATTTATGTTGATGATATCATATTTGGTTCCACTAACCCCCTTTTTATTGAAAGGTTTGGAAGCTAATGTCGGAAAAGTTTGAGATTTCTATGATGAGTGAACTCAAGTTCTTTCTTGGTTTGCAAATGAAGCAAACTAAGGAGGGTTCCTTTCTTTCTCAAACAAAGTTTACCAAGGACTTGTTAAAGAAGTTCAACATGCAGGAATGCAAAGGTATGACTACACCCATGCCTACTAGTGGACATCTTGACTTGACTAAGGATGGCGAACCGGTTGATCAAAAGGTTTACCGCTCTATGATTGGTTCATTGTTATATCTATGTGCTAACCATCCCGATATTATGCTAAGCGTGTGCATGTGTGCACGATACCAAGCGGATCCTAAAGAATGTCATCTTAAGGCTGTGAAAAGGATAGTGACATACTTAATTCATACACCAAATTTTGGCATTTGTTATCCTAAGAGGTCTTCTTTTGATCTTTTTGGCTACTTCGATTCGGACTATGCCGGTGACAAGGTTGATAGAAAGTCCATTTCGGGTACTTGTCAAGTTCTTGGTAGATCTCTTGTGTCTTGGTCCTCCAAGAAACAAAACTCGATATCCTTATCCACCACCGAAGCGGAATACATTGCCGTTGGTTCATGTTGTGCTCATTTGTTTTGGATGACCCAAACTCTCAAAGATTATGGGATCTATATGAAACATGTTCCATTGCTTTGCGACAATGAAAGTGCTATTAAGATTGCCCATAACCCCATGCACATTCTCGAACTAAGCATATTGAAGTTCTTCATCATTTCATTCGAGATCATGTTGCTAAGGGTGATATCAATATTAAACATGTTCACACTGATAAGCAATTAGCGGATATATTTACTAAACCACTTGATGAGAAAGTGTTTTGCAGGTTGAGAGGTGAATTGAACATTATTGTTCCCTCAAACTTGGAGTAGGAACTCCATGTGGATACATGCAAGACATGAGTCTTTGACAAATCCTTGATATTTCTCTTATGATGTTGATCATATGTCTTGGATATATTTCTACCCTTGCATGCTATCTAACCCTTGTATGCACTTGGATGAATCTAAATCCATGAGATTGCAACTCACTCACATCTTGAGCAATCTCTATATCACCAAGTCTCTACACCGTGGTGGTTGAAGACAAGGAAGCATGAAACCCAACAACATATCCTTTGACAATTTCTATATATCAAATTTCATTTGGTATCAAGTTTACGTGATTGTCATTTTGGATACACAAGTTCTCTTCCTTGCAAGACTAACTCATGTAGGTAGATGAACTCAAACTACAAGTGGTGCTCCCAATTCTTGATGAGCTACATCAACCTTGAGCAACCCACACAAGTTCAACTACATGATCAAGATCAACACCACCACCAAGGTAGGGTATTCCATCTTAGAGAAGCTTTACCTCAAGTCATGGGTCAAAGCAGCTCAACAGGATGTGAATACATCAAAATGCTTAAAAGAGAAATGGCAACCCCATTTTGAGCTTAAACAATGAGTATGACCTATGATCAAGTGTCTTCACTTGGCTCCTAAGTCAATATACTCTAACATAGGTGACTTTGTCGCCGACCAATTCTAGATGAAGTTCTCTAGTGTTTATTTGTTCCTTGCATTTGTTACTTGCATTTTTCCCCTTCTCCTACAAAAACTTCATCTAGATTTCCTTTTCTCTACTTTGTTCTGCATTTTCTACATTGAATTCATTGCAAATCTTTCAGTTAATTCCTCGCAAATCTTTGTGAGATATTATTTGTCTAGTGAGCTGAGATGGAAAATTGTTCTCTCAATATTGAACTCGGACCCACCAATTTGCCTCTTTTGGTTGAACCGAATCACCTCGGTGCCGCTGAAGGGAACTACTAGGTGCGACCGATTTCAATACTGAGGAGACAATTTGTCATTTGCATCCTGCATATATGTTCCAGCTCCACTCAATGATACTTGTCCTCTACCAACATCACATTTTTAAACCGCTCTACTTTGTGACTAAAGGATCAAACCTATTTTGACTCACACTCTAGAAGATCCCCTTGTCAGGCCCAAGATGCGATTCTATCCCGATCACATGACACTTACGTGATTGGGGCACAACCGCATTTCGGGCGCTTAGCAAGATGGATATCATTACATCGTAACATTACATACATACATGGGGGATACAACAATACATACAAGTCACATGAATACAACAACATCAATACAAGGCATCCGACTACGGATGCAAACATGAAAAGCACAACGACATCCATCTACTATCCCAAGCTGCCGACCCGGAACCTAACCCAAGACTGAAGAAGAAGAAGAAGAAAGAACTCCAACACAACGATCAATGCTCTCACGTCAAGTCATCGGAAACCTGCACCTGCAACTGTTGTTCTAGTATCTGTGAGCCACGAGGACTCGGCAATCCCATAACCATGGGTAACAAGACTATCAAAGCTTAATGGGTAGGAAGAGGTAACGTGGTGAGGTTGCAGTAGCGGCTAAGCAAAATATATGGTGGCTAACTTACGAGTACAAGAATAAGATGAGCTTCTACGCAAACGGTCGCAAACTAGTAGTGATCGCTAAAGATCCTGAACTACCTACGAGTCAAACATATCCCCACCGTGTTATCTTCTCAAAGTGAAAAGAGACAGTCACGGTTACTCACACAGTTGTGTGTTTTACTTCGGATCCTCTGTCAAGTTTTCTACAACCGGACATTAACAAATTCCAATCTGCCACATAACCGCGGGCACAGCTTTTGAAAGATCATAACCCTGCAGGGGTGTCCCAACTTAGCCCATCACAAGCTCTCACGATTAGCTGAAGTGATGAATATAATATCATCACCCCTTATCTCAGGGAAATCCGATCAGGCTCGGCATCCCGGTGCACAAGACATTTCGACAATGGTAAAACAAGTCCAGCAAGACCTCCCGGTGTGTCGACACCCTGATAGTAGCCGCGTGTATCTCGTCTCAGGCCACGACCGGATGGGCGATGCTACAGGTAAAACCAACCCTCGGGTTCCCCCAAGCTGTCCCTGCAGGACCCCGGTCTGGGACCAACACCATCAGCACGGCCCCCACTGCTATGTAGAAGAATCCTCGGGTAGCGCTAACTCCCTATGCAATTTAATTAATTAATTAAGTTGTTATTATGAGCAAAATAAAACCAAAGTTGGGCCTTGCTGGAGGAGTTTTACTCAAAGACGAAGTGTTAAGGGGTCCCCATATACCCAACCGTGTAAGGAACGCAAAATCAAGGAACATAATGCCGGTTTATCGATGCCTAAGGTGGCATGAGTGAAACAAAACACCGAGCAAAAGGCCAAGCCTTCCACCCATGCCCAGTATATAGGTGTGTTAATAATAATAATAATAGATATTGTGATATTCCAACAACAAGTTCCCACCTGGAACGATCTTCATCTTCACCTGCAACTAACAACGCTATAAGAGGGGCTGAGCAAGCGGGTAACATAGCCAAACAATGGTTTTGCTAGGAAGGTTTCAAAGGTTAGAGGTTTCATGGAAAGAAGGAGAGGGGCTGACATAAATGATGGGTAGCATGACGTGTAACGATAGCATCGAGACAACTAAGCATGGCATTGATAGTAAAGGTATCCAAGGGTATGGTCATCTTGCCTGAGATCCCGCAAAGAAGAAGAACGGATCCATGAAGAAGACGAAGAAGAAGCCTTGAAGACGAACCACATGTAGACGAACAAATCCTCACGATCGCAACGGAACAAGCACTAACGAGAAGAAGCAAGCAATACGGTAAACACACAACACAAGAACACGACAATATGCTCAACCAAGTATGATGCAAAACAAGTCTACATATGATGCACAGCAAGTCTATACAGGAAGCGAAACATGGCAAGGTAGGAAGCACAGAAAAACAACACAAGTTTATATATGATGCAATACATGGCAAGGTATGATGCAAGACAAGTCTATACAGGAAGCAATACATGGCAGGGTAGGAAGCACAGAAAATCAACACAAGTCTATATATGATGCAATACATGGCAAGGTATGACGCAAGACAAGTCTATAAAGGAAGCAATACATGGCAAGGTAGGAAGCACAGAAAAACAACACAAGTCTATATATGATGGAATACATGGCAAGGTATGATGCAAGACAAGTCTATACAGGAAGCAAAACATGGCCAGGTAGGAAGCACAGAAAAACAACACAAGTCAACAAGTTAAATGAGGCCGGAAACTACCTATTACAAATCCGGTAAGTCCCCATATGCGTAGTTTGAAATTAGGTACTGATCTGCCTAAAAACATATTTTATTGTTATTAAACAGCAAAAATAAGTGCACCGGGTTAATCCACACATTTTTCCACCCCATTTACATATAAAGTTTATTAAATTTGAAGCTATGGTTATTTAGTTATGAAATAAACCATTTTAACATGTTATTTTCATAAAATTAAACAAACATCAAGTTTAAACATTTTTAACATGCATGGCAGCTGGAAATTATTAATCTACACAGAATTCTAAGCAACTTTCATATATAATGTTTTTACATATGATGCATGGTTATTTAGCTATTCACAAATCAAAATAATGGCATTTATGTGAATATGCAAAACAAAGAAAAACAAAAGGGGACACGAATTGGGCTAGCCACTGTCAATGACGAGGGGGTGCTGAGGTGGCAGGAGTGGGGTTGTGGAGAGGGTATGTGCACAGAGAGGATGACAAACGGGGCCTAATGTCATAGAGAGGAAAACAACAATCAGTGAAAAGAAAAAAAGGTGCGGGTTTGGGTTTATTGTGCGCCCGGGGAGATTCGAACCCGGGTCGGGTGGGTATTGGATGGAGCGGTGAACCACTGGGCTACAGTATTGGTTGTTGACAGTTTTGATGTGGGGCTCCTAATTAACCAGCACAAGGCGGGAGCTGGCTTCTTCTGCGTTGAAAGAGAAGAAGGTGACGACGCCGGCGAGCAACGAGGCGACGGCGGGATCAGGAGGTGGCGGCGGGCGTGCGGGTTTGGAGGGGGGTTCGGCTTGCGCAGGCGGAGGTTGTGGGGCGCTCGAGCTCGAGCATTGCTCAGCTCGGGGCCATGACATGGCGCGGTCAGGCAGAGGAGATGGTTGCGCGAGGGTGAAGCAAGCAGCCAGACAGGGCGCGGTGAGGCGACAGGGAGCACGTGCTGAGGCGTGCGCGTGCACGAACCAGCGAAAACAGAGGCATGGAGGTGCGGCTGGATTGCGTGCATGCTCAGGAGTGGCTGCGCGGGGCTGAACCTGGCTGGGCATGGCTACCACCCTGGCTGTCGGCTGGAATGGAGAGGACGTGCGCGTGGAGGCGTGCAGCGCGGAGGGAGGGTGGAGGTTGTGTGTGCTGATGGGTGTGTGGACGCTGCGTGTGTGAGCACACGTGTACAGGAGCAAGCGAGGCGAGCTTCAAGCAACGACAACCATGGACGGCGGACTCGGTGGTGGCAATGCGGTCATGTGGGAAACTACGGCGACGAGCAGAAGAGAACAAAGAGAGCGGGAGGAGACGCGGGAGTTCTCACCGAGCTCGCGTATGAGGTCGTCGAGGACAGAGGCGGCTTGGTCGGAGCGGTGGTAGAAGACGAAGTCGCCTGCCCAAAGGAGACGAAGACGAGGTCGTGGACGTCGAGGAAGAAGGGCTTGTGGAAGCGCTGCTGGCGGTGGAGGTGACGAGAGAGCATCTCTGAACTTGTCGTTTCTCTGAAACGTGAAGAAGACGAAGCTGAGGAAGAGGACGCCGTGGAGGGAGTCGGTCGCGTCGGCCTTGGGTCCTTCCGACTCCTGGTCTTGATTGAAGACGACGAAGACGACGTAGGCGAGTTGACCAGGAGCGAAGGCAATGGCGGAGGAGGCTATGGCCACGGCGGAGCCATGGGAGTGCTCCGGGAGCTTTCTGGTCTCTGTCTCTTGAGGAAGAAGGAGAAACAGGGGAAGGAAAGGGTGGCGGCGGTGAGGGGGAAACCCTAGGGGCTTGGCTGGGGCTTTATAGGAGGGGTGAGGCGCGGCTCGGCTGGCTGCCTCGGTGGCCATGTGCGGCAACGCGCTGTTTTACTGTGAGAGGGGAAAAGCAACAGGAGGATGAAGAAAGGTGAGGTGGAGAGAATGACATGCGGGCCCGGGGAGGTGAAGCGGGCTGCCACGCTAGAAACTACCAGGGAACTGGTCACCTACGGGCTGCTGCTAGCTGGGCGGGAGGAGGCCCAGGTGGCTACGATGGGAGGTAGGCCTTCTTCCCTTTCTTTCTTCTACTGAAAATTTAAATCTCCGGTTTAGAAAAGGAAAAAGCCAGTGAGTTTGGAAAGGAATATGGGAGATATAAACATATGTATGAACTCCTGGTATTATGCAGGATTTGAATAAATTGACTTGGCAATTTTTGGAGGTAGAAAAATAATCCAAGTTTGAATTAAATTCAAACTTGAACCATTTTTTAACCCAACCAAATCAACCCCAAAATAGCTGAAATTTGACACAGAGGTTGTCGGCATGGTGTAAGATTTACAGAAAATAAGTGAACATTTTACTGGGACGGGAAAATGCCACTTGCAATAAATGGGTGGGAATTGAAAGGAAGAAGCTAGTGATGTTGCACTTGATGATGGTTTAGATGGAAAGGGCAAGATGAAACAGCATAGAATATGAGGAGAAGTTCACCAAGATAACAAGTACACAACAACTATGCACACAACAAAGATGATCATGATGCAAATGCAACAAAACAAAAAAAATGACAAAGTCAATATCACATCATGAAGCATAGAATAAAGCAAGGGAAATGACCATGGCAAGAAAACAAAGATGGCACAATGCAATATAATAAAAGATGAACATGATACAAGAAGCAAACACGACAATGGCACTCATCATGATCATGGCAACAACATAGGGAAAAGAAATATGCAAAACAAATATGATAATGCAACAAACACAATAAACACACGACAACAACTAAAATAAATGGAAGGCATCTTGAGCATCGGTCTCGGGGTGTCACACCCCTCTTGGAAATTGATGTCAAAGGGGGGGAAAGAGATCAAAGCTTAAGGGGGAGAAAGAGTTCACATTAAATCGCATGGCCCAGATGCCTGGTGTTCAAGAGGAGAGAAGTTACATGTCTTTAAGAGGGGAAAGGCATGTCTATGTTATTGATCTGATCTGTTTTGCTCTGATTTTGTTTCCCTACTTTCTTCCATTCTCCAATATAAGTTTCAAGGGGGGGAAAAGATTGCTAGGGAAGAAAGTCTTTGAATTCATTGCATATCTTTTACCTTTGGGAACATGTATGTATTCTAGACTACCTATTACTCACTCTCTACATGTTATCCCAATCTTGGTACTCTTGATGCTCTTTTTTTGATCTATCTAGTAGACGTACATGTGTTATCTAACCTTGTTTACTCAGGTTCATCCCTTCATAAGCCAGCTCAAGATCACAAGGTAAGTATATGCATCACACTCAGGTGCATGAAGATTTCTTGCTAGTGTATATATTGTTCGCAAGAAGGAATCATGAACATGAGGATACACTCCATGTATTCGTATCATTTGCTCTGATGCATGTAGCCAAGATACATGTAACTCATTGCTTGCTCTGTCATGCCTATGCTTTCACATGTTCTTATATTCCATATTCACATGATTGCATACATGTAGGGGGAGCCTATGCATGTTACATGTCCTTCCAAAGCTTTACTTGCTATCCTTCATATCTTTATCTAAAGCTTTGATGTATGTTGTCATCAATTACCAAAAAGGGGGAGATTGAAAGCACAACTGCTCCCTGGATGATTTTGGTAATTAATGTCAACATAAATCTTGTTGGACTAATGTTTTCATCTAGTATATTTCAGACAAGTTCAACAAATGGAGTGGCATGGACTAGAGGATGTGGAACCCCTTCAAAATGCTAAGGACAAAGGATTGGCTAAAGCTCAAGACTCTACATTTTGTATTTCAGTGATTCAAGATCACATTGAGTCCATAGGAAAGCCAATATTATGAAAAGGGGATGAGGTGTTGCTTAATGGCTTGCTTGCTCAAAGTGCTTAGTGATATGCTCCAAAACCCTCAACCACTTTCTCAGATCCACATATGTCCCAAACCAAAAGTCAAACTCGGCCCTACCAAAAAGATCTATCCGGCGCCATCGAGTTTATTTGACATAGCCACTGCGTAAACACTAATCACTTCGGTCTCACCGAAAGGGATCTCGGTCTCACCGAGATGGGATTGCAAACTCCCTATTGCCTGTTGCAATATTTTCGTTCTAACCGAGATGTGCGATCGGTCCCACTGAGTTCGCAATGCAAACTCTCTGTTGCCTCTTCATAATGTTTCGGTCCCACCGAAACGAGCGAATCGGTCAACCGAGTTTGCCTGACCAACCCTCTGTGTGCTTATTACCAAAATCGGTCTCACCGAGTTTGTGTAATCGGTCTCACCGAGATTACGTTCTGCCCTAAACCTAATGAAATCGCTCCCACCGAGTTGATCATATCGGTCCCACCGTAATGCCTAACGGTCACATTATGAACTAAATCGGTTTGACTGAGTTCTCTGAATCGGTCCCACCGAGTTTGGTAAATTGTTTGTAACGGTTAGATTTTGTGTGGAGGCTATATATACCCCTTCACCCACTCTTCACTCGCGGAGAGAGCCATCAGAACATACCTACACTTCCATCATACATGTTCTGAGAGAGAACCACCTACTCAAGTGTTGAGATTAAGATATTCCATTCCTACCATATGAGTCTTGTTCTCTAGCCTTCCCCAAGTTGCTTTCCACTCAAATGTTTCTTCCACCATATCCAAATCTGTGAGGAACTGTTTGAGTGTTGGGGAGACTATCATTTGAAGCATTTGAGTAAGGAGTTCATCATCAACACACCGTCTATTACCTTTTGGAGAGTGGTGTCTCCTAGATTGGTTAGGTGTCACTTGGGAGCCTCCGACAATATTGTGGAGTTGAACCAAGGAGTTTGTAAGGGCAAGGAGATCGCCTACTTCGTGAAAATCTACCGTTAGTGAGGCATGTCGGCGATGGCCATGGACTCACGCAACCGTTACCCTTCGTGGCTTGAAGTCTCCATCAACTTGGATGTACGATAGCACCACCTATCGGAACCAAGACAAAAACATACATGTCTTCACTTGCGTTGCTTCTTCAAAGTCCTCCCTTTACCTTCATATGCTATTGCTTTACATTCCTCTGCTATGCTCTTGGAATTGCATGTGTAGGTTGATTGCTTGACTTGTGCTAAGTTGCTAAAATCTGCCAAGAACTAAAATTGGAAATAGGCCAGTTTTTGCGTTGGTCAAGTGGTCAAAGTTGCATGCTTTACTTCACAATATCTATATACTCTTGTTATACATGCTTGTTGTGTATTGTCAAAGTCAAACATGTGCTAAATCTCCACTCCAACTTCAAGTATTTTAAAAGCTACCACTTTTCTTGTTAGAGTCTATTCACCCCCCCTCTAGACACATACTCTTCTCGACCCTTTCAGTTTACAAGTTCGACTGCCGCCGCCGGAAAATAATAGGAGGTGTGGGTGAGTAGAGGAATGGCCTAGACATCAATGGGAGTAGGGTGGGTTGGCGAGGCCTGCACAGTAGCACAACCAGCCATGGGAGGCGGGAGCAGGCTATCCTGCCGGCGCTGGTTTGGGAGCCTGGAGCAAGAAGTTCAGATATTGAAGAAGCAGCATGTCACGCCCAAGATGCGATTCTATCCCGATCACGTGGTAACTTCGTGACTGAGGCACAACCGCATTTCGGGCGCTTAGCAAGATGGATATCATTACATCGTACCATTACATAAATAGATGGGGATACAACAAGTCATACAACACCCACATGAATACAACAACATCATACACAAGACATCCGACAACGGATGAAAAACACATGAAAACACGACGACATCCATCCTGCTATCCCGGGCTGCCGACCAGGAACCTATCCCAAGATGACGAAGAACAAGAAAGAACTCCACACAAATAACATCGCTCTCACGTCTGGTCATCGAAAACCTGCACATGCAACTGTTATTGTAGTATCTTTGAGCCACGAGGACTCAGCAATCCCATAACCATGGGTATCAATACTAGCAAAGCTTAAGGGGTATGGAGAGGTTAAGTGGTGAGGTTGCAGCAGTGGCTAAGCATTATATGGTGGCTAACTTACGAGTACAAGAATAAGATGAGTATCTACGCAAATGGTCGCAACTAGTAATGATCGCTAAGAGATCCTGAACTACCTATGAGTCAAACATAACCCCATCGTGTTCTCTTCTCAAAATTAAAAGAGACGGTCATGATTACTCACGCGGATGGTGTATTTTATTTCGGATACTTTGTCAAGTTAACTACAACCGGATATTAACAAATTCCAATCTACCACATAACCGCAGGCACGGCTTTTGAAAGATCATAACCCTGCAGGGGTGTCCCAACTTAGCCCATCACAAGCTCTCACGATCAGCAGAGGTAAAAACCCCTTATCTTAGGGAAGACCCGATCAGACTCAGAATCCTAGTGCACAAGACTTTTCTACAATGGTAAAACAAGTCCAGCAAGACCTCTCGTCATGCCGACACCTGATAGTAGCCGCGTGTATCTCGTCTCAGACCACGACCGGATGAGCAGTCCGTACAACTAAAACCAATCCTCGAGTTTCCCCATGGTGGCGCTGCAAGGGGCTCTTGTTTGGACCAACACTCATGAGGAGCAATAGCCCGGGGTTGTAAATTAACTCCTCGGGGTCCGTAAAGTCCCTATGCAAGTTTTTAGTTATTAGGAAAATGGTAAAACCAATGTTGGGCCTTGGTGGAGGAGTTTTATTCAAAGCGAACTGTTAAGGGGGTCCCATAACCCCCAAGCGTGTTAGGAACGCAAACTCAATGAACATAAAACCGGTTTATCGGTTCTTAAGGCGGCATGAGTGGAACAAAACATCGAGTAGAAGGACAATCCTTCCACACATTGTCAAGTATATAGGTGCATTAATTATAGTAATAGATATTGTGATATTCCAACATCCAAGTTCCAACATGGAGCAGTCTTCATATTTACCTGCAAGTAACAACGCTATAAGAGGGGCTGAGCGAGCGATGACATAGCCAAACAACGGTTTGCTTGGATGGTGTCAAAGGTTAGAGGTTTCATGGCAACAATGAGAGGCTGACAACAATAGATAGGCAGCGCGACATATAGCGATAGCATCGAGACAACTAGCATAGCAATGATAGTAATGAGATCCAAGGTGATGGTCATCTTGCCTGAGATCTCGCTAGGAAGAAGAACGTGTCCATGCAAAAGACGAAGCCACGAAGATGAACCAAGTGTAGTCGAACGAATCCTCACGATCACAACGAAACAGGAACTAACGAGAAGGAGCAAACAACATGGGAAACACACCACACATAAACAAGACAAGATGCTCAACCAAGTATGATGCATGACAAGGCTACATGATGCAAAACATGGCAAGAGATGAAGCACACAAGATCATCACAACAAGCAGGTTTAAATTAGGCCGAAAACAATATATAACAATTCTAGTAAGTCCTCATATGCAAAATTCGAAATTGGTCCAGATCTGAACAAACCTTATGTTCAAGTTGTTAAACATCAAGTTAACATGCACCATGATGATCTACACGAAATTATAGTCAAGTTACATATAAAGTTCATTTAATTCGGAGGTACGACCTAGAAGATATGAGCAAAACAAGTCAAGCATGACAAAGATGCAAGATGCATTCAAACATCAAGCAAACACACTCCAAACATGTATACAACATGATATGATACATCTACATTCAAAAACAAGTAAGTTTCATATAGAGAACGCTCAAAACGGAGCAACGGTTCAACACATTCACATGAAACAAGATATAACAACAATCTGTCCCAAGACAGCAACTAGGCACTTTGCAATCATCACAACAACATGCCACAGTAACATTTCATGGCATCAAAGGGCATGGCAAGCATTTACATGTCAAGCACTACAAAGGTGATCACTGAGCTACTGCCAAATACCACTAGAACATGCTCAAAACATCATGGCAAGATTGCAAATGATAACAGTTTCACAGACTTTGTGAAATAAACTAAACATGGCAGCAACAACGACAAGTAGGCATGTTTGCAAGCTTGTGCAACTCATCTCAAAGCATATCATGGCATGTGAATATAACCAACAGCAAGAAGACATGTTTATGCAGCTACTAATGGCAAGAACATGGTCATAGGATGCATAGAACACTAGGTATTCACATAGCAAAACTGAACTTACTGATAACAGGCTGACATAAACATTATATAGCAATTTGAGAGCAAGATACAGACATACTACAGCAGGCTATAATTTCAAACAAGGACATGGATGGATAGAGAATAACATGGACTTCAAGACATGCCTACTGGAAATTCCAAAACATTCGAGGATATGACTGTAGCGTTAAGCAAACATGGCATCACAATATAATAGCTTTAGACTTAGCAGATTACAACAAGTCTCAGAAAACAACCAACAGCGAGTAGGTCACTTTGCAAACTTGTTGCACTCGCCACAAGGCATATCATGAAAAGTGTATTGCACCACAGCAAAGATGACATGATTGTGCTCCTAACACATGTTGACATGATGCTAAAAAATCACACAAAAAGATATAAAAAAGACAAATCAACAACTTATATCATGTTTCAGCACTTAACAGCAACTAGCACTTTTGCAACAGATATTAGCATGGCAAGATGAACAGTAACATGGATGCAAACTACACCATCATCTAGAGCATCACGAGACAAACATTTTGACATATCATACGCACAATTTGGACATACATGCACAAAGTTAGGGCCCACACAAGATGCATGCATGCTGTTGAAAACTCAGGACTTAGTTTCAGGAAAAAAAAACGAGTGAGCCGGATTTAACTAAACAACGCACACGCGGGGTATAGTGGGCTCACCACTGGGTCTGGCCCAGGAAGCAGGGGCGGTTGGGCCGAGGCAGGGTCTGGTCCGCTGGGAGGCCCACGTGGCCGGCGGCGCTGGCCTGGGCTGGAGTAGGCCCACGTGCGACTGGCGCAAGGCATCGCTCGCCTCCCGATCAAGGACGACGCGCTACGGCAGCTAGTGAGGGCGCGGGTCCGGTGGGGATGGATGGATCTGGACCCCTGGGCGACGGATCCGAGCAGGGAAGTGCATTCCCGGTGGCAGCGAGGCCTACAGCCGGCGGAGACGAGGGCTCTGGGCGGGTGGACCTAGGGCAACTGCGGCAACCTGGAGAGAGGAGAGAGGTTAGGCGAGGTGAGGGAGAGGAAGGAGGGAGAGAACGAGGTGGGGCGACCTTACTCCGGCGAGGTCGGCTCCGGCGGTTCGCCGGCCAGCATCGCGATGGCGGCGAGCACTACAAAAAAAAGACACACCCGTGACATTTTGGGCCGAACGAAACTTTTTTCTGTCATACTTATGACACTTCTATGACGATAATTGTGACAAAACCCAGTATCATCATAGATGTGGTGGGGTCCTACTTCTATGACAAAATATCATGAAAGAAAATGGGCTTTTCGTCCTGGGCGGGCTGGAGGCGCAGCTGCATGACATTCTTTGGGCCGTCCATGACGGAAAAACCGTGGTAGAAGCGAGGGCATTCCTGGTTATGGTGGGTGGTCGGGGCCGAGCGATATGCGTTTCTCTCGTACACGCACGCGCGTGGGTGCGAGGCGTTGGGCTCTAACTGAACCCAAGCGAGGCATTGGCCTCTAATTGAACCCGAGCGATTGCACTACAGGCAACGCGTTACTGAACCCGAGCGATCGATCGATGCCTGTTAACTGAACCCGATCGAGCGATTTCTTCGCTACTGCTGGTAACTGAAGCCGATCGATGCTGCCTCTGCATGAACAGAGAGCATTGCTGGGGGGTTTGGATGAACAATTTCCGGTGGGGGTGGCTGAACAGGACCCCGTGGTGTTGCCTCTGCATGAACAGGACCCCGTTCGATCAAGCCGGTTGGGGCTGCATGAACAGGACCACCCCGTGGAGGGCTGGATAAACAGTAGAGGGTGGAGGGCTGGATGCACAGTAGCCCGTGGAGGGGTGGTTGAACAGGAGCTCGTGGAGAGGGCTGGTTGAACAGTAGCCGATGGAGTAGCGCGCGGTGGACGCTGAACAGTCGCAGGTGGAGGCTGGAGGAGGTCGACGATGGATGAACAGTAGCCCGTGGAGGCTGGAGGGGGTCGACGGTGGTGATGAACAGTATCCCGTGGAGTCCCGTTTTGCGGTACGCCACACCCCTCCCGATGAACAGGACCCCCGTTTCGACCGTAGCGCTCCAACACAAGTCCGTTTCCTCCGTTTTGCGGTACGCCACACCCCTCCCGATGAACAGGACCCCCGTTTCGACCATAGCACTCCAACACAAGTCCGTTTCCTCCGTTTTGCGGTACGCCACACCCATCCCGATGAACAGGACCCCCATTTCAATCGTAGTGCTCCAACACAAGTCTGTTTCCTCCGTTTTGCGGTACACCACACACCTCCTGATCAACAGGACCCCTGTTTCGACCATAGGTGGTCCGTTTCCTCCGTTTTGCGGTACGCTAGACCCCTCCCGACGAAAAGGATCCCGTTTTGAATGTGGCCGGTCGAACACAAGGCTGTTTCCTCCTTTCTACGGTACGCTAGGCCTCGTTTCCATCGGCTGTTCTGTCCAAGCCCTCCCGATGAACACGACGACGCATTCCATTCCGACCCAGCCGGGTGGCTCCCCATGAACACGACGACGACGTTGTTTCTCCATTCCGACCCAGCCATGTACACGAGTCCTGGCCGTACGTATGCACGAGTAGGCGTTACCCTGCCCGTACGTACGTACGTTGCTGTATTTACTTTCTTGCACACTGGCTGTTGTACGTATGTGTACATGCTACGTGCGCGCCTCTACTAGGACACGTGCGCGCCTCTACATCGACCGGTATGTACGTACACGTTCACGACCAGAATAACAACGCTACGTACGCTTCGACCAGGTGGGTCCCGACTGTTAGGCACTTCCTTGCCTGGGAAGATGTAGCTGGTGGGTCCCAGCAGTCAGGGGGACGAATCGTTTTTTTCAGACGAACTTCCTTGCGTGCGAAGATGTAGCTGGTGGGTCCCAGCAGTGTGGATGAGTAGAGGGATGGCCTGGCCAGCGGTGGGAATAGTAGGGGGCGGTGAGGCCTCCGCGGCAGCACAGCCGGCCACGGGAGGCAGGAGCATGCGGCACGACCGGCGATGCTTTGGGCGGCTGGAGCAACAAGACCAGAGGTTGAAGAAGCACTATGGCCCTTGGATGGACATCATACGGTCATTGGAGCTAGAATCGTTCATATTGACTAAGTTGACAAAGCACACCGTGCCCGTCAACTTAGTAGGCCCACAAGTCAGCCTCCCACCAAGGTGGGTCCCAACCAGCAGGGGGAGTATTCTTTTTTTTTGTGCGTAATAAGGAGGCACTTCCGGTGGGTCCGAGATGACAGCGTGGGGGAACGTTTTTTTTTGCGCAATACGGTGGCTCTTCTGGTGGGTCCCAGCAGTCAGGGGGAAACGTTTTTTTTCATGAAATACGGCGGCCCGTCTGGTGGGTCCCTGCTGTCAGGTGGAGTAATCATTATTTTCCGCGTAATAAGGAGGCACTTCCTTGCTGCCGTCGTGGACCCAGCTGTCAGCCTCTCCACGTATAGTCCATGTCCGATGGAAGCCGTTCCTTGACCACATTGACCACACCGAACTAAGAGCACCAAGGCGGTGGACGACGACGAGGCCTGGGAAGGGGACGACGTGGAGCCGGAGAAGACGCGACAGTGGAAGCCTGTGTGGAGAGGAGTACGAGGGTTCACTGGTTCGGTTGCAGTGTGAGGCTGTTGTCGCTCCGGAATAACAGGGGGTGTGGTGAGTAGAGGTATGGCCTGGCCAGCGGTGGGAGTAGTAGGGGCGGTGAGGCCTGCGTGGCAGCACAGCCGGCCACGAGATGTAGGAACAAGCGGCACGACCGGCCCTGTTTTGGGCGGCTAGAGCAAGAAGACCAGAGGTTGAAGAAGCACGATGGCCGTTGGATGGACATCGTACGATCACTGCACCTAGAATCGTTTATATTGACTAAGTTGACAAAGCCCTTGGTACGCGTCAACTTAGTAGGCCCACAGGTCAGCTTTCAAAACGGTGTGCCCCAGATGTCAGGGGGAGGAATCATTTTTCGGGTGGGTGAAGCTAGAATATCTGAGATTGAAGAAGAAGCACGACATCTATTGGATGGACATCCAACGGCCACTGCTGCTAGAACCGTGTGTTGACTATAAGTTGACAAAGCCTTGCATACGCGTCAACTCTCTTTTTTTAGGGGACGCGTCAACTTAGTAAGGCCACAAGTGTGTGGCAGAGAACTTATAGCCCATTTGAGATTTGTAAGAATGTGCAGCCAATTTTTGAATTCTAATGGAATTTACTACAACCCATTTACAGTTTATTAAAAGTACATCCCATTTCAACCAACCGTTCAAAACAGAATTCAATAAAATTTCCCACATTTTGATGGGATCCAAAATATTTTTATCCCGAAATTTCTAGTCAGAATTAAATACAATTTCAATATAAATTTATATTATGTAAAAGTCCAACGAAACATTACGGTCGCAACAATTAATGAAATTAAAATTTTCAATATCCAAAAATAATATTTTATAAAGTAATTACATGTTTGGTGCATTTTTTTAGTTACTGCCCGGTTTTTATAATTACATCCCATTTATTATTTCTTAAAGCCAATTTTTTTAAGCCTAATGCATCCCTCCTAGGAAAGATTTGCTGCCCAGCAGGGCAGAGAATAACAACTTGACCTTGCGTGAGTATTCCTTAAAAAAGTATAGCTGGGCTAGCCACTTTCAGCTTGGAAAATAATAATATCTGGGCTGGATATCTGGCCTGGTCTAGACGGGCCACAGCCCGCCCAGTTAATAGCTGGAGTGATGTTTTCGTTGTAGTTCAGAGGAGAAAAATTAATATCTGGGCTAAACATCGCTCAAGAAAAACTCTGCAGTGCTCACACCTCAAAAACACAAATATTGCTCAAGCTGCTTGGTCCCAGCTGTCGGCCGCTTCCTGTGCAATTCTCTCGTTTATTGACTACATAGGTAGACAATGGTGTGGGATCGTGATGTCTGGAAACCAGGAGGAAGCAATTTTTTTTACAGTTTTATATACTAATAAGGAGGCACTTGCGTACGTGCGGCTATGGCCCTAGTGGGTCCCCACTGTCATCCTCTCCAAGTCATCTCCTCGTCCTCATGTCCGTTGACCATGTTGACAACACGAGACGGCGGCTCCACGGCGAGCGCAACAACTCGAAGGACGACGGAGAGGGCCTCGAGGGCCCTATGGATGGTCTGATACAGCGCCCGCTGCTCATTCGGGAAGCCAGGATCATAGGGCCACATGTCCGCGACGGCATTGTCGTTCGCTTGTTCACCGGTGCTCGTTGAGGAGACGGAGGTTGCAGCACAGGTCCTCCTGTGCTAGTAGCTCTTCCTCCATTAGGGCGTCGAAGTGCGGCCAGACCTGCTCTATGGTGGACACGGCATGAACCGGCTTGGACAGTGGCGCCGGCTCCTGGTCGGAAGCTACGTCCATCGTCTGATTCTCGTCGCTCAGCTCGGCGAGGTAGCTGGCGAGCCAGCATGTCCGGCTGCTGGACCGACCCGCTGCCAAGCACGAGTCTAACTGCCCTGGCCCACTCAGACCGCCTCCCTCGCCCGCGCGCGCTTTCTGCCCGAAACGGTCAGTGCCGCCCGCCCCGCTTCCTGGTGCATGCGATTGCTCCGCCTTCAAACGACGCAAGTGCCACCCACATTAATGATACGCGGTTGCCGAGGCGGCTACTCCGGCGCCACAAGTCCGTCCCTCCGCCGCCCACCATTGCTATATAAACTGCTGTGCCGGCCATAGCCGCAGTCATCTGCATCTGTTCCTATTCTCATGTCCACACCACTACTGCCCGCCATGGCTTCCTCGCGCTCCAGTTCTCTTTGGGACGGGCGGATGACGGGCCACAAGGAGATGGCAGCCATTGCTGCCGATTGGCTGGCTGGCAGGCAGCTGGAGGACGACGACGTCCCAATGGAGAATTGATACGTCTCGAACATATCTATAATTTTTGATTGTTCCATGCTATTATTTATGATGTTTTGGATGTTTAATGGGCTTTGTTATACACTTTTATATTATTTTTGGGACTAACCTATTAACCCAAGGGCACAGTCCAGATTGCTGTTTTTTGCCTATTTCAGGGTTTTACAGAAAAGGAACATCAAACGGAGTCCAAACAGAATGAAACTTTGGGAGAGATATTTTTGGAGCAAAATACGCACGGGAGACTTGAGAACCACGGAGTAGGGCACACGTGGCGTCCACGAGGGTGGGGGCGCGCCCCCATGCCTCGTGGGCCCCACGTCTGGCCCCCGGTGCCGTCCTATATATACCTACTTACCCTGAAACCATCAGAACAACAGAGAAAACCCTAGTTCCACTGCCGCAACCTTCTGTTCCCGTGAGATCCCATCTTGGGGCCTGTTTCAGAGCTCCGCCGGAGGGGGGATCTACCATGGAGTGCTTCTACATTATCATCATCGCCTCACCATGAGTTGTGAGTAGTTTACCATAGACCTTCGGGTCCATAGCTAGTATCTAGATGGCTTCTTCTCTCTCTTTGGATCTCAATACCAAGTTCTCCTCGGTCTTCGAGGAGATCTATTCGATGTAATCTCTTTTTGCGGTGTGTTTGTCGAGATCCGATGAATTGTGGGTTTATGATCAAGATTATCTATGAGAAATATTTGGTTCTTTTCTGAACTCTTTATGTATGATTATAATATCCTTGCAAGTCTCTTCGAATTATGGTTTGGTTTGGCCTACTAGATCTATAGTTCTTGCAATGGGGGAAGTGCTTGTCTTTGGGTTCAATCTTGCGGTGTCCTTTCCCAATGACAGTAGGGGCAGCAAGGCACGTATTGAATTGTTCCCATCGAGGATAAAAAGATGGGGTTTATATCATGTTATTTGAGTTTATCCCTCTACATCATGTCATCTTGCTTAAGGCGTTACTCTGTTCTTATGAACTTAATTCTCTAGATGGATGCTGGATAGTGGTCGATGTGGGGAGTACTAGTAGTAGATGCATAATTGTTTCGGTCTACTTGTCTCGGACGTGATGCCTATATATAATGATCATGCCTAGATAGTTTCATAATTGTTTGCTTTTCTATCAATTGCTTGACAGTAATTTGTTCACCTGCCGTAGAATATCGCTATCATGAGAGAAGCCACTAGAGAAACCTATGGCCCCCGGGTCTATTCTCAACATATCAATCTACAATCTATTTTACTTTTCCGCTTTTACTTTCTATTCTTATATCCAAAAATACCAAAAATATCAAACTATCATCTCTATCAGATCTCACTTTCGTAAGTGACCGTAAAGGGATTGACAACCCCTTATCGCGTTGGCTGCGAAGTTCTTATTTGTTTGTGCAGGTGCGAGGGACTCGCGCGTGGTCTCCTACTGGATTGATACCTTGGTTCTCAAAAACTGAGGGAAATCCTTACGCTACTGTGCTGCATCTCCCTTTCCTCTTCGAGGGAATACAACGCAAGCTCGAGAAGTAGCAAGAACATGGTAGTCGACGATCTGGTGCCAACCCCCTCCTCCGCACCATCCTCGCCGATGCATTGCACCATGACCATCGGCGAGGCCCATGCCCAATATATGGACATGGTGAGGCAGAAGCGTGAGGAGCAGTTCCGGGAGGCGCAGGCCTATGCCGCCTACAACCACCATCTCCTCCAGGAGCACCTGCAGGCGGAGGAGCAGATCGCCGCGGAGCGGGCGGAGCAGGAGACGCTGCTCGACTCGTACCGCTCAACCCGCGAGGGCCGCCTCGAGCGCTGGCAGTACCGCATGCGGGTGGCGGAGCCTGCGGCCGCCTACAAAGAGGGCGATGAAGCGGGCGAGGCATTGTTTGGCGAGACCGAGGACGAGACAGAGGACAATGCCAGCTCCGACGAGTCCCCGCTCCGCTCGCGTCGACGAGGCCCTGCTCCGCCGAGGCCCCGCGGCGCCAACAACGAGGCAGAGGATACCACCGGCTTCGCCGAGGCCCCACCCTGCCGGCAACGAGGGGGAGGATTTCCCCCGCTCCACCGAGGCGCCGCCCGCCAGCAACTAGACAGAGGACATCGCCGGCTCGGTCGAGGCCCCGCCCCGCTGCCAACGAGGCCGCGCCACACAAAAAACGAGGAAGAGTATAGCACGGTAGGTCGCCGCCGCTCAGGTCCAAGTAAGGCCACCGCTGCCCTAATCGCTATTACAAGCTAGGCGGGTTGACCACTGACGGCCAGTTAGCTTCTTGGCAGCGACGTGGAGTCGGAGAGCTATGTTGGAGAAGGACGCTGCTTCCACTTAACTGCTAGTGTAGTTGGCTGACTAACATGTGGGCCCAACAGGCATCTGGGCCACATGTCAGTTATGCAACTGCACCTACAGTTAAGTCACTGAAGCTTCTGTTCGGCTCAGCCGGACACAGGTGGGTAGCTTCGGTTAATTAATTATACCTCTAGCGCACCCCTTTTTAGTTGAAGAATGTATGAAATGTAATGAAATCCGGCATGTTTATATGAAATCCGACCGTGTATGAATGAATTTATTTCGATTAGTTCGAATTCTTGTATCACTAGCATTGGATGAACAAGCAAAACAATACGTACTAGCATTATTCCCAGGGTGATCACCTCGTTTGCAGCAGTTTCACATGTACTCCCTCCTGTCCTTTCTAGTATGCATACAAGTTTTGTCTGCAGTCAAAGTATCTCTACTTTGACCAATCTTCTAGAAAAAAGTATGCACTTTCACAATGTGCGAAGTAAAAAGGAACAAAAGCAGTACAAAGATTTTGAGCAGCTTTTTAGCGTTCCTGTACATTGCATTCAAACACACAGGCCTGACAATTCAAAGAGAACATTCAAAACAATCGATGATTATGCTTCTCAGTGATTCACATGTCAGAGCCAATATTTACTTCACAATTAAAGAATGAAGAAAAAATGGATCGACATTGCTGACAGCAAAGGGCGTCCCATTCGAATATCAAACGCATGTCTTCTTGCTAAAATCAATGAGCAAAATTTGACAAGGTTTTCCCATTCCAAAATACTAAATGCCTACGATTGTGAAATGGGCAGGGTTTGCCATCAGTTCGGATATTGTCATGGCACCTCGTGCTAATAAACCAGCTGACCAGCTGTTCTTTTTGTGCAGTTCCGCCAAAATCAACTAAATTCGCGCGTAGTTTGTAAGATTTTGCCCTTATATGTTGCAACGCCTTGAACTTATCGGCACATCCTTTCTAGTGGTGGAAATGAATGATTCGATGTATTCATGAACATTTTGTGCAGTTCCCATTGAAATAAAGCTGAGCACCCATGTTTGCACAAATACAAAAAAAGTGATTAGTATAAAGCAAACTGTACTATGAATTGACAGTTTAAACATGCACCTACATGGTCCATGTAGAGCACACTTTTAGAAAAATGGACTCATCGGAAAGAATCCTAGAACAACATTGTACTCGCGCATCACAACAGGAAAATGGTGATTTGTCAGTCCTTCTGAGCTGAAGTTAGTTTGGTCTTGTGGGGGGTAATGTAACCATCCTTCAACTACTCCTTCTGATGAGAAGATAGACATGGCTTATTCATCCAGGCATAAGCGGAACTAGTCCCTTCCTGTACTCCATATTCTTCTTCAGGCCTTGTTCGTTTAATCCTCCTCCCAACGGGATTGGAGTGGATTGGAGAGGATTTTGGCTTGTAGGGGATGTAATCCCCCTCAAACCCTACCATTCCCCTTCAAAAACCACCTCAACTGAACAAGGCCTCAGAGGAGGAGGATCATGTTGTGCAAAGACAAGAGGATAATTAAATGCTAGCATCCCTGTTTGCTCGAAAAAAGGAAAGGAAATATTTAAAACATCACAGATGAAGCACTTCTCAAGAACAATACCACTTTTTGATGACAGTATCTAAACAGTAGCACACCAACAATAGAGATGACAAAGCTCAATCATATGGATGAAATCAGTGGGCGAGTACCAACCTTTGTCAGGAGGCTTATTGTGTAGAGCATACAGATGAAGCACTTCTCCGGAACCATCTGTTGCTATGTACTGTGGTGGCCATGCTTACTATATACTCCTCGATTAGATTAATGTTTCCAACATCTTCTTGTGTAATTCCATTAAAATATATGGTATCTTCAAAGAAGATCCTTGTTTGCACAAGTAGAGATAATTACGTATTACATTAAGTGTGGCATCAAATCAGTGGCAAAACAATTGATCGTTCCAGCCATAGCTATAAATTAAGATGCAAAACTATATCATTACTTGTGTCATCACAGTTCCGGTGCTTCTTTATAGCACAAGGAATTGATTTTTGTTTTTCTTCCGCTCATTCTTCCCCTTCATCACATGGTTTAATAACAGACAAGCTCCACCTTCAATGTGAAAGAAGGCTAGTACCGACCACTCATGACGCGGAATTCAAACAACTCACAAGAAGAAGATCTGAACCAAATTTGCTAACACGGATAGGAAGTAAGATCTCCTCTTGTGCAGTTCCACTAAGATCAAGCAATCAAGCAACGTTGTAGGTGTGACATTTTGGTTGAACTACAAAAACACTCTTAAAACAGAAGTGTTTTGTGCAGTGCAAAAAAGGTCACAATGCCAACGAGGTGAAGTAGATAACCCTGTTTACACAGAGGTGCACAGGAAACAACTAGTGGTCAATAATGGTGGATGACACAGAAGCCAAAAAAAGAAGCATCTACCTTATCTAAATGGGAAATAAAGCAAGACATTAGCATTTCTCAAATGGTGGCATTGATTAATATTAACAGAGAGATTATATTAACAATAAAATTCGCATGTAATTTGCTTTTAACTGTTGCATCGCATCAATTTTCCAGTGACATTATTAGAGGGTGCTTGTTTACAGGGACATTTTGGTAGAGGGACTAAAAAAACTCCGTGTCAGTCCCATCTAAACCAAACAGGAAGGACTTTTAGGGACTAAAAGTAGGCATTTGGGACTAAAGAAAGAAGACCCCGAGGGAGAGTCTTTCGGGACTTTTTCCAACAGTTGCCCGTGCCATGCATGGCACCTTGTCTCTATTAGTTCATTACTAGGGGTAACATGGTCTTTTAGCATGTCATTTAATAACCACTAGTCTATGTTCAGTCCCTGGAACCAAGCAAGTAGGGACTAGGGAGTTTTTAACCAAACAGGGCCTTAGATTAACAACAGCTAAAGAGTTGCACGGGACAGTGGACGCACCAGCACCATGTGCATCTATCGATGTACTGGGGTGATGCATACTCTGTTGCAACAAAGAACAAACAACCAACGAGCATATTTGTGTTGGTCCCAGTTTTGTTATCTTTAGACACCTTTCCCTCTGTGAGCGCAGGAAATCTAGTTCTACTCAAACTCTACAGCCTTGTCTCCCATAACGAAAGATCAGTTCGTTACAGATGTGCGTACTGCGTTTGTCATTGTTTTCCCTTTTCGACCAACATAGGTGCTGGATAGCCAGTCTGTACTAGTAATTTCCCCACTTCCTTTCCTCTGTGAACCACATCCTAGATTTATGCTATACAACTTTCCCCACTACTTTCCCCCATTCCTGTCCTCTCGGAACCAGGTCTTAGACGCATGCGATACAACTTTCCCCGCAACTTTCCCCCTTCCTTTCATTTTTGAACCACGTCCTATGCTATACAACTTTTCCCACTACTTTCCCCCATTCCTTTCCTCTTTGAACCATGTCCTAGATTCATGGTATACAACTTTCGCCACTACTTTCCTGTTTGATAAAACACCTAGATTCGAGTGCAGAAGCGGAAAAAGGCCACATGCAGCTAGAGCAATGCATGTGGAATAAGTAAATTATACCTTAAGGTTCTTGGGGTGTGGTTCGATGGGCGATCGCAGGCCGTTCAACCCACACTATGTACGATGGAGAAGAAGAAGGGGTCGGAGGCCCACCCGCGCCGCCGCTGGGTGAAAGTGAATAGTTGTGCCGGTAGTGGATTCCCTCCCTCGCCGACGGCGACATCGTTAAGCCTCCTTCGCTTCCCGGTGGATGGATCCTGTCAGCTCTTTGACAAGCAGTGAGGGGAGAGAGGGAGGCCAACGAAGTCTTGTTTAGATCTGGAGAGGGTGAGAGAGTGTGAAGAGAGCAACTACAAGCAGACCAGGAATGAGGGGAAAGAGAGAGGCCAACGAAGTCTTGTTTAGATCTGGAGAGGGTGAGAGAGTGTGAAGAGAACAACTACAAGCGCTGAGGCTACATCGTGTATATATATATACTGGAGAGAGTGTGAAGAGTGCAAACCCTAGAAAACAAGCGTTGAGGCTGCAGCTTATATGTGATGAGGTGATTATACGGTCACTACGAGATCGTATAGCTCTTTATCCATCCATTTTGACCAGTCAAAGAATCCTCCTGGCACGAATTATGCTCAAGTGTAGTCATCGAACCCGAGACCTCAAGTTTGATGAGTGAACAGGCTAACCAGCTACACAACCCTCTCGTTATGTTCAACGAGAGGAAAAATAACCTTTTATACATTCCTGCATTCGTGTGACAAACATGCCGTAATTTTTTTTGTGTGTGGGAGTCATTGGAATTTAAATCATAATCGTGTCATGTGGCTTTGGTGGTAAGACTATCCACAGTGGTGCAAAAATAATGCAGCCTTAGTCACCTTACCTCTCTCCACGTAGTACATTGGGTCCCACCTGTCAGAGGGTGAAACAAACAAATTAATAAGAAAAAATAAAAGCGCCAGCGGTGTATCTTACCTCACACATCTCGCTACTCCTCGGGAACACTATCTAATTGACCCCTCTGTTCGCTCATGTACTATTTTAAGTGAATCCTTATTATAACATGCACACAATTTCGGGCACTTGTATTCGACCTAAGTCAGTGTGCCACCGTATCTCGTATGACTCCCTCCGTCTAGGTGTAATAAGTCACGTTAGAAGGTGGAGCGGGACCAAGGTGCAAGCAGATTAGAGGAGAAAGAGAAACTCGACCTGTCATTCCTCCAATCAAAGCCCTGATTTCTGTCTCTAAACGCAACAATTGATCGAACAACTAAGGGCCTCTTTGATTCGTAGGATTTCCAAAACGCAGGAATAGGAAAAACGTGGGATTGGGGTGGCATGTCATCTTGAATTCTACATGATTCTATGAGTGTTTGATCGTGCATAGAAAAAAACGTAGGATTCTTTCAATGATGCTAGTGTGGATTGATAATTTTCTATGAAATCTAGTGCAAATGAATCCGATGGAAAAGTTCCTATGGTTTAGAATCCTATGAATCAAACAACCTACATAATAAAAAATCCTAAGGAATTGAATCCTTCAAAATTCCTTTGAGAATCCTTGGAATCAAAGAAGCCCTAAGAGATGCCGTTTTAGCTATCATGAAGGGCCACGTATTAACTCGCATGCAAGCCGACTTTGATTTCTAGACTGATCAACGCATAGTTGTGCTCCATGCATTGGGTTTTCGGGGAAGATAACAAGGCAGAGTAAGGAGCGTTTGGTTACATTGCTTAGGCTGGTCATAGTTTGTACGTACTCCATTTGTATCTCACTTCCTGTGGCTTCGCACTAGCACGATTTTCCTATTCTATGAACCTGTGTGTGCGTGTGCATGCACGTGTGTGTGTTTAACAGCATGTGTGTGTGTTAGAGAGAGCGACAGACCGACGTACTCCTAAAGAGAGATGGTCTGTAGTGTACGGCAATAGCCGCGAGAGTCGGTGCATCCTCTCGTTTCCAGGCGTCTGGTAGGGATAGGCAGACAGCTGCCACGAACGCTCCTGACCAGCCTGGCCCACCCGAAGCCCCTCCATCGCCTGCGTGTGCTTCCTGCCCGAAACGGTCACCGCCGCTCCAAAGAATCGGTGATGCATTCATGCCCGGGCAGAGCGGACGCGACCTCTCACTGGCGCCTGCGTTGAAGGGAGAAGCGGATTCAAGAGTGATGGTTGCTTCATCCGTCCAACTTACTACTAGGTCTATGTGATTTGACGGCTCATTGGTCATTATTACTGAGGTGGTAGGACTGCTGGATGTCCCACGCTTTCGGCAAAAGGAGGTACTACTAGATTAAAATTTTCTCCATTATTACGGCGGAGGAGTGCAAGAGCAGTGAATACACGCAGGCTCAGTGATTACATGGCCCACCTCACACTATCATCATATTTTCTGGACATCGTGCGACACCTAACTCTTTACATACTACAGTCGCAAAAAAACTCTTTACATAGTACTCCCTCCATTCCTAAATATAAGTCTTTGTAGAGATTCCACTAGGTGGAAGAATCTCTACAAAGACTTATATTTAGGAATGAAGGAAGTACTTTTATAGTACGTACTGTAATTTATCAGCGAGATAGTACAATGCTATGAAGCTTCCAGCTTCTGTTACATGTATCTTGCGTCCAAGGTTGCCCGTTGCAACATTTCATCAAATACAAAGGAGACTAACATGCATGCTATTGCATCTCAATGATTGACAGATCATAGCAAATATGTACTCCCCCCGTTCCAAAATAAGTATCTCAACTTTATGCTACATATGGAGCAAAATGAGTGAATCTACACTCTAAAATACATCTATATACATCAGTGTTTGGAGTATGTACTAGTAGTTCATATTGAAATCTACTAAAGGACATATATATTCCAAACAATATGATACTCTCTCTAACCAAGGTAGTAGGGACGAGGAGTAAATGGAGGGAGTAGTAAAATTTTCTACTCGTTCTGCGATTCACCGCGCGTGTGGACGAGGGAGCGGGCGTAAGGCGTAGTAAGCAAGCTTCACCTCGTCCTGTGAGCCACCGCGCCCGTGGGCGGGGAAGACGGCGTACTAAGAGAGCTTCTCATTGTTCTGCGAGATGAGGGGACACATCAAAAGTACCCTAGTGTATAGAGCCTTGCCTCTAAGGTAGGCCCCACATGGTTTGCCTCTTTTTTAACATAACGCATCAAGTCACAATTTGTTTGTTCACCCGTGGTAGAGCAAGTATAATAGTCTGATGTAAGCGGGCTATATGGGTTCCCACCTCAGATTTATGATGATGTGGAGGAGAGAGGAGAGGAGAGAGAAGAGGAGTGGGTTGTAAACTTGAAGCTAGCTGCAGCACAAGCTCCAATGCATTTTGTGAGAGAAGAAAGTAGGGTCAAGTATTAACTATATGATGTATAGAGCCAGCAACTGTTATATGAACGGGATTTTAGGTTGGCTACAAGTGAGGTGGCACACAGATAGAGCTCGCAGCCGGCTATGTTATTAATCTTGCTCGTAGACGATCCTCCCTCCATCTAGTGGACAACCAGTACACTTGTCAAGTTACCACGTGGGCTGCCTTTTCGTACAGAAATGAGCTCCACCGTGTACCCGTGCGGGTATGGTTGGGAAAGAGACGAGAGTACGTGCACCGTGCGTGCACCTCTTATCTTCGTGCACGTCCCCCACCTACGTGGGTGTGTGTGAGAGATACAAACCTAGACAAATGGCTTGTGTGCGTTCATGAGTGTTTTCTGTCTTTTGGGGGGGGAGGTTGATTTCGTGAATGTACTTGTGGGAATATGTGTCGATGACATCTCAAACAAAATTTTGCATGCAATGTGTGTGAAATGGAGGCCTATCCATATCATATATAGAGGGTCGGGCGATCTACGAGAAGAGAGGGAGGGGTCATAGATACCGATAGAGTCGAAGAGAGGATCATGTGGGTGGGTGCGAGATCGATAAAGAGAGCCATCGAAATTGTGTGTGTGCAAGTCAAAGATATAGGGCGACTGACCTAGCTACCGGAACGTCAGAGGGCACATGTCAAGTTTGTGTGTGGCAGGGAGACATGACTAGAGCGCTCGATGTATTGGTGTGTGTGTGTGGGTGGGGGTTTGGGGAGGGGTAGGCAGAGGCCAAACTATAGAGGTAGAACGGCTCATATATGCGTTCAGAAGGACAGACCCAACTATGTCTTGAGGGAGATTGGTCGACATCCATACATAATTGAAGGACGGGAAATAGGATGAGACAGAGAGAGAGAGAGAGAGTGAGAGAGAGAGAGGAGAGAGAGAGAGGAGGGAGAGGGGTAGAGTGTTGGATGGGTGATGGAGTTGCTTCTCGAAGATGGTGGGAGATGCCTACTAGACAAACTAAGGATGGAACTGCAATATTATCAATAAGAGTGGGGATGTGTTTCTGTGTGTGCCTGTGCGTGATAGATCTTTCAGGACACATCCATGGATGATGAAAGGGAACCATGTGTTTGGTAAGCAAGCCTAACTAGATCGGTAGATCAAATGTTGTTTGTTGGAGGAAGGGAGAGACATAACTAATGAGGTAGATCGATCGACGCGTGGGGAAAAACAAGTTATAAGGACCTAGCTAGCTATATGTATAGTGAGAGATCGGTCGGTGTACGTCCATTTGTTAGAGGCAAATAAGGCCCGGCGAGACGGATAGACAGATAGAATGGAGCTAGGAGGTGGTGCGAGAGGCCCGGATACTAGCTAGATAGGGGGCGGAGTGTGCGGTTGTGAGATCGATGAAAAGAGGGGCGAGAGTTTACACGTGTGTGGGACTATATGAGAGACACGAGGCAAGGACACATAAAGGAGGAGATTGAAGGTGCGTGTGTATGTTGTAGGCAGACATCGCTGGAGAGGTTTATCGATCGGTCTGTGTCGGAAAGGAGTTGTGGAGACTGTGGGAGAATGACCTAAAGAAAACAAAATGAATGTGCGCGATGGATAGAATGCTGAGGGAGGGGGGCGAGGAGGGCGTGTGCATGCATGAGAGAAAGTTAGTGGTAGCTACAAAGGTTAGAGGATTGTGTGGGTGTAAGAGACTAACTAAGATCATAATTTTATATGAACGTGGATTCATATATTTGAATAGGAGATCGGAGTGTTTTAAACATATGCAAATCAACATAAAGTGGGTTCAAAAAATCGAGTTCGAGTTCATATAATACACATAGTTCATATGTAACTCGAGACTAATCATGTGGTGTGCTGTGAAGATAATACACAAACGATGGTTTAACTTGACAATAATGACGATTGTAGATCTTATTAAAACAGAGAAACAAATTCAAATGCTTTGACTTCACAACAATCATTATTGTAGATCTTATTCAAATGGAGAAATGAATTAAAATTTAGTTCATATTGAAGCGGTAGTATATACGTTTGGAATGCACTAAAACGTTCATTTGAGTACTAGGTTGCATGCATTATACACGTAGCGAAATATTTTAATTGAACATAACATGAATTCAAAGTTTTGAACGATTTTTGTAGTGCGAATTGATTTGGTACAGTACATGTTAGGCTTGTCCGGAAATTTCAACCCGCGCCTTATTAACCTGAAATATTTAAGATATATCTTTGTCTCGTTGTGCTCCGACAACTCCCTCCATCTCAACCCGCGCCTTGCTATTCCAAAATTTCAACGCGCGCGAAAACTCCCACCTCCTGTGAAATACCGACACGCGAAATTCCCGTGATACCCTTGAACCGAAAGAACCACCTCAAATCGGTGAGGGTACTTTCGTAACTTATCCCACATTCAAGACAAGCGCGTCCTTAAGCCATGGTTCCCCACTCCCATCCCATCCGCCCACCCATTCGTACACCGAGGCCGGCAAAACCCATGAAGCCCCACACGCTCCTCCGTCCACCACCCAGCCGGAGCCTCTTCCCGACGACGTCGTCCACAGCAACACCTCGACGTCCCTCATACATCGTACCGGATGAGGATCCATCGTTGATCTGGTCGTCCCGCCGGTTCAGCCACCCCGCCCTCCACCTCCAAGGAGCTGCCCCGACGTTCCCCTCGTCTTTTGTGCCGCCTCCATTCCAACACCGCCGTCTTTACCTGCACCACCGGAAGAGCATCATCATCACCGTTTCCTCGGATGAAGCTGTGGCCTAATCGACACCACCAAAGAGGTTGTACATTAATCGCCGCATTTTCTTCTTGATTCGATCTCAGGGTGCTGCCGGCGCTCGGTCCTGAGCCGACATGGCGCGGCTCCATCCACGGGGGCGTCGCCGGCCACTTCCTCCACGGCGTCGCTCCCTCTGCGGCGACGTCCACATCAGTAGGAGCTGCTGCTGCTTTAGCTCTCGCTCGCTCTGCTCCTCTACTCCTGATCTGGGTCCCCTGCCTGGTCTGCTCTTGCTCTTGCTCTTGCTCACGCTACTTCTCTCGCTCTTGCTCTTTGCTTGCGATGCTGCTCCGATTTAGCTACACTTCAGTCGACTGAATCGACTTTTGGGTCAGTCGATTTTCAGGGGGTGGGGGGCTCGCCGGAGTTAAGGAAGAACCAACCGCATCAGGGAGGGGGGCTCACCGGAGAGGTACCCCACTATCTATCTTAGGGTTCAGGGTGGGGGCGGTGCTCGCCGGCGGTGGTGGGGCGGTGGCGTGGGGATTGCCGGAGAAAAAGCTCGGCACGGGGGGCCTACAGGGATGGCCGGGGCGGTGGTGGACCGGCAGTGGGGAGTGTTTTCGGGGCGGGCGGGGTGGCGCACCGCCGGCCGCGGGCGGCGGGGGGCGACTGGTTGGCCGGTGGTGGCTGGCAGCTCATGGGGGTGGAGGTTGAAGATGAACTGCAAGCCCTTGATTTTGTATCCAACGGCTGCAAAATCGACTGACCAGAGATGAAACTGTGAGTCGACTGGCGTGTAGCCTCACCTCTAGTGCATTCAGTTTTGACAGCAAAATTCAGTTTCGATAGTTAAGTTTAGTTTCGACAGTTAAATTCAGTTTCGACAGCAAAATTCAGTTTCGACAGTTAAGTTCAGTTTCGACAGTTAAATTCAGTTTCGACAGTTAAGTTCAGAGATGAGCGGCTGATGTATACATCTAGCACTTTGTGGTTATATATTTTACATCATCTATTAGAGATGCTATTAGAATTCCACTCAGGTTAACGTTGTCTCTCTTGTCCTGCTTCAGCCTCGGCGTCGTACAACTCACCGGAGCTGCTCCAACAACGAAACCCTCCATCACAGCGGAGCAGTACCTCGGGCTCCATCTCCAGACGCCTAAGATCTTCTTCCCCTCCTCCGACAGCCAAGTCAGCCGGAGCATCCTCATCGGCCAACCCAATCACGCTGAGATCGACATGGCTTTGCCAAAGAGGTTGTACACTTCTTGTGGTTTGACTTAATCTCACCATGCTTCTTTGCATCCTGTGATCTTCCAATTCTTGTGAACCAAACACCCAGATTGGCAGAAATCCTGTGTTTTTAAATTCTCTGTTTTGCACGTGCATTCCTATCCTATTCCTGTCTATTTCCTATCACTGCATTGTTAGAATCCTCAAATTCAAACAAGCACTAACACAATTACTTCTGTTACAGATATGTGTCAAATAAAACCTTGTGTGGTTTGTCCTGCTCCTGCGGTGTTGTGTTCCACCCCAGCTCAGCTGCTCCAACGATGGAAGGGTTCACCATAGCAGGGATCCGCTCTCCAGACTATCTTTCGCCGCCTCAGATCTTCTTCCCCGCCGCTGACAGCCGCGACAACTACATTACCATCATGAACTGAGCAGATGACCTTGAGGACAACACGGGTCCGCAAGAGAGGTCACACTCTTTCGTGTCTGCTTACGTTATGCATCGCTTAATATGATGACATGCTACTTTATCGTCATGTTCACTTATTAGACTCCGACTCAGGTCCAAACTTATGCTGAAACTTGAGTTTTTAAATGGTTGTGGGGTGCATATTGGGCCAGCAATCAGTACTATTTGTGTACTATCTGGTTAATCTCGGGTGTGTACTATGAGTTTCATGTTGGGTGCAAACAAACATTAAAGGAGCCATTATCTGTATTCTTTTACTAAAGCTATTATCTGCCTACTATCATTGGTTTTGGGTCTATCCACAGTTTGCTACCTTCACTCTGGATTTGTGGATGCACTCCTTACATAATCTCACTATGTTTTATTCCTATGCATGTCAGTTATTGTACACAATGGAACTGAACATGTAGAGCAAAAGAGACGAGCCTCGCGTGGCAATAAAATTTCATGCAGACGTCGCTCCATGGTGGGCGCAAAGGCAGCCCCCCTCCACCCATTTTGGATCGTAATAAAGAGGAAGATAACTCCTCAGAGGAGGATTCAGAGACAGATGACCAGTCCTATTCCCCCCCGAGGTACATGCTCTAACTTGGCAGGGTTATGTTGCTCATATCGTGCGTACGGTATCTTGCATTGCTATGTCATTTGCTTACTTTACACATGATTTGTGTGAATGCCACCTGTTTAGTGTCTAATTACCATATATGTGAATTATGCACTGCCATCTTTTTGCAAGACATTATATATGTGAATTATTCAATGCTATCTTGTTGCAAGGCATTATATATGTGAATTATGCAATGCCATGCTATTTAGCCAAGCGTCATATATGTGAATTATATCATGCTGTCAATTTTTTGTATTTCTCATTGATTTTGTTGACAATGTTTGTATATTCAACTGCTCCTCCTGTGCATCAGCCATTTGAATTGGTGATGGAGAAATCTGGACTGAAAACAAGGTCTTTAGAGCAAACAATGCTACCTGGTAAAGCAGATATCTTGCTGGTTACAGATAGCTCTTTAGAGGAGGATTCAGAGGCAGATGACCAGTCCTATTATCCCCCCGAGGTGTATGTTCAAACTTGGCAGGGTTATATTACTCATATTATGCATATGGTGTATTGCAATGCTTAGTTTTTACATCATATAGACGATATTGAATGCCATCTCCTTAGTTAACACATGATATATGCGATTGCCCTCTGCTCACTTCCTTAGTGTATAAATCATATATTTAAATTATATCATGCCATGATGTTTACATAGACAACATGTATCTGAATTATGCATGCCAACCCATTTTCTAAAGACATAATATAGTTATCATATTTTGAATTATGTTATTCTATCCGTGAATTATATCGTGCCATCATGTTTCCATCGACGACATGTTTGTGATTTATGGCATGCCAACCACTTTAATAGACACATTGTATAGTTATATCATGTCATCCTGTTTACATAGTCATCATATTTTCAAGTATGTCATTCTATCCTGTTTAGTTAGCCATCATACATGTGAAATTGTGTCATGCTATCCTGTTTAATTAGCCATCATATATGTGAAATTATGTCCTGCTATTCTGTTTGGTTAGACAACATAAATGTGAATTATTTCATGCCATGTTTTCTTCCCTACTATCCATTGCACCTGTCCATCTTACAATGTCTGTACATTCAATTACTTTTCTTGTTTATCAGCCATTTCAATTGGAGGGGGTGATGGCAGTATCTGTGGGAGTAAAAACACAGTCTTTAAAAAAGATCGTGCTACCTGTCGATGGAGATAGAACCACGGTTGTACTTGCCCAAGAACCAGCCTCACCACACATAACCCAGACTCACGCAGATTGTACCCCTACCCAGTTGGACAGAGAACCATCTACACCCCTTCTAACCCCAACACCAGCAGATAGTAACCCAGTTCCCGTTGACACGACACCATCTCCACCACAGAGCACCCAAACAAGAGCAGTTAGTAAGGCAACTGCAGTGCCCAAAGCACGAGGACCACCACTCCGAACCCCAAGTCAACGCTTAAAGCAGAAGAAGAATTGTTCTCAGGTCAGGTTCCGTAGCTATGGTTCATACTACATTGCTCTTGCATCACTGTATTTACTCATACCAACTAATTTCAAATTTGAAGGATGCAATTGAAACTCCAATGGCGCAATAGGTATGTTTTAAACTTGTTTCTTTAATGTGTTTGTTGTTGTAACTTGCTCTATGTTGATTTCAGTTTCAATTGAATAAACAGTTATATTCTCATGCCATGGACCTTACAAGTGTTGTTATTGTTGTGTAGTTTCCCACACTTATATTCTGTCTAAGCTACTTTGTCTTAAATAGATATGATTCGAACTGTATCTATGTTGATTTGGCAACATAAACTAGAATGATATAGACCATACAGTGACCATCTTACATAGATATATGTTTGTTTCATGCTGTTATCCTGTCCACATTACTACTTAACTGGTTTACCAAAATGAGTTTCATATACTACATTATAAACCTGTGATGTGTTTGTTTGTTTCTCTTTCAGAATGCGGATAAAATATTGGAGAAGAGTACCCCGTTATGCAATGGTACATGAAGTAATGCACATAAGGTTCAAGACAGTGAGTCATCCCTGTTGGTCTCCAAGAAAGTTGATAAAAACTATATTGAAGACACTGAGACAACCCCAAAGTCATGTCTTGATGTAGTGTTCGAGTTACTAGATACTACTGCTGGCACCAGCACTTCGAACTCGCTGCCTGAATCAGTTCGGCTTCTCGAGTCTCAACTTCAAGTTGAAAGACATCGATCAGATGTTATGCGACAGGAAGCCGAAGGACTGAGGAAGTCCCTGCAGAATTCAGATGCATACTTTCTGGTGCAACAGCAAGTGCTGGAGGATTTAAGCGCCAAACAAGAGAAAGTTAATAAGCTTGCTAAGCATCTTGCCAGCATTATGGGTACCCAGGATATTGTTTCTTGAGCTCTTCTGAAGTGGTTTTAGTTTTGGACTTGTTTTGCTGCGGCGTTTATATGCTGCTTTTTCCCCTATATTTGCACTGGTGGCGAAATTTGATGCCGGTGGATGTAATATGTGTCATAGCCGTGATAGCCTAGCGTAAGTTGCTTGCTTATTTATTTCCTTATTGTCTTGTTTATTTGTTTTCTTGTAGTCAGTGCAGTTCTTTTTCCACGGTTTGCTAGTGGCCGCAATAGGCTATTTTTTAAAACAAGGCCACATTAACCATGGGATATATATTTACTGTAGTTAACATGGGCCTCTTACGGGCCGTAGAAACAATGGGCCTTCTAAGGGCCATAGAAACAATGGGCCTTCTACGGGGCATAGAAACAATGGGCCTTATACGGGCCGTAGACACAATGGGCCTTCTACGGGCCATATGATCGGTTGGCCAAACATGGGCCAATAACAGACCACATTATGGCCATAAATGGGCTAGAGTTGAAATCATCCGTTCATGGGCCGACCATAATGGGCGGTCGTTAATCGGCCGTATTTGACGACGCTATGAAAATGGCCCAACGTATTAATGGGCCACAAACGGGCAGACTGTAACCACAGGCTGAATTTGGCCCACAAGCAGAAAATGACAGTAATGGGCCAAAAGTAAACAAATGCTGGAAATGAGCCCAAGAATAAATGGGCCCTGAGAAGGACGAAATATAACATGGGCTGGAAGCGACCCGACGGAATAATGGGCTGTTAATGGGTATAAAGTAAAACACTGTTCAATACGGGCCAGTTTTACCACGGGCTGTTAATGGGCCGAGGGTTACTAAGGACCTGATATGGGCTGAAAGATGTCACGGGCCATACATGGGCCGGAAGTTAAAATGGGTTGGAATTATATTGGACGCCCCAGATGACGCTACTGGGCCTAATTCGGATAGGCCGTAAACGGGCCCTGGGTTAGCGGGTTGTAAATGGGCTATATGCGAACATGCCGTTAACAGGCTTGCCGTGGGCCGGCCCATCACCTTTTGACCAAGTCAAACAGGCCGGCCTTCTCACAGGAATGGGCCTCTATTGGGCACTGTTCATTATGGGCCAGTTTTACCACGGGTTGTTAATGGGCCGAGGGTTACTAAGGGCCTCATATGGGCCAAAAGATGTCATGGGCCATACATGGGACGGAAGTTAAAACGGGCTGGAATTATATTGGACGGCCCAGATGACGCTACTGGGCCTAATTCGGATAGGCCGTAAACGCGCCCTGGGTTAGCGGGCTGGAAATGGGCTATATGCGAATATGCCGTTAACAGGCTTGCCGTGGGCCGGCCCGCCACCTTTTGACCAAGTCAAACGGGCCGGCCTTTTCACAGGAATGGGCCTATGTTGGGCCGTGCCACGTGTCGACGTATCATAGGCACTATGGGTCCAATGAGTGGATGGCATCTGTTCCAACGGCGAGCCGACACGTGTTCCCTCCAGCCAATGATGATTTTACACGTGGAAAATCCCCATTGGTCGGGGCTGTTAACGGGTTACCGGATCCAAAACCGGACCCGATAGCTTAATGGCGTTCCGTTATGATGGATGCCACGTGTCGGTCACCCTTGATGAAAGCACTTCTATGACGCACGATTTATCATCATGGAAGTGGACACTTCCGTGATGATAATTTTGGTAATGTCATGGGACACTTCTATGACAGCGCAGGTGTGACAATCTTGATTCTGACATAAAATTGCCATGGATGTACATGCATGATAGAAAACGTGACCTACTGTGACAAACACGTATCATCACGAAAGTGTATTTTTTGTAGTGGAGGACGAGGCGTGGTGGATCTGGAGCTTTGGCGGGGATCGAACACGGGAGGCTCGGGAGGAGCCAGGCGAGCGGAGCGAGCTGTCGGACGTGTGGCGTGGCCCGGATTGGCTCTGGCGTGCCTGCCTCAGGCCCGGGCGGGCATGCGGTGGTGGAGGCGCGGGGAAGACGTGGCGAGGCCACATGCCGGCACGGGAGTGGCTAGCGGGCACGAGGAGGCGATGTGGCGCGCTCGGATTGGTCCGGGTGCACCGACGATGGCGCCAAGTGGTGGGAGCTGGCTGGAGCAGCACTGATTCTGAGGAGGGGGAAGGCTAGAGGTAGGTGGAGGCTAGGGTATTCCAAATTTGGAAGGGAGGGAGGTATATATAGGGTAGGTGCTAGGGTTAGGGGGTTTTGCTACGTTTCGGACGCTCGGATCACGATCTGACGGTACGGAGTGGAGGGGGAGATTAGGTGGGCTACATGTGGGCTGTGAAGAGGCATTGGGCTACGGGGAGAGGACAGAGAGAGAGGCCCGCGGGGTTTTCGGAGACCGAAAACGTCCGACGTCAGTACCGGCAACGACACTGCTCTAAGTTTAACGGTTGGGCTATCAAATGAGCTCTGAATGCGATGAAATTTGGCAGGTGGTCTGTCTACACTATAATAAGACCACGCGACAACTTTCACCCCATTCCGAGAACGGTTTTTAGCCACTTGTAAAATAAATATTCGGAGGTGCCGCAGGTGCGTGTGAGTGTGTGGACTCAGAACGGACAACAGAGAGAACGGGGCAACGGGCAACTATGAACGGATGCAAGTTTTGAAAAGCATGCAGATGAAAAGCACATGATGACATGGCAAAGTGCAACACGCAAGCAGATGACATGGCAAGGACAGCGAATAATTGGAAGACACCTGGCGCATCGGTCTCGGGGTGTCACACAACACGACCGTAGAAACATCTAATGGTCGCTACTATAATAATTTATGGAGTTCACAAAGCCTTGCGTACACGTCAACCTAGTAGACCCACATGTGAGCCTCCAAATATGTTGCAAACAACACACATCCTGGAATTTCTAGCCAGATTCAAATTAGTTTAAAAATTAAACATACCTTAATTTAAATGAAATTTTATCCAAACAAAAACAATGAAATTTAAAATATCAAATTCCAAAAGAAAAAACTAATTTGGAACTAATTGCATGTTTGTTCTATTTTTTAATTTACAACCCATTTCTTATTATTTATAGCCCATTTTCTGGGCATGCCGGATGCATCCCTCCTTGTCTTGAGAGATTTCCGGCCCAACAGGGCGTAGAAAAGCAAGTAGGCCTCCGTTGGGTATTCTGCAAAAAATAAATAGTTGGGCTTGCCATTTTTAGAAGAAAAAAGCAGGGATGGTAATGTGGTAAACATATGAAATAGAAGCCTGGGCTAGACAGGCCACAACTCCCACACAAGCCAGCTGATACCCTGCTCCATCTCGAAAACAAAAAAATACTGCGCCAGCTGCTGGGTTCCGAGTGCTAGCCGCTCCTTGTGAAGTTATCTACACTACGTTAATAGTGGCATGCGACCCAGATGTCAGGAAACCATCAGGAGGAACCATTTTTTTTGTAATAAAGGAGGTACTTGCTTGCGTACTACCATGATCCTGGGGGTCCCTATTGTACTCCTCACCAGGTACAGTCATCCTCCTTATTCCTCTTAGTTGTTGACCATGTTGACAACACCGGAGGGCAGCGCCACATCGAGCGAACCAAGGTCGAGGACGATGTTGAGGCCTCGGACGAGAACGGACAGTAGCTAGGGAAGATGCGCCAGATTTTTAGGGTGCAATGTGGCCGCGATGCATGTGCGGCAGCACAACCTGCCGTGGGAGGCGGGAGCAGGCGGTCCCACTGGCTCTGGTTTGGCTTTGGCGGCAGGAGGAAGAAGGGACTGAATAAATACAACAGACGTTGCATGTCAATCCAAAAGTCAATCTTGGCACAATCGGTGTTGTCTAAGCCAACACCATGTAGCATACTATTTTAGGAAATAAAGAAAAACTGGGCTCGTTCGCTAGATAACATTCCTGAAACTACCACCATTTGATCTTGCGTCGCGACTAAAAGTACCAGGAAAGTGCGTTCGTTTTTGGTCCTCCTCCTAGGGAACATTCGCCAGATGACATCGTAAAAATCAAATACTTGAGAAGGCATACAGAACAAGCTAGTGTACCAATAAAGAGACGTTGCTAAATTTTAGAAAAAAAGAGGTACATGCTCCTGTAGCTAGTTTGGATCCAAACCTAGGCTATACATAGTGATATGCTACTCTACAAGTAATGAAACGAACATATCCAACGTTCGCTTCTCCTCTTCTCTAGTTTTTGTGCCTAGCATCAGAATCTCCGGCCGCAACAACCATGTCCTCTCGCTCGTCCACATGCTCTTCAGCAGACAATTGAGGCAACAACCAGATGTACACCAAGTTGCCACCCGTACCACCTCCTGTGGGACTCATCACACCACCGCCGGCACACTCACCACAACCGGCTGCTTGTCACAACCCGTGCCTTTGGTGTGGTGCCACTACTGCATATCACGCAGAGTCATTAGCCGCATCTCAACTACAATTCTCAACCGTGGGGAGTCTTCTACAAATGCCCGAATCATGGGGTAAGAATATGTTTAAGTGTTCGCCTGCTTTCAGTTGTTGCTTTTCTATAGTTTGGTTGATGATCTTCTAATTTTATTCATGTAGGAAAGGGAAGATTCATGTGATTTGTATTTTTAGGAAGTTGTTGATGTGGGGGAATGGAACTACGCTGGTTATTTGGTTAGCCGAGGAATCCCAATACCGGCGGGTTAGGATGTTGGACAAGTAAGTGAAGGAATTCCAGAAGAGGAAGATGCATATCAGAAGGTTAAAGTGCAGTTCATCTGATCAAGGCCAAGCAACACCTATTGAACGACCTTGGCAACAATGAGGAGATAAAAGAGCTTGTGAAGATAATGGGCAAGATCGTTGTGCTCTGTAGCATGACTGTCTCTTTATTTGTAGTGTATGTAGCACTCATGATGTATTCATTGCCTATGACATGAGCACTTTACTGAAACTAGTAATGAATGAAACATGTTTAGTAGGCTGGGCATAGTGTTGTGAACAACTAATGATTTCTATTAACGGAAATCGGCGGGTATCCCCTTTTCCCCATAAATAAATAAATAACAGAGGCCCTTTTGCTAATAAATAAATAAATTAGCAGAGGCCTGTCGGGCCAGCTTTGTTCCCATAGGAAGACGTAGAACAAATTGCAGTCCAACCAAAAACTATGTCATCAAATACAAGTTTCACAACCAAAAATATGAGTACATTTAAAAAACAATGTCATCATGCTTTAGTCGTCATACATTCACCAAACACAAATCAACATACACAGTAAGTGATGTTCTCATAGCAAAATACGAAACAATAGCTTGTAACATCCCAAAATTTTCCAAAATTTGGAATGTTAATAGTAACATACCATTGAGTGAATTGTTATTATTATCAGGGGAAATTAAAATATTTTTGAGTCTTGATTGAAAGTTTTCAGATAGATTTATTTTCTTTCGGACTCCTATGAAGTATTTCAAAATCATTTTCAATATTATGGAGTGAGAATAAAATGACTTTCTCAGATGTGGTGGATGAAAATTTCATTTAAAGTTCTTTTTGTAGTTCCAATTGAGATGGGTTTTATTTGGAGTTTCAATGCCATTTAAATATTTCCAAATTTTCAAATAAGATTTAATGAGAGAAGATAATGTGACTTCTAAAAAAGAGATTTAGAAATATATAATACGGCACAATTATCATTGTGTGAATTTGCAAAACTCTAAATTGAAGTTTTGAGTAGTTCAAATATGTTCATAAAACATGAATTGTAGTTTGTGCACAATATTTAATTTATTACATTATGAAGCTAATTGTGGGTGCACTCTAAACAATGTTTAGGTTAACGTACACATTTTTTTCCTGTTATAACTAATGTTTTTGTACGCTTACATTGTTTTTGGGATATTGCACACTTACATAAGTAGTTAACTACTCCCTCCGTCCGAAAATACTTGTCATCAAAATGAATAAAAGGGGATGTATCGAGATGTATTTTGGTTCTAGATACATTCCTTTTTGTCCATTTTGATGACAAGTATTTTCGAACGGAGGGATTACATTCTATTCCAAGCCTCCTTATCTCAGCACGTCTATCTCTTCTGTCTTTTATTTTTCTCGTCTTTCCTTTTTGCTCTTGGACCAATTTCCCACTAAGCCTCATATCATGCGCAGGCCTTCTTATTCTTGCTATGTTCATTCATTCAGGCAATAACAGAACCCCCAGCCATGCTAGTACCACATCATGCCTAGAGCCACCCCTTTCCCTCCTCCCTCTCGCCCGAAAATCCTCTGGATGGAACCCCCTCACCTCCCATGACCCCTCCCCTACAGCATTGTGCCTTAATGTACCCCCTAGTGGTAATTAGAGCTCGAGGAAACTACTACTTTTACTGCCGCCATTAACACCCATGAAACTGCTTGATTCTGACCTCCCCCGCACCTATAAAAGGTACCCCGAGGAGTGCCTCGCACCCACTCAATTTCCCAAATGAAAACCCTCTCTGAAACTCCCTCCTCTGCGAGCAATTGCTCGCCGAAGTTAAGCAGTTCCGCAGCTGTCCGCAGACGTTTTTGACACCGTCGAGGTGAGATAGACCAGATCCCATCTCTATTCTCCATATATTTATGCTCCGCATCTCCCTGACATGCCCTCCTTGTTGGGGAACGTTGCATGGAAAACAAAAATATTTCTATGCACATGTAAGATCTATCCATGGAGATGCATAACAACGAGGGGGAGAGTGTGTCTACGTACCCTCGTAGATTGTAAGCGGAAGCGTTTAGTAACGCAGTTGCTGTAGTCGAACTTCTTCGCGATCCAACCGATTGAGTACTGAACATTCGACACTCCGCGTTCAGCACACGTTCAGCTCGGTGACGTCCTCGCGTTCTTGATCCAGCAAGACGGGCGAAGTAGTAGATGAGTTCTGGCAGCACGACAGCGTGGTCAGAGTGGAGATGAAGCTATCTCCGCTGGGCTTCACCTAAGCACTACAAAAATATGACCGAGGGTGTAAATGGTGGAGGGGGGCGCCGCACATGGCTAAACAATTGTCGTGGTTGTGCTAGGTGCCCCATCCCACACATATATAGGTGGGGGGAGGGAGGAGCCAGCCTGGAGGCGCTGCAAGTGGGGCCGAATCCCACTTGGGGTCGTGCCCCAAGTGGCACCCACTGCCATGTATGTGCGTGGGAGGAAGGCAAGGGAGGGTGGCACCCCCCTTTCCTTACTCACCCGAGGAGGGAAAGGTAGGAGGGGCCACCCTCCCCTTTCATTCCCCTAGGGCTGGCCGGCCATCGACGAGGCGCACCAGCCCCCTTGTGGGCTAGTCTGTCCCTCCATTGGCCCGTTAGGCCCTTACACATACCGGGGTGTGTCCGGAACCCCTTCCGTTGACCCGATGACTACCCGGTGCACTCCAAAACCTTTCAAGTGTACGAATATCATCGTCGTATATATCAATATTTACCTCTCAACCATTTTGAGACTCCTTGTCATGTCCGTGATCTCATCCGGGACTCCAAAAAACATTCGCTCAACAAATCACTCATATAACACTATAACATCAACGAACGTTAACTGTGCGGACCCTACCGGTTCGAGAACTATGTAGACATGGACGAGACACCTCTCCGGTCAATAACAAATAGCGGAACCTGTATGCCCATGTTTGCTCCTACATATTCTATGAAGATCTTTATCGGCCGAACCGTTATGACAAGTTACATAATTCCCTTTATCCGTTGGTATGTTACTTTTCCGAGATTCGATCGTCGGTATCTCTATACATAGTACAGTCTTGTTACTAGCAAGTCTCTTTACTCGTTCCATAATACATCATCTCGTAACTAACTCATTAGTCATATGCTTTCAAGGCTTCTTATGATGTGTATTACCGTGAGGGCCCAGAGATACCTCTTTGATACTCGGAGTAACAAATCCCAATCTCGATCCATGTCAACTCAACAAACACCTTCGAAGATACCTGTAGAGCATCTTTATGATCACTTAGTTACGTTGTGACGTTTGATCGCACACAAGGTATTCCACCAGTGTCCGGGAGTTGCATCATCTCATAGTCAAAGGAAAATGTGTTTGACATACAAGAAAGTAGTAGCAATAAACTGTACGATCAAATGCTAAGCTAACGGATGGGTCTTGTCCGTCACATCATTCTGCTAATGATCTGATCTCGTTATCAAATGACAACTCATGAGTATGGTTAGGAAACCTTAACCATCTTTTATGAACGAGGTACTCTAGTAGAGGCTTAATAGGGACACGATATTTGTTTATGTATTCACACATGCATTTAAGTTTCCGATCAATACAATTCCAGCATGAACAATAGACCTTTATCATGAATAAGGAAATATAAAATAATAAAAACTTTATTATTGCCTCTAGGGAATATTTCCATCAGTCTCCCACTTGCACTAGAGTCAATAATCTAGATTACATTGTAATGAATCTAACACCCATGGAGTCCTGGTGCCGATCATGTTTTTCCCGCGGAATAGGTTTAGTCAACGGGTCTGGCACATTCAGATCTGTATGTACATTGCAAATTTCTATGTCTCCATCCTTGACCTTTTGATGAATGGAGTTGAAGCGTCTCTTGATGTGTTTTGTTCTCTCTTGAAACCTGGATTCCTTCGCCAAGGCAATTGCCCCAGTGTTGTCAAAAAAGATTGTCATTGGACCTGATGCACTAGGTATTACACCTAGATCAGATATGAACTCCTTCATACAGACTCCTTCACGTTCTACTTCCGAAGCAGCTATGTATTCGGCTTCACACGTAGATCCCGCCAGGACACTCTGCTTGGAACTGCACCAATTGATAGCTACACCATTCAATATAAATATGTATCCAGTCTGATACTTAGAGTCATCTGGATCTGTGTTGAAGCTAGCATCGACATAACCCTTTACGACAAGATCGTCATCACCTTCATAAATGAGAAACATATCCTTTGTCCCTTTCAGGTTCTTCAGGGTGTTCTTGACCGCTGTCCAGTGATCCACTCCTGGATTACTTTGGTACCTCCCTGCCAAACTTATGGCAAGGCACACATCAGGTCTTGTACACAGCACAACATACATGACAGAAGCTATGGTTGAGGCTTGGGGAATGACTTTCATTTTCTCTCTATCTTCTGCAGTGGTCGGTCTTTGAGTATGACTCAACTTCACACCTTGTAACACAGGCAAGAACCCTTTCTTTGATTGATCCATTTTAAACTTCTTCAAAACTTTGTCAAGGTATGTGCTTTGTGAAAGTCCTATTAAGCGTCCTAATCTATCTCTATAGATCTTGATGCCCAATATATAAGCAGCTTCACCAAGGTCCTTCATTGAAAAATTCTTATTCAAGTATCATTTGATGATATCCCTATATCATTTCCAATCAATAATATATCATCCACATATAATATCAGAAATGCTACAGAGCTCCCACTCACTTTATTGTAAATACAGGCTTCATCGTAAGTCTGTATAAAACCATATGCTTTGATCACCTCATCAAAGCGTATATTCAAACTCTGGGATGCTTGTACCAGTCCATAGATGGATCGCTGGAGCTTGCACACTTTGTTAGCACCTTTAGGAGCGACAAAACCTTCTGGTTGCATCATATATAACTCTTCTTTGAGAAATCCATTAAGTAATGCAATTTTGACATCCATTTGCCAGATTTCATAATCATAAAATGCGGCAATTGCTAACATGATCCGGACAAACTTCTCTACGGGTGGGAAAGTCTCATTGTAGTCAACTCCTTGAACTTTTTGAAAACCCTTTGTAACAAGTAGAGCTTTGTAGATAGTAACATTACCATCAGTGTTAGTATTCTTCTTGAAGATCCATTTATTCTCTATGGCTTGCCGATCATCGGGCAAGTCCACCAAAGTCCACACTTTGTTCTCATACACGGATCCTATCTCAGATTTCATGGCCTCAAGCAATTTTTTGGAATCTAGGCTCATCGTAGCTTCTTTATAGCTAGAAGGTTCGTCGTTGTCCAACAACATTACTTCTAGGATAGGGTTACCGTACCACTATGGTGTAGTACGTGCTCTGGTCGACCTTCGTGGTTGAGTAGTAACTTGATCCAAAGTTTCATGATCATCATCATTAGCTTCTTCTCTAGTTGGTGTAGGCATCACTGGAACGGTTTTCTCTAATGAGCTACTTTCCAATTCGAGAGAAGGTAAAATTACCTCATCATGTTCTACTTTCCTCCCACCCACTTATTTTGAGAGAAACTCCTTATCTAGAAAGGACCCATTCTTAGCAAACAAATATCTTCCCTTCGGATCTATGGTAGAAGGTGTACCTGTCGGTGTCAAAATCGGTAGATCTCAGGTAGGGGTTCCCAAGCTGTGCGTCTAAGGACCGGTGGTAACAAGGGACTGGGGACACGATGTTTACCCAGGTTCGGGCCCTCTCTATCGAGGTAATAGCCTACTTCCTGCTTAATTGATCTTGATGAATATAGGGTTACAAGAGTTGATCTACGTCGAGATCGTAATGGCTAAACCCTAGCAGTCTAGCCTATGGAAATTGTGATTTTGTTAGCTTCTACGGAATAAACCCTCCGGCTTATCTACACGCCGGAGGGGGCCTAGGGTTGTACAAAGATAACTTGGGGAGGAAGGAATCAATACAATCGGACATCTATCTTGCCTTTCTACATACATAAGAGTCCTAACCGAACATGGGGGGTGACCTTCTTCTTTTATCTTCACGGCCCATCAGTCCGGCCCACCTTCAGTAGTCCGGACACTCGAGGACCCCTAAATCCAAGACTCCCTCAACAAACTTACCTTCAATGACGGGGTTGTATCCGGCTTCAGTCTCGCAAGGTAGGTTTTTCTTTGTAATAGATGACAGTTCGGTTCTGATTTTGACACCGCGCCCTGTTGACTCCTTCCCGTCGTCACCTCGGCTTCCATGTGTCAGACGAATGCGAACAATCCATGTACTTTTTTTACAAATAAACCCTTGGGAGTGCGGGGATGTCGTCCATTTAAAGAGATTTGGATCTCAGATGCCATTCCACTCCACGCAAAAATGTTGGAAATATGCCCTAGAGGCAAAAATAAAATGGATATTATTATATTTCCTTGTTCATGATAATTGTCTATTGTTCATGCTATCATTGTATTATTCGGAAATCATAATACATGTGTGAACGCATAGAGTACAACATGTCCCTAGTGAGCCTCTAGTTAACTAGCTCGTTGTTCAATAGATGGTTACAGTTTCTTGACCATGGACATTGGATGTCGTTGATAATAGGATCACATCATTAGGATAATGATGTGATGGACAAGACCCAATCCTAAGCATAACACCAGATCGCGTAGTTCTAATGGCAAGTATCATTTCCTTAGACCATGAGATTGTGCAATACCGTAGGAATTCTTCGGGTGTATCAAATGTCACAACGTAACTGGGTGACTATAAAGATGCACTACAGGTATCTTCGAAAGTGTCTATTGGGTTGGCACGAACCGAGACTGGTATTTGTCACTCCGTATGACGGAGAGGTATCTCTGGCCCCATTCGGCAATGCATCATCATATTGAGCTCAATGTGACTAAGGAGTTAGTCACGGTATCATGTATTACGGAACGAGTAAAGAGACTTGCCTGTAATGAGATTGAACAAGGTATAGGGATATCGATGGTCAAATCTCGGGCAAGAAACATACCGATGGACGAAGGGAATTGCATACGGGATTGTTTAAATCCCCAACATCGTGGTTCATCCGATGAGATCATCATGGAACACATGGGAGCCAATATGGGTATCCAGATCCCACTATTGGTTATTGGCCGGAGAGGTGTCTCGGTCATGTCTGCATAGTTCTCGAACCAGTAGGATCTACACACTTAAGGTTCGATGATGCTAGAGTTGTTATGGGTAATTGTATGTGGTTACTGAAGGTTGTTCGGAGTCCCGGATGAGATCCCAAATGCCGCGAGGAGTTCCGAAATGGTCAGGATGTGAAGATTTATATATGGGAAGTCCAGTTTCGGTCGCCGGAATAATTTCGGGAGTTATCAGTATTGTACCGGGACCACCGAAAGGTGTCCGAGGGTCCACTGGGTGGGGCCACCTGCCCCGGTGGGCCAAGTAGGCCGAACAAGGGTGGGAACCAGCCCCTTAGTGGGCTGGTGCGCTCCCCAAGGTCCCAAGGCGCCTAGGGTTAGAAACCCTAGGGACTAGGGGCGCCTCCCACCAAACTTGGGGGGCAAGTCCCCCCCTTGGCCGCCGCCCCATTGTAAATGGGATCTAAGGGGGCTGGTCCCCTCTCCCCTTCCCCTGTAAATAGTGAGGGGGTGGGAGGCTAGGCGTACCTCTCCCTTGGCGCAGCCCTTCCCCCTCTCCAACACCTCCTCCTCCTCCTCCGTAGAGCTTGGCAAAGCCCTGCCGGAGAACTGCAAGCTCCACCACCACGCCGTCGTGCCGTCGGAGCTCTTCCCCAACTTCTCCTCCCCCATTGTTGGATTAAGAAGGAGGAGACGTCCCCGGGCTGTACGTGTGTTGAACGCAGAGGTGCCGTCCGTTCGGCACTTGGATCGGATCTTCCGCGATTTGAATCGCCGCGAGTACGACTCCATCAACCGCGTTCTTGTAACACTTCTGTTTAGCGATCTTCAAGGGTATGAAGATACACTCCCTCTCTCTGCCGTTGCTAGCATCTCCTAGATTGATCTTGGTGACATGTAGGAATTTTTTTGAATTATTACTACGTTCCCCAACAGTGGCATCATGAGCTAGGTCTATCCGTAGATTCTATGCACGAGTAGAACACAAGTAGTTGTGGGCGATGATTTTGTTAATTTGCTTATCGTTACTAGTCTTATCTTGATTCGGCGGCATCGTGGGATGAAGCGGCCCGGACCGACCTTACACGTACGCTTAAGTGAGATAGGTTCCACCGATTGAGATGCACTAGCTGCATAAGGTGGCTAGCGGGTGTCTGTCTCTCCCACTTTAGTCAGATCAGATTCGATGAAGAGGGTCCTTATGAACGGTAAATACCAATTGAAAAATCACCGTTGTGGCTTTTGCGTAGGTAAGAAACGTTCTTGCTAGAAACCCATAGCAGCCATGTAAAACATGCAACAACAATTAGAGGAAGACTAACTTGTTTTTGCAGGGCATGCTATGTGTTGTGATATGACAAAAGGATGTGATGAATGATATATGAGATGTATGAGATTGATCATGTTCTTGTAATAGGAATCACGACTTGCATGTCGATGAGTATGACAACCGGTAGGAGCCATAGGAGTTGTCGTAATTTATTGTATGACTTGTGTGTCAATGAAAACCCCATGTAATTACTTTACTTTATTGCTAACCGTTAGCCATAGTAGTGGAAGAATAGTTGGCGAGACAACTTCATGAAGACACGATGATAGAGATCATGATGACGGAGATCATGGTGTCATGCCGGTGATGAAGGTGATCATGTTGCACTTCGAGATGGAGATCAAAGGTGCAAGATGATATTGGCCATATCATGTCACTTTATGATTTGCATGTGATGTTTATCATGTTTAAATCTTATTTTCTTAGAACTACGGTAGCTTAAATAAGATGATTCCTCACTAAAATTTCAAGACAGGTGTTCCCCCTAACTGTGCACCATTGCGAAGGTTCGTTGTTTCGAAGCACCACATGATGATTGGGTGTGATAGATTCTAACATTCGCATACAACGGGTGTAAGCCAAATTTACACATGTGAAACACTTAGGTTGACTTGACGAGTCTAGCATGTACAGACATGGCCTCGGCACACAAGAGACCGAAAGGTCGAACATGAGTCGTATAGGGGATACTATCAACATGGAGATGTTCACCGTTGATGACTAGTCCATCTCACGTGATGATCGGACACGGCCTAGTCGATTCGGATCATGTATCACTTAGATGACTGGAGGGATGTCTATCTGAGTGGGAGTTCATTAAATAATTTGATTTGATGAACTTAATTGTCAGGAATATAGTCTAAATATCTTTACAATATGTCTTGTATATCAAATGGCCCATGCTAATGTTGCCCTCAACTTCAACGCGTTCCTAGAGAAAACCAAGCTGAAAGACGATGGTAGCAACTATGCGGATTGGGTCCGTAACTTGAGGATCATCCTCATAGATACCAAGAAAGCATATGCCCTTGAAGCACCGCTAGGTGATGCACCCATTTTCCCAAGAACTCAAGACGTTATGAATGTCTGGCAGTCGCGTAGTGATGGTTACTCCCTGGTTCAGTGCGGCATTCTTTACAACTTAGCATCGGGGCTCCAAAAGCATTTTGAGCAACACGGAGCATATGAGATGTTCCAAGAGTTGAAAATGGTTTTCCAAGCTCATGCCCAGGTCGAGAGATATGAATTCTTCAACAAGTTCTACAGTTGTAAGATGGAGGAAAACAGTTATGTCAGCGAGCATATACTCAAAACGTCTGGGTTCCACAACCGCTTGTCTCAGCTGGTGTCGGATCTCATGTTCCGGAAAAACCCTTAAGGTTCGAACTCTGGGGTGCACATTAAGATCTCTCCTTCCGCCCTAGCTCATCTGCCCAGCAACCCTAGGCCTAGCTTGTTAGATCCAAGGAACAAGGGACACAAAGTTTGTACTGGTTCGGGCCACCGTTGTGGTGTAATACCCTAATCCAGTGTGTGTGGTGGATTGCCTTGTAGGCTGATGAAGAACTAGTACATGGATGAACTGCCTCCTGAGGAGAGGGGTTCTCGTGCTCGGGTGAGCTGGTGGTGTGTGGCCTTCTATCTGATCAGCTCTGGATGAGATGATCCCAATGGTGGTGGCTAGTCCTATTTATAGTGGCTCGGGTGCTCTTCCCAAATATTGAGCGGGAAGGGATCCCAAAACGGACAAATTTGAAGGGGGACAGCTAGTACAAGCTATCCTGACAAAAGGTGGTCTTTGCGTGCAAAAGGCTCTGGTGGTGACGCCGTCGTGGGCTCCGCGATGACCTCCGTTCTGCTGTCCTGCTGGTCTTGGTCTTGTTGCACCGATATGGAAACATTTGTCTGATGCCTCGGGACTCTTCGCGTGCACCTACTCCTTTAGCACCAAAGGGGAAACTGGCGCTCTGCGTTCGCTGGCGCCCGCCTAGCCTTGGTTGTCACTACTCACGTCACGAGGACCTGGCGAGGTGTCCCTCGCCTCGATATCTCCGATCCTCATGAGCCGTCCTAGTGAGACCGCCTCAGGGGATGCCTTGTGTCGTCCGCCTCGCGAGGCTTGGCCACTCACAAGGGTCTTGAGTGGTCGCTGAAGATGTCGGGCCATACCAGGCCGCCTAGTGAGCCACGCCCTGGGCCGCGGGCAGGCAAGTGTGGGTACCCCCGTTCCAAGAACACCGAAAGCTAGGAGTTAATCTTCCAGATGACTCTGTCATTGACAGAATCCTCCAGTCTCTCCCACCTAGCTACAAGAGCTTTGTGATGAACTACAATATGCAAGGGGTGGAAAAGTCCATTCTCGAGTTGTATTCAATGTTGAAATTAGCGGAGGTGGAGATCAAAAAGGAACATCAAGTGTTGATGGTGAATAAGACCACTAAGTTCAAGAAAGGCAAGGGTAAGAAGAACTTCAAGAAGGACGCCAAGGGGATTGCCGCGCCCGGTAAGCCAGTTGCCGGGAAGAAGCCAAAGAATGGACCCAAGCCTGAGACTGAGTGCTTTTATTGCAAGGGAACAAGTCACTGGAAGCGAAACTTCCCGAAGTACTTAGCGGATAAGAAGGCCGGCAACGTCAAAGGTATATATGATATACATGTTATTGATGTGTACCTTACCAGCGCTCATAGTAGCTCATGGGTATTTGATACTGGTGTAGTTGCTCACATTCGTAACTCAAAGCAGGAGCTGCGGAATAAGCGGAGACTGGCAGAGGACGAGGTGACGATACGCATCGGGAATGGTTCCAAGGTCGATGTGCTCGCCGTCGGCACGCTACCTCTACATCTACCTTCGGGATTAGTTTTAAACCTCAATAATTATTATTTAGTACCAGCTTTGAGCATGAACATTGTATCTGGATCTTGTTTGATGCGGGATGGCTACTCATATAAATCCGAGAATAATGGTTGTTCTATTTATATGAGAGATATGTTTTATGGTCATGCCCCGCTGGTCAATGGCTATTTTTATTGAATCTCGAAAGTGATGTTACACATATTCATAGTGTGAATGCCAAAAGATATAAGGTTAATAATGATAGTCCGACATACTTGTGGCACTGTCGCCTTGGTCATATTGGTGTCAAACGCATGAAGAAACTCCATGTAGATGGACTTTTGGAGTCTCTTGATTATGAATCATTTGACACATCCAAACCATGCCTCTTGGGCAAGATGACCAAGACTCCGTTCTCTGGAACAATGGAGCAAGCAACCAACTAATTGGAAATCATACATACTGATGTGTGGGGTCCAATGAGCGTTGAGGCTCGAGGTGGCTATCGTTATGTTCTCACCCTCACTAATGACTTAAGTAGATATGGGTATGTCTACTTAATGAAACACAAGTCTGAGACCTTTCAAAAGTTCAAGGAATTCTAGAATGAGGTAGAGAATCAACATAATAGGAAAATAAAGTTCTTACGATCAGATCGTGGAGGAGAATATTTGAGTCACGATTTTGGTACGCACCTAAGGAAATGTGGAATTGTTTCACCACTGACGCCGCCTGGAACACCTCAGCGTAATGGTGTGTTCGAACGTCATAATCGCACTCTATTGGAGATGGTGCGATCTATGTTGTCTCTTACCGATCTACTGCTATCATTTTGGGGTTATGCTTTAGAGACAGCCGCATTCACTTTAAACATGACACAGTCTAAATCCGTTGCGACGACAATGTATGAATTATGGTTTAGGAAGAAACTTAAGTTGTCATTTATGAAAGTTTGGGGAGGCGATGCTTATGTCAAGAAACTTCAACCTGAAAAGCTCGAACCCAAATCGGAAAAGTGCGTCTTCATAGGATACCCTAAGGAAACTATTGGGTATACCTTCTACCTCAGATCTGAAGGCAAGATCTTCGTTGCCAAGAATGGATCCTTTCTGGAGAAAGAGTTTCTCTCGAAAGAAGTACGTGGGAGGAAAGTAGAACTTGATGAGGCGATTGTAACCCCTCTTGAACCGGAGAGTAGTGGAGCGCAGGAGGATGTTTCTGTGGTGCATGCACCGACTAGAGAGGAAGTTAATGATGATGATCATGAAACTTTGGATCAAGTTGCTACTGAACTTCGTAGGTGCACGAGGACACATTCCGCAACAAAGTGGTACGGCAACCCTGTCTTGGAAATAATGTTGTTAGACAACGGTGAACCTTCGAATTATGAAGAGGCGATGGCGGGCCCAGATTCCAACAGATGTCTTGAAGCCATGAAATCTGAGATAGGATCCATGTACGATAACAAAGTATGGACTTTGGTAGACTTGCCCGATGATCGACAAGCCCTAGAGAACAAGTGGATCATTAAGAAGAAGACTGACGCGAATGGAAATGTGACCATCTATAAGGCTCGGGTTGTCGCTAAGGGTTATCGTCAAGTTCAAGGAATTGACTATGATGAGACTTTCTCTCCCGTAGCGATGCTGAAGTCCGTCCGAATCATTTTAGCAATTTCTGCATTCTATGATTATGAGATCTGGTAAATGGACGTCAAAACAATATTCCTTAAGGAAAAATTGTTTATGATGCAGCCGAAAGGTTTTGTCAATTCTAATAATGATGATAAGGTATGCAAGCTCCAGCGCTCCATCTATGGGCTAGTGCAAGCATCTCGGAGTTGGAACATTCGCTTTGATGAAGTGATCAAAGCGTTTGGGTTCATATAGACTTATGGAGAAGCATGTATTTACAAGAAAGTGAGTGGGAGCTCTGTTGCATTTCTCATATTATATGTGGATGACATATTGTTGATGAGAAATAATATAGAACTTTTGGAAAGCATAAAGGCCTATTTGAATAAGTGTTTTACAATGAAGGAACTTGGAGAAGCTGCTTACATATTAGGCATCAAGATCTATAGAGATAGATCGAGATGCCTCATTGGTCTTTCACAAAGCACATACCTTGACAAGATATTGAAGAAGTTCAATATGGATCAGTCCAAGAAGTGGTTCTTGCCTGTATTGCAAGGATTGAATTGAGGGCAACTCAATGCCCGACCTCGGCAGAAGATAGAGAAAAGATGAGTGTCATCCCCTATGCCTCAGCCATAGGTTCTATTATGTACGCCATGCTTTCTACTAGATCTGATGTGAACCTTGCCATAAGTTTGGTGGGGAGGTACCAAAGTGATCCCGGAGTGGAACACCGTACATCGGTTAAGAATATCTTGAAGTACCTGAAAAGGGGGAGGTGTCGGAGAGCTCGTCGTAAAGGGTTACATCGATGCTAGCCTCGACACAGATCGGGATGACTCCCAGTCACAAACCGGATACGTGTATATTTTGAATGGTGGGGCATTCAGCTGGTGCAGTTGCAAGCAAAGCGTCGTGGCGGCATCTACATGTGAAGCGGAGGTCATAGCTTCTTCCGAAGTGATAACCCACAAGTGTAGGGGATCGCAATAGTTTTCGAGGGTAATGTATTCAACCCAAATTTATTGATTCGACACAAGGGGAGCCAAAGAATACTCTTAAGTATTAGCAGCTGAGTTGTCAATTCAACCACACCTAGAAACTTAGTATCTGCAGCAAGGTAGTTTAGTAGCAAAGTAATATGATAGTAGCGGTAGCGGCAATAAAAGTAACGATAGTGTTTTTGTAGTTTTTGTGATAGTAGCAGCGGAAAAGTAAATAAGCAACAAGCAATATGTGAAAAGCTCGTAGGCATTGGATCGGTATTGGGAAATTATGTCGGATGCAATTCATCATGTAGAAGTTATAACCTAGGGTGACACAGAACTAGCTCCAGTTCATCAATGCAATGTAGGCATGTATTCCGAATATAGTCATACGTGCTTATGGAAAAGAACTTGCATGACATCTTTTGTCCTACCCTCCCGTGGTAGCGGGGTCTTATTGGAAACTAAGGGATATTAAGGCCTCCTTTTAATAGAGTACCGGACCAAAGCATTAACACATAGTGAATACATGAACTCCTCAAACTATGGTCATCACCGGGAGTGGTCCCGATTATTATCACTTCGGGGTTGCCGGATCATAACACATAGTAGGTGACTATAGACTTGCGAGATAGGATCAAGAACACACATATATTCATGAAAACATAATAGGTTCAGATCTGAAATCATGGCACTCAGGCCCTAGTGACAAGTATTAAGCATAGCAAAGTCATAGCAACATCAATCTCATAACATGGTGGATACTAGGGACCAAACCCTCACAAAACTAACTCAATTACATGATAGATCCCATCCAACCCATGTCCAGCAAGCCTACGATGGAATTACTCACGCACGGCGGTGAGCATCATGGAATTGGTGATGGAGGAAGGTTGATGATGACGATGGCGACGATCTCCACTCTCCGGAGCCCCGAACGGACTCCAGATCAGCCCTCCCAAGAGAGATTAGGGCTTGGTGGCGGCTCCGTCTCGTAAAACACGATAATTCTTCCTCTCTGATTTTTTCTCCCCGGAAGTGAATATATAGGATCTGGGGATACATCGGTTGAGCACCAGGGGGGCACGAGGTAGGGGGCGCCCCCACCCTCGTGGACAGGGTGTGGGCCCCCTGGTCTGGATCTTCTTGCAGGTATTTTTCATATTTTCCAAAATAATTCTCTGTGGATTTTCAGGTCATTCCGAGGACTTTTTATTTCTGCACAAAAATAACACCATGGCAATTCTGCTGAAAACAGCGTCAGTCCGGGTTAGTTCCATTCAAAGCATGCAAGTTAGAGTCCAAAACAAGGGCAAAAGGGTTTGGAAATGTAGATACGTTGGAGACGTATCACGAAGCAGCACAGGAAGGAGTCTGGATGAAGGAGTTCATCACTGACCTAGGAGTTGTTCCAAATGCGTCGGGCCCGATGACTCTCTTCTGTGACAACACTGGAGCTATTGCCACTGCCAAGGAGCCCAGGTTTCACAAGAAGACCAAGCACATCAAGCGCCTTTTCAACTCCATTTGTTGTTATATTTAAGATGGAGACATAGATATTTGTAAAGTACACACATATCTGAATGTCGTAGATCCGCCATGAGCAAAACATGATCAGCACCAGAACTCTAGTGCAAGTGGGAGACTGCTGGAAATATGCCCTAGAGGCAATAATAAAATGGTTATTTTTATATTTCCTTGTTCATGATAATTGTCTATTGTTCATGCTATAATTGTATTATCCGGAAATCGTAATACATGTGTGAACACATAGAGTACAACATGTCCCTAGTGAGCCTCTAGTTAACTAGCTCGTTGATAAATAGATGGTTACGGTTTCCTGACCATGGACAATTGGATGTCGTTGATAACGGGATCACATCATTAGGATAATGATGTGATGGACAAGACCCAATCCTAAGCATAGCAACAGATCGCGTAGTTCATTTGCTTAAGCTTTTCTAATGTCAAGTATCATTTCCTAAGACCATGAGATTGTGCAACTCCCGGATACCGTAAGAATGCTTTGGGTGTATCAAATGTCACAACGTAATTGGGTGACTATAAAGGTGCACTAGAGGTATCTCTAAAAGTGTCTATTGGGTTGGCATGAATCGAGACTGGGATTTGTCAATCCGTATGACGGAGAGGTATCTCTGGACCCACTCGGTAATACATCATAATAATGAGCTCAATGTGACTAAGGAGTTAGTCATGGGATCATGTATTACGGAACAAGTAAAGAGACTTGCCGGTAATTAGATTTAACAAGGTCATGGTCAAAAAAAAGAGATTTAACAAGGTATAGGGATACCGACTATCGAATCTCAGGCAAGTAACATACTGATGGACGAAGGGAATTGCATACGGGATTGTTTAAATCCCTGACATTGTGGTTCATCCGATGAGATCATCATGGAACATGTGGGAGCCAATATGGGTATCCTGATGCCACTATTGGTTATTGGCCGGAGAGGTGTCTCGGTCATGTCTGCATAGTTCCCGAACCCATAGGGTCTACACACTAGATTGTTCGGACTCCCGGATGAGATCTCGGACATCATGAGGAGTTCTTGAATGGCCCGGAGGTGAAGATTTATTTATGGGAAGTCCAGTTTCGGTCGCTGGAATAATTATGGGAGTTATCGGTATTGTACTGGGACCACCGAAAGGTGTCCGCGGGTCCACCGGGTGGGGCCACCTGCCCCGGTGGGCCAAGTAGGCCGAACAAGGGTGGGAACCACCCCTTAGTAGGCTGGTGCGCCCCCCAAGGGCCCAAGGCGCCTAGGGTTAGAAACCCTAGGGGGTGGGGGCGCCTCCCACCAAACTTGGAGTGCAAGTCCCTCCCTTGGCCGTTGCCCCCCTTGTAGATGGGATCTAAGGGGGCCGGGACCCTCTCCCCTTCCCCTATAAATAGTGAGGGGGCGGGAGGGCAGCTCCCCCTCTCCCCTGGCGCGGTCCTCCCCCTCTCCAACACCTCCTCCTCCTGCTCCGTAGAGCTTGGCGAAGCCTTGCTAGAGAACTGCAAGCTCCACCACTACGCCGTCATGCTGTGGAGCTCTTCCCAACTTCTCCTCCCCACTTGTTGGATCAAGAAGGAGGGGACGGCCCTGGGTTGTACGTGTGTTGAACGTGGAGGTGCCATCCGTTCGGCACTTGGATCAGATCTTCCGTGATTTGAATCACCGTGAGTACAACTCCATCAACCGCGTTCTTGTAACGCTTCCGCATAGCGATCTTCAAGGGTATGAAGATGCACTCTCTCTCTCTCTCTCTCTCTCTCTCTCTCTCATTGCTAGCATCTCCTAGATTGATCTTAGTGACATGTAGGAATTTTTTGTATTATTACTACGTTCCCCAGCAAGAAACCCTTTGAGCCAACCACAAAAAATACTCCAAATATGGCAAGCGCCCCCGTCTCCTCCTCGCGACCCCACGGCCCTCAAGCAGGTGATTGGGGAAGCTGCTTGTATCTCATGCCCATATGAATAGACTTCAGACAGAGGGATATCTCCCTCCCACAGATCTAGTCTCAGTTCGGGCTAGATTAACTTCGATCAACGGTGAAGCCTTGGCGGAGAACTTCCCCAACCCCACTAAAGACGAGCGGGTGTGCTTCATTTCCTTTCTTTTGAGACGCGTAGGATTTCCAATTCATCCTTTCCTTAGAGGTTTCCTAGAGTTTTACGGGCTCCAACTGCACAATCTCCCGCCAAGATCTATCCTGCATATTGCGGGTTTCGTTGCTCTTTGCGAGCTATTTTTAGGCTGTGAGGCTCATTTTGATTTATCGAGGAAATTCTTTTGCCTCGTCCCTCGCTCCCAAAAGGGATCCATATTCAAGGTGGGTGGTGCCGAATTGTGGCACATAGTAGGACAGATTACCTGTCATGTACTCCTATGAAGGCATCCAAAGAGTGGCCCTCGTAGTGGTTGTATATCGAAGACGTTGTTCTTCCGGACCCAATCCGGCGTGGTCTTCCCGTATTCTCCAGCACTCCTTTGAAGACACGCTTCAACTGGCATCCTCAAAGCCTAAAGGAAGAAGACAGTGCGGAGATCAAGAGGCTAGTCAACAAGGTCACGATACTCACCCACTCCAAACTTTCAATAATTGAAGTAATGGCCATTATGATAAAGTGATGTGTTCAGCCACTTCAGTCCATATGGTTTCCCATGTGGCATTACAATGGGTAGGACGATGCATCTCACTTCCTACACGAGGGTATGGATACCCCTGCCACCTTAGCCGCCATCTTAGCTGATCTTTATAAGGGGGAGAAGGAAGACTTTGTCCGCTTGAACTGCGGGGAAGGTTTTTCTATGTATAACCCCACTGACCGGGTGAGTTTTTTTGATTGCTAGCTTTATACAATCTCTTTTTCTGAGAGATGCTAACGGAACTAAATCCGACTGTTTTTAACAAGAATGGAGGAAGGTGATCAAGGGGGTTTATTGCCCCGCCCCGCAGCCAGAGGACCATGTTCGCAACAAAGATCCCGGATTTGAAGAGGATCCGGATATATTCATAGAACTCACTGACGGTGTTTTCCATCAATCGAGCCACGATGGTATGGAAGTGGACATTGTAGTCAATTATCTTGGCCTTCTTCCCTCATCCAATGTATGTACACAAGCGACGTCCCTTCAAAGATAGTCTTCCCTTCGTGCCTCACCCACCGCACTGTCTCATGCTCCAAAGAGGCCGCGCTCATCTCGCCGCATTGCATCAAGGGCATCTCCTCAGAAGTCAATGCCTACACAGGGCGAGTCTTCAAAGCGAAAGGAAGCGGGGGGCACCATTGAGCCCCTCCCTCATCGAAGAGGTATAGTTTTCAATGTGTGCCCGGTAGCAAGGCCGGATTGTCACATTCTTCCTTTTCGTCTTATTCCAGGAGGAGCATACGCAGAACTGTGTCCGAGGACCCCGCTAATCGAGCACCAACCAATCCGGCCCCGGGCCCATCAACAAGGATAAGAGCTGATGCGGGCGTGATGCCGGATTTTCCTCTCCAGGAGGATTCAGATAACGTATTAGTTACAAATTTCAAAGTGGAGAGCGTGATGAATCATCGGCGGCAAAAAGAGGCCATGCGCGATCCGGTATTTACTTAGAAGGCGTTCAACGCTCTCAGCTCTGTGGATGCGTATATCCGAGCTGCTCGGGACGGGCTTTCCAGAGCCACTCACCTGCTTTCAAAGGACATGCTGGTAAGATTTTTCTAAATTTAATAAGCATATGCCAGTAGCCCCCGAGACTTGAAGGAGTTGGCCCAACTGATTTAAGGATCGTTATGATCACAGGTTCTCAAGGAAAAGAATGACGCATTGTCCAAGGAGCTTGAAGCAAACTGGAGCGAGCTTAATGCCGTCAGCGCCGAACTGGAAGACTTGAAGAAATCCAAAAGGGGATCTAATGGTAAGGATGAATAGTGTTCGGAAAATATGATTTTGCACCGTCAATCATGTTTAAGCATACATTGTTTTAGTTGTAGTGGCGGAATCGACAGATCAACTGGAAGAGAAGCTAAGGGCTGCTCAAGAGGACAAAAGACATGCCGAAGGGCAAGAAGCCGCTGGTCAGCGTGTATTAACACGGACCAATAAGGAGAAGAACAAACTATTGGATGAAAATGTCAAGCAAGCCGAAGAGCTAAAGGACCTATGGGCCAACTGTCGGATGCCTTGAAGGAAAATAGTAAGTTAAAAGGCGGCATATTCAGTATGACCTTTAACATAGCTTTCATATTATCCAATGATTCAGAGCTTCACAATGCTATTCCTGCAGGTTTGTTGACTGGGCAACCCAAAGGAGAAGTACCCGGATTTCAAGGCGATGTGCTACAAGAGCTCTCCAAAGTGCATGAGCGAGTTCGGAAAGCCATGAAGAACATGGCTAAAGCCTTGTGGCCATCTGATTCTCCTCCAGAAATTATGAAGGAGTTGGCGAACTTATTCAAAGGATCTCGACGTTGCTTTGAACTATGGAAGGCGTCGACATGCCGAGAAGGTGCACAAGAGGCCTAGGCCATGGTGAAAACGCGCTATACCGAGTTTGATACGAATCATATGGCCCGAGTTAGACCTTGGGGACCAGACGGACAAGAAATTCCCGTTAGTTTGGTGTATGACCAAGTAATGATAGCCGCAAAGTTTTCGCAAGAAGACTGTAGGTTAGACAGTCTTATAGATGGCATAGATGAAGAATAGGCGTTTGATTCCATGCAACAATATACTTATCATCAAACTTATCTCCGACCGAACTTGTTAAAAATGTGTCATGGCAGACATTCGGCTTCAACCTCCTAAACCCAAGGAGTGTTTTCGGATACTATACTTGTGGTGAAAATTAGTATGTTTCGAAACCAGGCAATCTGGTCATTTTGCTTGAACAGACAAGTTTTGTTCGGGGAGTTATGTTATATTACTATTTAACATAAGAAACATCTTCGAGGGAGAATAGTTTCGTTATCGATTCCTTTCCCTGGGTGAGCCTGCATACTTATGTATGGTTAGGCTTTGATCCTGAAATAGGATTACAAGAAGCTTATCCTTTGAAATTTTTTGTGCAAAAAGGCAATTCGTCGTTTGCCCGCCGACCAATGATTCCCTTAAGAATGCTAGCTTTCGGCTTCACCCATCTGAGGTACATGTCCGGATTACCCGGTTGTAACAATTGCAGAGGTGCTCCCTTTGCGCCCTAGCCGTACAATCGGGAACATAGGGTATAAACACAGGAGCCAGGCAACCGAGCTTGGCAAAAACTTAAGTCATAGAGGTGCATATAATGACGGAGAGACTGTATGAAATAGACGACATGAGTATTGTAAGCAATAAGCTTTAATAATAGAAGCCCCCATGTATCTTGGGGTATAAACATTGAAAGATCTTCACCCCTAATAGTTCAGTATAGCCGAACACTTTCCGGGAAAGAAAAACAAAAAATGAAGCGGAAGAAAAATAAAGCAAGCAACCTAAACAGAAAGAGAAAAAAAAGGTGCTACCGAACTATCCGTAGAATCGTGGGAGCCTAGTAGCGTTCCATGGATTCAGCTCAAGGAGATTGCCTGATGCATTTTGAAGGTGATAGGATCCTCCAGTGAGAACTTCGTCAATAATGAAGGGGCCATCCCATCTTAGTTTGAACTTATCCTTTTTCTTGTCTGGGAGGTGTAAAACGAGTTCGCCGACGTTTGTAGTTTTGGCCTGCTTTTCTCTTCTCCGGTATCGCCTAGCCTATTGCTAATAGAATGCAGAATGAGCCTGCACGATATCACACTCCTCTTCAAGGCCATCTAGGTCATCTTGCCGATCGAGCTCGGCCTCTTGCTATTCATACATACGCGCTCGAGGTGAGTCATGAATAATGTCGCAAGGCAAAACAGCCTCTGCGTCGTACGCCATTAAAAAAAGGTGTATATTCTGTTATCTGGTTAGGTGTGGTCCGCAACCCCCACAGTGCGGAGTCAAGCTCCTCAACCTAGTGTTTATCTGACTCCCGTAGGGAGCGCACTAGTCGGGGTTTAATGTCGCTCATTATTAAGCCATTGGCCCGTTTGACCTGACGATTTGTTTGAGGGTGGTACATGGAGGCATAATCAAGTTTAATGCCTAACTTGGCGCACCAGTTCTTCACCTCGTCAGTTGTAAAGTTAGACCCATTATCTGTGATAATACTACGCGGGACACCATAACGGTGTACTACACCGAATATAAAGTCTATCATTCGACCTACTTTAGTCGTTCTTACTATTTTGGTTTCTATCCATTTAGTGAATTTATCTACCATAACGAGTAAATATTTCTTTTTGTGGCTTCCCCCTTTAAGGGGTCCAACCATATCCAGCCCCCACACCGCAAAAGGCCAAGTAATGGGGATGGTTCTGAGGGTGGTAGGAGGCATATGACTTTGATTAGCGAAAAGCTGGCATCCAACACAATGTTGGACTAGGGCTTGTGCATCTGCTCGGGCTGTTGGCCAGAAAAAACCTGTTCGGAAAGCCTTGCTTACGAGAGCACGAGCTGCATTGTGATGGCCGCCCATACCAGCGTGTATTTCAGCTAAAGGTTACCGTCCCTCCTCTTCAGAGATGCACCTTTGGAGAATACCGGTGGTGCTTTTCTTGTATAGTTCACCTTCATGAACTTTATAGGCTTTAGAATGTCGAACTATGCGACGGGCCTCATTTTCATCATCGGGGAGCTCTTGCCTATTAAGGTAGGCGAGGAAGGGTTCGCTCCAAGGGGCGATGACAGCCATGATCTCATGAGCCGAAGATGTTATTTCCATATCCGGATCCCCGATGATATCTGTGTTGAGTTCGGCTGGTGAGGGTGTAATCGGCACTGAATTAGCGTCTTTGCTCTCGTCCTGCCATATTACGGATGGTTTAAACAACCTTTCTTACAAAGGTGTTAGGCAGGACCGGGTCGCGCTTCGCGCCCATGCGAGCGAGTATGTCCGCTGCCCGATTACTGTCCCGAGCAATATGGTGAAATTCGAGCCACTAAAACCGAGCCGATATTTTTAATATGGCGTTTCGATAAGCTGCCATATTTGGATCCTTCGCATCAAATTCTTCGTTTACCTGAGATTTTGTGAGGTTTGAGTCTCCGCATACCTCTAGGCGTTGTATGCCCATGGATACGGCCATGTGGAGACCATGCAGTAGCGCCTCATATTCGGCGGCATTGTTTGAGTTCATATACATAATTTGTAGTACGTAGCGGAATCTATCCCTAGTGGGAGATGTCAAGATGACGCCAACCCCCTGTACGGCTAGCATTTTTGAGCCATCATAATACATGGTCTAGTGGGAATTTCCCCCGTACTCTTTAGGGAGTTCGGCTTCTGTCCACTCCGCGACAAAGTCGGCCAACACCTGCGATTTAATAGTCCGGCGTGGCTTGTATGTTATTTCAAATGGCGAGAGCTCGATGGGCCATGCATTTGGCTATGCGGCCTGTGGCGTCCTTGTTGTTTATTATATCATTGAGTGGTACATCAGATGCCACTATGATCAAACACTCTTGAAAGTAGTGTTAGAGCTTCCGAGATGCCATGAACACCGCATAGGCGATTTTTTGATAATGAGGGTATCGTGACTTGCATGGTGTAAGAACTTATGATACATAGTAGACTTGTTTTTGGATAGGGAATTTATGTCCCTCTTCCTCTCGTTCAACGACTAGCATAGCACTCACGACCTGGTGAGTTGCTGAGATATAAAGCAACATTGGCTCGCCAACACTTGGAGCGGCTAGGATTGGATTGCCTGCTAGTACGGTCTTTATTTCCTCCAGTCCGGCTGTGACCGCATCCATCCATTCAAAGTTGTCCGTGCGCCTTAGCAGTCTATAATGTGGTAATGCTTTTTCTCCCAGTCTGGAGGTGAAACGACTTAAGGCCGCTACACACCCTGCCAGCTTTTGGACTTTTTTTAGATTGTTTGGCATAGCCGACTGTGACAAGGCCCGGATTTTAGCTGGGTTTGCTTCAATTCCTCTATGGGAGACGATAAACCCTAACAGCTTTCCGGCCGGAATGCCAAAGACGCATTTTTCCTAATTGAGTTGTATGTCATATGTTCGGAGGTTATTGAATGTGAGGCGAAGATCGTCCACCAGTGTTTCGACGTGTTTAGTCTTGACGACTACATCGTCCACGTATGCCTCCAGTGATAAATGTCGTTGCGGCCTAATCGGATTCCCTCAATTTTATCAGAATTGTATCTGGAGTAAGCATCGAGGAAGCATAATGAGTCATGTCCTGCTGTTGCATCGATGATTTGATCGATGCAGGGCAGTGGAAAAGGATCCTTAGGGAAAGCCTTGTTTAGGTCCATAAAATCAACACAAAGGCGCCAGGATTTATACTTCTTCGGTACCATGACCAAATTGGCTAGCCAATCCGGGTGTTTAATTTCTTTGATGAATCCAGCTTCCGATAACTTGGCCAGTTCCTCCCACATAGCTTGTATTTTGCGTTCGGAAAATCATCGGAGTGATTGCTTGACCGGTTTGAACCCTTTGATGATGTTGAGGCTATGTTCGGCGAGCTTGCGTGGGATCTCGGGCATGTCTGAAAGATGCCAGGCGAATATATCCCAGTTTTCTCGTAGGAATGCGCGTAAAGCAGTGTCTATCGTCGGGTCCGGCTGTGCTCCAATGGATTCCTTCTTGTTAGGGTCCGTTGGATGCACGTAAAATTTGATGATTTCATCTACTAGCTTGAAGGAGGTAGATTTAGAACATTTATCAAGGTCCACGTCATCCTTGTCCACTTTGGATCGTAAGGTGGTTAGTTCCTCGGCCGCAAAGGCTTCAGATAATGCCTCTCGGGCCAAGGACGCAGTTTTGTTTTTGGCACAGAGTGCTCTACCCGGATCACTTGTGACTGTGATTATTCCATTGGGCCCTGGCATTTTAAGCTTCTTCTACCCGTAATGGGGTATGGCATGAAAGCGTGAGAAAGCGTCTCGCCCTAAAAGGGCTTGGTATCCGCTGTTGAAGGGGACAATGTGGAAGAGCAGTACTTCTGACCTATAGTTCTCAGGCATGCCGAGTACAACATCAAATTTGATACTTCCCGAACACCGGTCTTCCCGGCTGGGGATGATTCCTCGAAAGGTTGTATTGCTTTTCTCAATGCGGGTTTTAATGACCTGCATTTTTTTCGAGCATGTCCTCGTATATGCGGTTGAGTCCGCTGCCACTGTCCACGAGCACATTTGTAAGGCGAAAGCCATCTATTATTGGGTTTAATACAAGAGGGGCTGGGGCTCGGATTGGTCGGACCCGTGGTTCGTTCTCGGTAGTAAAAGTAATTGTTGCGTCGTTCCATGGGCTCACAGCGGTTATTTGATGAACCTCGGCGAGTTCGCGAAGTGCTCTCTTGTGCCAGTTATTTGAAGAGAAGGTTTCGAAGACCGCGAGGACGTTAAAATTTTCCTCCTATGGAGTTGCGGTGGCGAGGATGGATTCACCGCTTTTAGCTATCTGCTGGAGTACCCAACATGCTCGAAGGCTGTGAGTTGCGATCATACCAGGGGTCGCATGTATCGGGAAAGGTTTATCTAGGAGTTTATCCAGAACAGACCTATATCCCGTGAAGGGTTTATTTTTCTTGCCGACGGGTATATGATCGGATGCCCCGCTAGGGTATGTCCATTTTTCTTTAGGGGCATGTTGTCCGAAGACAGACTGTTCCAGATGTGTATTATGGGCCTTCCAAGTACTTTCCATAGCATAGTTACTTTCATACTAAGTGCGACAACTCTATGAAACTCTATACGCGACAACGGTTGAGGGCGTTCAAGACTCCCACGTCCGTGCAATTGCGGTGAAACACTGGAACCGCATGATCGTCGCAACAATCCTTCATCTTTTTTTAACAAGTAAAAACCTGGCCCAGAAGTGATGGACTGTCTCTTGGGGTTGCTGCCGCACGTACATTAGGTCAGATATGTCAGGAGGGCCAGAGTCACGTGGAGAGTATTGATTGTGGTGGGTGGGTGTGATAACATTTGAGTCCCGACCCAATATAGTATCCGAGGTTTGCAAAGCCTTCGGTGTAGAAAACTCGGGCCCAGTAGGATCTGAGCATTCCCTGGGCTCGGTGTCTGTCCCTGAGCTCGAAAGATGTAAAGTCCCGCCTGAAGGAAGGATGTTCGGCTCAAAGGGTTCAGAGATCTGGACATAGCCGGTTTCTAGTTGACGAGGAGAAGTGTCTTCGGCCCATTCCTCGACGGCCTCCACCAGGTGAGCGGTCGGGTGGAATTGTCTTCCTCTTGGTCGGGTTTAGTCCTGACCCGATCATTGGATGTTGAATGGCCCAGGGCGGCGATGTGATCCAGCAACTCATTTAAGGACGAGGAATCCACCGGATTCGCGTCTTCAGAGTGTTCGGAGCTGATGTAGGAGTGATGCTCGATGACCGCCAGGGACGTGGTCGGACTGACGGCCATGGGGGCGCATACGGCAAACCCGCCAAGCTGGAGGACCTGGCCAAGAGCCAGCCTCTTTCCGAAGGTGATGTTGTTGTTGATGACAAGACATCCCACCGATCGCTTCTCGCGAGTACACATCAGAGCTCTCAATGAAAGCACCATTGTCGGTGTCAAAACCGGTAGATCTCAGGAAGGGATGCCCAAGCTGTGCGTCTAAGTATTGATGGTAACAAGGGATTGGGGACACGATATTTACCTAGGTTAGGGCCCTCTCTATCGAGGTAATACCCTATTTCCTTCTTGATTAATCTTGATGAATATAGGGTTACAAGAGTTGATCTACCTTGAGATCGTAATGGGTAAACCCTAGCAGTCTAGCCTATGGAAGTTGTGATTCTATTAGCCTCTACGGACTAAACCCCCGGCTTATATACACGCCGGAGGGGGCCTAGGGTTGTACAAAGATGACTTGGGGAGGAAGGAATCATTACATCCGAACATCTATCTTGCCTTTCTACATACATAGGAGTCCTAACCGGGCATGGGGGATGACCTTCTTCTTTTATCTTCACGGCCCATCAGTCCGACCCACCTTCAGTAGTCCGGACACCCGAGGACCCAATTGTTTCTTTACGGTATCCTATGAAGACACACTTCTCTGATCTGGGTTTGAGCTTATCAGGCTGAAGCCTTTTGATATCAATGTCGCAACCCCCAACTTTAAGAAATGACAGATTTGGTGTCTGGCCAAACCATAGTTCATACGGTGACGTCTCAACGGATTTAGACGGTGCCCTATTTAACGTAAATGCAGCTATCTCTAATTCATAACCCCAAAACGACATAGGCAAATCGGTAAGACATATCATAGAATGCACTATATCCAATAAAGTAAGGTTATGACGTTCAGACACACCATTACGTTGTGGTGTTCCAGGGGGCATCACTACGGGAATCAGGTAATTTGCCATCTGTGGAATACAGACGGCAAAGACCTAAAAACAGACGGCAAAGATTTTGCCGTCAGCAGCTGACGGCAAAGTCAGACGGCAAACTCAAAGTCGGCAAAGAGTTCTTTGCCGTCAGAATTTAATAGGGTAGACGGCAAAACTCCATCTTTGCCGTCAATCGGAATAATAGCAAACGACAAATTAGAAAAACTTTGCCGTCAGCCATACGCTTTATTTCCCGTCTGCCTCATACACCCAAGACGGCAAAGAAAATTATTTTATTTAAAAACAAAACTACCAGTCGAGGTGCAGAGGTCGTGGATGCTCTCGATGGCATAGACAAAAATAAGTTCACACCGTTTTTTTGAACAGTGAAGGACACCGATGCTGCATTATATCAAACATGAAGTACACGTCATTTTACAAATGGACCCAGGACTAACTGCAAATAACACACTGGTCCCTGTCTTTTACAAAGAAGACCCCAACAAAAAGATAAGAAAAGCAATCGGGTCTTTGACATCTTCTGCGCACCATGGACTCCGTGATGAAGATGAGTTGCCTCTGCACGCCATCTTCTGCATGCCATGGATGCCATCTTCTGCATCTGCGGGGAGGAGGTAGCAGATCCTGCGACGCCCCCTGCTCAGGCGGAGGCGAGCTTCTTGTGATGCTCCAGATCACAAGGCGGCGGTGAGCTTCCTGCAGTGCGTCCAGATTGCAGGGCGGCAGCGATTGACGAGCATAGGAGGCGCAGGGTTGCGGGCAGGGAAGAGGAGGACCCCGCAGCAAGGAGGAGGAGGATGCCGCGGTGGCCAGAAGCGGCGAGCTCTTGCGGGACGGCCGGACCGAACGGCGACAGCGGTTGACGAGCCGGAGCTCGGGATCGGGAGGAAACGCGCGGGTCGCGGGCAGGAAGGAGAAGCTGGATCCCGCGACGAGGAGAGGAGGAGGATCTCGCGGTGGCCTCCTGCTCAGGCGGCGGCGTGGCGGGGTCAACCGGTGCAGCGGCGAGGTAGATCGAGAGATGGTGGAGGGAGGCAGAGGAGGAAGGTATCGAGGGAGAGATGGGGTCTGGCGCTGGGAGAGAGAGATCGTGGGGATAAGGGAGAGATGGGGTCGGGCGCTGGGAGAGAGAGTGGTGGGGTCAGGCGCTGGTGGGAGAAAGAGTGGTGGGGTCGGGCGCTGGTGGGAGAAAGAGTGGTGCGTGTGTGGAGCAGATGATGCCATGTCATTGATCTGTGGGTTTAATCCTCATGGTGTGTTTTCTTGTTTGCCGTCATCAATTTGTTTTACAGACGGCAAACACATATTTTGCCGTCTTCATTTTTTTACAAACGGCAAAGTGATCTCTTTGCGGTCTGTAAAAAAAAGGTAGACGGCAAAGTATGTATTTGCCGTCAGTCATTCTTTGCCGTCAGCAGTTGACGGCAAAAGTGGTCTTTGCCGTCTACCCCGACGAAATGTTGACGGCAAAGAGCAGTACTGACGGCAAATTTCATGTTTCGTGTAGTGCATGGGTTGTGAAACTATTCCACATTGTTTGAAATGAAGGCCAAACTCGTAATTCAAATATTTGCCTCCGTGATCAGATCATAGAAACTTAATTTCTTGTTACGATGATTCTCTACTTCACTCTTAAATTCTTTGAACTTTTCAATATTTCAGACTTGTGTTTCATCAAGTAGATATACCCATACCTACTTAAATCATCTATGAAGGTGAGAAAATAATGATACCCGCCGTGTGCTTCAACACTCATTGGACCGCATACATCGGTATGTAATATTTCCAATAAGTCATTAGCTCACTCCATTGTTCCGAAGAACGGAGGTTTAGTCATCTTGCCCTTGAGGCATGGTTCACAAGTATCAAATGATTCATAATCATGTGATTCCAAAAGTCCAGCAGCATGGAGTTTCTTCATGCGCTTTACAACAATATGACCTAAACGGTAGTGCCACAAATATGGTGCACTATCATTATCAACTTCACATCTTGTGGCATCAATATTATGAATATGTGTATCACTACGATCGAGATTTAACTAGAATAGACCATTCCTCAAGGGTGCATGACCATAAAAGATATTACTCATATAAATATAACAACCATTATTCTCCAACTTAAATGAATAACCATCTTGCATTAAACAAGATCCACACATAATGTTCGTGAAAAATGCAGGCACCAAATAATAATTATTCAGGTCAAAAACTAATCAGAAAGGTAGATGTAGAGGTAGCGCGCCGACGGCGATCACATCGACCTTGGAACCATTCTCGACGTGCATCGTCACCTTGTCCTTAGCCAACCTTCGATCAATTTGCAGCTCCTGTTTCGAGTTACAAATATGAGCAACTGAACCAGTATCAAATACCCAGACGCTGCTACAAGAACTGGTATGGAAAACATCAACAACTTGTATATCAAATATACCTTTGTTCACTTTGCCATCCTTCTTATCCGCCAAATACTAGGGGCAGTTCCGCTTCCAGTGGCCACTCCCTTTGCAGTAGAAGTACTCAGTTTCAGGCGTAGGTCTAACTTTGGGCTTCTTCATGGGAGCGGCAACCTGTTTGCCGTTCTTCTTGAAGTTCCCTTTCTTTCCTTTGCCCTTTTTCTTGAAACTAGTGGTCTTGTTAACCATCAACACTTGATGATCCTTTTTTATTTCTACCGCCGCCGATTTTAGCACCGCGAAGAGCTAGGGAATTGTTTTCTCCACCCCTTGCATATTATAGTTCATCATGAAGCCTTTGTAGCTTGGTGGTAGTGATTGAAGAACTCTGTCAGTAACACTCTCAACCGGAAGATCAATTCCTAGCTGAGTCAAGTGGTTATGATACCCAAACATTTTGAGTATGTGTTCACTGACAGTACTATTCTCCTCCATCTTGCAGCTATAGAACTTGCTGGAAACTCTATATCTCTCAACCCGGGCATTAGCTTGAAATATCTACTTCATCTCCTGGAACATCTCATATGCTCCATGACGTTCAAAACATTTTTGAAGTCCCGATTCTAAGCCATAAAGCATGGCACACTGAACTATAGAGTAGTCATCACTGTGTGTTTGCCAGATGTTCATAGCATCTAGGTTAGTGGGAGCGCGTGGGTCACCTATCGGTGCATCAAGGACATAATTCTTCTGTGCAACAATGAGGATAATCATCAAGTTACGGACCCAGTCTGTGTAGTTTCTATCATCATCTTTCAACTTAGCTTTGTCTAGGAACACATTAAAATTCAAGAGAACGGTAGCATGGGCAATTGATCTACAACATAGATATGCAAAAACTATAAGACTAAGTTCATGATAAATTATGTTCTGTTAATCAAATTACTAATGAACTCCCACTTAAATTAACATCCCTCAAGTTATTTAAGTGATACATGATCCAAATCAACTAACCCATGTCCGATTAGCATGGGAGATGGGGTAGTCATCAATGGTGAACATCTCTATGTTGATCATATATACTATATGACGCATGTTCGACCTTTCGGTCTCGAGTGTTCCGATGAGATGTATGTACATGCTAGGCTCGTCAAGTTTAACCCAAGAATTCTGCGTGTGTAAATCTGGCTTACACCCGCTGTATGTGCACGTAGAGTCTATCACACCCGATCATCACGTGGTGTCTCGGAACGACGAACTGTAGCAATGGTGCATACTCAGGGAGACCATTTTTATCTTGAATTTAAAAGAAGGGATCATCTTATAATGCTACCGTTGATCTAAGCAAAATAAGATGCATAAAGGATAAACATCACATGCAATCAAAATATGTGACATCATATGGCCATCATCATCTTGTGCTTTTGATCACCATCTCCGAAGCATCATCATGATCTCCATCGTCAGCGGATCAACACCTTGATCTCCATCATTGCATCGTAGTCGTCTCGCCAACTATTGCTTCTACAACTATTGCTAACTCATAGCGATAAAGTAAAGCAATTACATGACGCTTTTATTTCATACAATAATTAAGAGAAACCATAAGGCTCATGTCGGTTGTCGATGTTACAAAACATGAGCATCTCATACAATAACGTATAACTCATCAAGTCTTGTCCATATCATATCACAACATGCCCTGCAAAAACAAGTTAGACATCCTCTACTTTGTTGTTGCAAGTTTTACGTGGCTGCTATGGGCTTCTAGCAAAAATCGTTCTTACCGGCGGCAAAACCACAACGGTGATTTATCAAGTTTGTTGTTTTAACCTTCTTCAAGGACCAACCGTAGTCAAATTTGATTCAACAAAAGTAGGAGAAACAAACACCCGCCAGCCACCTTTATGCAAAGCAAGTTTCATGTTTGTCGATGGAACCGGTCTCATGTACGTGGACATGTAAGGTTGGTCAGGGCCGCTTCATCTTACAATACTGCCGAATCAAAAATAGACGTTGGTGGTAAGCAGTATGACCATCACCGCCCACAACTCTTTGCGTTCTGCTCGTGCATATCATCTACAGATAAACCTAGCTCTGATACCACTGTCGGGGGAACGTTGCATGGAAAACAAAATTGTTTCTACGCACACACAAGATCTATCCATGGAGTTGCATAGCAACCAGGGGGAGAGTGTGTCTACGTACCCTCGTAGACCGTAAGCGGAAGCATTTAGTAACGCAGTTGATGTAGTCGAACTTCTTCGCGATCCAACCGATCGAGCACCGATCGTACGACACCTCCATGTTCAGCACACGTTCAGCTCGGTGATGTGCTCGCCTTCTTGATCCAGCAAGACATGCGAATTAGTATATGAGTTCCGTCGGCACGACAACGTGGTGACGGTGGCGATGAAGCTATCTCCAAAGACGTTCAAAACACGTTCAGCTCGGTGACGTCCTCGCCTTCTTGATCCAGCAAGACAGACGAAGTAGTAGATGAGTTCCGGCAGCACGAAGGCGTTGTGACAGTGGCGATGAATCTATCTCCGCAGGGCTTTGCCTAAGCACTACGAAAATATAACCAAGGGTGTAAACGGTGGAGGGGGAGCCACACACTCCTAAACAATTGTCGTGGCTGTGCTAGGCGCCCCCTTCCCACATATATATAGGTGGGCGAAGGGACGAGCCAGCCAGGAGGCATGCCAAGTGGGGCCGAATCCCACTTGGGTCCTGTCCTAAGCCATGCCCCCCTTGTGGGTTGGTGTGTCCTTCCCTTGGCCCATTAGGCCCATACACATACCGAGGTGTGACCGGAACCCCTTCCGGTGACCCGAGGACTAACCGGTGCACTCCGAAACCTTTCCGGTGTGCGAATATCATCATCTTATATATCAATCTATACATCTAGACCATTTAGAGACTCCTCATCATGTTCGTGATCTCATCTGGGACTCCGAACAACATTCGGTCACCAAATCATAGAACTCATATGACATTATATCATCAACGAACGTTAAGCGTGTGGACCCTACGGGTTCGAGAACTATGTACACATGACCGAGACACCTCTCCGGTCAATAACCAATAGCGGAACCTGGATGCCAATATTGGTTCCTACATATTCTATGAAGATCTTTATTGGTCGAACCATTATGACAACATACGTAATTCCCTTTGTCAGTCGGTATGTTACTTGCCCGAGATTCGATCGTTGGTATCTCTATACCTAGTTCAATCTCATTACCGACAAGTCTCTTGACTCATTCTGTAATACATCATCTCATAAATAACTCTATAGTCATATGCTAGCTAGGCTTCTTATGATGTGTGTTAACGAGAGGGCCCAGAGATACCTCTTCGATACCCGGAGTGACAAATCCCAATCTCGATCAATGCCAACTCAACAAACACCTTCCGAGATACCTATGGATCATCTTTATGATCACTCAGTTACGTTGTGACATTTGATAGCGCACAAGGTATTCCTCCGGTATCTGGGAGTTGCATGATCTCATAGCCAAAGGAATATGTATTTGATATACAAGAAAGCAGTAGCAATAAACTGCATGATCAAATGCTAAGCTAACGGATGGGTCTTGTCCATCACATAATTCTCCTAATGATGTGATCTCATTATCAAATGGCAACTCATGTCTATGGTTAGGAAACCTTAGCCATCTTTGATCAACGAGCTAGTCTAGTAGAGGCTTCCTAGGGACACGATATTTGTTTACGTATTCACACATGTATTTAAGTTTCTGATCAATACAATTGTAGCATGAACAATAAACCTTTATCATGAATAAGGAAATATTAAATAATAACAACTTTATTATTGCCTCTAGGTCATATTTCCATCATTGCCTTCCATTTTTCTAGCCGGAGCGCGTTTCCCACGGTGTACACAACTAGCCAGTGTTCGGCACAACTCCCGCGACCTCCCATCTTCAACACAGAACGAGGCCGATGCTGGAACCTTGTCAAACAGAATTCCCTTGACCTGCTCTATGTCGTGCATCCATTCGTTGACGCTGGTGACTTTTCTTGTCCAACCCAGCGAAACTCCGCGACATAGTCGCCAAACTACGATGAGACCCCTCTTTATTTGTGTTTAAAAAAGCGAAGGGGTACTAGCCTATCAGATCTGGAATTGATTTTCAGAAAAATGCCCAATCCTTAGAAATTCATATCTTTTGATCTACTTATCCAAATTGGACAAATAAGATATCCCCGGATTGCTGAGAACATCTAGTTTATTTTAAAATAAAATAAAAATCACATTTGAGAAAATTAAAATTAGTTTTGATTTAAATACTAAATTGAATAATTTTGCTATATCTTTTATTCAGTAAATCTTATAAAAATGTTTTTTATATAGAAAGTTGGACGTTAGGACATCATCTTTCTGTTGGAACTCATGGATTATTTTTCCAACGTAGTTTACACATGGCTTTGTCATCAACACCTTGATTTGATATTCTTTGATCATTATTTAATAACTTCATTAAGATAGAATTTAATACTAAAATAAAACTCTTAGGTGGATCCCTAGAAACCCTTTGTGGTCATTTGAAACAACTACAAAAAATTAGGGTTACAAGATTAATAATTTAATTCTTCTATCTTAGAACCTATGTCATACCCATTTTCGTTTAACCAAGTCAAATATTCTGAACAAACCATTAAGAAATTGATGTAGAACCTTTCCCCACAATTCTCCTTCTATCAAACCATGATGTTCACTTTGTACCAATTTGATCCAACCCTAGGATATGTCTATGCCATGTCTCCTTCAAGACCAAACTAGATCCTATCACAAACCATAGCTACATCATGGTAATTATCCTTATAATATATTTGCATTGTTAATTTGAATCTTTTATTTGGATTGTTGTCTCTTGAAACATTTTCTTTCATTGTTTTATATAACATAAAGTGAAGGAGAGACGATAACAAGTAGGGAATCAACTTCAAGACAAAGGCAAGTTGAAACTTGATCATATTTTGTCCTATACTTTTCAAATATACATGATCTCTTTAAAAGTTACTAGTGTGCATGTTTTACTAAAAAGTTTTGCAAACTATTATTGCTAGCTAAAGCCCTAGGAACTTGTATCTATGCTTAGCCATGCTTACAAATAAAAAGGTCGGGAATCAAACAAGTTTTAAAAGAATAAACTTGCTCTCTTTTGGGGAAATGTTTTGTGAAAACTTTTGAAACCAAAATTATATAAATTATTTTATTTCTACATTCTGGGCAGAATGGTATTGACGGGAGGGTCTACAAGTGATTGCACCTATCGCAGTCTTCAATTGAATGCGCTCGACTAGGGTCTTGCACATAGGTTTTTGGTGGGTCCGCCGTCCAGGTAAATGAGATATTCCAAGTACAATTTGATGTAGCGTCTAGTACAGCCACATGCTACTATGGGCTCTGTCTTAGCTTAGTACTAACGGGGAACCCTACCCCAGGACCGCTATTGGAGAGAGGCCTTAATGCCTAAGTTGCAGGCAGGTTGGTGGTATACGGGGCTGTTAGGAAAAGGCTACATCACAATCTCCTCCTAGCCGTGCACCCAAGTGTGTAATGATAAAGGGGTTTGGTTGTGTCATGTGGGGAACGTGACGACCTTTGTAGAGGGTTAAACCTAATCGATTAGCCATGCCCCCGGTTACGGGCAATTTTGAGCAGATAAAGACTTGGACTGAAGAAGAATCTCCCCTTTATTTTCTAAAATTATGTTTTAAGGGTTAAAGTTGAGGAATGAGCACAGTAAATGTGTTTCACCTCAACCTTATGTATGTTTTAAACTAATTTGGAGAATAAGCACTCGTGCTTATATCCAAGTGTCTCACTCCTACATTTTATACTAAAATAATATTTTTATTTCAAAAGAAGTTTATTAAATTTAATATAGGAGAAAATTAGCTTTATACATAAACACTATTATGATCACGGGATGAGAATAATATTCTAATCACAACCTGACATGTCCGCTAGTAGTATGTTGAACTTCCCTTTGAACTAGGTTGAACTTCCGCCAACAATGCCCAAACGGGGCTTGCGATATACCGTTGAAAAACTATGGACACCAATATCATGACCCAACAAATTTTCTGTCAAAATGTAAGTGGTTTAAGAGCAGTTCTGAAAACCGTTTTTTCTTCAAACCAAAAATATGAATCGAATTTTTGATCGCACTTCTAAACCATTTATCGGAATGAGGCATATAATATGGCGTTGGAAAGCTGCTGCAAAACCGCTCCTTCCACATGTTGAAAGTTTTCTCTATTTCCCTATCGTTAAGAAGTAATCTAGAAAAACGTAAAATTTCGCAAACCGAACAGCCGAGTTCGTATTTTCGATGTCATTTCTAAACGGCTAATCCAATTGAGGCATACGATATGGTGTTAGAAAGCTTAGGAAAATGCGCTACTTTTTCATGATGAAAGTTTTTTCTAAATTTTGAACGGTTTAAGAGTAATTTAGGAAACAGTACATGTCCTACCGAGTTCATATTTTCGAGCTCATTTTTTAAATATGCGTCCGAATGTAGCAAATGATATGGCGTTGGAAATCTTGAACAAATTCAAAACTTTTGGGTATGTATTGTTTCTTCCAATTCATTACGGTTTTCAGTCAAATTCGAAAATGGCGAAAAACATATTTTCGCCATATTTTCTATAAACTTTATCGAAACGAGGCAAATAATATACCGTTGAGAAGCTACGGAAAATGCGAAACTTTTTCATTTTGTCGTTTTTCTTTGATTCCCAGCCGTTTTCAAGTAATTTCGAAAACGGCGGGATCATTCGTTCTACCTTTATCGTGAAACAGATTCGTCGGAAAATGCATCGCATGAAGAACTTGAACTTCTCGGCATGTGTACTTGAACTTCACTCTGTTTTTCACGTGCTTTCTTTGCTCGCGGCTCTCCATCCACTCACCGGAATTGAGCAAGTGATATACCGGTCAAAAGCTGGTGTAAACACGCAACTTTCCCGTGTTGATCATTTTTTCATACTCACGACGTTTTTAAAAGTTTTTCATCTGAAATTCATGGAGTGTAGTAGTTGAACTTCCTGCTGTTTTCACGTTGAACTTCACTCTGTTTTTGACATGCTGTTTTTTGCCCGTAACTCCCAAACCACTAACCGGAATTGAGTAAATGATATACTGATGGAAAGCTGTTGAAAACACACAACATTTTCGTGTTGATCTTTTTTCCATATTCGCGATTTTTGAATGCGTAAAAATGTGCTTCCAACGTTATAGATAAAACTTTTAAACCATTGATCGGAATGTAGCATATAATATACCGTTGAAAAGCTTATGAATAGGAGCAACTTTTTCATGTACGCAGACAATACAAATTCGTTGTCGTTCAAGAGCAGCTTTGAAAATGGCAAAAACAATGTTGTTTTTGCCTGTTTTTTACATGTAATTGAACGTCGGACGTCTCGCACTCGAAATCTTGACTTTCACCCGGAGGAGCACGTGAAGTTCTTGCCGGAAACCTTTTAAGATTTTAGTTTTCCATTCTTATATTCTCATCTGAAATGCGTTTTGTGTAGTAGTTGAACTTCCCGTTGTTTTCACCTTGAACTTCTGTCACGTATTTTTAAGAAACTTGATAGAACCATTTTTTGTTCAAATGTTCGAACTGCTCTCTCTTAAAAAATTGAACTTCTTGGCTTTCACTCTTTTAAGCATGGGAAAAATATGTGTTTGTAGAAAGTTCGAATTGCTTTGCTAATTATTTTGAACTTCTTTGTTTTTGCTCTCCCGAGCACAAATTTGAGTTATTTTATAAACTTTGACCTTCTCTATTATTTAATTTGAACTTCTTAGTTTTATTCTTAGAATTTTTTTGATTCTTTTAATCCGTTTTTATATAAAAAAATCCGTTATTTTAATTTGAACTTCTTAGTTCCATTTTTATAGAAGAAAAAAATTGACTTTTCTAATAAAGCATCGAACAACTTTTTTGAAATTATCTTTTTTTCTAGAAGGGAGAAGAATATGAGGTTTTGTATACATCAAGGTGCTCCATTATTTTAATTAGAACTTCTTAGTTTTATTATTTAGTAAGAAGGAAAATTTGAGTTTTTAAAAACCACCAAAAATGATGTTGTTATTTTTTTGTTTTTTGAACTTGTAAATCCGAGGGTTTAATATACTTTGAACTTCTGTGTTATTTTTAGTTGAACTTCACCTCGAACATGGCGTACAACCGTAGTAGAACTTCACCGCCAACGATGCATAGGCGTAGTACTTGTCGTATTTTTTTTGTAGAACTTCACTGTACGTCTCCAGACTTTCTGTGTAGAACTTCTTCAATTTCTTGCAACTAATTACTTTTACACTAAATGGTGAATGCATCAGGGTATGCATTACATGCATATCCTCAACCCTATGCCAAAGCAATTCTAGCGTTATCAAATTTTTTACTTTTTTTAGCAAAGTAGACTGTTAATTACGTTGCATTATTAGTACATTACCAACCTACCGACGGGATCCAATTATTCATAGTAGTAAGTGTACAGGAAGAGAAAATACATGTCTCTCTCACAGTTAGACAAACAACAACAAGATAAAGCCAATAGCAGCACCGGACTCCTGGAGGGTGGCGAGCACCACCGCACTGCAGCAGCTCGACCTCAGCAAAAAAGAGCACACGGCATGCCGCAGCTCCGCCAGACTCCAGCGCCTCGACCTCACCTAAGCAGGATCACCATGGCAGCTCTGCAGCATTCCTCATGGCGCCGAGCTGAGCTTTTGAATGCCACCTGGAAGTGCAAAATTTTGAAGTGTCGACCATACAAATTCAGAGTCATTTGAATAGCAAGAACATTACAGCCATGTTATGTCCATTGATTGAGTTCTAGGAGAAGGTGTTACAAATGCAACAAGCAGTTCGAGTAGCAACCAGAGCATGCAGCATCAAGCCACCAAAACTGAACCCGGCCTTGTTTGCTGGAAGAACAAGAGAGATGAAGGAGATCAACAGTGTCTCACTGTCGAGCACCAAAAAAACAAATATGAACATAACTCAGGAAGGTCAAAGCAACCTCCACGAGAAGTTCAACATGGCAACGGGCGAATCAAGATGGCAACATGGCAACTCCAAAGCTGAACCTTCAGAGATGAACCAACCTCAAGAATATTTAAGGTGCCCTTCACGGCAAGCACCATGACTTGTGACTGCACGGTTGTATTTAGCTCACCATTAGTAACAGATCATCAAGAATCTGCAGTTTCCAAATATTGGACTTCAACGAGATTTTACAGTGCCAGTAAGGCAGTAGCGACATGTAATCGACAACAGTGAGTCACTTAGTTCGCACTCTATTACTCTATTAAGTGAGCACACTAATTAAAATGCAGATCTAAGCTCCTACTAAACAACTATTGGATATACTTATGTAGACATCGACAGTAGTGCTAGATTTGCACCCAGAAATGAAACAAGAATAGCTAGTTAAAATCCAATTGCAAATATTTCTGATGGTACTAAATCATGGGAGCTGTGTAATTTTGTGAACCAAAAACACACGATAAATGGACCACAGAACTAAGTGAAAATCGACAGATATGTACTAGCCTCATGATCGACGATCTTATCCGCCGGGACAGGGGAGGCGACATGGAAGACGGCCTCGCACCCCTCGACAGCAGCATGCTCTCCGCCACCCCATCCAACTGCATCAGATGCGCGTTCTTCGAATCACCTGAAACAGCACCGCCACCAATCATTATCATTTATCAACCGGCGAAGTAGGCAGCAAGAGGAGAGGAGGAGCGACCAGATCAGGTCACGGGGGCGCCATGTGCAGGTCGCGGGGGCGCCATGGGGCAGGTCACAGTGGCGGTTGATGGCAGATGGAGGCCACCTCTGTGGTGAAAGCAGGGGAGGAAGGCCAGCGACGATCTGAGTCGGTGGGGCGCAGCGGCGGGGTGGTCCGGGAAGGAGGCCACGACGCGCGAGCGATAGTGGATGACGAAGGTTGGGCAACGGTGCCGGTGCTAGTGGATCCAGGAGTCGGCGGGGCCAGTGTAGTTGGGGCGCGGTGGGGCGCATGGCCGGGGCTGGTGGCTGCACCAGCGGGTGGAGGTTGTAGCCGCTGCACCGGGTCGGCTTCCTGGTGGGGGCAGCAGCGGTGGGGGTGGCAGCGGCGGCGCGGGGGTTCCTGGTGGGGGGTGGCCGCGGCGTTGTAGGTGGCCCGGGCCAGGCGACGACGCGGGAGGTGGCCGGGTCCCGGCGGTGGCGCGGGGCGGGGAGGGAGGCAGCAGTCGTGCGATGCAGTTCGGGGGAGGGGCCAGATGGGATCAGGGGAGGTTAGGTTAGGGGCGAAGTGGTGGCGAGTGGGTGGGGTAGTTTTTTTTTCTTTTTTTTCTTTTTTCACCGATCGGGGATCCCAGGAACACCGCGCGCCTTCTATATAGGGCCTGACGTGATCCAAATAGTTATTTTAATCCTTGGATTAGAATAGTGTTGTCCTACATATATAACAAAATCTCAGACAATAGGGTTATGGTCTACACTCAACAAGCCAAGTGGCGTTCATGGAGCCCTAACTTAGCGACTACATATAATTCCACTTTATTGTGTGCCAGCTTAAATTGTGCCTAAGGTATGATATACATATCTAGATCTACCATTGTAGTAGAATGATGTATATCTTACTAACAATCATTATTATTATTGTGTGTGCTAGCTATGATCCAGGGATAGCACAGTAAGCACATCGACTTGGATTCTACCAAACCTGGGTCGTTACAAAATGGTATCAGCGCATACATTGACTGTATGATGTGACCCTAGAAAATGGCTCCGAAATAGGAAGATCTTGATAGGAACAACTTTTATTTTCAGTAGTATTTAAAGCATTCTCGTATACTCTTATTTTCTTTAATAAGTTCTCATTTGCTTTCAGAAACTTATATGACAATGTCCTAGTCGACAATGACTTCGACACTGATATGGATTTCATGGGCCAAAAGGTTACTTCATGGAAATGATGCACACAGGCGTCTCCAATACCAAAGTTCCCCTCAAAGAGGTTGAAGAAGAACCAAAGACACTTAAGACTAAGATGGCTACGAAGAATGTGAAGATTACCCTTGTCATGGAATATCCCACATAATTCTAATAGTATCCGAGCCCTCCATGAGAATTTTGAAATAAACGAAAGAGTGTGAGTAGTGTACCCAACCTTGCCAAGTCATGTTGATGAGGGCACAATAGGAATTGTTTGTTTGAAATCTAACAGTGATTTTGGAGTTTTGTTGGAATTGTTCGCCATTTGTTTGATACTGTTGTCATTTGAGTTGTCTGGTTTAAAAAAATCTTGTGTTATTAGGATACGACCTCCGTAGGCTTGTAATAATTATTATACCTCCAGAGGTACAAGTCACACATGATTAATAGAAGAACTTCATACGGGTAGAAGCGTCACGCAATGAAGACTTTAAAGAACTAAAGGAATGAAGACTACGCGATGAAACTATAGAAGCGAACCTATTATATTCATTAGAAAATGTTGAGATATGAGTAGTTTAATGACTGCTTGTATGCATATTCTTTCTCCTTGCTATCTAAAACACTACCTCCTCTCTAACCAATCCTTAAAACCCCATAGATGGACGTAATTATTTTGATGGGACAAGTGACACATTCGGAAGTGGAAGAATGGATTCAGAATATAGAAAGAGTAATGAAAGCCGCCAAGGTAAAACCAAAGAAGAAGGTGAAATCTGGTTCACGTTATTTCATTCGAGAGGCTAACCCTTTGTAGAAGATGCGTATAGCCAACGATAAAACCCAAAAGGCAATGACTTGGGAGTAATTCAAGAAGTTTCTACTTCAATCTTGTCTTATCATACGCGAGCAGAAGGAAACAAGCAGAGATACAAATAAGTTTTGTAGAATTTGCGGAGAAGGACACACTACCAATGCCCCAATTGTGAAGGGAACCATCCAGCTAAATAATTCCCTAGCATTCATGTAACTTGTTTCTTATGCAAGAGAACCGATCACTACCCCGTGCAATGTAATATTTTCCCAGAAGTACAAAGGAAAGTCCAGCAGAGTAAGGAAAGGAAGCATGTCACAACCGAGGTAGCCTCACAAGAGATCACCATATCACGAAAGGTCGTGGATGAAGAGCGATTCCCCGGAGAATCCGTTAGTCTTCTCAGATCATGCCACTCATTTGGTAAAGAAGGGCACAAATCTAGCTCTTGTTCTCAAAAGGATAAGAAGGAATATGCACATGAAGTTGAATCGGTTGAAATATAGTATGATCCCCATGACATAGCTGCCATAGTAGCTAAGGAAAAGCCAAAGGTGAAGAAAATCAAGACCAAGAAGAGGAAGGAGCCTTTGTTTAACGAGCTTATCAGATGCACCATGGATCCGAATAATTCCACTCGGACTAACCAAGAAGCCTCGTCCAGCAGGACAATAAAGAAGCGGAAGGACATGTCAAAAGTGATTTGTTATAAATGCAAGGAACTTGGACATTACCGCAATCAATGCCTCAAAGAGAAGAAGGTCAAAAGGAAAGTGAGGGTAGAGAGGCAAGAATAAATGTCGTAATAGGATTTCTAAGCAAGTTTTACTTCCTTAGTCATCAATTATGTAAGCATGATTTGGAATAATAAAGACAATAAAATGTGGTTAATTTCCCTTTACAAGTGATGTATTCGTATTTTTGACGCTCATTATAACCCAGGAGAAGTTAGTGAGAGAACAATGTTTGTCAGGTTAAGGGCAGAAGACCATTCTAGAGATCATGTGATTAATGGTCCCCATGTGCACCGTTCATATAGGTATCATATCTTCTAAGAAGAGATTAGCCATTTGCATGGAGCACACAACTATCTTACAAGAAAATTCCACTATTTCACAAACACATGTTTTTAGCACAAGCTGTGTAGTAAACGTCACCTAAAAGTGTTTTTGCTAGGTTTGCAGGTTAAGACCTCTTAATGAGGAGTGAGAATGGCCGAGTGTTAGAACACGTGATTCACCAATCTACATATGGGGTAATAATTTTATTACGGGATGGACTCATCACCATATCGGAGACTCTTATTACTTATTATATAAGTTTGTATGTTCGATTGGTAACTTAGAGTGACTTGAAATCATAGTAGAGTGTAGATATAACAAGCCTCAAACCATAGAATGGTAAGACATACTACCCTTATAGGAAGGCAGCCGTGCCTAACGTAAGTTGTATGGCGAGGAAGAAACATGAAGACCTTCAAGGAGTTCTGTTGGAAGCTATCAACCACCATGAGAGTCTTAGTAGTAGTTCTGGAATTTGTGGATTTTGATAAAGGCTTGATCTATTTATCACTCACGTGAGCTTGATGAGGAACCATCATGGAATTAAGAAATTGTGGAATCCCGACATGTTTGCTTTTAAGGGTGGTAGTTTTCAAACACCCTCGAAGGATAATTGGATCATACGACAAATCGGTGAAGGTGCCAAGAGTCACAGACTAAAGAATGCTAACTGGAAGATAAGACTTATATATAAAAGAAGATGTCCCCTCAAGGCAGGAAGCAAAATGGACAAACCACAAACCTGCAGCTCTTATGATATAACCATGGGGAAGTAACCCAAGAGGCCCGAACCCTAACCTACTTCTTGCTAGCCTTGCTAATCTCGAGGGCAAGATTTCTTTTAAGGGTGGTAGTTTGTAACATCCCAAAAATTTCTAAATTTTGGAATATTAATAATAATATATCATTGAGTGAATTGTTATTATTTCCAGGGGAAATTAAAAAATGTTTGAGTCTTGTATGAAAGTTTCAAATTAGATATATTTTCTTTTAGACTACTATGAAATATTTCAAAATCATATTCAATATTATGGAGTGAGAATAAAATGACTTTCTCGGATGTGGTGGATGAAAATTTAATTTGAAGTTATTTTAATTTTGGAGTTCCAATTGAGATTGGGTTTTATTTGGAGTTTTAATGCCATTTAAATATTTCCAAATTGTCCAAATAAGATTTAATGAGGGGAGATAATGTGACTTCTCCAAAAAAATAGAAATATTTAATATGGCACAATTATCATTTTGTGAATTTGCAAAACTCTAAATTGTAGTTTTGAGTAGTTCAATTATGTCCATAAAGCATGAATAGTAGTTTGTGCACATTATGAATCTTATCTTGGGTGCACTCTAAACAATATTTAGGTTAACACACATTTTTTCTGTTTTAAGTAATGTTTTGGTACTCTTATATTATATTTGGGATATTGCACACTTACATAAGTAGTTAACAACATTCCGTTCTAAGCCTCCTTATCTCAACCCGTCTATCTCTTCCGTCTTTTGTTTTTCTCCTCTTTCCTTTTTGCTCTTGGACCAAATTTCTTACTAAGGCCCATATCAGGCGCTTGCTTCTTCTTGTTCCTCTGTTCGTTCATTCAGGCAAGAACTGAACCCCCAGCCATGCCAGTACCATGTCATGCATACCGCCACCCCTTTCCCTCCACCCCCCACCCGAAACTCCTCTGGATGGAACCCCCTCACCTCCCACGACCTCTACCCTCCAGTAGTGCGCCTTAAGGCACCCCCTAGTGGTCGTTAGAGCTGGAGGAAACTGCAGATTTTACTTCTGCCATTAACGACCATGAAACCGCTCGATTTTGACCTCCCTTGCTCCTATAAATGGTACCCCGAGGAGTGCCTCGAAGCCACTAACTCTCCCATTTGAAAACCCCTCTCTAAAATTTCCTCCTATGCGAGCAATTGCTCGCCGGAGTTAAGTAGTTCCGCCACTGTCCGCGAATGTTTTTGACGTTGTCGTGGTGAGATAGACCAGATCACATCTCTATTCTTCGTATATTTACGCTCCGCATCTTCCTGACATGTTCGCCCTTCTGTTTTCTAGTCAGAGTGCTTTTACCACGGCGTACGCAATCGACCACTGCTCGGCACTACTCTGGCGACCTCCCATCTCCACCACAGAATGAGGCTGACGCTAGAACCTTGTCAAATGGACTTCCCTCAACCTGCTCTACATCGTTCGTCCATTCATTGACGCTGGGGACTTCTCTTGTCCAACCTGGCGAAACTCCGGTGACATAGCCTCCATACTCGGGTGAGACCCCTCTCTATTTCTATTGAAAAGAACCGAAGGGGAACTGGCCTATCAGATCTGGATAGGTGGCCGTTTATATCAAATCATGTATCTGATTTTCAGAAAAATGCCCAATCTTTAGAAATTCATATATTTTGATCTACTTATCCAAATTTGAAAAATAAGATATTCTTGGATTGCTGAGAACATCTAATTTATTTAAAAAATATAAAATTTTACTTTATAGCAAACTAAAATTTTGTTTTCATTTAAATACTATTTTGAATAATTTTGCTATATCTTTTATTCTGCAAATCTTATAAAAATGATTTGTATATGAAAGTTGGACGTTCGGACATCACCTTTCTGTTGGAACTTATGGATTATTTTCCCAACATAGTTTACACATTTCTTTATCATTTTTTTCGAGAGTACGCCAAAGGCGTACCATATCTTTATAGAAGGGAGCAGAAATAATTACAAGAGTTCAGCGTTGGATGCAACCATCGAACGTGAGCACGCGCACACCACGCCGCAACACAAAGGTCAACTCCTCACAAAACTATCTAGACCTCCTACTCCAAGACCCGCATGTTTCCAGTCTCGAATCTCCTCAAGGATCCCTTTCGCCGTGTCACTTGCTGATTTTTGTTGCTCTTGCCTATTGAACACCCGCGCATTCCGTTGCTTCCAGAGTAGCCAGGTTGCCGCAATGACGAATGTGTCGAAGCCACGCCTGCTCTTGCCTTGGAAGTTCCTTCTTTTGCTCAGCCACCAATCTACGAAAGTGTCAGTTTCGCTCGGGATTGCGACATGGAGCTGTAGCTTCTCGAAGCAAATGTGCCAGACCTCACGCGTGTGCACACATTGCATCAGGATGTGTTCGACGTTATCCTGATCTTGCATGCAAGTATAGCACACGGAAGGTACCTCCTGCAGTCCATGCTTGGCTCTCCTATCCGACGTCCAAAGTCGGTGTTGCACCGCCAGCCAATCAAAGATTTTGCATTTGAGTGGTGCCCAGCTCTTCCAGATCCCAAGGGCCCTCGGGAAGGAGATCCCTCCCATGCACAGCTGGGTATAAGTGGATTTAGCCGTATACAATCCTGATTTGTCATGGGGCCAGGTGAATGTGTCCTCCTCCGTCTCATCTCTATGCACAGTGGCGATTGCAAGCCTCAGGTGCATTACCTGGATTAGGGCTCCGAACGAGAGTTGGGGCTGCAGCTCCAGGGTCCAACTCTCTCCGGTCAGTGCGTCCTTCACAGTTCTGGTGTTTCTTGTTTTGGTCCCCACTCCTTGAGCCAACAGTGGGGCAATGTCCCGAACCGCAAAGCCTGTGAATCCACCGGTCCCTCCAGAATAGGGTTTTGTCTCCTCTACCCACCGAGATTTTCACGAGGCTATCGAAAACTTGCCTTGCGTCGTTGTCCACCAGCATATGGAGTCCCTGCCAAGGCCTGCCTGCTTCAGTGCGTCTCAACCATTCCCATCTCACACGAAGTGCGAGGCCTTGCAAGTTCATGTTCTTGATCCCAAGACCACCAAAGGCCCTCGGCCTACAAATAGCGCTCCACGCCACCAGACATTGCCCACCGTGAACTTTCTCTTTTCCAGCCTAGAAAAAAGCTCTCATCCAGCCATTGATGTCTTCAAGCACCCAGGCTGGTGCCTTCATCACTAACAGCTGATGCACATGCCTGGCCGCAATTACTGACTTAACCAAAACGAGCCTGCTCGATCGTTGCATGAGCCCTCTCTGCCATGCCGGCACGAAATGGCGGACTTGGTCCAGGAGTGGTTGCCATTGTGCCTTGGTAAGCTGCTTGATCGCCAGCTGCAATCCAAGGTATCTGCAGGGGAAGCTCTCGATGGCGTAGTGCAGGAGGCTTTCCACTCGAGCCCGATCTCCTGTGTCCTCGGTGATGAGGATGGCTGCAGATTTTCTGTAATTCACTTGGAGGTCGGACGCTTCTCCAAAGATCTCCAGAACCTCTTTGATACACTCAAGGTCCAGCCTGGAGGGCCTCACAAAGAGCGCAACGTCATCCGCATAAATGGACAGTCTTTGCATCGCGGAGATGCCAGTATATTTGCTGAGGACTCCATCGCTAAGCGCCTTGGAGATAGTGGCCGATAGCGCATCCATGGCGATGACGAAGAGAAGGGGGGAGATTGGATCCCCTTGCCTAAGCCCCTTCGCATGCCAAATTCTCTTTCCAGGAACACCATTAACCAGCACTCGAGTGTTCGCCGTATGCAGGAGGATGGAGATCCACTTGAGGTATGAGTGGCCAAAACCTTTTGCTCTAAGGATCTCGAAGAGAAAAGGCCATGAGAGGGAGTCGAACGCCCGGGAGATGTCAAGCTTTAAGAAGACTCCGCTGTTCTTTCTGGCGTGGATTTTAGTGGCAACCTGACGCAACAGGAGGTAGTTATCATGCAGACTCCTGCCTTTGATAAACGCGGATTGATTCGCTCCCACCAACTCTTTCATTCGAATTCTCAGTCTGTTAGCGAGGAGTTTGGCGAAGAGTTTAGCGAAGCTGTGGGGTAGGCTTATTGGCCGGAAGTCGCCCACCTCCAGAGCGTCCGGCTTCTTGGGGATGAGCACAATGAGGGCTCGGTTAAGTCTCGCAAAGCTCCTACTATCACCCGAAACCAGCTTGGCCAGCGCCGCCAAGATGTCATGCTTGATAATTGGCCATGCTTTTTGGTAAAACAGCCCGCAGAATCCATCCGGTCCCGGAGCACGATCGGGGTGCATCTCTTTGATAACTCCCCAGACTTCCTCCTCAGTGAAGCTTGTCTCCAGATCGGAGAGGTCATGCTCCTCCATCCCAAGAAACCCAGGGTCCAAGGTGTGGTTTCTAGCTTTCGCCGTGCCCAACAGCTGCTGGAAGGCATCAGAGAAGATCTCTTCTTTTCGATATTGCTCGGTTGCGATCTCACTGCCCATTTTCACACGAGGGATGAAATTTTTAGCTCTTCTTCCGTTGGCCACCAGTTGGAAGAACTTGGAGTTGGCATCACCTTCCCGGAGCCATCTGAACCTCGATCTCTGCCTCTCAATCGTCCTCTCCAGAGAGGCCAGTCCCAGAAGTCTGAGTTTGAGCATACGCCTCAGCCAAATCTCCTGCTCGGACAAGGCTCTAGTGTCCATCGCATGGTCAAGCCTAAAGATGACCAGCGTCGCAATGGCAATCTGAAGTTTGATGTTGCCTAGTTTCCTTTGCCCCCAGGCCTGCAGAGCCGCTCCGGTGTTTCTAAACAGCGCATCGAGTCTCTTGTAAGGGTCGATGATCAACGGGTCACAACTCCAAGCGTCTCGAATGGCCTGCTCAAATCCCTCAAGTTTGGTCCAGAAGATCTCGAAGCGGAATCGCTTCTTAGGCCAGAGAATGTTGGCTGAGGATATGTGAAGCGCTGCATGATCAGAGACCGAAGAGGACAGGGCTTGTAGCAGGCAGTCCGGTCTGGCAAGCTCCCAGTCTACCGAGACCAAAACCCTATCAATCTTGGTGAGGGTGGGGTTGTCTCTCTCATTAGTCCAAGTAAAGCGCCGGCCATGCATGTATAGCTCTTTAAGCTCGTTGTTGTCTACAAAGTCACGGAATTTGTTCATCATGGCGCGGTTGATGCTAGAGTTATTCTTCTCGGAGGCTCTCAGGATCATATTGAAGTCGCCCAGCACTATCCAGGTGCCAGGGCAAGTCGCGCGCCTAGAAGTGAGGTCCGCAAGGAATTTGGTTTTAGCCTCATTGCCCTGTGGACCGTACACCACCGAAATCCACCAATCCTCGCCAACTCTAGGGCGCACAAAGCCTGTGAGGAAATTATCATCCCTCTAGATGAAATCCACCTGGAGGACCGAGGTGTCCTAAGCGAGGAGGATACCTCCTCTGGTCTCAACCGCCGGCAAGTAAGAAAACCCGTCGAACGACGGTCCACAGCATTGCATTACTTTGTAGATGTCAATACACTCTAATTTGGTTTCTTGAAGGCATACTAGGTTAGGTTTCACCGAGGCTAAGAACTCTCTCACCACGTTGGACTTAGCTGGATTGTTCAGACCACGAACATTCCAGCAGGTTATAGATGGGCTACAATCCATAGCCATCAGCCCACCAGTCTCCATGACGCGCAGCTACTACGCGGCGATCTCAGAAACGCTCCTTTTTCCCGATAGGTGCTCCGGCATGGCCTTACCGAACAGAGCCGCAATGACGCGCACATGCTGCTCACGAAGAGGAGAGTCGAAGAGGCTCTGGAGCTCGTCCACCGCCGCGGCGTCCACCATTAGATCTTCCGGCACTAGACCGAGTGTCCTCAACAACACGTTTTCCGCCGGGGTAGCAAGTGTTTGATGCTTGGCCGCAGATTTCTTGGTCGCTCTTGTTGTGCGTTTGGGCGTGAAGGGCTCAGCCTCACGCCTGAGAGCGGAAGCTTGCACCTCCATCAGGATCGGCGGGGCCAGCTTCTTCATGAGATGGGAGCAGAAGGCCTTCAGTTTAGCATATGCCACCCCCTCCTGGGGAGTCATGCCGGTCGCCTCCGCGCCGTCCGCAACAACCACCGCCAAGCTTGGCATGTCGCCTTGTATAGCCTCAATGCCAGAATGCTGCATGGCCTGAGCGCGCTCTCGCACGGTCTCGACGTCTTCCAGGTACGTGCATGGTTCCGGGGTAGGATTCCCATCAGAATGGGTCCCGCCCATCTTCTCTGTATTGGCCGAATCGGTATCTTCTCCGCTCTTGTCGCTTTGTAGACGCAGTGTGCCTAGATCGTGGGTCCCAGCCAGCACTTCAGAGCGCAATGCATCGATCTGTGCGCCCGCGATGCCGGCCCCCACCAGATGAGGGAGACCGGACCCCAGACAGGGCGAGGGGGGTGGCCCGCTGAATGGACCAACCACCATCTCAGTCATCGGGATCCGCAAGCTCTCCTGGTGCGTAGCCTCATCTGCATTTTTCCCGCCTTCTGATGGCTCAATGATTGGCTTCATAATGGAAGCGGGAGCGCAATCATCCACGGCCGTCGACTGCTCCACCCGAGGGGGCAAGGCACGGTCCTTCACATGGCCCGACGCAGCCTTCCACCTGCCAACGGTAGGGTCAGATCTTGTTCTATCAATGATTGGGGGGATATCCCCGCCGCGACCTCCAACTACCCAGCGATGAGGGCCTCTCCCTGCTGCGCTGGCATCTCCTTATCCTCGCCAACCACTAGGCTCGGACTGCCTTCTTTTTGGCCACGTGACCCCTCTCCAATTCCAGTGCCGGTCGACAAACGGTCAAAAGCCGAGGTTCGCGACGTCAGCCTGCTCCGGATAGGCTGTGTGACGCCTCCTGCTGACAGTACTTGTACGGGAATCATGGCCGGAAGGCGCCAATCCGCGTTCGCTTCCGGGCTCGCCGCCGGCGACGGCAGCTCCCTCGCGGAGCTGGCCACCGCGGGACTGCAGGTCGTCCCTCCGCCCCTCTGGTCGCAGACGCCGAAACGCCAAGAAGGATGATATGTGATCCTCTGCCCTCCGCCTCCGACGCCGTCCGACGAGGCATCACCGCTCTCCGGGAGACCGCTCTGCTCGCTCCCTGACGAGGCCGTGAGGAGCCAAGGTTCATCAACACCACCGAATTCTTCCACTTTATCCTGGTGAATGAGGATCTTATACTGCAGCAGTTCCGGGTCGGCGATGGGGGACCTCAGCCCGGGCTCCGGCACCGCCAACCACCGCAACGAGGGGATGCAGTCCAGATCCGCCGTCCAAGCCGACAGCTTGAAAGCAGCGAGATCGCGGCGCGCACAGGTCTCCGGCGCCACAGTGTCCACCAGGCAGGCAGAGCCTAGCAGCTCCTCGACCACCTCTCTCTCCCAGGCGTGCGGTGGGATCCCCTCAATCACCAGAGTTACCTTGTGTCGCATCACTGAGTGGACCGTCTGCGCCTGGCGATTCCACTGCCTGAAGAACAAACGAACGCCCTTGTGTGTGATCGTCGGCCGTGCTCCAACTGCGTTGCGGTGTTCCTGGCGCGCAAACACCACCAGTAAGTCTTCTGGCCTGTACTCATGAACTGTGAACCACTCCGGCGAGATGCCCGCCACCGCCCCCAGAGCCTCAACAACGAACTCCGGGGAGATGTCCCGACGCGCACCACCAACGTAGGCGACCATGGCAAATTGGAGCCTCCTCTCCAGATCCTCCATGGATCGGGAACGGCGAACGATGCAGAGTTCAGAGCGATGAATCTCCTCATGGGGGGTCGACAGGAGCCTGAGGCAGGGGAGCGGGGGCCAAGCTTGCGTCGCGACAGAATTCCCAGGGGCCGGCGGTGCGGGGGGAGGGGGTGGGTAGTCCGCCGCTCCGGGCGCCTGGGACGACTCTCAGCACCACGTCTGGCAACCTTGGCCATGGCTACTCTCCTCAGTTCCTCTTCTGGCGAAGGGCTGCGGGGGCGCTTGCAATTCTTCGATTCGTGCCCCGACAGCCCGCATCGGAGGCAGACCACCAGGTTGGTGCAGTCCGCCTTGCGATGCCCTTCCTCGAAACACTTGAAGCAGAGGCCCTCCATCTCCGGCGAGACCTCACGGCGACGCAGCGGCCTCGCCTCTTGGCCCGAAGCTGGCTCACGCGCGCCCCTGCGCAGGCGCCAAAGTTCCTTCTTTATCATCAACACCTTGATTTGACCTTTGATCATCGTTTAATAACTTCGTTAAGTTAGAATTTATTACTAAATAAATCTGTTAGGTGGATCCCTAGAAACCCTCTCTAGTCATTTTTAACCACTACAAAAATTTGGGGTTACAAGATTAAGAATTTAATTCTTCTATCTTAAAACCTATGTCATACCCATTTTCGATTAACCAAGTAAAATATTCCGAACAAACTATTAATAAATTGTTGTAGAACCTTGCCCCACAATTCTCCTTTGTAACATCGCAATTTTCAATTTGGATGTTATGATAGATCATTCATATGCATTCATCATTTGAGCATTTTGAATTTGGTTTTATTTGAAAATTGATCCAAAGACTTTAAGCAACTCAAGTACCCAAGTGAGAGAGTTAGAAGTTCACAAAAAGGACCCATAATTTTATTATTTTCCCAGTTGGGTTGGATCAAATATTTTACCAATTTTCATGTTCAGTATTTTTAAAATAATGAGAGAAGATAATATGACTTCTTCAAAATAGAATAAAAAATTTGGAATTTGAATTTTTAGGAAAAATATATTTATTTAATTTTTATTTGCAAAAGGATTTCTTTTTAGTATTTTAATTAGTACTAAAAGGTTTATTTTTATTTTAGGCATTTAGGCCTAGAAAAATGTTCACCAGGTCATTAATAAGGCCCTAAGTATGTGTGAATTTTTTCTGTAATTTTAAAAAATGTATTTATTGTCTTTTCCTATTTTTCTGTATTTCTAGAAAAAGTTTTTTATTAGTTTTTCGGATCGATCGGGCCGAAGCCGAGCCGGCCCAGGCCGCGTCGCATCGACTCTTCCCGCCATAGAGCAACCGGACTCCGCCGGAGTCCCGACGAAACACGTCGCCGCCCCGACTCCCCGCCCAAGTCGGGCCGCCCCGGGGGGCCTTTAAAAGCACCGCCCCCGGCCCCCTCGAGCCCCACACCGCCGCCCCCTCGCCGGCCCCGTTGCCAGCCGCCACCGCAAGCCACCGCCGCCGCCTAGCCGCCGCCGCCCGTCGCCTTAGCCAAGGCCGCAGCTGGAGCGCGCCAACACCGTCGGAGCACCTCGCCGCCGCTGGAGCCCTGCCGCCTGGAACCCAACCCGATCCGCCGCCCCGACCCGTTTCAGTAAAAACCAACCGCCGTTTTTTTAGCTTTTAGTTTTTGTTTTTTAAGCCTAGATCGTTTTTTAAAACCCTAGATCTACTTTTTAGGTTTTATTAAACAGCGAGCATCCGCTGTTTAGATTAGAAAAACGAACGTTCGCTATTTAGTATTTTCTTTTTCTGTTTATTTGCGTGAGGGACCTATCCGTAGTTAAAGTTTTTACAGATCAGCCCCTTGTTTTGAAACGATCATTACTTTTTACTCTTTAGTCGGAAATAGATGAAACCAACGCCTAACTCTTCGTTTTGATCTAATCTTTGCATTAATACAACTCAAATCTATTTTTTGAAAGTTTTAAAATTTGAATTCAAATAGTTTTGTATTTGAACTTCTGTTGATCGTAGTTTGAGTTTTGTAACTCCGTTTGAGTTGATTCTTTTTGCAAATCGAAGCTCTTGACCTAAACTTTCCGATAAGGCCAAATTAACTTAATTTTGGTACTGTTAGATTTTTTTACTATTGCAAGAGTTATTCGTTTGTTTTCGAGATATGTTCTTCGATTCTGTTGGATGATTGCTTATGTGTGCTATTGTTTGATTGCGATAGAATTTCTGGAGTGTGAAGCTTGCTACTGTGAGTCTCTAGGTTTCACCGATCGTCAACAAGGAAAGTTCATATTTGACCACACTTTTCAATACCCAGTTTTTATTGCATTAGTTCTATCCTCAAAGATTGCATGAATAGGACTTGGATACACGTGGTATTGCTTTGTAGTTCATAACGTAGGAACCCAATGACTTGAGATCAACCCAGGGAATATACGCGTTGTTACTTATTTCTTAACCATGCTTGTAGACGTCGACTGGTATGTGAGATTCATGAAAGTTGTGATTGTAATAACAACTAAGGGAAGTTTTAAGGTGGCAACTTTAATACACAACTGGGTGGATTGGTTGCAGGGCACATGGAGAATCCAGTGTTGTCCAAGGATATCTTGGAGGAACCGTGTGAACACCCTATGGAATGCCACCCAGGCTCAAAGGGATCATATAACATTCATGCCTAGAAACTTCCATGTGCAGCCACAAGCCATTATGGGCTCTGGCATAGTTGAGTATGTTGTGTGAGCTATTTCAGTTGTTGACTAGCAGATGTAGGGGAAAGTAGGTGTACCAGTCTGTCCAAGGTAAAGAGTGAATGCTTCTAAAAGACTATGTCTCGATCTTCCAATCATGGATGCAGTCGAGTCTTGTGGGGAAATGTGCGCAAACCTCTGTAGATTGTACAATCTATTCATGAGTAGCCGTGTCCCCGGTTATGGACATCTTGAGTATCCTGGTATTTGAATTATGGACTAATCTCAGCACTCTATTAATTTAACTTGATGGTTTATTAATGACATTGTGGATTTTGGGAATGAGATGGAGGAACCACTCTCAATATTGCTTAACCGAGTAGTAAATAAAAGTTATTCCTTTGTTGTAGGAAAAAATTAGCTTTATGCAAAATAAACCTTATAGCCTCTACCAGCCAAATATGCATATAGTTGTAGATACTTGTTCATTTCTTGCTACAGTGTGTTCTTGCCAGCATATTCAATGTGCTGACCTACACGGCTGCAACGTCTCGTGTTGTAGAGTTCTCCGACGAAGAATAAGGTGTGATTAGGTTGTTGTCATGCAGTCAATGTTTATCGTGGATTTGGATGGACTCAACTTATCTTCGATGCTTCCACAATTCGTTTTAGATTATTATTGTTAAATGGCCTTCAGCCATATATTTTGTAATAAGACTCTCTATGAGGATTCTTTGATGTATTAAAGTGTGATTGAAACTCTGTTATAAATCCTCAAGTACTGTGTGTGTCAGCATACCGATCCAGGGATCACACTTAAGCACAGAGACTCAGGTCCATGGGTATCGAGGTCGCTACAAGGATGATATCGGAGAACACGTTGACTGTAGGACGCGACCACTATGATAAGCCACAGGATGATCTTCTCTACTCATTTCTAATCCTTCTCTATTTCTATTCTATAGATGTCACACCCCGGGAACAAGTTCACTCAACCTGATGATGACACCCCTTTCGGAAGACACTTGAAGGAAGTCACGAGGTACCTGCACATCGGAATACCAAGTATCACTGGAAATTTCTGTGCAACATTGCTGGAAGAGGAGTGCTGGAAGATCAAAGTTAATGTTCCTGGGAGGACTATTGCACCAGTCACGGAACCTCTTGAGCTTGCCTTTGATGCACCTACTTGGAGCTTGGGAAAGAGTATGGCAGCACACATCACTTTTGGATGCATATGTGAACTCTACAACAAGGATCTTGAAGACACCATCTACCAGATTTGTTTACGCCGGGATGAGCAATGGGAGATGATACGCACTAGGAATGACAAGTCCATTGCAGCATTCATACAGAAGATGGACCAACACATTCGACGCTACGAGAATGAAATGTGCACGCTCATGCTAAAGACCAAGATGGTGATGACTGATGACCCACAAGTGTACGGGATCTACCGTAGTCCTTTCGATAAGTAAGAGTGTCGAACCCAACGAGGAGCAGAAGGAAATGATAGGCAGTTTTCAGTAAGGTATTTTCTGCAAGCACTGAAATTATAGGTAACAGATAGTTTTGTGATAAGGTAATTGGTAGCAAGTAACAAAAGGTAAAAGTAAATAAGGTGCAGCAAGATGGCCCAATCCTTTTTGTAGCAAAGGACAAGCCTGGACAAACTCTTATATGAAGGAAATCGCTCCCGAGGACACATGGGAATTATCGTCGAGCTAGTTTTCATCATGATCATCTGATTCGCGTTCGGTACTTTGATAATTTGGTATGTGGGTGGACCGGTGCTTGGGTGCTGTCCTTACTTGGACAAGCCTCCCACTTATGATTAACCTCTAATACAAGCATCCGCAACTACAAAAGAAGTATTAAGGTAAACCTAACCATAGCATGAAACAAGTGGATCCAAATCAGCCCCTTACGAAGCAATGCATAAACATGGGTTTAAGCTTTTGTCACTCTAGCAACCCATCATCTACTTACTTTCCAATGCCTTCCTCTAGGCCCAAATAATGGTGAAGTGGCATGTAGTCAACGTTCACATGACACCACTAGAGGAGAGACAACATACATCTCATCAAAATATCGAACGAATACCAAATTCACATGACTACTTATAGCAAGACTTCTCCCATGTCCTTAGGAACACAAGTAACTACTCACAAGAAATAATATTGTTCATCATCAGAGGGGTATTAATATGCATAATGGATCTGAACATATGATCTTCCACCAAATAAACCAACTAGCATCAACTACAAGGAGTAATCAACACTACTAGCAACCCACATGTACCAATATGAGGTTTGGCTACAAAGATTGGATACAAGAGATGAACTAGGGTTTGAGAGGAGATGGTGCTGGTGAAGATGTTGATGAATATATCCCTCCCCAAGATGGGAGAGTTGTTGGTGATGATGGCGGTGACGATTTCCCCCTCCCGGAGGGAAGTATCCCCGGCATAACAGTTCTGCCGGAGCCCTAGAATGGTTTCCGCCAAGGTTCCGCCTCGAGACGGCAGCGTCTGGTCCCGAAAGCATCCTTATGATTTTTTCCAGGTCAAAACACCTCATATAGGATAAGATGGGTATCGAGGGGCCCACGAGGCAGGGGGCGCGCCCAGAGAGGGGGGGGGGGCGCCCCCACCCTCGTGGACAGGTGGTGGCCCCCCTGGTGATCTTCTTTCGCCAGATATTTTTTATATTTTCTGAAACAGTGTCATGTGAAGTTTCTGAGCTTTTTCAGTTGTGCAGAATAGGTTTCCAGAGTTTGCTTCTTTTCCAACCCAGAATTCCAGCTGCCGGCATTCTCCTTCTTCATGTAAACCTTGTAAAACAAGAGAGAAAATGCATAAGTATTGTGACATAACGTGTAATAACATCCCATAATGCAATAATTATCAACATAAAAGCATGATGCAAAATGGACGTATCAACTCCCCCAAGCTTAGACCTCGCTTGTCCTCAAGCGAAAGCCAATGTCGAAAAATATGTCAACATGTTTAGAGATAGAGGTGTCGATAAATATAAAATACGGACATGAGGGCATCATGATCAATCTCATAACAGCAACATATATATATTGTCATATGATTCTTATGCTAAAGTAACAATTCTTTCACAAGATCGAGTATGAATCAGAAACTTCATTGAAAGCCAACAAGCTATGATCTCAGTCATTGAAGCAATTGCGATTTATCATAACTTCGGAAAGAGTCAACATAAGAGCTTTTCAGCAAGCCTACATACTCAACTATCATACAATCTTTCACAATTGCTCACACTCACGCAATACTTATGGTTATGGAGTTTTAATCGGACACAGAGAAAGATAGGGGCTTATGGTGTTGCCTCCCAACCTTTTACCTCAAGGGTAATGTCAACAGTAATAGACCATGATAACTTACATCCAATTGGGTATATATGCCAGGATCTTTCCAACACAATGTGCTTGCCAAAGGATAAAATGTAAAAAGGAAAGGTGAATTTCACATTGACTCTTATAAGGCAAGAATAAAAGATAGGCCCTTCGTAGAGGAAAGCAGATGTTGGCATGTGCTTTTATGGTTGGATGCACAAAGTCTTAGCGCAAAAGAACGTCACCTTATATTGCCACTTGTGATAATGACCTTTGTTATGCAGTCTGTCACTTTTATTACTTCCATATCACAAGATCATATAAAGCTTATTTCCTACACACTAATAAATCATACATATTTTAGCGAGTTTGCAACATGACCACTTACTTGAAGGATCTTACTCAATCCATAGGTAGGTATGGTGGACTCTCATCGCAAAACTAGGTTTAAGGATGTATGGAAGCACAAGTAGTATCTCTACTTGGTGCGAGGTGTTTTGGCTAGCATGAGGGGGAAAGGCAAGCTCAACATGTTGGATGATCCATGACAATATACTTTATTTCGGATATAAGAAAACATAACCCATTATGTTTTCTTCCTTGTCCAACATCAACTCTTTAGCATGTCATATTTTAATGAGTGCTCACAATCATAAAAGATGTCCAAGATAGTATATTTGTATGTGAAACCTCTCTTTCTTTATTACTTCCTATTAATTGCAATGATGACCAAAACTATGTTTGTCAACTCCCAACACCTTTTATTCATCATACTCTTTATATGTGAGGTCATTACTTCCATAAGACCAATATGATATCTTGATATTTTTTTGTATATTTCTTTTATTCTATCATGACCAAGGTGAGGAAATCAAGCCCTTAACTCAAGACTAATCTTTATTATATAGCTCACGGACTCGATTACAAAGGGTAAAGATCATAAAGCAAAAGCTCACAACTAGATCATGCTAACTTTATTCTACTAGATCAAGATACTACCAAAAGGATCGAACTAAGAAAAATGGTAAATATAGGAGTGTGATGGTGATACGATACTGGGGCACTCCCCCAAGCTTGGCAGTTGCCAAGGGGAGTGCCCATACCCATGTGATTATGTGTCCTTCTTCGGAAGTGGTGATGATGGAGTTGTTGATGTAGGCTTGTCGTCCATCTTCCAAGGCATGGGCTCACCATCGTAGAAGGATGATCGAGTCTCCGGGATGCTCAAATCTACATCCAAACTCATCATCTTGAATCTATATTCATACTCACAGTTTTGGTTTTGCAGGTCATAGATCTGGGGTTGGAGGTGTTCGATTTTCTCTTGAAGATTGGAGATAGCTTCCCCGAAGATCCTTGAGTCCAGCTTGAGGTTGTTGGCGAGCTCCGTGATAATCATGTGGTTGGTGTTGAGTCCTCGCTCCACCATACCTTGGCACTTGAAAACTTGCTACTCCATTGCTTCTAGCCTTGTCTCCACGCTTCCGGTCTTCCTTGGCCCCTCAACATCGCGGATGTGTAGCACCCCCTCATGCAACTCCATGGTTTGAGGATGATGCAACACCTTCGCAAGGTAGGGATTGATGACCTTCTCGAAGAACTTGTCCTTGGGGGTGTTGGATGACTGTTGGGGAACGTAGCATAAATCAAAAAATTTCTACGTCTTCACCAAGATCCAACTATGGAGACATCTAGCAACGAGCAACTAAGAGTGCATCTACATACCATTATGAAGATTGCGTGCGGAAGCTTTCAATAAAGTGGGGATGAAGTAGTCGTACTCTTCACGTTCTTCGTCACCGATGATCTAGCGCCGAACGGACGGCACCTCCGCGTTCAACACACGTACGGTGCAGCAACGTCACCTCCTTCTTGATCCAGCAAGGGGGGAGGAGAAGTCGTCAGAGATCCGGCAGCACGACGGCGTGATGACGGATGCAGTGGAGATCGCAGCAGGGCTTCGCCGGGCGCCCTGCGTGGGAGTTGGGAGGTGTGACGGGAGGGGGAGAGGCGCCAGGGCTGAGGTGCGGCTGCCCTCTCCCCCCCACATATATATAGGGGGCCAGGGGGGCGCCAGCCCCTTGCAGATCCAATCTGCAAGGGGGGGCGGCGGCCAGGGAGGAGTCCCCCTCCCCCAAGGCAAGTGGTGGCCCCCTCCCCTTAGGGTTTTATCCCTATGCGCATGGGGAGGTGGGGCCCCCTTGTGGTGCGCCAGCCCAGAGGGCTGCACACATCCCCTTGCGGCCTAGGGGCCCCACCGGGATGGGTGGCCCCACCCGGTGGACCCCCGGGGCCCCTCCGGTGGTCCCGGGACGCTCTCGGTGACCCCCGGAGATCACCCGATGGCTGAAACTGGACTTCCCATATATCAATCTTTACCTCCGGACCATTCCGGAACTCCTCGTGACGTCCGAGATCTCATCCGGGACTCCGAACAACTTTCGGGTTTCCACGTGCATTTATCTCTACGACTCTAGCGTTACCGAACCTTAAGTGTGTAGACCCTACGGGTTTGGGAGACACGTAGACATGACCGAGACCACTCTCCGGTCAATAACCAACAGCGGGATCTGGATACCCATGTTGGTTCCCACGTGTTCCTCGATGATCTTCATCGGATGAACCACTGTGTCAAGGATTCACTCAATCCCGTATGTTATTCCCTTTGTCCATCGGTACGGTACTTGCCCGAAATTCGATCGTCGGTATCCCCGATACCTTGTTCAATCTCGTTATGGCAAGTCTCTTTACTCGATCTGTAATCCATCATCCCGTGACTAACTACTTAGTCACATTGAGCTCATTATGATGATGTCTTACCGAGTGGGCCCAGGGGTACCTCTCCGTCATACGGAGTGACAACATCCCAGTCTCGGTTCGTACCAACTCAACAGACACTTTCGGAGATACCCGATGCATACCTTTATAGCCACCCAGTTACGTTGTGACGGTTGGCACACCCAAAGCACTCCTACGGTATCCGGGAGTTGTACAGCCTCATGGTCTAAGGAATAAATACTTGACACCGAAAAGCTTATGCATTACGAACTATATGATCTCGTGTTATGCTCAAGTTTGGGTCTTGTCCATCACATCATTCTCCTAATGATGTGATCCCGTTATCACCGACATCTCATGTCCATGGTCAGGAAACCGTGACCATCTGTTGATCAACGAGCTGGTTACTAGAGGCCTACCAGGGACTCATTTTGGTCTATGTATTCACACATGTATCGCTGTTTCCGTACAATACAATTCAAGCATGAATAACAGACAATTATCATGAACAAGGAGATATAATAATAATGCTTTTATTATTGCCTCTAGGGCATATCTCCAACAGTCTCCCACTTGCACTAGAGTCAATAATCTAGTTACATTGTGATGAATCAAACACCCATAGAGTTCTGGTGTTGATCATGTTTTGCTCGTGAAAGAGGTTTAGTCAACGGGTCTGCGACATTCAGATCCGTATGCACTTTACAAATATCTATGTCTCCATCCTGAACATAATTCCGGATGGAGTTGAAACGGCGCTTGATGTGCTTGGTCTTCTTGTGAAACCTGGGCTCCTTGGTAATAGCAATAGCACCAGTGTTGTCACAGAAGAGAGTCATCGGGCTTGACGCGCTTGGAATGACTCCTAGGTCGGTGATGAACTCCTTCATCCAGACTCCTTCCTGCGCTGCTTCAGAAGCAGCTATGTACTCCGCTTCACATGTAGATGCTGCCACCACGCTTTGCTTGCAACTGCACTAGCTGACTGCCCCTCCATTCAAAATATACACGTATCCGGTTTGTGACTTAGAGTCATCCAGATCTGTGTCGAAGCTAGCATCGACGTAACCCTTTACGACGAGCTCTTCGTCACCTCCATAAACGAGAAACATATCCTTAGTCCTTTTCAGGTACTTCTGGATGTTCTTGACCGCTGTCCAGTGTTCCGTACCGGGATCACTTTGGTACCTCCCTACCAAACTTATGGCAAGGTTCACATCAGGTCTGGTACACAGCATGGCATACATGATAGAACCTATTGCCGAGGCATAGGGAATGACACTCATCTTTTCTCTATCTTCTGCCGTGGTCGGCGACTGAGTCTTACTCAATCTCATACCTTGCAAAACAGGCAAGAATCCTTTCTTTGACTGATCCATATTGAACTTCTTCAATATTTTGTCAAGGTATGTACTTTGTGAAAGACCAATGAGGCGTCTCGATCTATCTCTATAGATTTTGATGCCTAATATGTAAGCAACTTCTCCAAGGTCCTTCATTGAAAAACTTTTATTCAAGTAGGCCTTTACATTTTCCAAGAATTCTATATCATTTCCCATCAGCAATATGTCATCCACATATAATATGAGAAATGCTACAGATCTCCCACTCACTTTCTTGTAAATACAGGCTTCTCCATAAGTCTGTATAAAGCCAAACGCTTTGATCACCTCATCAAAGCGAATATTCCAACTCCGAGATGCTTGCACCAGCCCGTAAATCGAGCGCTGGAGCTTGCATACCTTGTTAGCGTTCTCTAGATCGACAAAACCTTCCGGTTGCATCATATACAACTCTTCCTTGAGGAAGCCATTAAGGAATGCTGTTTTGACGTCCATTTGCCATATCTCATAATCATAGAATGCGGCAATAACTAACATGATTCTGACTGACTTCAGCATCGCTACGGGAGAGAAAGTCTCGTCGTAGTCAATCCCTTGAACTTGTCGATAACCTTTAGCGACAAGCCGAGCTTTATAGATGGTTACGTTACCATCCGCGTCTGTCTTCTTCTTAAATATCCATTTGTTTTCTATGGCGTGCCTATCATCAGGCAAGTCCACCAAAGTCCATACTTTGTTTTCATACATGGATTCTATCTCGGATTTCATGGCTCCAAGCCATTTATTGGAATCTGGGTCCGCCATCGCTTCTTCATAGTTCGAAGGTTCACCGTTGTCTAACAACATGATTTCCAGTACAGGGTTGCCGTACCACTCTGGTGCGGAACGTGCCCTTGTGGACCTTCGAAGTTCAGTAGTAACTTGATCTGTATCTTCATGATCATTATCATTATCTTCCTCCCTTGTCGGTGCAGGCACCTCAGGAACAGTTTCCTGCGCTGCGCTACTTTCCGGTACAGGAGGGGTGACTATCACCTCATCAAGTTCTACTTTCCTCCCACTCACTTCTTTCGAGAGAAACTCTTTTTCCAGAAAGCATCCATTCTTGGCAACAAAGACTTTGCCTTCAGATCTGTGGTAGAAGGTGTACCCAATAGTTTCTTTTGGGTATCCTATGAAGACGCATTTTTCCGATTTGGGTTCGAGCTTTTCAGGTTGAAGTTTCTTGACATAAGCATCGCAACCCCAAACTTTCAGAAACGACAGCTTCGGTTTCTTGCCAAACCAAAGTTCATACGGAGTCGTCTCAACGAATTTCGACGGAGCCCTATTTAAAGTGAATGCGGCAGTCTCTAAAGCATAACCCCAAAAAGATAGCGGTAAATCGGTGAGGGACATCATAGATCGCACCATGTCCAACAGAGTACGATTTCGATGTTCCGACACATCGTTACGTTGAGGTGTTCCGGGCGGTGTCAATTGTGAAACAATTCCACAGCTTCTAAGATGTGTGCCAAATTCATGACTTAAATATTCACCCCCACGATCCGATCGCAAGAACTTTATTTTTCTGTCACGTTGATTCTCAACCTCATTCTGAAATTCCTTGAACTTTTCAAAGGTCTCAGACTTGTGTTTCATCAAATAGATATACCCGTATCTACTCAAGTCATCCGTGAGGGTGAGAACATAACGATAGCCTCCGCGAGCCTCAACACTCATTGGACCGCACACATCGGTATGTATGATTTCCAACAAGTTGGTTGCTCGCTCCATTGTTCCGGAGAACGGAGTCTTGGTCATCTTGCCCAAGAGGCATGGTTCGCACGTGTCAAATGATTCATAATCAAGAGACTCTAGAAGTCCATCCGAATGGAGCTTCTTCATACGTTTGACACCAATATGACCAAGTCGGCAATGCCACAAGTATGTGGGACTATCATTATCAACTTTACATCTTTTGGCATCTACACTATGAATATGTGTATCACTACGTTCGAGATTCATCAAAAATAAACCATTGACCAGCGGGGCATGACCATAAAACATATCTCTCAAATAAATAGAACAACCATTATTCTCCGATTTAAAAGAATATCCATCTCGCATAAGACGAGATCCAGAAACAATGTTCATGCTCAAAGCTGGTACTAAATAACAATTATTGAGGTTTAAACCTAATCCCGAGGGTAGATGTAGAGGTAGCGTGCCGACGGCGATCACATCGACCTTGGAACCATTCCCGACGCGCATCGTCACCTCATCCTTCGCCAGTCTCCGTTTATTCCGCAGCTCCTGTTTTGAGTTACAAATGTGAGCAACTGCACCGGTATCGAATACCCAGGAGCTACTACGAGTGCTCGTAAGGTACACATCAATAACATGTATATCATATATACCTTTGACGTTGCCGGCCTTCTTGTCTGCTAAGTATTTGGGGCAGTTCCGCTTCCAGTGACCCGTTCCCTTGCAATAAAAGCACTCAGTCTCTGGCTTGGGTCCATACTTTGGTTTCTTCCCGGCAACAGGCTTGCCAGGCGCGGCAACTTGCTTGTCGTCCTTCTTGAAGTTCTTCTTTCCCTTGCCTTTCTTGAACTTAGTGGTTTTATTGACCATCAACACTTGATGTTCTTTCTTGATGTCTACCTCCGCTGATTTCAGCATCGAATACACCTCGGGAATGGACTTTTCCACCCCCTGCATATTGAAGTTCAGCACGAAGCTCTTGAAGCTTGGTGGGAGCGACTGGAGGATTCTGTCAACGACCGCTTCATCTGGGAGATTCATTCCTAGCTGAGACAAGCGGTTGTGCAATCCTGAAATCTTGAGGGTGTGCTCACTGACAGAACTGTTCTCCTCCATCTTACAGCTGTAGAATGCGTCGGAGACATCATATCTCTCGACTCGGGCATGAGCTTGGAAAACCATTTTTAGCTCTTCGAACATCTCATATGCCCATGGTGCTCAAAACGCTTTTGGAGCCCCGATTCCAAACTATAAAGCATGCCGCACTGAACCAGGGAGTAATCATCACTACACGACTGCCAGACGTTCAAAACGTCTTGGTCAGCATCGGGAGCAGGTGCATCACCTAGCGGTGCTTCTAGGACATATGATCTCTTGGCAGCTATGAGGATGATCCTCAGGTTACGGACCCAATCCGTATAGTTGCTACCATCGTCTTTCAGCTTGGTTTTCTCTAGGAACGCGTTGAAGTTGAGGGAAACTGGAGCGTGGGCCATTTGATCTACAATAGATATTGTAAAGAATTTAGACTAAGTTCATGATAATTAAGTTCATCTTAATCAAATTTTAATGAACTCCCACTCAGAATGACATCTCTCTAGTCATCTAAGTGATATACGATCCGAATCGAGTAGTCCGTGTCTGATCATCACGTGAGACGGACTAGTCAAAAACGGTGAACATCTTCATGTTGATCGTATCTTCTATACGACTCGTGTTCGACCTTTCGGTCTTCCGTGTTCCGAGGCCATGTCTGTACATGCTAGGCTCGTCAAGTGAACCCTAAGTGTATCGCGTGTGTAAATCTGTCTTACACCCGTTGTATGTGAACGTTAGAACCTATCACACCCAATCATCACGTGGTGCTTCGGAGCAACGAGCTTTAGCAACGGTGCACAGTTAGGGGAAACACATTACTTGAAATTTTTGTGAGAGATCATCTTATTTACTACCGTCGTTCTAAGTAAACAAGATGCAAAAACATGATAAACATCACATGCAATCAATTATAGTGACATGATATGGCCAATATCATCTTGCTCCTTGGATCTCCATCTTCGGGGCACCATGATCATCTTGTCACCGGCTCGACACCATGATCTTCATCATCATGATCTCCATCATCGTGTCTTGAAGAAGTCGTCACGCCAACTATTACTTCTACAACTATAGCTAACGTTTAGCAATGAAGTAAAGTAATTACATGGCGTTATTCAGTGACACGCAGGTCATACAATAATTAAGACAACTCCTATGGCTCCTGCCGGTTGTCAAGTTCATCGACATGCAAGTCGTGATTCCTTATTACAAAAACATGATCAATCTCATACATCACATATATCATTCATCACATCTTCGTTCTTGGCCATACCACGTCACAAAACACATGCTGCAAAAACAAGTTAGACGTACTCTAATTGTTGTTGCAAGTTTTACGTGGCTTCTATAGGATTTCTAGCAAGAACGTTTCTTACCTACGCCAAAACCACAACGTGATTTGTCAACTTCTATTTACCCTTCATAAGGACCCTTTTCATCGAATCCGATCCGACTAAAGTAGGAGAGACAGACACCCGCCAGCCACCTTATGCATCTAGTGCATGTCTGTCGGTGGAACCAGTCTCACGTAAGCGTACGTGTAAGGTCGGTCCGGGCCGCTTCATCCCACAATACCGCCGAATCAAGATTGACTAGTAACGGTAAGAAAGTTGAACAAGATCATACGCCCACAACTGCTTTGTGTTCTACTCGTGCAAGATGCTACGCATAAAACCTAGGCTCAGATGCCACTGTTGGGGAACGTAGCATAAATCAAAAAATTTCTACGTCTTCACCAAGATCCAACTATGGAGACATCTAGCAACGAGCAACTAAGAGTGCATCTACATACCGTTATGAAGATTGCGTGCGGAAGCTTTCAACGAAGTGGGGATGAAGTAGTCGTACTCTTCACGTTCTTCGTCACCGATGATCTAGCGCCGAACGGACGGCACCTCCGCGTTCAACACACGTACGGTGCAGCAACGTCACCTCCTTATTGATCCAGCAAGGGGGGAGGAGAAGTCGTCAGAGATCCGGCAGCACGACGGCGTGATGACGGATGCAGTGGAGATCGCAGCAGGGCTTCGCCGGGCGCCCTGCATGGGAGTTGGGAGGTGTGACAGGAGGGGGAGAGGCGCCAGGGCTGAGGTGCGGCTGCCCTCTCCCCCCCAAATATATATAGGGGGCCAGGGGGGGCGCCAGCCCCTTGCAGATCCAATCTGCAAGGGGGGGGCGGCGGCCAGGGAGGAGTCCCCCTCCCCCAAGGCAAGTGGTGGCCCCCCTCCCCTTAGGGTTTTATCCCTATGCGCATGGGGAGGTGGGGCCCCCTTGTGGTGCGCCAGCCCAGAGGGCTGCACACATCCCCTTGCGGCCTAGGGGCCCCACCGGGATGGGTGGCCCCACCCGGTGGACCCCCGGGGCCCCTCCGGTGGTCCCGGGACGCTCCCGGTGACCCCCGGAGATCACCCGATGGCCGAAACTGGACTTCCCATATATCAATCTTTACCTCCGGACCATTCCGGAACTCCTCGTGACGTCCGGGATATCATCCGGGACTCCGAACAACTTTCGGGTTTCCACGTGCATTTATCTCTACGACTCTAGCGTTACCGAACCTTAAGTGTGTAGACCCTACGGGTTCGGGAGACACGTAGACATGACCGAGACCACTCTCCGGTCGATAACCAACAGCGGGATCTGGATACCCATGTTGGTTCCCATGTGTTCCTCGATGATCTTCATCGGATGAACCACTGTGTCAAGGATTCACTCAATCCCGTATGTTATTCCCTTTGTCCATCGGTACGGTACTTGCCCGAGATTCGATCGTCGGTATCCCCGATACCTTGTTCAATCTCGTTATGGCAAGTCTCTTTACTCGATCTGTAATCCATCATCCCGTGACTAACTACTTAGTCACATTGAGCTCATTATGATGATGTCTTACCGAGTGGGCCCAGAGGTACCTCTCCGTCATACGGAGTGACAACATCCCAGTCTCGGTTCGTACCAACTCAACAGACACTTTCGGAGATACCCGATGCGTACCTTTATAGCCACCCAGTTACGTTGTGACGGTTGGCACACCCAAAGCACTCCTACGGTATCCGGGAGTTGTACAACCTCATGGTTTAAGGAATAAATACTTGACACCGAAAAGCTTATGCATTACGAACTATACGATCTCGTGTTATGCTCAAGTTTGGGTCTTGTCCATCACATCATTCTCCTAATGATGTGATCCCGTTATCACCGACATCTCATGTCCATGGTCAGGAAACCGTGACCATCTGTTGATCAACGAGCTGGTTACTAGAGGCCTACCAGGGACTCATTTTGGTCTATGTATTCACACATGTATCGCTGTTTCTGTACAATACAATTCAAGCATGAATAACAGACAATTATCATGAATAAGGAGATATAATAATAATGCTTTTATTATTGCCTCTAGGGCATATCTCCAACAAAGACGCCATGATGATCTAGATCTGTCAAAAACAACAGCTCGAAATGAAAACAGAGGATTTTTGCATGATACATAGGCCAAAACCTTCGGGGGTATATATAATGAATCGGAGTCTAGGTGGCACACGAGGTGCCCACGAGGAAGGGGGGCGCGCCCAGGGGAAGGGGGTGCGCCCTCCACCCTCGTGGACGCCTCGTGTCTCTTCCGGACTGCCACTTATTTTTATATTTTTCTAAATATTCCAAAACGGTGAAAAAATGCCTTTAGAACTGTTTTGGAGTCGGTTTACTTACCGTACCACATACCTCTTCCTTTTCGAAGTCTGAATCATTCTAGAAAGTATCCCTTATGTATTCCTCTGGGGTTACGGTTTCAATAACATTGGTTTCAACATTTATAGGGTTACCTGAGATATAATGTTTGATTCTTTGACCGTTCACCACCTTCGGATTTGTGCCTTCGAAGTTGTTGATTTTTATGGCACCGGAACGATAGACCTCCTCGATAACGTAAGGTCCTTCCCGTTTAGAGAGAAGTTTTCCTGCAAAAAATCTTAAACGAGAGTTGTATAGCAAGACATAATCACCTACGTTAAACTCATGCTTTTGTATCGTTTTGTCATGCCATCTTTTAACTTTTTCTTTAAACAGCTTGGCATTCTCATAGGCCTGGGTTCTCCATTCATCAAGAGAGCTAATGTGAAATAACCTCTTCTCACCGGCAAGTTTGAAATCATAATTGAGCTTTTTAATAGCCCAATATGCCTTCTGTTCTAGCTCAAGAGGTAAGCGACAAGCTTTTCCATAAACCATTTTATATGGAGACATACCCATAGGATTTTTGTATGCGGTTCTATAGGCCCATAATGCATCATCAAGTTTCTTGGACCAATTATTTCTAGACCTACTAACTGTCTTTTGCAAAATTAGTTTCAACTCTCTATTACTTTGTTCTACTTGACCACTAGTCTTAGGGTGATAAGGGGATGCAATTCTATGATTTACGTCATACTTAGCAAGCATTTTACGGAAAGCACCATGAATAAAATATGAACCACCATCAGTCATTAGATATCTAGGGACTCCAAACCTCGAAAAAATGACTTCTTTAAGCATCTTAATAGAGGTCTTATGATCAGCACTACTAGTTGGAATAGCTTCTACCCACTTAGTAACGTAATCAACAACAACTAGAATATGTGTGTACCCATTAGAGGAAGAAAATGGTCCCATATAATCAAAGCCCCAAACATCAAATGGTTCAATAACAAGTGAATAATTCATAGGCATTTGTTGACGTCTACTGATATTACCAGTTATTTGACATTCATCACAAGATAAGACAAACTTACGGGCATCCTTGAAGAGAGTAGGCCAATAAAAACCAGATTGCAATACCTTATGTGCAGTTCTATCTCCAGCATGGTGTCCTCCATAAGCTTCGGAGTGGCACTTGCGTAGGATCTGTTGCTCAGGTACATAACGTCTAATAATACCATCTACTCCTTCTTTATAAAGATGTGGGTCATCCCAGAAGTAATGTCTCAAATTATAGAAGAACTTTTTCTTTTGCTAGTATGTGAAGCTAGAAGGTATAAACTTAGCAACAATGTAATTAGCATAATCAGCATGCCATGGAGCAGTACAAGAAGTATTTATGACAGCTAATTGTTCATCTTGAAAGCTATCATCAATAGGTTGTGGGTCATCAAGTATATTGTCTAGCCTAGACAAGTTATCTGCAATGGGGTTCTCAGCTCCCTTTCCGCCAATAATATGCAAATCAAACTCTTGCAGCAAGAGAACCCATCTAATAAGTCTAGCCTTAGCATCTTTCTTTTCCATAAGGTATTTGATAGCAGCATGATCAGTGTGAATAGTTACTTTAGAATCAACAATATAAGGTCTAAACTTATCACAAGCAAATACAACTGCTAAAAATTCTTTTTCAGTAGTAGCGTAATTTCTCTAGGCACTGTCTAGAGTTTTACTAGCATATTGGATAACATTCAATTTCTTATCAACTCTTTGTCCTAAAACAGCACCTACAGTATAGTTACTAGCATCGCACATAATCTCAAAAGGTAAATTCCAGTCAGGAGGCTGGACAATAGGTGCACAGATCACTGCTTTCTTAAGTATTTCAAATGCTTCTAGGCAATCATCGTCAAAGATGAAAGGAATATCTTTTTGTAAGAGATTAGTCAGAGGCCTGGAGATTTTGGAGAAGTCCTTAATGAACCTGCTATAAAACCCGGTATGACCAAGGAAACTTCGTATACCTTTGATGTCCTTGGGGCATGGCATCTTTTCAATAGCATCAACTTTAGCTTTGTCAACTTCAATACCTCTTTCAGAAATTTGATGTCCCAAGACAATGCCTTCATTAACCATAAAGTGGCACTTTTCCCAATTCAATTCAAGACAAGATAAGTATCTTCATATATCTGCAAAACTCGATCAAGGTTGCTTAAGCAATCATCAAAAGAAGTTCCGTAAAAGGAGAAATCATCCATGAAAACCTCAACAATCTTTTCACAAAAATCAGAGAATATAGCCATCATGCATCTTTGAAAGGTAGCAGGTGTATTACATAAACCAAATGGCATACATCTATAAGCAAAGGTACCGAAAGGACAAGTAAAAGTGGCCTTTTCTTGATCCCCTTTTGACACAGGTATTTGAGAGAAACCAGAATAACCATCTAGAAAGCAAAAATGAGTATGTTTGGATAACCTTTATAGCATTTGATCAATAAAAGGTAAGGGGTAATGATCTTTCTTAGTAGCTTTACTTAATTTGCGGAAATCAATTACCATCCTATAACCTGTAACAATTCTTTGCGGATCAATTCATCTTTATCATTAGGAACAACGGTCATACCTCCCTTCTTAGGGACACAATGGACATGACTTACCCACTGGCTATCAGCAACTGGATAGATAATACCTGCCTCTAGAAGCTTTAGTATTTCCTTCCTTACCACTTCTTTCATCTTAGGATTTAACCGTCATTGATGATCAATAACCGGTTTAGCGTTTTCTTCCAATTTTACCTTATGTTGGCATAAAGTGGGACTGATGCCCTTAAGATCATGCAGAGTATATCCAATAGCAGCACGGTGCTTCTTCAGAGTTTTCAATAATTTTTCCTCTTCCTGCTCTGAAAGGTTAGCACTAATAATAACATGATATATCTTCTTTTCATCAAGATAAACATACTTAAGATTATCAGGTAAACGTTTAAGTTCAAACACGGGATCACCCTTGGGTGGAGGAGGATCCCCTAGGATTTCAACAGGCAAGTTATTTTTCAATACGGGTCCCTGATTAAAGAATATTTCATCTATTTCCCTTCTCTCATTCATATGTATATCATTTTCATGAGCTCGCAAATATTGTTCTAAAGGATCATTAGGAGGCACAACAATAGAAGAAAGACCAATAATTTCATCCTTACTAGGTAATTCTTTATCAAGCGGTTGTCTACGAAATTTAGCAAAGTTAAAATCATGATACATATCCCCTAAACCAACAGTGACAATATCTTTCACGCAGTCTATCTTAGCATTAACAGTATTGAAGAAGGGTCTACCAAATATAATGGGACAAAAGTCATATTAGGGGGGACCAAGAACAAGAAAATCAATAGGGTATTTAACTTTCGCACACAAGACTTCAACATCTCTAATAATCCCAATTGGTGAGATAGTGTCTCTATTAGCAAGTTTAATAGTAACATCTATACCTTCTAGCTCAACGAGTGCAATATCGTGCATAATTTCATCATATAAGGATATAGGTATTACACTCGCACTAGCACCTACGTCACATAAACCATGATATCAATGATCTCCTATTTTAACATAGATAACAGGCAAGCCTACAACAGGTCTATGTTTATTTCGAGCGTCGGGTTTGGCTATTCTAGCAGCTTCCTCTTGGAGGTAAATAACATGTCCATCAAAATCTTCGACCAAGAGATCTTTAACCATAGCAACACTAGGTTCAACTTTAATTTGCTCAGAGGGTGTAGGTGTTCTAGTACTACTCTTACGAACTACAGTTGAAGCTTTAGCATGATCATTTATTCTAACAGGGAAGGTGGTTTCTCAATATAAGTAGTAGCAACAACAGGATCAACATTATAAGTGATCGTCTTTTCTTCAACTTTAACAGGTTCGACTACTTTTACTTCAAGGGGAGGATGGTATTTAAACCACTTCTCCTTGGGAAGATCAACAAGAGTAGCAAATGATTCATAGAAAGAAGCTACTATCTCAGAGTCAAGTCCATATTTAGTGCTAAATTCACGGAAAACATCGGTATACATAAAAAACTTTAACACAATCAAACTTAGGGGTCATACCTGACTCCTTACCTTCGTCGAGATCCCAATCTTCAGAGTTGCATTTAATTCTTTCCAATAAATCCCATTTGAATTCAATATTCTTCATCATAAAAGAGCAAGAACAAGAAGTATGGAGCATGGAGCGATTATTGAGAGAAAGCCGAGCATAAATTTTTTGAAAGATCATTTCTCTTGAGCGCTCATGATTGGGGCATGCATATAATATTGACTTAAGCCTCCCCCAAGCTTGAGCGATGCTTTCTCCTTCACGAGGCCAAAAGTTATAGATATAATTATGATCACGATGAACCTGGTGCATAGGGTAGAACTTCTGATGAAATTCCAACTTCAGACGATTATAGTTCCATTATCCAATATCATCACATAGCCTAAACCATGTCAATGTATCTCCCTTCAAAGATAAAGGGAATACCTTCTTCTTGATAACATCCTCATGCATACCTGCAAGCTTAAATAATCCACAAACTTCATCCACCTAGATTAGGTGTAAATCGGGATGCAGTGTTCCGTCTCCTGTAAAGGGATTATCTAGCAGTTTCTCTATCATACCCGAAGGAATTTCAAAGCAAACATTTTCAGTAGGTGCAGTAGGTTGAGGAGCAACTCTTTGCTCTTCTGGTCGGGGTGAACATACCCGGAACAAGCCCTTCAAAGGATGATGAGCCATAGTAACTAGTGACAACAAATTTCAGCTCACTATATAAATTTTTCCTTACCAAATTCCACTTACCAAAGTCGCTTCACTCCCCGGCAACGGCGCCTGAAAAGAGTCTTGATGACCCACAAGTGTAGGGGATCTATCGTAGTTGTCGGTGTATTTGGATCGACACCTATGGGATCACAAGAATCCCTACTACGGTTGCGAGGCTCGGGGTTGAGAGAAGAGCAGATCTAACAGTTAGCACACGGTTCCTTTACCCAAGTTCGGGCCGCAAAGATGCGTAAAACCCTACTCCTGTTTTGGTGGATTATATGTTTGTGTTCTTCAGCTAGTGAGGAGCTCCAAAGGCCGAGTCGTGAGGATTTCTAAAGAGCCGAATCCTTCTCCTGGTCGCCTCGGGCCTCCTTTTATAGGAAAAAGGGGTTGCCTAGTGGCACACAGGAGGTGGAAAGGGTACAGTGATGCGAGGTTATCCCTCGCATTACAGGACAAGGCGCATTTAATGCGCTTAGCTTAGGTGTCCTCGCTTTATCGGGGACAAGGGGAGACGTCCGTCTTGTCCGTCGCCGCTCCTCCTTGTGTTGACACGCACCCTGGCCAGCGGTGCCTGAGGTGCCATGTAGGCTGGCAGGCAGCTGAGGTGGCGCAACAGCGGGTCTCCACGAAGATCTGCATGTTGCCACGCAGGAGCCTGCCTAGCTGGTTGGGTCGGCAGCTGCATGGGGCGGTGGAAACTCAGTTGGCGCGGGCCTGACGGTGGCCCTGCGGGTGTCCTCGGCAGGGGCCTTGACGGGGCCCCCGGCAAGGGTCTTGCCGTGGCGTCTGCTGTCATCCCCGGCAAGGTGCTTGCCGTAGGCCTTGTGGTCCTCCTTGGCTGGGATCCCGCCAAGGGTCGTCGTCCTCTTAGCGTGTGTATCTGTCCTTGAATGTCTTCACAAAGATCTGCATGCCACCACGGGGATATCTCCCGAATCCTTGCCCCATGGGGGCAGTGGTGTGGGGACCCCGACTTAGAAGTCGAGATCACCGAATGCACGTGTACAGTGATCCCAGAGATCAATGCTCATTGAACACACAGAAGCTGAAATAACAAGAGTCTTACATCCATACAAATAGTCTTACACGAATTATGGCCATTATGGCCAAGTCTTACATAGATAGAGCCTCAAGGGCTGAATAGCAAATAACTCAAATAGCGGAAGTCTTCGATAACGGGTAGAACCCATGCCACCTGCCTTAACCCTACAGGCATTCTGACTGGGATAGCATCCTAGTTCGCAGGTTCGTCTCCAAAGAACTCTTCATCATATTCCTGTTCCTCCATGCCTGGCCAATTAAATAACCAGTGGCAAGCCAATGAGTACTTTGAATGTACTCGCAAGCAACCCATGATGTGGTTCAAAGTAACAGTGCAATTGAATAATAATGATCAATCTAGCAAGGCTAGAACAATTATTCTACCATCAAGTTTATGCATCAATAAATTCGCGTAACCTCGAAGATAGGTTACCGATATCAACATGAATAAGATTCAACCCGTTGAGTCAAGTCACCACCTTGACTCACATACACACACATGGTTTCGCAAACATTGGACGTAGCCCAAGAGCGGTTACCCAACTGTCCATGACCGTGGACACGGCTATTCGAATAGTTTTACACTCTGCAGAGGTTGTACACTTTACCCACAAGATCCGGGGAACTTCCGTGTCATCCACGACCCGCGGTACCTCAAGTACCCGGGGTAAGCACCCGGTCATTATCTTTCCTTAGACGACACTAACATAGAGTCCACTCGTTGGTACACAGCCCTCGGATACAAACAATAGATCACGAGACTTGCCCTAATTTCAATGTCACGCGTACCCGAAGGGACCAACGGTGTGTCCGGTGCCCTGTGAAAACAGTCATGGTCGTCTATCCAAGCACGACCCCGTCCCGGGAAAGACCTCAAGTCCTCCCGTCACTAGTAATGCGGGCACCCTGCTAGTATCGACCTAAGTAATCAATAAAGCCCCGTCCCATAAGGGGTAGTGTGGTTGCACATGTATGGTTGGAATAACGGTTGCAACTTAAACCAATCCGTTTGAAAAACACACACACTTGTCTCGGTACACCACTTCGTCATCAAGTGGTTACCCAACTCATCATCTCCCTCGGGCATGAGTGGCACCCGACGGGGTTTTATGCAAAGACCTCAACCACGAAGGTTCATGTCACACATGCATCATGATTCATTACTACTAGCCATATGCATGTCATCTAGCACATAGCAAGATTAAGATCAAGGCATGCATCATGTGGTGGAATCAACTAGGTCACCATCGTAACCCTAACATCATGCATCGGAAACAAACGGGTTCCGAAGAACAAGTGTATCATGGTCAAGGGCTGCTTGCCTGGATTGGCTTGGTCTTCAAAGTCTTCAAATCCTTCTCCTTCTCCTTCCTCAGCAACTTCGTCAAATACGGGATCTATACGTCACATAATAACCACGGGAAAATAAGACCACAAATAAAACAGAAAAATCAAAGTGCTCAGAAAAATGTCAACTTATTTTTGTTAAATACTAGAGGAGTTTCTAAGATGGGGAAAATTCTTAGTTGGAGTTTTGGAGTAACAGAATGGAATCTATTGATTTTAGAACAGGAGTTTTACTGCTCAAATTTGAATATAAATTTGAACAGAACATAAAAGTTTCATAGATGTGAGTGAAAGTGGTACCATTAAATAGGTTGGAATATTACAAGAATTTAGGAGTTGGAATTATTTTATTTGGATCAATATTCAATTCTGTAAAAATGTTTAAAACAATTACAGAAAAGAAAAAGGAAAAGTGCCCTGTGCAACTGGGCCAGAGAAGGCCACAGTGCACGGCCCAGGGCGGACCAACCCAGCCGCATGGGTGCCTACGTGCGCACGTCAGGTTTTTAAACCTGACGGGCGGGGCCCGGCGGTCAGTGACTGAGAGGAGGGGAAGAGAGAGGTGAGGATGACAGGCGGGGCCCGCCTGTCATCTCCAACCTCTCGGCCACGGCGACGGCGAGCTCACCGGCGAGGTTTCCGGCCGCGGCGACGGCAACGGAGGGCAGGGATGGGTCCAGCGTCGAGTGGCGGATGCAGTGGAGGTGGTGCGGCACGCCGGGGAGGTCGGATTCGCCGGCGGCGAGGTGGGACGGCGGAGGAGCTTCGGGAGGTCGTCGCTCCGGCCGATTCCAACTGCCACAGAGAGGGGAAACAGGGGGGAAAGGGTCAGTGGTGCACGGCGGTTCTAGATCGGGCGAAAGGAAGGGAAGGGGAGGCCCGTACTGTGAGATCACCGGTGGCCCGATGCGGCGGAGCTCCGGTCGATCCCGAGCACTGGGACTTCCTGGGGAGGAACGGGTGGTGCTGGAGGACTCAGGGAGGTGTGGTGGAGCTGCTGATGCTGTTGGAGAGGCCCGGG
>LR738711.1:306053268-306063444 GCA_902687465.1 Secale cereale | reverse complement strand
CCTATTTATAGGGGAACGGCGGAGCCCCGTGGTCCAGTGCGCCGGCGAGCTCCGGCTTGATGCTACAGGGCTCGGGGAGCGATGGGAATGAGTCCATGGCGTTGCTGGACGAGCTCTACGTCCAGTTGAGGTGAGAGGAGGAGCGGGGGAGCTTCTAGACCGTGCGCGCGTGCGAGCCCGAGGAGTGGGTGCTGCGGGCGGCCGGTGCACGTGCGACGACGGTCACTGGAGGACGCAGGAGGAGGGGGACAGCGCCGGGCCGGTCGCGGACGTCGAGGAGCATCGACTGGCGCGAGGGAGAGGCCCGAGGCTGTCGGGGGCCGGCGATTGGCTGGAGCTATAGTGCGCGGGGGCACTGTAGCGTGCTCCAGAGCGCCCGTATGGCTGGCACCTTCGCGCCCTCGCCGCTCTGGTCAAATCCAACGTGCCCAAGAGTGTCTAGAAGGTCAAGGGAGTAGTAAAGAAATGGCCTGTGGCCTTGTATGCTCTGGAGATGCTGAGAGAGAGAGAGGAGGCTGGTGACTTGGTGAAAAATGGCTGTCCAGCAGGGTAAACTAGGGTTCTTACCCCTCAATCATGGAGCTGGGGTGCTGGGGAAGTTACTGGGGGTAGCTAGTAACTGAATGAACATGTGGTAAAACGTTGAGGCCAAGGAGAAGAGTAAAAGTGATCAAGGTGAGGGTTTTAGTAATTCTGCAGAAGGTGTTTGATCAGTGTTTGGTCAAGCAAATGACCTCCACTTGACATGGCACTTAACAGGATTGAAAGACATGTGAAAATAGGGTGCTTCACCGAATTTGGGCTCATTTGAAGAAACTAGCCAATGTAACTTTGGTGAACCTTAGAAATCAACAGAAATAGCTTCATCTTGATTGAGTCAAGCTAATCATCTCCCCTTGATGCACTACTTGGTGTAGCATCATCATTTGGGGTTATGATCATGCCCACAAAGTTTGAAGCTCCAGATAAAAAGTTGGTAATGTAAAGTTGTTCAAATTTGCATTTGAACAGAAAGGGTTTTGGGGTGATCTGATCAAGTTGCTCTATTCCAAATCTTGTGCCATTTGGTCTAGATGCCTTATTAGGCCATTCTAGCATGTGCACCAAATTTGAGAGCATTTGGACAAGTTTCGCAATGTAAAGTTGCTCAAACTTCAAATATGGACAGAATGGTTTTGAGGGGGATTAGATGATGTTTTCTTGCTTCCCAAGGCATGGGACTTGGCAAGATCATCAAATATGTCATATATGACATGATAGAATTTCCCTAGAATTTTTGGAGAATATTTCCTTTGTAAATATTTCAAAAGCCTGAAATATCAAGAAAGGGTTTTAGAGGGTTTAGCCCATTATTTTGAACATGACCAAGTGCTGAAACTCTTATATATGGACAATATATGTCCTCTGAGTCTCCTTGAATTTTGGCAAATATTTTTGAAATAGTTAAATAATTTTCCCCTATTAAAGACCATTTCTGGCCTTAAGAAAAAGCTTTTAAATAAAATAGGAAAATAACTTTTAAAATTATACCTTTGTGGTTTCTGGGAGTCCTATGACTACTAGGTCTCAAATAAACCTTTTGAAATAATTTTCTCACCCTAAATCAAGTACTTGCAGGGCAAATATCAATTCAGGGGTTTTTGGAAAACTAAATTTATAAAAATACTTTTTGGCCAAGTTAATTTTGTAAGAAAATACTATACTGTTATATAACACTTGGCATGATCATTGGGCAGAAGTTTTGGGTATGGAGATGAATTCTACAAGAGGTCATAGTTGACTCTAATGAGCACATGAAAAGCATATGAAGAAAAACTCAAATCCAAATAAAAGCCAAATGATGCTAAAAAAATTTGCTAGTCCAAATTTTCATGCTACATGGATGCAAATAACATGTTACAAAATGCAGGGTGTGACAGACCTACCCCCCTTACAAGAATCTCGTCCCCGAGATTCCTAAACTAGGGCTTAAAAGAGATCGGGAAACTCAGATCTAAGGTAGTCTTCTCGTTCCCAGGTTGCTTCTGCTTCGGTGTGGTTGCTCCACTGGACCTTGAAGTACTTGATGGTACGGCTTCGCGTCCGTCGCTCTGCTTCGTCCAGAATGCGGATGGGCTTCTCGCGGTAGGTCAAATCAGGCTGCAGATCAATGGCTTGGTGATCAACATCCTTTTAGAGATTGGGCTTGTCTGGAACTTGGAGACATTTCCGGAGTTGTGACACATGGAATACATTGTGCACATCGGATAGCTCAGGTGGTAGTTCCAATTGGTAAGCCACTTCTCCTCGTCGGTCGGTGATCTTGAAAGGGCCAATGAACCTTGGCGCGAGCTTCCCCTTGACGTGGAAACGCTTGGTTCCCTTCAGAGGAGTTACCCGCAGGTACACATGATCTCCGACACGGAAACTCATGTCTCGGCGTCGAGTGTCAGCATAGCTCTTCTGCCTTGACTTGGCTGCCTTCAATCGCTCTCTGACTAGTTGGACTTGCTCTTCTGCTACGCGGAGAATGTCCGGTCCAAAGACTAGTCCTTCTCCAGTCTCTGACCAGTTGAGGGGTGTGCGACATCTGCGTCCGTACAACACCTCAAATGGTGCCATCTGAAGGCTTGACTGGTAACTGTTGTTATAGGAGAACTCGGCAAAAGGGAGACAATCTTCCCACTTGGCTCCATATGCGAGGACACAGGCTCGGAGCATATCTTCGAGAATCTGATTGAATCGTTCTGTCTGACCTCCGGTCTGTGGGTGGAAAGCCGTGCTGAAAGACAACTTGGTTCCCAAGGCTTCTTGGAATCTTTTCCAGAACCTTGAAGTAAACTGGGTGCCTTGATCTGACACAATCTCCTTGGGAATGCCGTGAAGACTTACGATTCGGTTGATATAGAGAGTTGCGAGCTGGTTGCCGGAGTAGGTAGTCTTGACGGGAATGAAATGGGCCACCTTGGTCAAATGATCGACTATGACCCAGATAGAGTCATGTCCTCTATTCGACCTTGGTAAACCAGTGATGAAGTCCATCCCGACTTTATCCCACTTCCACTCAGGAATCTTGAGTGGTTGAAGCAATCCAGCAGGTCGCTGATATTCAGCCTTGACCCTTTGGCACACATCACACTTTGCAACATAGGTTGCAATCTCTCTTCTCATCCCGTGCCACCAGAATCGTGTCTTCAAGTCTTGGTACATCTTGGTTCCTCCGGGGTGGATGGAATACGGAGTGTCGTGGGCTTCTTGTAGAATCAGGTTCTTCAGCTCTGTGTTGTTTGGTACGCAGATGCGGCCTTTGTACCAAACAATCCCGTGCTCGTCTTCGGAGAATCCTGGGGCCTTGCCCAGCTTCATCTTCTTCTTGACGCCTTCAATGCTTGCGTGTCCAACTTGTGCCTTCTTGACTTCGTCCATCAGGGTCGGTCTGACTTCCAAATGATCCAGAAATCCAGGGGTGACCAATTCCAAACTGAATTGTTCGATCTCCTTAAACAAGGCTGGATGCCTTTCTTGAATAATGGCATTCAAAGAGCAAGCCTTCCTGCTTAAGGCATCGGCCACCACGTTAGCCTTCCCGGGGTGATATTGAACACTGAGGTCATAGTCTTTGATGAGTTCCAACCATCTCCGCTGCCTCATGTTCAATTCCTTTTGGGTGAAGATGTACTTCAGACTTTTGTGGTCCGTGTGGATATCACACCGTTTCCCTAGGAGGTAATGCCGCCATGTCTTCAAGGCATGAACTACTGCCACTAGCTCAAGATCGTGAGTAGCGTAGTTCTCCTCATGGGGTCGTAGCTGCCTGGAGAGGTATGCTATGACTCGGCCTTCTTGCATCAGAACGCTTCCCAATCCGGTTCGAGAGGCATCACAATATATCACGAACTCCTTGTGAATATCAGGTGTTGCCAGAACTGGGGCGGTGGTCAATCTCTTCTTGAGCTCTTGGAAGCTCTCTTCGCATTTTGGCGTCCACTCGAACTTCTTGTCCTTCTTGAGGAGCTGAGTCATTGGTCGTGCAATGCTAGAGAATCCTTCCACGAATTTGCGGTAATAGCCCGCTAGTCCGAGGAAGCTTCTGACTTCCTTGACGGTCGTTGGAGATTGCCATTGGGTCACAGCTTCGATCTTTGCAGGATCAACAGATAATCCTTCCTCGGTCAAGACGTGACCTAAGAATCCAACTTTATGCAGCCAGAACTCACACTTGCTGAATTTGGCATACAGTTGGTGCTCTCGAAGCTTGTCGAGGACCATCCTCAGATGCTGCTCGTGTTCTTCCTCCGACTTCGAGAACACAAGAATGTCATCAATGAAGACAACAACGAACTTGTCCAAATATTCCATGAAGACTTTATTCATGAGATACATGAAGTAGGCTGGGGCATTGGTTAACCCAAAGGACATGACCGTGCACTCGTACAGGCCATATCTGGTTACGAATGTCGTCTTCGGAATATCTTGGGGTCTGATCTTCAGCTGGTAGTACCCAGATCTGAGGTCGATCTTGGAGAATACCTTGGCTCCGCTGAGCTGATCAAACAGATCTTCGATCTTGGGAAGTGGATATTTGTTCTTGATTGTAACTTCATTGAGGGAACGATAGTCAATGCATAAGCGGATGGTACCGTCCCTCTTTGCCACAAATAGAACAGGAGATCCCCAAGGGGAGGCACTTGGGCGGATAAATCCCTTCCTTAGCTGCTCTTCCAGCTGCTTCTTCAACTCGGCTAATTCTTCCGTCCCCATTCTATAAGGCTTCTTATAGATGGGTCCTGCTCCGGGCACGAGCTCGATGATGAACTCAATGTCACGGTCAGGGGGCATTCCCGGTAGTTCATCCGGAACGACATCATGATACTCACATACCACCGGTACTTGCTCTAGCCCAACTTCAGACAGACAGTTGACTTTAGCGGCTTGAGTAGAAGAGGAGTTGGAAGCAAACCTGACTTCGACTCCTTGGTCATTGGTCACAGTGACTGTCTGATTGGCACAGTCTAACAAGCCTTGGTGCTTACTGAGCCAATCCATCCCTAAGATCACATCCAAGCCTTGCGATCTCAGGATGATAAGGTCTGCTAGGAAGTCTACACCGTTAATGGTAATACCGACTCCTTTACAGCCTATCTTGGCTCTCATCTCGGCTCCGGGGGTTTGTACCACCATAGGGTTATTCAGGGGTGTAGGGGTCATGCCACTTTTTAATGCAAATCTTTGAGTGACAAATGAATGCGTTGCTCCAGAATCAAACAAGACAGTTGCAGGTGCTGAGTTGACAAGGAACGTACCCAGCACGACGTCCGGGTCTTCCTGGGCTTCTTCAGCAGTGAAGTGATTCACACGCCCCTTCCCATGGTTAGGTGGATTGCGAGGAGCTGGGTTCCTTGGTGGCATTCCGTGGCCTTGTCCCTGGTTCTGCGCATTGGGGCGCGGGGCATCAGGCTTCTTGTTGGGGCACACCCTTGAGATGTGTCCGGACTGACCACATCCGAAGCAAGTGACTTGGTTTGGATTGATCTTGTTGCCACCACTGGTATTGGGGTTGAAAGCTGGCCTGGGGTTGGCATACTGCTGAGGCTGAGGGTTGGCACGAGGTGCAGGAGCTCTTGGTTGCTGATAGGTTGGCTTGGCCGGGGCTGACTGCCACGGAGGAGGCTTCTGGTTGCTGGAACTTCCCTTACTGACCAACTTGCGCTTGCGAGTGTCTTCCAAAGCACGCCTCTTGTCTTCAAGCATAAGTGCTTTGTTCACCAGGTCAGGGAAAGATGGGCAGTCGCACACGACAAGCGAGTATTGCAGAGTCTGGTTGAGGCCTTCCATGAAGCGCTCCCTTTTTGCAGCATCAGTGCTGACATCCTCAGGGGCATACCTTGTCAGAATACTAAACTTCTGCAGGTACTCCTTGACAGTGCCACTTCCTTGCTTCAGGGCTCGGAACTCACGCTTTTTGATAGCCATGATTCCGGAAGGAATGTGGGCCTTGCCGAATTATGCCTTGAAGTTGACCCAAGTGATGTCTTGTTCAGCATGCATGACCTTGAATCCATCCCACCAAGCTCTAGCAGTCCCCCTGAGGCAGTGGGCTGCATAAGCCACCTTCTCGTGGTCTTCGGTGCATCCGACTAGTTCCAGTATCTCCTCAATGGAACGGACCCAGTCGTCTGCATCCAGGGGTTCAGCAGTCTCGATGAAAGTTGGCGGTGCATGCTTCTTGAACTCTGCCAACGTGGAACGTCCATTGCCATTCCCCGCCGGCTGGCGGTTGTTGGTGACAGCTTGAGCAATCAGCTGAAGAGCTGCAGTGTTGGCTTGGCGTTCCTCTCGGAAAGCTTGGAGAAGCTGAGCCATGTCCATGCTCGGAGGAGGTGGTGGTGGAGCTTGGTCGTTGGTTTGGTCGTGGCCTGCCTCTGGCTGAGCGGATGCTCCGGCTTCGGGCTGCTGGGTAGAGGTACCCGTACGAGTTACAACAGGCATCCTGTTGGAGCGGTAAAAGGTCTCATGACTCGGAAGAGGGAAAGCAAGATAGATGGGTGCCTAGTAAGGGGGTGGGTGTGACACTAAATAAATCATGCAAGGGCCGAAAGGCCAAAACACATTCATTAAAATCCAAATGGGTGATGTAGTCGTTTACACATTCCCGAAGGAAGAATACGACATACATCCAGACACAACAAAAGCAAACACTATATGGTTTCATATGAACCATACAAGGACTCGACTGCGCATAGGGGTTACACGACCTATCCTACCGTAGAGGTCACAACTGGCATATCCGAGTAGCGAATAATGCCTAAGCGGCGGAATGCTCGGTCGCGTATTCCGGCTCTTCAGGATCTTCCTCCTAGTCTTCGTCTGTCTGGGCCCCCTTGTCACTAGAGGGTGTGGGGGAGTCGAGGAGTTGAATACGATGGTGCTTCGTCGGTGGTGCAGGGAAAAGCTTGTGATATTCCCTCGCCGTCATCCGGCGTCGCCGAGGTGGTTCTTCATTCTTGGAAGATACATCCTCGGAGGGCCTTCCGCCTCGATATGCGATAGCGGACTGTCCTGAAGGTGCTCCTTCCTTCTTGATCCTATTTGTCTTCTCTTGAGCTCGACGAAGAAGTGCCTTGGTCTTGTGAAGTTCTTCTCGAAGCTTCATTGATTCCGAGGCCAAGTCTTGTGCCAAGCTGTCGGCACATAGACTGAAGTAGGTCTGGAACCGAAGCGAGAGTCCTTCCTTTAGTGGAGGGGCTAGTGCGCTGCTTTCTTCTTCACCTTCCTTCCGGTAAGGTAAGAAGCGAGTTGTCATCTTGGCTGCCATCTCCGGAAGAAGCTCGCGGAGACGGGTTAGTGCCTTGAGTGCAGCAGCCTCGACAGCGAGAGGTAGTGTTGCCATCTGGGGTCCCTCGAAGAACCAACTTGTGGGAGGATCGTTTGCCTTCACGATCACTTCCACATGGTACTCCACCTCAGTGTCGCTCACCCAATGCTCAAGCTAGGTGAGGATGGGTGCTCGGTGGAACTGACACTCCTGGAGGCTATCCTCGAGAAGCAAGGGAAACCAAGTGGTCAGGTGATCTTCGGGTACAGCGGCCATCTACAAAGGTGGAATAGGAGGGGTTAATAAGCTGATGAAATCTCAGGTTTAGAAAAGAAGAGAGGTTCAGAAGGTTTTTGAAAAAGGGTCTCATCTAACTAACGCCCATGCTAACTAAGGCTTCCTACAGTCAGGATGGCTCTGATACCAGCTCTGTCGGGACCCCGACTTAGAAGTCGAGATCACCAAATGCACGTGTACAGTGATCCTAGAGATCAATGCTCACTGAACACACAGAAGCTGAAATAACAAGAGTCTTCCATCCATACAAATAGTCTTACACGAAATATGGCCATTATGGCCAAGTCTTACATATATAGAGCCTCAAGGGCTGAATAGCAAATAACTCAAATAGCGGAAGTCTTCGATAACGGGTAGAACCCATGCCATCTGCCTTAACCCTACAGGCATTCTGACTGGGATAGCGTCCTAGTTCGCATGTTCGTCTCCAAAGAACTCTTCATCATATTCTTGTTCCTCCATGCCTGGCCAATTAAATAACCAGTGGCAAGCCAATGAGTACTTTGAATGTACTCGCAAGCAACCCATGATGTGGTTCAAAGTAACAGTGCAATTGAATAATAATGATCAATCTAGCAAGGCTAGAACAATTATTCTACCATCAAGTTTATGCATCAATAAATTCGCGTAACCTCGAAGACAGGTTACCGATATCAACTTGAATAAGATTCAACCCGTCGAGTCAAGTCACCACCTTGACTCACATACACACACATGGTTTCGCAAACATTGGACGTAGCCCAAGAGCGGTTACCCAACTGTCCATGACCATGGACACGGCTATTCGAATAGTTTTACACTCTGCAGAGGTTGTACACTTCACCCACAAGATCCGGGGAACTTCCGTATCATCCACGACCCACGGTACCTCAAGTACCCGGGGTAAGCACCCGGTCATTATCTTTCCTTAGACGACACTAACATAGAGTCCACTCGTTGGTACACGGCCCTCGGATACAAACAATAGATCACGGGACTTGCCCTATTTTCAATGTCACGCGTACCCGAAGGGACCAATGGTGTGTCCGGTGCCCTGTGAAAACAGTCATGGTCGTCTATCCAAGCACGACCCCGTCCCGGGAAAGACCTCAAGTCTTCCCGTCACTAGTAATGCGGGCACCATGCTAGTATCGACCTAAGTAATCAATAAAGCCCCGTCCCATAAGGGGTAGTGTGGTTGCACATGTATGGTTGGAATAACGGTCGCAACTTAAACCAATCCGTTTGAAAAACACACACACTTGTCTCGGTACACCACTTCGTCATCAAGTGGTTACCCAACTCATCATCTCCCTCGGGCATGAGTGGCACCCGACGGGGTTTTATGCAAAGACCTCAACCACGAAGGTTCATGTCACACATGCATCATGATTCATTACTACTAGCCATATGCATGTCATCTAGCACATAGCAAGATCAAGATCAAGGCATGCATCATGTGGTGGAATCAACTAGGTCACCATCGTAACCCTAACATCATGCATCGGAAACAAACGGGTTCCAAAGAACAAGTGTATCATGGTCAAGGGCTGCTTGCCTGGATTGGCTTGGTCTTCAAAGTCTTCAAATCATTCTCCTTCTCCTTCCTCAGCAACTTCGTCAAATACGGGATCTATACGTCACATAATAACCACGGGAAAATAAGACCACAAATAAAACAGAAAAATCAAAGTGCTCAGAAAAATGTCAACTTATTTTTGTTAAATACTAGAGGAGTTTCTAAGATGGGGAAAATTCTTAGTTGGAGTTTTGGAGTAACAGAATGGAATCTATTGATTTTAGAACAGGAGTTTTACTGCTCAAATTTGAATATAAATTTGAACAGAACAGAAAAGTTTCATAGATGTGAGTGAAAGTGGTGCCATTAAATAGGTTGGAATATTACAAGAATTTAGGAGTTGGAATTATTTTATTTGGATCAATATTCAATTCTGTAAAAATGTTTAAAACAATTACAGAAAAGAAAAAGGAAAAGTTCCCTGTGCAACTGGGCCAGAGAAGGCCACAGTGCACAGCCCAGGGCGAACCAGCCCAGCCGCACGGGTGCCTGCGCGCGCACGTCAGGTTTTTAAACCTGACGGGCAGGGCCCGGCGGTCAGTGACTGAGAGGAGGGGGAGAGAGAGGTGAGGATGACAGGCGGGGCCCGCCTGTCATCTCCAACCTCTCGGCCACGGCGACGGCGAGCTCACCGGCGAGGTTTCCGGCCACGGCGACGGCAATGGAGGGCAGGGATGGGTCCAGCGTCGAGTGGCGGATGCAGTGGAGGTGGTGCGGCACGCCGGGGAGGTCGGGTTCGCCGGCGGCGAGGTGGGACGGCGGAGGAGCTTCGGGAGGTCGTCGCTCCGGCCGATTCCAACTGCCACAGAGAGGGGAAATAGGGGGGAAAGGGTCAGTGGTGCACGGCGGTTCTAGATCGGGCGAAAGGAAGGGCAAGGGAGGCCCGTACTGCGAGATCACCGGCGGCCCGACGCGGCGGAGCTCCGGTCGATCCCGAGCACTGGGACTTCCTGGGGAGGAACGGGTGGTGCTGGAGGACTCAGGGAGGTGTGGTGGAGCTGCTGATGCTGTTGGAGAGGCCCGGGGG
>LR738711.1:306031722-306053012 GCA_902687465.1 Secale cereale | reverse complement strand
GGGGGGTCCTATTTATAGGGGAACGGCGGAGCCCCGTGGTCCAGTGCACCGGCGAGCTCCGGCTCGATGCTACAAGGCTCGGGGAGCGATGGGAATGAGTCCATGGCATTGCTGGGCGAGCTCTACGTCCAGTTGAGGTGAGAGGAGGAGCGGGGGAGCTTCTAGACCGTGCGCGCGTGCGAGCCCGAGGAGTGGGTGCTGCGGGCGGCCGGTGCACGTGCGACGACGGTCACTGGAGGACGCAGGAGGAGGGGGACAGCGCCGGGCCGGTCGCGGACGTCGAGGAGCATCGACTGGCGCGAGGGAGAGGCCCGAGGCTGTCGGGGGCCGGCGATTGGCTGGAGCTACAGTGCGCGGGGGCACTGTAGCGTGCTCCAGAGCGCCCGTATGGCTGGCACCTTCGCGCCCTCGCCGCTCTGGTCAAATCCAACGTGCCCAAGAGTGTCTAGAAGGTCAAGGGAGTAGTAAAGAAATGGCCTGTGGCCTTGTATGCTCTGGAGATGCTGAGAGAGAGAGAGGAGGCTGGTGACTTGGTGAAAAATGGCTGTCCAGCAGGGTAAACTAGGGTTCTTACCCCTCAATCATGGAGCTGGGGTGCTGGGGAAGTTACTGGGGGTAGCTAGTAACTGAATGAACATGTGGTAAAACGTTGAGGCCAAGGAGAAGAGTAAAAGTGATCAAGGTGAGGGTTTTAGTAATTCTGCAGAAGGTGTTTGATCAGTGTTTGGTCAAGCAAATGACCTCCACTTGACATGGCACTTAACAAGATTGAAAGACATGTGAAAATAGGGTGCTTCACCGAATTTGGGCTCATTTGAAGAAACTAGCCAATGTAACTTTGGTGAACCTTAGAAATCAACAGAAATAGCTTCATCTTGATTGAGTCAAGCTAATCATCTCCCCTTGATGCACTACTTGGTGTAGCATCATCATTTGGGGTTATGATCATGCCCACAAAGTTTGAAGCTCCAGATAAAAAGTTGGTAATGTAAAGTTGTTCAAATTTGCATTTGAACAGAAAGGGTTTTGGGGTGATCTGATCAAGTTGCTCTATTCCAAATCTTGTGCCATTTGGTCTAGATGCCTTATTAGGCCATTCTAGCATGCGCACCAAATTTGAGAGCATTTGGACAAGTTTGGCAATGTAAAGTTGCTCAAACTTCAAATATGGACAGAATGGTTTTGAGGGGATTAGATGATGTTTTCTTGCTTCCCAAGGCATGGGACTTGGCAAGATCATCAAATATGTCATATATGACATGATAGAATTTCCCTAGAATTTTTGGAGAATATTTCCTTTGTAAATATTTCAAAAGCCTGAAATATCCAGAAAGGGTTTTAGAGGGTTTAGCCCATTATTTTGAACATGACCAAGTGCTGAAACTCTTATATATGGACAATATATGTCCTCTGAGTCTCCTTGAATTTTGGCAAATATTTTTGAAATAGTTAAATAATTTTCCCCTATTAAAGACCATTTCTGGCCTTAAGAAAAAGCTTTTAAATAAAATAGGAAAATAACTTTTAAAATTATACCTTTGTGGTTTCTGGGAGTCCTATGACTACTAGGTCTCAAATAAACCTTTTGAAATAATTTTCTCACCCTAAATCAAGTACTTGCAGGGCAAATATCAATTCAGGGGTTTTTGGAAAACTAAATTTATAAAAATACTTTTTGGCCAAGTTAATTTTGTAAGAAAATACTATACTGTTATATAACACTTGGCATGATCATTGGGCAGAAGTTTTGGGTATGGAGATGAATTCTACAAGAGGTCATAGTTGACTCTAATGAGCACATGAAAAGCATATGAAGAAAAACTCAAATCCAAATAAAAGCCAAATGATGCTAAAAAATTTTGCTAGTCCAAATTTTCATGCTACATGGATGCAAATAACATGTTACAAAATGCAGGGTGTGACAAGTGGACTCAAGGGTGATCCGCTCCGTAGGCGTGGGGCGAGCTGTCGCGACAAGGGTCTTGCCGGGGCTGCCAGAGCCGGCCCCGGCAAGGATCTTGCCAGGGCTGCTGAAACTGGCTCCCGGCAAGGATCTTGCCGGGGGAAGCCGCTTCGTCCCTTTGCTCTTTGTGGTCTTCTTCTTGGCGTTGCTACAGTTCCATCGAGCTTCGGTTTTACTTTGGCTCACCTCCCCTGCCGTGCTTGGTGTGGTGGTGCCCGTGGCTCAGACTGCCCGTGCACAGTCATAGGGGTACAAAAAGTGTACCCCTCTTTTTGTACACTGACAGGAGCCCCCGGGCCTGGGCCACACATAAGCGCGACGCATTGTTTGGCTAGGCCCAGAACGGTGCACGGGCAGGCGGGGCGGTTCTCACCGTGGCAAGATTTTCCACGCGCTGCGTCTCCCACGACCCGCGCGCATGGCGCGGGGTGGAGGGGCGTGCGTGACATGGGTGGCATGCGTGGGGCGGTTTCCGTAGGCATGCGTCACGTCGCAGTAAATGCGAAAGGAGGCGGCTTCGCGCCTTCCCTGTAAACGGGGGGAGGCGTGGAGGCGTGGCCCATTTACTGAATGGGGCCGAGGCGGGGTCGTCAAGGCGTCCACTCCCCACGATCACGGGGTGGGGAGAGGCCGCCTCACCCATCCCCTCGGTTCTGCGCGTCCGCCACGTGCCCTCCATGCACTTGAGGTGGCGAACGGTGGAGGCGGGAAACCGAGCCGTCGCTGGTTGGGGCGGCGGGTCGGTCCCGGTTCCCTCGTCTTCTGCGTCTTGATTGGCCGAGCGAGGCGGGTGAGCCCCAGCCCCGCCCCTTTATAAAGAGCGGGAGGGCAGGGATGGCGCCCCTGTGACGCCCGAAGACCGACGTCCCAGAAGATTCCAGATGTTCCGGGTCTCCCGTGTGTTTTGTTTGTGCTTGTGTTATTTATTTTCGCATTGCATCATGTCATCATGTCATCATGTCATCATGTCATATTTATTTATTTTGCATCTCAACTTAAATAAACCGTGTGGACCTTCGGTCCATTTAAATCGAGGGAAGAATGTCTTCTCTTTAAAACATATCATCCCAATATTTAGGGAGCTATATAATAAATATTCCATTATTTGGAATTACCCGCAACACACGTGCATAATTTCCCCATGCTTTTCCTACTTCGAGTTACTCCTTAAAACCTTGTCTTAATTCTTTTCCGTTGTTTCGAGGTTCTTCCAAAAACCCTCCAACAATTTTATTAAATTCCTTACATTTTTGTGAGTCCAGGGAATTTTTACCCTATGCCCTAACTCTATTTCTAGCACCTCCCTTCTTTCTTTTTTTCTCTCTTTCTTCCTTGTGTTTTTTTCTTCTGTAATTAGAAATTTAGCTGCCAAAGCCGCCCGGCCTATTCCCCCTTTTGGCCCAGGCCTCTAGGCCATCTCAGCCAGGCCCAGCCTCAGCCTTCCTCTCCTTCAGGCCCGAGGCCCATTTTCCCCCCTAACCCTAGCCGAACCCCCAGGCTCCCTGTTTCTCCTCGCACCCCGCCGCCAGCCACTCGATCCCATCGTCCCGTGCCCGTTCCCCTCGCCCCGAGCCTCACCTCTCGATCCCTCTCGCTCTCTCCGCTCAATCCCCACTCTCCCCCATCGATCTCCCTTGCCGCGGCCCCGTCCTCCTCGTCAGGCGAGAGCGCCTCCAGTGCGCCTCCTTGCTGCTGCCTCCGGCCAGCAAGAGCTCCCTCCGTCCATCCTCGCCGACCCGCAGCCTTTTTTTCCTTTTTGTTGTTTTGTTGCTGTTATTGTTATCTCAAGTAACCCTGTAACAGCAAGCATATCTAATTTTGGACCCGTACATCTACGGATCGAGACCGCCGAGTACCCCTTCGAGTCGCCGACGAACCGCCAAGTTTGACTACACGTGTACCTCTACGGATCCCCGAACGTCTACAACCGTGTACAACTACGACCGAGTCCGAGACCGGCAAGACCGTGTACGACTATGCCCGGTGTTGCGGCAAGTACCTCTTCATGACCCGAACGAGTACCACGACGACCCGAACGACTACTAACGGAACCACTACTGCCGCTACCGACGTGAACAACTACTTCCCTCTACGGAACGGCTACTTCCTCTTGGGAACCCGGTATAACGAGACGACCCCGTGGATGACTCGTGGAATGCTTGTTGTGGTTGTATGAAATGTTCCCTTGTGTGCTCCATGCCCGTTTCGACCTTTTGTCATGTTCCTCGGTTGCCTCGTCACCGACTCGTGGGAACCCGGTGACGGAACCACCCCACCTTTCTTCTCGTTTGACTCGCTCACGCCATCTTTCCATTTGCACCGGTCTCTCAACGAGTTACCGGAACCGACATGTTGCCGTGGCATCATTTTCGGAATTGTTGCCGTGGCACCTTTTTCCTTCCACCACGGGGACAATTGCTTCACATCTCTCTTGTCAACTTTTAATAAAAATTGCATAAACTTGATCATGTCATCCGCATCATGTTAACAACACTAAAATGTTTAATTGTTGTTGCTTTATAATTATTAAACATGCTCATGGGGATTTTCCGGATATGTTGTTGTTATTTCCGGCCTCATTTAAATTGCCTAAATAGTGTAGTTTTATTATGCTTCAGCTCTTGCCATGTTAAAAACATTTAATCTTGTCCTGTAATAAACGAGAGTCAACTAAATAATAATTGTGGTGTTTTGTCAATATGCAACTCGTTGCATATTGAGCTCCACTTAACTTGTAGTTTTGTTTGTGCACTTTGCCATGCCATGCATAATTAAACAAGACATGCATCATACTTGGATGTGCATCGTATGCCATGTTTATGTTTGTGTGTTTACCGTGTTGTTTTGCTTCTTTCTGGTTGCTTCTCTTGTTAGCTTCGGTTTCGTTCCGGAGTTGTGAGGATTCGCTCGACTATGTTGCTTCGTCTACTTCATGGATCCGTTCTTCTCCCTTGTGGATTCCAGGCAAGATGATCATACCCTTGGATACCTTTACTACCATTGCCATGCTTAGTTGTCTCGATGCTATCGTTACATGTCGCGCTACCCATCTTTTATGTCAGCCTCTCCTTGTTGCCATGAAACCTCTAACCTTGACACCTTCCTAGCAAAACCACTGTTTGGCTATGTTACCCGCTTGCTCAGTCCCTCTTATAGCGTTGTTAGTTGCAGGTGAAGATGAAGTTTGTTCCAGGAGGGAACTTGTTGTTGGATATATCACAATATCTATAATTATTATTAACACACCTATATACTGGGCATGGGTGGAAGGCTTGGCCTTTTGCTTTGTGTTTTGTTCCACTCATGCCACCTTAGGCGCCGATAAACCGGCATTATGTTCCTTGATTTTGCGTTCCTTACACGATGGGTGAAATGGGGACCCCTTGACAGTTCGACTTTGAATAAAACTCCTCCAGCAAGGCTCAACATTGGTTTTAATTTGCTCATTATAACAACTTAATTAATTAATTAAATTGCATAGGGAGTTAGCGCTACCCGAGGATTCTTAATTCTACATAGCAGGGGGGGCCAGTGCTGATGGTGTTGGTCCCAAACGGGGGTTATGCGGGGCCACCACGGGGAAACTCGAGGATTGGCTCCCGTATAATCGCCCATCCGGTTGTGGCCTGAGACGAGATACGCGCGGCTACTATCAGGGTGTCGGCACGCCGGGAGGTCTTGCTGGACTTGTTTTACCATTGTCGAAATGACTTGTGCTACCGGGATGCCGAGCCTGATCGGATTTTCCCTAAGACAAGGAGTGATGATATTATATTTATCGCTTCAGCTAATCGTGAGAGATTGTGATGGGCTAAGTTGGAACACCCCTGCAGGGTTATGATCTTTCGAAAGCCGTGCCCACGGTTATGTGGCAGATTGGAATTTGTTAATGTCCGGTTGTAGAAAACTTGACAGATGATCCGAAGAAAAACACACAACTGTGTGAGTAACCGTGACTGTCTCTTTTCACTTTGAGAAGAGAACACGGTGGGGTTATGTTTGACCGTATGTAGTTAGGATCTTTAGCGATCACTACTTTTGCGACCGTTTGCGTAGATGCTCATCTTATTCTGGTACTCGTAAGTTAGCCACCATATATTGCTTAGCCGCTGCTGCAACCTCACCACTTTGCCTCTTCCTACCAACAAAGCTTTGCTAGTCTTGATACCCATGGTTATGGGATTGCTGAGTCCTCGTGGCTCATAGATACTACAACACCAGATGCAGGTTCAGCCGAGTATGAAGCAGGAGCTGGTTCAAGTTCTTCACTGGGAGCTCGATGAAGAGTTTGGCCGTTTGCTTGTGACGTTTCGACGATCAGTAGTGGTTTCTACTAGGATTCGATCCTGACCTGTGGCGTTATGTTGTTTTGGTATCTTTCTTTTGGTTCTTCGCCCGTAGTCGGGTTGTGATGTTTTGAATGATGTTTTGCTTATGTAATGTATTGTGTGAAGTGGCGAGTGTAAGCCAACTATCTCCTTTTGCAATTTAATCCCTCTTTTACATGAGTCGTGCAAAGATACCAAACTTGAGATCATTCTAGGATGGGCTTATACCTGTAAGTCGTGCCTCGACACGTAGGAGGTATAGTCCCATCCTGGGCATTACAAGTTGGTATCAGAGCCTTCTCTGACCTAGAAGCCCCCACTAATTGATCGAATCGTTGACGGTTGAGTCTAGGCACACACTTGAAAATGTTTTGAGTCCTATATATATATATCGGAGAGTAGGATTTCTTTTGCTCCTCTTCTCTTTTCACTCTGGTGAGGACTCTTGACGATTACTCTTATCTCTTCTACTTTCAAAAATTGCACAAAATTTTTTTTAGGATCTCGCGAGTATTGTTTGGATTGTTTCGATGTCTTTGTGACGAGAACATTGTTCTCGATGCCTCCTGACATTAGGGGTTGTGGCAGTGTCCCGGGGAGTTGAGCTCCGAGGTGTTGTCGTCACAAATCCATCGCGGTAGTACTAGAATACTTAAGACGGCCGACATCGAAAACTCTCCTATGTGGTTAGTGGCAAGATAACCCCGACATCACCCAGTACTGGGGAGGTAGTTCGGGAGTATTGCCATAGCTTGTATAGTGGATGCGTTTCGAAGGTCCGAGGTAAACAGTTTCTGAGAAAGACTAGTTATGTGTTGAAGGATGGATACACCTGGATGTAGGTTTAGAGTTGATTGCGCGGTGCTTCCCGTGTATCCCCAACACCTGATTGCATAACTGGAAACTTTCGGAAATCTATAGGTGGGTTCATCAAGTAGTTCTAGGCATTCTTCCAACGGATGCACGATATGAAGTTCGGGGTTCTACATTGAGTGAAGTGGTTTTATGGGCTTGTTCTGATCGGGAGTTGCATCTTAAAGGGTCCTTGGCTATGCTGATCCGGGGATTGCAAAACCCTTTTGTAACACGTTCCATGAGCTTTTAGCACGAAGATGTCGAACGAAACTTCTATCTTGTATTTGTTCTATCTGATCCTTGTTCCTTTTATTTATCTTTTGTTCTCCCTAGTGGCTTCTCGACCAGTTGTTGTACCTGCGGAATTCATTCGATCAATTCTCTGTTCGGATGATATTGTGAAGATCATGTTGCATATCTATCCTTTGTTCTTGTTTCGATTCTGGTATTCGAGTTGCTTCGATGTCAAATGTTGATTCCATACCTTCCTAATCGGTGTTCTCATATTTCTATGGGAGTTCTAGTCCTTCTTAATCATCTTGATGGTCATGTTAATCCTTTTCAACCGGTGTGCCTTCTCTTCAAGTTATTCCATACGGACGTCGTTGAGAAATCTGACGATTTGTCTGTTTCATTCATCCCAAGTTGTCTTTGTTTTCCCCACCCTCCCACCCTTTTCTTTATGGAGCCAGAATTCTTAATGAAGTATCCATTTTAATCATGTGATATTTCTTCATTCTTTTCCTTCAATGTTCTTATCCGGTGATTATCGTGAAGATGCTCAAGAGCTTCTAGCCCATCATTCTTTTGTTCTCAATTCTGCCGGTGGATGTAATTCAAGATTTCCTTGTTGATCTTATCCTTTTTCCTCATTTCACAATGCTTTCTTATTCCGGTGCACCAATTAATCATTCTCCTCTTGCTATTCATATCCGGAGTGCTCAAGATTCATAATTCCATTCTTAATCCGTTCAAATTATTTTGTTGAGGATTGTCATCTTATTCAAGCCATTTAATTCAACCGGTGCAATATCTCTTAAGCAATCTTTTTCAACGGTGATTTCTTTGAGTGGGCCCTAACCCACAGGTCTTTTCCCAGGATCTTACCTGACTCTTCTAATTTTTCCGGAGTATTCTAAAATTCTTTTCAAGTGTGACGTAAGAATGATCTCCATCAGTCACATGCCTTCTCCAAGATCACTTTCAAATTCTTTTATCGTTGGTTCAACCTTTTTAATTCTTCATTCCGGAGTGCTCAACAATTCTTCATGGCATTTCTCGTCTTCATTCTCAACATTGGTAGACCGGAGAAGAGTTTCTCTTAAATCTTGGCCCGTTCTCGTGAAGATTCGTGGTTCTAGCTTCATGCCATCCTCATTATTGTTCCAATTGTGAGGAATTCTTTTATACCATCCGAAGCATTTCATGAATTCTTTCTTTGTGTTCCTCCGAAGGCCATCATTTCAGAATATTTCTTCGTTCTCAGTTTCAACTTGTCCTCCAAATATTCTTCATTGATGTCTCTTCGTTCGTTTCCATATTTTACGGTGGTTCTTTCAAGTTTACCTTTCCGTTGTTACCGTTTTAATTCATTTGTTCTTTTCATAATCCTACCGGTGGTTCGTTGAATAATTATCTGAGCTTGTGCTAGATCTCTCTTAATTCTTTCCAACGAGAATAAGTAGTATGCCAAATCCGTTGCTTGTCATCAATTTAATTTGATGAAGGATAAGCATATAGTAAATCTTATTCTTATTTCCTCGAGTGTTTAATCTCTGTTTTCCGGAGCTTGTTCATCATATCATATTCTCGGTTCTAAGTTCTCCATCTTGTTTTCCGGAGCTCCAAGTTATTTTCATTTATATCAGTTCAAGCTCCATCTAATTCATCGCAGGCCTTGAATCTTATTCTTTTCATCTTTCACTTCTCATGCTTTCATTACCGGAGTTCTCATGGTGGTTCATCATGTTTTAATTCATCCTCGAAGTCTTCATCAAGATTCTTGTCGGAGCTCAAGCATTCTTCATCATGCTTACAATTGCAATTCTTTCTACCTTATCTTTTCTGGTGGTGTTATGTCATTTTGACAATTCCTTCATTTTTCATGATTCACGAGTTATCAAGAATGAGATATTTAAACCCATCATTTTCCTTGATCTGGAGATCTTTTCAACCCCTCATTTTATCTCTTGGAGTTATCTTGGGTTGTATTTCACCTAAAAGCTTTCCCTAAGGATTGTTGCTATTATGGTGCTTATAAATGTCCCAAGTTCTTCATTTATCCTCTCCGTGAAATAACTCTTTCGTCTCCTTGTTGATCTCAATCCAACCAAATGTTTTCATCAGTGGCTCGTTGTCACCTCATAATTTTGAGATGTTTTCCATAAGCCCACATAAAGCTTATTCGTTTCGTTGTTGATTTTTCAATCAACTCCGTTCAGCCCTTCTTCGTAAGGATGTTTTTCATATTCATTCATGGGAGAAGTTGTCATTTTTCTTCTCCATTCATTTCTTTCATTGATCTATATTCTATTTTTTCATTCCGGAGGCGTTGTGATGTTGCTCTCTCTACAAACCATCATCTTGTTTTATCGAGATCATGTTCTTTCCCTTGCTTATCTTTTAACTAGAGTGTTGTATTCTTCATTCTAGTTCCATCATCTTACCAAGTTTTACCTCTCTTTTCAACCGGAGTGCTGTCTGAAATCTTTCTTACCCTTGTGCCATTCTTTAATTGTTTCGGAGGCAATATGCTGTTGTTTTCATCAAGTATCTTCCCATCTCCTCAAGTTCTTGTTAATTCCTTCCAGTTTCAGACGGAGTGCTGCCCAAATTCTGTCATTCTTATTCCTTGGCTATACCGTTGCTGTTTCGTATTCTGTTGGTCCGTGAGCTCTTGTTTCACGTCGTTCAACCTACAAGGTTCTCAAAGTGTTCCTTGTTTCTCCTTTTACCGGAGTGCTCTTAACTTCGTTCATCTCTGTTGTATTCTTCCCGTCAAGATTGTTCAACCTCTCAAGGTCCGTGGTTTCACTCGTTTGTCGAAGAAGCAACTTTGTTTTACCTCTTCCTCTTCCGTTTTTACCGGTGCCATCTCTAGGATCTCGGGTCGAGATCCTCTGTTAGTGTGGGAGAGTTGTGACGCCCGAAGACCGACGTCCCAGAAGATTCCAGAAGATTCCAGATGTTCCGGGTCTCCCATGTGTTTCGTTTGTGCTTGTGTTATTTATTTTCGCATTGCATCATGTCATCATGTCATCATGTCATATTTATTTATTTTGCATCTCAACTTAAATAAACCGTGTGGACCTTCGGTCCATTTAAATCGAGGGAAGAATGTCTTCTCTTTAAAACATATCATCCCAATATTTATGGAGCTATATAATAAATATTCCATTGTTTGGAATTACCCGCAACACACGTGCATAATTTCCCCATGCTTTTCCTACTTCGAGTTACTCCTTAAAACCTTGTCTTAATTCTTTTCCGTTGTTTCGAGGTTCTTCCAAAAACCCTCCAACAATTTTATTAAATTCCTTACATTTTTGTGAGTCCAGGGAATTTTTACCCTATGTCCTAACTCTATTTCTAGCACCTCCCTTCTTTCTTTTTCTCTCTCTTTCTTCCTTGTGTTTTTTTCTTCTGTAATTAGAAATTTAGCTGCCAAAGCCGCCCGGCCTATTCCCCCTTTTGGCCCAGGCCTCTAGGCCATCTCAGCCAGGCCCAGCCTCAGCCTTCCTCTCCTTCTGGCCCGAGGCCCATTTTCCCCCCTAACCCTAGCCGAACCCCCCAGGCTCCCTGTTTCTCCTCGCACCCCGCCGCCAGCCACTCGATCCCATCGTCCCGTGCCCGTTCCCCTCGCCCCGAGCGTCACCTCTCGATCCCTCTCGCTCTCTCCGCTCAATCCCCACTCTCCCCCATCGATCTCCCTTGCCGCGGCCCCGTCCTCCTCGTCAGGCGACAGCGCCTCCAGTGCGCCTCCTTGCTGCTGCCTCCGGCCAGCAAGAGCTCCCTCCGTCCATCCTCGCCGACCCGCAGCCTTTTTTTCCTTTTTGTTGTTTTGTTGCTGTTATTGTTATCTCAAGTAACCCTGTAACAGCAAGCATATCTAATTTTGGACCCGTACATCTACGGATCGAGACCGCCGAGTACCCCTTCGAGTCGCCAACGAACCGCCAAGTTCGACTACACGTGTACCTCTACGGATACCCGAACGTCTACAACCGTGTACAACTACGACCGAGTCCGAGACCGGCAAGACCGTGTACGACTACGCCCGGTGTTGCGGCAAGTACCTCTTTATGACCCGAACGAGTACCACGACGACCCGAACGACTACGAACGGAACCACTACTGCCGCTACCGACGTGAACAACTACTTCCCTCTACGGAACGGTTACTTCCTCTCCGAACGTGAACGCCTTCTTCCTCTACGTCTCGAACCGCCCCGAAACGCACGCTTCGAAGGTATAACGAGACGACCCCGTGGATGACTCGTGGAATGCTTGTTGTGGTTGTATGAAATGTTCCCTTGTGTGCTCCGTGCCCGTTTCGACCTTTTGTCATGTTCCTCGGTTGCCTCGTCACCGACTCGTGGGAACCCGGTGACGGGATCACCCCACCTTTCTTCTCGTTTGACTCGCTCACGCCATCTTTCCTTTTGCACCGGTCTCTCAACGAGTTACCGGAACCGACATGTTGCCGTGGCATCATTTTCAGAATTGTTGCCATGGCACCTTTTTCCTTCCACCACGGGGACAATTGCTTCACATCTCTCTTGTCAACTTTTAATAAAAAATGCATAAACTTGATCATGTCATCCGCATCATGTTAACAACACTAAAATGTTTAATTGTTGTTGCTTTATAATTATTAAACATGCTCATGGGGATTTTCTGGATATGTTGTTGTTATTTCCGGCCTCATTTAAATTGCCTAAATAGTGTAGTTTTATTATGCTTCACCTCTTGCCATGTTAAAAACATTTAATCTTGTCTTGTAATAAACGAGAGTCAACTAAATAATAATTGTGGTGTTTTGTCAATATGCAACTCGTTGCATATTGAGATCCACTTAACTTGTAGTTTTGTTTGTGCACTTTGCCATGCCATGCATAATTAAACCGGACATGCATCATACTTGGATGTGCATCTTATGCCATGTTTATGTTTGTGTGTTTACCGTGTTGTTTTGCTTCTTTCCGGTTGCTTCTCTTGTTAGCTTCGGTTTCGTTCCGAAGTTGTGAGGATTCGCTCGACTATGTTGCTCCGTCTACTTCATGGATCTGTTCTTCTCCCTTGTGGATTCCAGGCAAGATGATCATACCCTTGGATACCTTTACTACCATTGCCATGCTTAGTTGTCTCGATGCTATCGTTACATGTCGCGCTACCCATCTTTTATGTCAGCCTCTCCTTGTTGCCATGAAACCTCTAACCTTGACACCTTCCTAGCAAAACCACTGGTTGGCTATGTTACCCGCTTGCTCAGCCTCGCTTGCTCAGTCCCTCTTATAGCGTTGTTAGTTGCAGGTGAAGATGAAGTTTGTTCCAGGAGGGAACTTGTTGTTGGGTATATCACAATATCTATAATTATTATTAACACACCTATATACTGGGCATGGGTGGAAGGCTTGGCCTTTTGCTCGGTGTTTTGTTCCACTCATGCCACCTTAGGCGCCGATAAACCGACATTATGTTCCTTGATTTTGCGTTCCTTACACGATGGGTGAAATGGGGACCCCTTGACAGTTCGACTTTGAATAAAACTCCTCCAGCAAGGCCCAACATTGGTTTTAATTTGCTCATAATAACAACTTAATTTATTAATTAAATTGCATAGGGAGTTAGCGCTACCCGAGGATTCTTAATTCTACATAGCAGTGGGGGCCAGTGCTGATGGTGTTGGTCCCAAACGGGGGTTATGCGGGGCCACCACGGGGAAACTCGAGGATTGGCTCCCGTATAATCGCCCATCCGGTTGTGGCCTGAGACGAGATACGCGCGGCTACTATCAGGGTGTCGGCACGCCGGGAGGTCTTGCTGGACTTGTTTTACCATTGTCGAAATGACTTGTGCTACCGGGATGCCGAGCCTGATCGGATTTTCCCTAGGATAAGGAGTGATGATATTATATTTATCGCTTCAGCTAATCGTGAGAGCTTGTGATGGGCTAAGTTGGAACACCCCTGCAGGGTTATGATCTTTCGAAAGCCGTGCCCGCGGTTATGTGGCAGATTGGAATTTGTTAATGTCCGGTTGTAGAAAACTTGACAGATGATCCGAAGAAAAACACACAACTGTGTGAGTAACCGTGACTGTCTCTTTTCACTTTGAGAAGAGAACACGGTGGGGTTATGTTTGACCGTATGTAGTTAGGATCTTTAGCGATCACTACTTTTGCGACCGTTTGCGTAGATGCTCATCTTATTCTGGTACTCGTAAGTTAGCCACCATATATTGCTTAGCCGCTGCTGCAACCTCACCACTTTGCCTCTTCCTACCCACAAAGCTTTGCTAGTCTTGATACCCATGGTTATGGGATTGCTGAGTCCTCGTGGCTCACAGATACTACAACACCAGATGCAGGTTCAGCCGAGTATGAAGCAGGAGCTGGTTCAAGTTCTTCACTGGGAGCTCGATGAAGAGTTTGGCCGTTTGCTTGTGACGTTTCGACGATCAGTAGTGGTTTCTACTAGGATTCGATCCCGACCTGTGGCGTTATGTTGTTTTGGTATCTTTCTTTTGGTTCTTCGCCCGTAGTCGGGTTGTGATGTTTTGAATGATGTTTTGCTTATGTAATGTATTGTGTGAAGTGGCGAGTGTAAGCCAACTATCTCCTTTTGCAATTTAATCCCTCTTTTACATGAGTCGTGCAAAGATACCAAACTTGAGATCATTCTAGGATGGGCTTATACCTGTAAGTCGTGCCTCGACACGTAGGAGGTATAGTCCCATCCTAGGCATTACAAGTTGGTATCAGAGCCTTCTCTGACCTAGAAGCCCCCACTGATTGATCGAATCGTTGACGGTTGAGTCTAGGCACCCACTTGAAAATGTTTTGAGTCTTATATATATCGGAGAGTAGGATTTCTTTTGCTCCTCTTCTCTTTTCACTCTGGTGAGGACTCTTGACGATTACTCTTATCTCTTCTACTTTCAAAAAATGCACAAATTTTTTTTTAGGATCTCGCGAGTATTGTTTGGATTGTTTCAATGTCTTTGTGACGAGAACATTGTTCTCGATGCCTCCTGACATTAGGGGTTGTGGCAGTGTCCCGGGGAGTTGAGCTCCGAGGTGTTGTCGTCACAAATCCATCGCGGTAGTACTAGAATACTTAAGACGGCCGACATCGAAAACTCTCCTATGCGGTTAGTGGCAAGATAACCCCGACATCACCCAGTACTGGGGAGGTAGTTTGGGAGTGTTGCCATAGCTTGTATAGTGGATGCGTTTCGAAGGTCCGAGGTAAACAGTTTCCGAGAAAGACTGGTTATGTGTTGAAGGATGGATACACCTGGATGTAGGTTTAGAGTTGATTGCGCGGTGCTTCCCGTGTATCCCCAACACCTGATTGCATAACTGGAAACTTTCGGAAATCTATAGGTGGGTTCATCAAGTAGTTCTAGGCATTCTTCCAACGGATGCACGATATGAAGTTCGGGGTTCTACATTGAGTGAAGTGGTTTTATGGGCTTGTTCTGATCGGGAGTTGCATCTTAAAGGGTCCTTGGCTATGCTGATCCGGGGATTGCAAAACCCTTTTGTAACACGTTCCATGAGCTTCAGCATGAAGATGTCGAACGAAACTTCTATCTTGTATTTGTTCTATCTGATCCTTGTTCCTTTTATTTATCTTTTGTTCTCCCTAGTGGCTTCTCGACCAGTTGTTGTACCTGCGGAATTCATTCGATCAATTCTCTGTTCGGATGATATTGTGAAGATCATGTTGCATATCTATCCTTTGTTCTTGTTTCGATTCTGGTATTCGAGTTGCTTCGATGTCAAATGTTGATTCCATACCTTCCTAATCGGTGTTCTCATATTTCTATGGGAGTTCTAGTCCTTCTTAATCATCGGGATGGTCATGTTAATCCTTTTCAACCGGTGTGCCTTCTCTTCAAGTTATTCCATACGGACGTCGTTGAGAAATCTGACGATTTGTCTGTTTCATTCATCCCAAGTTGTCTTTGTTTTCCCCACCCTCCCACCCTTTTCTTTATGGAGCCAGAATTCTTAATGAAGTATCCATTTTAATCATGTGATATTTCTTCATTCTTTTCCTTCAATGTTCTTATCCGGTGATTATCGTGAAGATGCTCAAGAGCTTCTAGCCCATCATTCTTTTGTTCTCAATTCTGCCGGTGGATGTAATTCAAGATTTCCTTGTTGACCTTATCCTTTTTCCTCATTTCACAATGCTTTCTTATTCCGGTGCACCAATTAATCATTCTCCTCTTGCTATTCATATCCGGAGTGCTCAAGATTCATAATTCCATTCCTAATCCGTTCAAATTATTTTGTTGAGGATTGTCATCTTATTCAAGCCATTTAATTCAACCGGTGCAATATCTTTTAAGCAATCTTTTTCAACGGTGATTTCTTTGAGTGGGCCCTAACCCACAGGTCTTTTCCCAGGATCTTACCTGACTCTTCTAATTTTTCCGGAGTATTCTAAAATTCTTTTCAAGTGTGACGTAAGAATGATCTCCATCAGTCACATGCCTTCTCCAAGATCGCTTTCAAATTCTTTTATCGTTGGTTCAACCTTTTTAATTCTTCATTCCGGAGTGCTCAACAATTCTTCATGGCATTTCTCGTCTTCATTCTCAACATTGGTAGACCGGAGAAGAGTTTCTCTTAAATCTTGGCCCGTTCTCGTGAAGATTCGTGGTTCTAGCTTCATGCCATCCTCATTATTGTTCCAATTGTGAGGAATCCTTTTATACCATCCGAAGCATTTCATGAATTCTTTCTTTGTGTTCCTCCGAAGGCCATCACTTCAGAATATTTCTTCGTTCTCAGTTTTCAACTTGTCCTCCAAATATTCTTCATTGATGTCTCTTCGTTCGTTTCCATATTTTATGGTGGTTCTTTCAAGTTTACCTTTCCGTTGTTACCGTTTTAATTCATTTGTTCTTTTCATAATCCTACCGGTGGTTCGTTGAATAATTATCCGAGCTTGTGCTAGATCTCTCTTAATTCTTTCCAACGAGAATAAGTAGTATGCCAAATCCGTTGCTTGTCATCAATTTAATTTGATGAAGGATAAGCATATAGTAAATCTTATTCTTATTTCCTCGAGTGTTTAATCTCTGTTTTCCGGAGCTTGTTCATCATATCATATTCTCGGTTCTAAGTTCTCCATCTTGTTTTCCGGAGCTCCAAGTTATTTTCATTTATATCAGTTCAAGCTCCATCTAATTCATCGCAGGCCTTGAATCTTATTATTTTCATCTTTCACTTCTCATGCTTTCATTACCGGAGTTCTCATGGTGGTTCATCATGTTTTCACCACACCAGATGCAGGTTCAGCCGAGTTGGATGCAGGAGTTGGATCAGTTCTTCACCGGGAGTTCGATGAAGAGAGTGGTCGTATGCTTGTGACGTTTCGACGATCAGTAGTGGTTCTTCTACTAGGATTCGATCTAGGCCTGTGGCTTTATGTTGTTTTGGTATCTTTATTTGGATCTTCACCCGTAGTCGGGTTGTGATGTTTTGAATGATGTATTGCTTATGTATTGTATTGTGTGAAGTGGCGAGTGTAAGCCAACTATCTCCTTTTGCAATTTAATCCCTCTTTTACATGAGTCGTGCAAAGATACCAAACTTGAGATCATTCTAGGATGGGCTTATACCTTTAAGTCGTGCCTCGACACGTAGGAGGTATAGTCCCATCCTGGGCATTACAGCCCCGCACTCCTCCATCTTCTTTCTCCTTCAGCTTCTGCTCCTCTCTTCTGTTCGCCATGGAGAGAGGAAATCCCGGCTCTTCAACGGTGGCGGCGAGGGTTGCTGCTCGACAACGCGTCCCTCCTTCTCCTGCACCTGCGGTGGCAGAACCGGCCACGAGGGGAAGAGGGAGGGGGCGAGGGCGTGGGCGAGGCCGGGGCGCTCGGGGAAGAGGAGGACGGGGCGGCCCGCCGGCCTCGCCCCCGCCAGCAGCCCCTCCTTCAATGGAAGGCCATATTGGGGATGACCCTTGTGAGTTCTTCGTCAGGTTGCGGCGGCCGCCGCGCCGTCGCCTTCGTCTCCAGACCCCATTTGCGCGGGAGATGGAGGTAGATCCGCCAGAGTCACTGCGGCTGCACATGAGGGGCTGCGGGATCGGTGGCACGCGGGTCCGTGTCGACTTCCCTGCCCTCATGTAATGTATCTTCGTCAAGGATGGAAGACGTTCGCTCGCATCCATAGCCTGACGGATGGGCGCACCCTCCATTTCAAGTTGATGGAGGATGGCCATCTCTCCGTCAAGGTCTTCGGGACTCATGCGAGGTGCTGCGTGGAGAGCTCCTCCGATGACGAAGACTCCTCCTCGAACGAGGGTGACGAGGAGGACAGCGGCAATGACGACGAGGGCGGTGGACGGCAAGATGACGGGTCCGACTAGGTGTCGGGCGCCGCTCCTGGTGGCACCGGCAACCCCATCATCCGCGTCGCCGGCTCCTTGAACTTCTCGTGGCTGGTTCATTGAACTTCTTAGGGCCGTCTCCTTGGTGGCTGGCGTAGGGAGGCTGCGGAAGAGGAAGAGGTAGAAGGCGGGTGGCAAGGTCGTCATGTCAGAGTACGCGGGCACCGACGCCTTCGACGTGTACTGACGTCCTGCCGCCTCGTCTTCGAGCTCTGCCTCCGGCACCGTCATCACCATCTAGCCCTTGGGCGGCCACCGAGATGTCCTCTTGGTGTCTTCTGCCACCCGTAGCTCGCCTAGGCGCCCTTTTGCCCTTCTCGCCTCCTTGACCTACCTCCTGAGGAGAGGGACAAGAAAGGCATTACGGGCATCTTATCTCTTTTTAATTTGTAAGCCTTCCGGCATCTGTTAAGTTTAAAACTTGTAATCTCCTTGTTCATGTTTTTCATTCCCTATGGACTGTACCTGAGTGGAATGTTTTTAATGAAAAAGGAATGTTTGCTGGGTCATTTGTTCGCAGGTAGAACCCACAACAGGGAATAAATCCCTGATATCTCTAAGATAAACATTTTCTTGCCCGGCAACATGCCTTGTCGTCTCCCTACTTCGCTCGACTTTTCTCACGCCCTTGGCGGAGCCAGGGATGATGTGGTCTTAGGCTCCTCGTCTCACCTTTTCGCTGCCGCGACTACGACCAAACTTAGTCATAGGAACGAGCCCTAGGGCCTAGAGTTATGGGACCACGGTAGCTTAAGGAAAAGAACGAGGTTTCACATACCTCAGTCCATAATGGAATGCATGATAGGGGAGAAGAACTTATCTGAAGCCGCAGCCCCCGGCAACCCTGGTTCGCCGTGGGCGAATCTTTGCTTTTGTAGCCTCCGGCAATACTGGCTTGCCGGAGCCTTGATGCTGATCTGTTCCTCTTTCTTCTCCCCAAGTGGCCTCGACAAGGATGTCTGTGCGTCCAGTGAACCAAAGGAGATAGAGGAAAGAGAAAGATACGCAAACTCGACCTCTAAGCTAGGGGTTAGCCGCCGCTAAGCACTATCAACCCTAACCAAGGACGGGACTCGACTTAGCATGCATGCTATAACTTAGGGTGCCAACGCTTCGTTTATTTATGCTCAGAGTCTGCGCCTGACTTTGTACAAAGGGTTACATGCCTTGCCGGCAAGGCTTGTACAAAAGGGTGGCTTGCCAGGGGGCCCGGCAAGCCGCGCCTTATGGGTAAAAATTGCGAAGTTGCTCAATGTTCCAGGAATTGCTCACCGGAATGGCATTTTCGGTCTCCAGGCGGACTACGCCAGGCCTGGTGACTCGTATTACCCGATAAGGGCCTTCCCTCTTCGGCGTCAACTTGTTTGTATTCCTGGCCGATTGAACGCGCCGGAGAACAAGGTCGCCTTCCTCAAAGCTTCGGGCACGGACCTTGCGGCTATGGTTGCGGCGCAAGGCTTGCTGGTAGCGTGCTGCTCTCACAGCCGCCCGAAGACGATCTTCCTCAAGGAGCGTTGCGTCCTCTTGCCGCAGTTGCTCTTGCTCAAGCTCATCATAAGAGAGCACTAGAGGTGACCCGTATATGAGTTCAGTGGGGAGAACTGCTTCCGCCCCGTATATCAGGGCGAAGGGTGTCTGGCTGATGGCTCGATTTGGCGTCGTTCTGATCGATCAAAGAACCGTTGGCAACTCATCAATCCAGCGCCTCCCGCTCTTGTGCAGCCTGTCAAAGGTCTTTGTCCTTAACCCTCGCAGCACTTCAGCATTTGCCCTCTCAGCTTGACCATTGCTTCGGGGGTGAGCAACGGAAGCGAAACAGACTTTGCTGCCGAGGTCTTGGGTATATTGCATGAAGGTGTGGCTTGTGAACTACGTGCCATTGTCGGTGATGATCCTGTTGGGTACACCAAAAAGGCACACTAGTCCCTTGAAGAACTTGATGGCTGACTGAGCTGTGACCTTCCTCACTGCCTCCACCTCTGGCCACTTGTGAACTTGTTGATTGCAACGTACAAGTACTCAAAGCCCCCGACAGCGCGGGGGAAAGGGCCCAGTATGTCGAGCCCCCAGACCGAGAAGGTCCAGGAGAGAGGAATGGTTTGAAGGGCTTGAGTTGGTTGATGAAGTTTCTTTGAATGGAACTGGCACGCTTCACACCTGGTGACCAGTGCCGTTGCATCCTGGAGGGCAGTGGGCCAGAAGAAGCCTTGCCGGAATGCCTTGCCGGCAAGGGCTCTTGACCCTATGTGGGATCCACATATGCCTCCATGTATCTCTGCCAACAACTCCAGTCCTTCCTCTCGAGGGATGCACTTCAATTTCACGCCGTTCGATCTCTTTCTGTACAGGACGTCATCGACGAACTGGTACATAGCAGACCGACGGGCTACTTTCTCCGCTTCTTCCTGCTCCTCAGGAAGTTCCCCAGTCTGGAGGAATCGGACGGTATGCTGCGCCCACGCTGGAGCCTGGGGCTCGATGGCGAGGACCAAAGGCATTTCCTCCGCCAAGGGAGCGGCTGTCTCGATGGTGGAAGCTTGATGCTCCGCCGGAGCTAGCCGTCCTGTGGCAGGCTCAGTGTCTCCGGCAACATCCTTGCCGGCAGCTCCGGGGAGTTCGGCGGGAAAGTACTTGCCAGGCCCTGATTTCCTCCTCTTGTTCTGCTCTGTCGATGTATCAACGGATGGCTGAGAAAGCTGAAGCACAAAGGTACCTGGTTCCACAGGTAGCTTGAGGGCAGCGCGCTTTGACACGTAACCGGCGATGTCGTTCTCCGCTCGGGGAACGTGCTCTGCCTGTATACCATCAAAGCGCTCTTCCAACTTTCTCACTTCATCGACATAGGCCTTCATCAACGGGCTCTGGTAATCCTTGTTGACTTGTTTGACGACAAGCTGCGAGTCGCCCCTGACAATGAGCTTCTTGATTCCGAGGTCTGCCGCGATCCTAAGACCAGCAAGCAGCCCCTCGTACTCAGTAGTGTTGTTCATTGATACCTCCTTGGGGAAGTGCAGCTGGACCACGTACTTGAGGTGCTCTCCAGTGGGCGCGACCAGCAGTACGCCAGCCCCGGTGCCCTGCAAGGAGAAAGCTCCATCAAAGTACATGATCCAGTTGCAACTCGCCTCTTTGCCGGGGAGAGCAGTTTTCGGGACTTCTTCATCAGGCGTTTGATACGTCCAAAACGTATCTATAATTTCTGCTTGCTCCATGCCTCTTTTGGGTGATATTGCTATGATATTTATACACTTCCATACACTTTTGATCATATTTGGACTAACCTATAACTCAATGCACCCCAGTGCCAGTTTCTCTTTTCTGCTGTTTTTGTATTTCAGGTTTTCCCATTACGAAAACTGCCAGAAAAATCCCGGAAAAATTATATAAAAAATCAGCGTTCCAGAAGCTTCCCGGTAGCCGAAGTAGGGCCGGAGGGGGGCCACCAGGGCTCCAGGCGCCCTGGTGGCGCGGCCCCCCTCCTGGCCGCGCCGGGGGGGGGGGGGGCCGGGGCCCC
>LR738711.1:306010857-306025265 GCA_902687465.1 Secale cereale | reverse complement strand
GGGCCCCCCAGGCCTCCGCTGATGCCCCCCTTTGGCATATATTTATATCGTGTCCCGAAACCCTCGAGACGGGAACCCTTTTTTGCGATCTCATCTCTGTTCCGCCGCCGCCGCGTTTCCAAGATCGTGAGCACCAGGAGAACTTTTCCCGGCACCCTGCCGGAGGGGAGGATCACCACCGGGAGCCTCTCCACCACCATGGATGCCTCCCGGATGAGTTGTGAGTAGTCTCCCTTGGACCATGGGTCCATGACCAGTAGCTATGTGATGTTCTCCTCCCCTTCTTGTGCTTCACTAATTAGACCTTGTGAGCTGCCCTACATGATCGAGGCACATATGTAATCCTTATGTTGTTCCTATGTTGAGTTTGCTGGGATCCGATGGATTGTGAGATTATGTTCAGATTGTGTTTGAGTAATATATTTGATTTACCTCTTTTAAATTTATGTTCGTAAGTAATTCTTGCATGTTCTCCGTTGTTATTTATTGCTTTGGCCAAGTAGTAGGTAGTGACTCCAAGAGGGAACGTTATGCTTGATTGTGGGTTCATGCCCCTCGATGACTAGCTTGAGTGACAGAAACATGAGTCTAGGGGATGTGCTGTTGCCACAAGGGGGAAAACAATGGTGCTTGTGCCCGCGGGTGCAAGGATTGTTTACTTTACGCAAAGTTCTTTTAATGCAGTTGTCTGTTGCTTTGAGTTTACACTATGGGTGGGACTCGCAACTTAATACCAGCGAGATGTTCTCGATAGATATCTCAAGGTGGATGATTAGTAGTAGATGCAGATGGATTTCGGTCTACTTGCCTTGGCGTACCGCCCATGCTTTGAACCTCTACCTTTCTTGCAACATAGTTAGCATTGGTTTGCGCACATAATTCTGTCAATTGCCTAGCTGTAATTCGTTTACCTCACATAGCTGTTTTATCGTCTTTTGGGAGAGAGACATCACTAGTGAACATCATGGGACCCCGGTCCATATTACCATCACTGATCACATCCGCTATTTATTTTACGCTTTTACTTACTATTTGCAGCATTACCTATCACTATTATCACTTGCGTTTGATCCTTTGTAAACTACAAGGACGGAGAGATTGACAACCTCTCTGTACTCGTTGGGAGCAAAGTTATTTGTATCTGTGTGCAGGTCCACATTGATTGCTAATATCTGGCGCCGTTAGCAGTTGACACCTTCTTGTTGAAACTGGGAGTCTCAGGGGAAATCGATCCTTGGTATCTTTGCCAAGGGAAAACTTCCGCTACACTGCATCTCAAACCTTCCACTTGGGGTAACCAACGAGGGGCGAGAAGCCATCAGCGTTGCGGTCCATTCTGCGATGAACTCTGCCAGCACTCGGCTCTGAATCGTCAAGGTACTTTCAAACTTGAGGCCAAAGCTGGACAGCTCCAGTGCCCACTCTACAATCCTTCCAGTTGCATCTGGATTGTGCAATATCCGTTATAGAGGGAGGCGAGGGATGATAGTGATCTCGTGCGCCTGGAAGTAGTGACGCAGCTTCCTCGAGGCCATGAGAAGGCCGAAGAGCAATTTCTGCACACCGGAGTACCTTGATCTAGCCCCCTCCAAGAGGGAGCTAACAAAGTAGACCAGGTGCTGCATCATTTTCTTCCTTGGCTGCACTCCAACCGGCCGTGTCGTCTCTGCGCCAGTGGCACCAGGCTCTGTCACTGCTATGACCCCGTCATCAATTTCTCTCTGCGCAACTAGTGCGGCGCTGACCACCTGGTTCGTCGCCGCCAAGTATAGCAACAACGGTTCTTGTGGCCTAGGCGCAACTAGTATGGCGTGGAGGAAAGATACCTCTTCAAATCTTGTAACGCTGCTTCAGCTTCTGCCGTCCACTCCATCGGCCCTGCCTTTTTCAAAATCTTGAAGAAAGGGAGGGCGCGCTCGACAGACTTGAAAATGAATCTGCTCATGGCGGCAACGCAGCCAGCAAGCCGACGCACATCCTTGACCCGTTTGGGTGCTTCAATCTGCTCTATAGCTTTGATCTTGTCCGGATTGGCTTCTATCCCATGCAGCGACACAAAGAACCCGAGAAGCTTGCCGGACGGGACGCCGAAGACGCACTTCTCAAGGTTCAGCTTCAGGTTGATCTTGCGTAGGTTGGCAAATGTTTCTTGTAAATCCGGTATAAGGGTTGCCCTGTTCTTGGTTTTGACCACTATATCATCCATATAAGCCTCCATATTTCTATGGAGCCGGGGTTCAAAACCAATCTGGACTGCCCTTGCAAACGTTGAGCCAGCACTCTTCAACCCGAAAGGCATTCGTACGAAACAGTACGTACCACATGGGGTGATGAATGCTGTCTTCTCTTGCCATGAAGATCTGGTGGTAGCCGGAGTAGGCATCGAGGAATGACAGCAGGTCACACCCAGCCGTGGAGTCAACAATCTGGTCGATGCTCGGCAACGGGAAGGGGTCCTTGGGACAAGCTTTATTGATATCTGTGTAATCAATACATAGCCTCCACTTCCCATTTGCCTTGCGCACTACCACTGGATTGGCCAACCACGTTGGATGGAGCACTCATCTTACCAAACCCGTAGCTTCCAATTTCCGGATCTCCTCTGTGACGAACTCTTGCTGTTCCAAAGCTTGCTTCCTGACCTTCTGCTTGACGGGCTGCGCATGGGGACAGACAGCAAGGTGGTGCTCAATCACCTCTCTGGGAACACCGGGGATGTCTGATGCTTGCCATGCAAACACGTCGACATTCGCCCGCAGGAAGGTGACGAGCGCGTCTTCCTATTTGTTGTCAAGGGAGGAGCTTATGGTGAAAGCCCCTCCTGTGCCGTTCTCCTTGACGGAAACCTTCTTGGTTCCCGGCGGCGTGGCCCTGGACCTCTTGTTCCTGCCGGTGGAGCTCTCCGGCACGTCCTCGACAGGAGCGCGACACTCCGAAGAGGTGCGCTTGCCGGAGTGGGTGTCCGAGGTCTCACCGGCCTTCTTCTTTGCGGTGGAGCTCTCTGGCACGTCCTCGACGGGAGCACAACACTCCGAAGAGGTGCTCTTGCCGGAGTGGGTGTCTGAGGTCTCACCAGTCTTCTTCTTCTTCCCTCCCGGGGCTCCAGTGGCAGGAGCAAGCGCCCTCGTAGCGACAGCTGCTACAACCGCTTGCTGGTACAGTTGGTCAGCGCAGATCGGCGCATCTTTCTTATCGGAGGGGATGGTGATGATCGTCACAAGTCCTGGCATCTGTAGGGTGTTGTAGGCGTAGTGTGACGCTGCCATGAACTTGGCCAGCGCTGGGCGGCCAAGGATCCCGCTGTAGGGCAAGGGGATCTTGGCAACATAGAACACAATCCTCTCCGTCCTATAGTTGAGATCACTTCCAAAAGTCACGGGCAGCGTGACCTTCCCCTTTGGCTGGCTCCTCCCCGGGTTGACCCCGTGAAACGTGCCCGTCTCTTCGAGGTCTCCATCAGGAACTTGCAGCTTCTCGATCACGGTGGGCGAGAGTAGGTTCAGACTGGCCCCGCCATCGACTAGCATCTTTGTCACTTTGAGGTTGCGTATTGTTGGCAAAACCAACAATGGCAAGCACCCGACCGCAGTAGTGGGATGAGGGTGATCCTCGACGTCAAAGATGATAGGTGTGATGGACCATTTCAGCGGCTTTTGGGCACCGGACGACGGCTCTGCCTCTGTAATCTCGCGCGCCCACTGTTTAAGTTGGCGGTGAGAAGTATGCAGCGAGGCGCCGCCGTCGACGCACATGGCCTCCGTAGCTTTCTGAAATTCTTGGTCGCTGGACTCGTCGTCCTCCTCGTGATCGTCATCTTCGGGCCTTCTATCACGGCCCCGGGCGGGCCTCTCCTGCTGTTTATCCTTGCCGCGACGGCCTGCTTGGCCGTCATGCTTCTTGTCGGACCCTTCAGCACCATCCTGGCCCTTCTCCTTGTCCCGCCTTTCATATTCAGCCCTCTGCTTCTCAGCAAGGAGCTCAACCTGTCGGCAGTCCTGGAGATTATGGCCCTTGGTGCGATGGATCTTGCAATATCGCTTGCCGGAGTTTCCTGGGTTCTCGACAGCCGCCAAGGCCCGGCAGGTGACACACCCGGCAATTTCCTTACCGGGGTCACCCGCCTTGGTTTTCTTGGCGGAGCCTGTGTCATCAGATCCCTCGACGGCAAGCCCGGCTTTACCCTTGCGCTTCCTGTTGCGGTGCCGACTTTCTTCGCCGGGGCGGTAGTATCGTCATCTGAAGAGTCGGTTTCCGCGCCGGCATCTTCGCCGGGGTACTTCCTTCCCTGTTCAGCCCGGGCACATCTATCAGCGAGAACATAGAGCTCTGCCACGTCTTTCACCTTGGTCATCGCCAGTTCTTCATGCATCTTGCGATTACGCACGTTCTGATGGAACGCGCTGATGATGGTGGCAGGGTGGACGTCAGGGATGTTGTACTGCACCCGGCTGAACCTTTGTATGTACTTGCGCAGACTCTCGCCTTCCTTCTGGGGTATGACGTGCAGGTCACTCGCTTGGCCATGGGCTTGGTGACCTCCAGTAAAGGCGCCAACAAACTCATGGCACAAGTCGGACCAGGAGGAAATAGAGTCTACTGGCAAGTGCATCAACCACGACATGGCGTTAGGTTTAAGAGCCAACGGAAAGTAATTCGCAAGCACCTTATCATCGTGGGCCCCGGCAGCTTGCATCGTGATGGTGTAGATGCTAAGGAACTCCGATGGGTGGGTCTTGCCGTTGTACTTCTCGCCAACGTCAGGCTTGAAGGTGCGGTGAGAGGGCCACTGGAACTGCCGCAGCTCACGGGTAAAATCCGGATAGCCTACCTCGTAAGGTAGACCTCCAGGGCTCTCCAGTGCTGGGCGGTCCACAGCAGGCCCCGCTCGCTTGTCTGACTGGTGGCGCACTCCGCGCCGGCGCTCGATGGTGGTTCGAGCGTCTTCATGAGCTCACTCCTGAAGAACTTGACGCTTGTCGCCGTGGGTCCGTGGGTCGGACGATGCTATGGAGATGGCGTCGCCCGCGATGTCCCGACGAGTCGACACACGTGGCACCGGGCGAGGAGGAGGCGAATGCACCGTAGCCACGGCGCTGCCGGCCCTCCCTCCGCCGGTGCGTGGGACCCCATCGGGGCGTCGACCCGGGAGCTCCGCTGGATTTGGTTCATCCTTGTTGGCAACTGCGACAAGGCTTCGGATGGTGGCTCTCCATTCGTCGAGTTTCCTTGTAACGGGAGGAAAGTCGAGGAGCAACTGCGCGTGCGCCAGGGCTTCGGCTGGGGTCAATGGTAGTGGAACCTGCACGGACTGCGACGCGCTTCGACCTTTGACCGTGTTAGGGGGAGCTCCGTCACGATCCCGCGGTCGCATGCCGTTTCCACCAACGCTCCGGCGGGCGGGCAGGTCTTCTACGTCCCGGGAGTGGCGCTCGGGGCTCTTCCCGTGGCGACGCCCGGGATCTTCGGCGCGATGACGCCGCTCGTCGTGCGCTACTTGGGAGGAGCGTGCTGTGGGCGCCGGCGTGGGAGTCCTGGAGGCTCTTGCATCGCCTTCGGGTGAAGCGACAGCAACTTTGGAAGGCCCCGCGCCATTCGCGGAGGGCCCGGCTACGTCCTTGGACATGGCGGTGTGTGGCCTGTTACCGGGCACACAAACATCGCCACCTCCCAAACTCCGGCTGCTGGGATGGCGTTGGTGTTCACGAGAAGCGCCCCGGGTCCTTTCCGCGACCGGTCCGCTGCTCGCCCGCGTCGGGGCGGGCTGTCCGGCCTCCGACTGGCCAACCGCCACCGTCGTCTTCTTCTTGGGCGCCATGATGATGGAGAAGCGTCGAACCGACTGCTAAAGACGATTCTCACAACTGCGCCCCCTACCCGGCGCGCCAAAGATGTCGTTGTATTTGGATCGACACCTATGGGATCACAAGAATCCCTACTACGGTTGCGGGGCGTGGGGTTGAGAGAAGAGCGGATCTAACAGTTAGCACACGGTTCCTTTACCCAGGTTCGGGCCGCAAAGATGCGTAAAACCCTACTCCTGCTTTGGTGGATTATATGTTTGTGTTCTTCAGCTAGTGAGGAGGTCCAAAGGCCGAGTCGTGAGGAGTTCTAAAGAGGCGAATCCTTCTCCTGGTCGCCTCGGGCCTCCTCTTATAGGAAAAAGGGGTTGCCACAGTGGCACACATGAGGTGGAAAGGGTACAGTGATGCGAGGTTATCCCTCGCATTACAGGACAAGGTGCATTTAATGCGCTTAGCTTAGGTGTCCTCGCTTTATCGGGGACGAGGGGAGACGTCCGTCTTGTCCGTCGCCGCTCCTCCTTGTGTTGACACGCACCCTGGCCAGCGGTGCCTGAGGTGCCATGTAGGCAGGCAGGCAGCTGAGGTGGCGCAAAGACGGGTCTCCACGAAGATCTGCATGTTTCCACGCAGGAGCCTGCCCAGCTGGTTGGGTCGGCAGCTGCATGGGGCGGTGGAAACTCAGTTGGCGCGGGCCTGACGGTGGTCCTGCGGGTGTCCTCGGCAGGGGCCTTGCCGGGGCCCCCGGCAAGGGTCTTGCCGCGACGTCTGCTGTCATCCCCGGCAAGGTGCTTGCCGGAGGCCTTGTGGTCCTCCTTGGCTGGGATCCCGCCAAGGGTCGTCGTCCTCTTAGTGTGTGTATCTGTCCTTGAATGTCTTCACAAAGATTTGCATGCCACCACGGGGATATGTCGGTGTACTAAAGTAGGGGTACCTTAGTATCCCGACTTGTGCACGGGCAGTAGCACCGTCTCGTGGTCGGGCTCACCACGCGCCCGCCAAAGCCCACTCTGGTTCCCTTGAAGCCATGCAAGAACAAAGTATCCAAGTTAAGAAACAAGACCCCGGCAAGAGGAGCTTGCCGGGAAGGCCGCTCCAGGCTCAAGATCATCCCTTCTGCACAAGACCCTGGCAAGGGGAGCTTACCAGGAAGGCCAGAGAACAACACTTCAGAAGACATGCCGTGGCGCATCGCGCGCCCCGGCAAGACCCGGAGAGCGGCAAGCTTCCGGGCCCGGCAAGGTAGCGACCGCGGCAAGGTGCTTTCCGCGGCAAGCTTTCACTATGTGCCAGCGCTCCAGCTCACCTGGCCACGCGTCGCCCTGGGGCCCTTCCTGGGGCACGTGGCGGATGGCTGTGCAGCCTGGGGGTACACGGTGGCAAGCCACGATGACGAGGCCTCCGTCGTGGCGAACGGAGGCGCTCGGGCGGATGCTTTTGGGGTGACGGCGACGGGCATTCAATGCCCCTGTCCCCCACCGTCAGGGTTAGGTATAGACCACTGTACATACACTGTACGTGCACTGTTACAACTACCACCAATTTTACACTTTTACCCTCATCTACATTGACACCTGTCGGTGACCCCTTTGAGCTATAAAAGGAGGCCCATGCACAACGTAGAGGGGGTTCGGTTCCGAAAACTTGATCACTCCCATGCTCGGTGTAGCTAGTACTGTAGATCTTCTTGCTCCCGAGCCAAGAACTCAATACAACCAAGGCAGGAGTAGGGTTTTACGCATCCGTGCGGCCCGAACCTGGGTAAACTGCTCGCGTGTGCCCCTCGATCTGCTCTTCGTGCTCCCTCCGCTCCCTTGCCGTACCGAAAAGGGGCTCCGGTCTCATAGGTGTTCGTGGGCGACCAGTTTCCCCGACATCTTTGGCGCGCCAGGTAGGGGGCGTCGAGGTTGTGCGAACCTAATCCGGCGCTCACGCGGGCGCAATCTTCTCCAACCCCGTGAGTTTCATCGACTACGCCAGCATGCCTCCGAAGAAGAAGGCTTCGGAGGTAGGAGGCCTGTCCGCATCGATCCCACCACCAACAGAACCAACGGTTGGTGCGATAGACGCTGGCGGAAGGGTGGACGCCGGCGAGGAAACTCGCGGCACTGCCAAGTCCAAGGACAAGACGGACGACCGAGCCCACTCCAAGACCTCAGCGTCCGTGCACGCTCCGCGCCCCTCTCAGGAGGTGCCGGACCAGCAGCGGCGTGGTACCCAGGGTACCATACGCTTGCTGGGACGTGGCCAAGCCGGCGGGTCGCGGGATGCTCAAGGCCAACGCGTCGGTACGGGCAAGGCGCGGTCGCCGGGGCGAGACCCTGCTCCTTCTAACCCTGTTAGAAGTCCGAGCATATCTCGCTCCTCGCACCGCTCGCCACCGCTTCCCTCCTCTCCAGCAGAAGCTCTAGCTAGGGCTCAGCTGCTCCTCGACTTCTCTCCAGCGGCGGACAAGGCCGAAGACTGCAGGGCTACAATCCAGAACCTCATCGCCTTCGCCAACAACGACACGCCGCAACAGCCGGCAACATCACGGCCGCGGCAAGTCAGCCAAGCGAAGGCTGATGGAGACAAGACCGCCGGGGGTGCAACTACCGTGCACTCCCCGCCACAGAAGCAAAAATTGCCAGCTCGCCGGATCAACGTCGACGACGACTCCACGGCGTCGTCGGATCCGCGAGCTCGCCGCGATCAGCGCCAAGTCCTCGACGACAGGCGACAAGAGGACGCTCGAACTCGCATCGAGCGTCGAAGAGAAGCACGGCGACAGTCTGACCAACGCGCTGGGACCGCTGTCGACTTGCACGCGCCCGGTGAACCAGGTGACTTGCTGTATGCGCCAGGTTGCCCTGCGTTCACCCGAGAGCTGCGGCAAGTCCAGTGGCCCAGCATGAAGAACTTCAAGCCCGACGTACCCGAGAAGTACGACGGCAAAACCCATCCCTCGGAGTTCCTCAACATCTACACCATTGCGGTGCAGGCTGCCGGGGGACGCGACGAGAAGATCCTAGCGAATTACTTCCCGCTCGTGCTTAAGCCAAACGTCAGATCTTGGCTTATGCACTTGCCGGAGAACTCCATCTCTTCTTGGGCAGACTTGTGCCACCAGTTTGTCGGCGCCTTCACGGGCGGCCACAAACCCCACGGCCAGGAGAGCGATCTCCACATTCTTGCCCAGAAGGAGGGAGAGTCCCTGCGAAAGTACATCCAGAGGTTCAGCCGTGTTCAGCACAACATCCTGGATGTCCACCCTGCCGCAGTTATCAGCGCGTTCCACCAGAACGTGCGTAACCGCTGGATGAGGGAAGAGATGGCAATGGCCAAGATCCGGGATGTCAGCGAGCTTTACGCTCTGGCTGAGAAGTGTGCGCGCGCTGAAGAAGGGAGGATACTCCCCGGAGAGGATACTGGAGCAGGAGGAACGGACAGCGAGGATGCCGCCTCGACAAGGAAAAACCGGCGGCGGAACAATAAGAAGAAGAAGAACAAGGAAATACTGGCTGTGGAGAAGTCCGGCAAGGAGGCTGGCGACAAGAAAACTCAGGCTGGTGGCTCCGGCAAGGAGCCTGCCACTGTAGCCGCCGCCGACAAGCAGGACAGCTCCGACAAGCAGTACTGCAAGATCCACCGCACCAAGGGCCACAATCTCCAGAACTGCAAGAGGGTCGAATACCTCGTAGAGCAGCAGAAGGCTGAATACGAGCGACGCGACAAGGAGAAGGCCCAAGGAGGCGGAGGTGAGTCCGGCAAGAAACGGCCATTCAATGGCCAGGGAGGACGCCACGGCAAGGCTAAGCAGCGGCAAGGAGACAGACCTCCCCGCGGCCGCGACAAGGATGAAGACGAAGATGATGACGAGGACATGGATGACGGAGACAAGAGCGAGCAGGAGTTCCAGAAGGCCACAGAAGTTTTGTGCGTCGATGGAGGTGCCTCTCTGCACACTTCCCACCGCCAACTCAAGCAATGGGTGCGGGAAGTGAATGCAGCTGAGCCACCCGTCGAGTCGCGCAAGCTGTTGAAGTAGTCCAGCACGCCCATCATCTTCGACCTTGAGGACCACCCTGACCGCACAACTGCGGTCGGGTGCTTGCCGATGTTGGTTTTGCCAACCATCCGCAACCTCAAGGTCACCAAGATGTTGGTTGACGGCGGGGCCGGCCTAAACTTGATCTCCTCTGCTGTAATCCGGAAGTTGCAGATCCCCGACGGCGAGCTCGAGGAAACCGGAACTTTCCAAGGAATCAACCCGGGAAGGAGCAAGCCGAAGGGGAAGATCACACTGCTGGTAACCTTTGGCGGAGAGCTAAACTTCAGGACTGAGAGGATCACCTTCGACGTCGCCGATATTCCATTGCCATACAATGGAATACTCGGCCGTCCTGCGCTCGCCAAGTTCATGGCAGCCTCTCACTATGCATATAACATGCTCAAGATGCCAGGGCCAATAAGCGTCATCTCTGTCCCCGGCGACAAGAAGGACGCGCTTATCTGCGCCGACAAGATCTACCGGGATGCAGCAGCCGCGGCAGACAGCAAGACACTCGCCGTTGAAGCTCTCGGGGGGAAGACCAAGACCAAGTCCGGCAAGAGCTCTGGGGCCCACTCCGGCAGACGCACCTCTTCGGAGTGCTGCGCTGCCGTCGAGGACGCACCATCGAGCTCCACCGGCAAGTGCATGAAAGGAATGGCAGCTCCACCTGCGACCAAGAAGGTGTCCGCCAAGGAGGACGGCACTGGTGGTACCTTCACCATCAGTGCTACGCTCGATCCCAAATAGGAAAGCGCGCTCGTTGCCTTCCTGCGGGCAAATGTCGACGTGTTTGCATGGCAACCGTCTGACATCCCCGGCGTTCCCAGGAAGGTAATTGAGCACAAGCTTGCTGTTTGTCCTCACGCACGGCCCGTCAAGAAGAAGGTCAGGAAGCAAGCGGTGGAGCGCCAAGAGTTCATTGCTGAAGAGATCAAGAAGTTGGAAGCAACAGGCCTTGTTAGAGGTGTACTTCATCCTACGTGGCTGGCCAATCCAGTTGTCGTGCGCAAAGCTAATGGGAAGTGGAGACTTTGTATAGACTTCACTGATGTGAATAATGCTTGTCCCAAGGATCCATTTCCCTTGCCGCGCATTGACCAAATGGTTGACTCCACGGCTGGGTGTGAGTTGCTTTCATTCCTTGATGCATACTCCGGATACCACCAGATATTCATGGCTGAGGAAGATGAAGAGAAGACCGCATTCATTACTCCATGTGGCACTTACTGTTTCATACGCATGCCCTTTGGATTGAAGAATGTGGGCTCGACATTTGCAAGGGTGGTCCACACTGCTTTTGAGCCACAGATACACCGGAATGTAGAAGCCTACATGGATGACATAGTGGTCAAGAGCAAGGACAAGGATACCCTGATCCAAGACCTGGATGAGACTTTTGCAAATCTGCGCAAGATACAACTCAAGCTGAACCCCGAGAAGTGCGTCTTCAGAGTCCCCTCCGGCAAGCTTCTCGGGTTCTTTGTGTCACAGAGGGGGATTGAAGCCAATCCCGACAAGATCAAGGCCATCGAGCAGATCGAAGCTCCAAAGCGCGTCAAGGATGTACAGAGACTTGCTGGTTGTGTGGCTGCCCTCGGCAGGTTCATTTCAAAGTCTGCAGAACGCGCCCTGCCTTTCTTAAAAATCTTGAAAAGGCAGGTCCTATGAAATGGACTCCAGAAGCGGAGGCAGCGCTGCAGGACTTGAAAGGATACCTGTCCTCCACTCCTATACTTGTCGCACCTAAGCCGCAAGAGAAGTTGCTGCTATACTTAGCAGCAACCAATCAAGTGGTTAGTTCTGCGTTGGTAGCGGAGAGGGAGGCAGAGGAGGAGCCCACAGCCCCGACAAGCGCATCCAGCGACAAGCAGGGGGCTTCCCCGACAAACTCTGGCCCCGACAAGGACGAGTCTGCGCAGATACAAGGAGAAGTGCGAAAGAAGATGGTGCAGCGCCCAGTTTATTTTGTGAGTTCCCTTTTGCAGGGGGCTAGATCAAGATACTCTGGGGTGCAGAAGCTGCTTTTCGGCCTCCTCATGGCCTCAAGAAAGCTGCGCCATTACTTCCAAGCACATGAGATAACAGTGGTCACTCGCTTCCCGCTGAAGAGGATATTGCAAAACCCAGAAGCAACAGGTAGGATTGTCGAGTGGGCCCTGGAGCTGTCAAGCTTTGGTCTTAAGTTCGAAAGCACATCAACCATACAGAGCAGAGCTTTAGCAGAGTTCATAGCAGAATGGACGCCAACACCAGACGAAGAAGTTCCAGAGACAAACATCCCCGTCAAAGAAGCAAGCAAAGAATGGATAATGTACTTCGATGGTGCCTTCTCGCTGCAAGGCGCCGGTGCTGGTGTGTTACTCGTAGCGCCCACCGAGGAGCACCTCAAGTACGTTGTTCAGATGCACTTTCCCAAGGAACAAGCGACAAACAATACTGCAGAGTATGAAGGTTTGCTTGCCGGCCTCAGAATTACAGCCGAACTTGGGATCAAGAAGCTGATTGTGCGGGGAGATTCACAGTTGGTTGTCCGACAAGTGAACAAGAGCTACCAGAGTCCTTTGATGGAAGCTTATGTCGATGAAGTGAGGAAGCTTGAAGAACACTTTGAGGGCCTGCAGATGGAGCACGTTCCAAGAGCTCAGAATGATATCGCAGATGGCCTCTCAAAGTGTGCTGCAATAAAGTTACCTGTGGAACCAGGGACCTTCGTGCTTAAGCTAACTCAACCATCCGTTACACCATCAGTTGGGCAGAACAAGAAAAGAAAGTTGGTCTCCGGTGACTACTTGCCGGCGGATCTTCCTGAGGCCGCCACAAAGGTACCCAGGATCGACGACCAAGTTGCCGAGGAACAATTTGCTCCTGCGGACCCTAGGGTTCGTGCAGTTGAAGCAGATGTTCCCGGCAAGTCTGGCTCAGGCAGGCTTGCCGGGGAACGTCCAGCTCCGGCAGAGCCGCAGGTTCTTGCCGTAGAAGCTGACGTTCCCACAGCAGCACTGATGCCTTTAGTCCTTGTTGTTGAGCCTCAAGCTCCAACTTGGGCGCAGCAAATTGTCCGTTTTCTTCAAACTGGAGAACTTCCCGAAGAACCAGAAGAGATAGAGAGAATAACCAGGCAGTCAAGTATGTACCAGTTTGTCGGCAACGAACTGTACAGAAGAAGACTCAGTGGTGTCAGATTGAAATGCATTTCCCGGGAAGATGGACAGAAGCTGTTTGCAGAGATCCACGGAGGCATATGTGGACACCACATTGGCGCAAGAGCACTTGCCGGGAAAACGTTCCGGCAAGGTTTCTTTTGGCCAGAAGCCCTCCAAGATGCAACTGCACAAGTAACCAAGTGTGAAGCGTGCCAGTTCCATGCCAAGCAAATACACCAGCCAGCTCAAGCTCTCCAGACGATCCCTTTGTCCTGGCCCTTTTTGGTCTGGGGGCTCGACATCCTCGGCCCCTGTCCCCGCGCTGTCGGGGGCTTTGAGTACTTGTACGTCGCTATCGACAAGTTCAAAAAGTGGCCGGAAGTGGAACCAGTGAGAAAGGTGACCGCACAGTCAGCAGTCAGGTTCTTTAGATCGATCGTTTGCCGTTTCGGAATCCCTAACAGGATCATCACCGACAACGGCACACAGTTCACAAGCCGCACCTTCATGCAATACGTCCAAGACCTTGGCACTAAGGTCTGCTTCGCTTCTGTTGCTCACCCGAGGAGCAATGGTCAAGCGGAGAGGGCAAATGCTGAAGTGCTGCGCGGACTCAAGACAAGAACCTTCGACAGGCTGCACAGCTGTGGAAGAAACTGGATCGAGGAGTTGCCGGCGGCTCTTTGGTCAATCAGGACGACACCAAATCGAGCCACCGGACAGACACCCTTTGCTCTTGTCTATGGAGCAGAGGCAGTTCTCCCCACGGAACTCGTATACGGGTCTCCTCGAGTGCTCGCTTACGATGAGCTTGAGCAGGAGCAGCTGCGACAAGATGATGCATTGCTCCTCGAGGAGGACCGTCTCCAGGCTGCTGTACGAGCTGCTCGATACCAGCATGCTTTGCGCCGCTATCATAGCCGCAAAGTCAAGGCCAGGAGTCTCGAGGAAGGCGACCTTGTTCTTCGGCGCGTTCAGTCCGCCAAGAACTCCAACAAGTTGACGCCGAAGTGGGAAGGCCCTTATCGGGTGAGACAAGTCACAAGGCCCGGCGCTGTTCGCCTTGAGACCGAAGAAGGCTTACCGGTGAGCAACTCCTGGAACATTGAGCATCTTCGCAAGTTTCACCCATGAGGCGCTGTTGCCGTGATCCGCTCCGGCAACCACCTTTTGTACAAGTCTTGCCGCTGTTGCATGTAAACCTTTGTACAAAGCCGGGTGCAGACACCGTGCATCAGTAAAACTTTTGTGCTTCGCACGGCTTGTCGTTTTATGCATTCTTGTTTTCATTGCATGTATTATCTGACACTTTGTGCAGCACACGATCCCGGTAACCAATAACAAGCCGCAAGGCTCCATATCTATGTTTCCTCCCTTCTTCCTTTTTCTCTCAAGCAGAAGAAGTGTTCCTCGCACACAAGTTTGCCGGGGGGG
>LR738711.1:305934977-306010727 GCA_902687465.1 Secale cereale | reverse complement strand
GGGGGGAAGGAGACAGTGGTATGGACCAAGTGCTGTTCAAGGAAGGAAAGCCTTGCCGGGAAGCAAACAGAACGCAAAAGCTAAGTTGCCAAAGTTTGAGCATTCAAAATTTTAAAATTCTTAGTTATCTTCCTTGAACGACCACACTTTGTATGGAAAACCTGTGCGCGGAGGAACCTACCCGTGGCTAGCCGCGCCCTTACTTTGTTCCGAGCACGCTCAGCGGCTTAAGTGAGCTACGACAAGTGTCGCGCCCTTATTTCGTTTTCGAGTTCGCTCAAGAACCTAAGTGTACTGCGACTAGCTGCGACAAGGTTTCTTGCCGGCGAGGGCATTGCCAGCAGGCTGCTAAGAGTTCCGCACTCAGCGCTCGCGGCAAGGGTCCCTTTGCCGGTAAGTTCCCTAAAAGCGTAAGGCGGAAAGCATACAAAGTAAAGGGATCGAGCAAGGGAAATAACACTGCATTGACTATCCGAAAAGAAGTTATATTACAAGATAACTTGCCGCCATTCTAACCAACTACTATCCATGACTTAATCGACAGCGGCAAGGGAAGCAGAAAGAAGGGAGCCTAGTCTACGCGGTCTCCGTCGACCCTCTTGATCTTGCGCACCTTGGCCACGATGTGGGCGACGCGAGCCTTCAACGCTTCCTGGTCAGCTTCGGGCGGCAGGGTCCGGAGGACGTTGTCAAGGTTGATCCCGGGGTTGCGGTAGACGATCTTCGACAACACTCACTCCATAGTACCCGTGCAGAGCGTGCGCGCCTCGTTAGCCAGCTGCGTGGGGAGCTTCTCCCGTAGCTGCGCGAGGGCCGGCGCCACTCCTCTGAAGAACAAGCTCAGTTTGGCGCTGTGGGGAAGGCTCTCATCGGGGGAGTACACGAGGTGCTCCGCCCTCAGCGCCACCATCACCTTGTCGATGTTGGCGGCGGAGGCGACGAGCTCCTCGGTCCACTGCTCCACCGTCCGCTGGAAATTGTTCTGCGACAGGGCGGCACTGTCCAGCAGCGCCCTTTCAACCCGGAGATCTTCCTTCAACTTGGACTCCCTATTCCGGGCCCCGTCAAGCGACTCAGTAAGGGTGGACAATTTTAGCTCCAAGTCTGCGATGGAGTCCTTGGCATCGTTGAGCTCTTTGCCCTTCTCGGAGAGTTGGACCTGTAGCTCCGAGTGGCTGTGGGCGTCCTTCTCCCTTTCAAGTTTGAGCGCGCCAACCTTCTCCTCGCTCGTCTTCAGATTAAGCTCCAACTGCGCCACCCTCGCCTCCAGGTCCCTCTTGGCGGTCTCTACGGCAGCAGTGGTGTCCCTCGCCTCCTGCAGAGCCCCGCCAATGGACTGCTCGCGCGCGGCAAGGTCGTCCTCGTGGCTGTCGAGGTTGACCTTCCGCTGGTTCAACTCTCCTTCCCGCCGAGCCAGATCCTCGGCGGCCAGACGCTGCTGCTCCTCAACCTCGGCCTTCTCGAGGATGAACGCTTGATGCGCTCCGGCGAGCTCCTCCCGCTCCTCCGCCAAGTTCCGGAGGGCCGCTTGGTTGGCGGCGCGGAGCTCGGCGGCGCGCTTCTCCAAGTCGATGCTAGCCTTGGCGGCCAGAGCCTCTCGGGACTCCAGCTTGGCCTGCCTGGCTCGGTACAAGGCTAGAAGCCGGCGCTGGAGCTACTCCTCTTCGGGCTCGCTGCTGCTGCCGGGCGCGTCGACAACCCTTAGCCCGGCGGAGGCGAGGACTTCTCCATCAAAGCTCTCCCCCTCCGCGGGTTCCCTTGATGAGGACGCCCACGGGACTTGGATGAAGACCCCGTTGGCGGCCTCCAGATAGATACCCGGCCAAGTCACGGCAGCCGAGGGGTCGGCGGCCGGTGCAGCGTCCGGCGCTCCTGCGGCCTCAGGGCCGTCAGTGCGGTCGCCGGCCTCCTCCCCAGCTGCCGCGTCAGTGGCCGCGGGGGTCTCGTCGGCGACTGACTCGTCAACGGTGGCGGCGTCACCAGCATTGTCGCGCACTTCCTCCTCGGCGATGGTCTCCGTCTCCATCGGCTCCGGGGCGGGCGGATCTGACAACAGAAAGAGAAAAGAAGAATCATCAAGCAAATATCCAAAAAAGAAGAGTTCAAAAGAAGGAAAGTACAAGGGTTTACCTGCGCGGGCCTCTTCAGTAACGGGGTCCCTCGCCGGGGAGTTCTCCCTTGGTGGCGTAGTAGTGGCCCCCGCCGGCGGAGGGCTGCTGACGCCTTCCCTTGGCGGGGTGCCTTCCCTTGTCGGGGTACTCGCCCTTGGCGGAGTACCCGCCCTTGGTGGACCACCCTCCCTCGCCGGGGAGCTCCTCCTTGGCGGGGAAGGTGGGACAAGCGGCTCGTCGGGAGCAGTCTCTTGACGCTCCTGCGGCTGCGGCTCCACTTCTGCACAAGACAGCAAGCAAACAAGACATCAATAAGGATAAGAAGCTCAAGCGCGCCCGATAAGCAGAAAAGTGAACAAGGAACTTATGCTGGGGGCTGCGCTGGGGGCTGCTCTCCGGAGCAGCCGGCTGGTCCGGCAAGCCTGTCGCGGGCGCATCCCCTGCCGCGGCGACGGGCTCGTCGTCCTCAAGGACAACCACAGGGATCTTGGCCCTCTTCGCCATCCTCTGGGTCAGGGTCCTGGAAGCCAAACAAGATCAAAGTTAGGCAATGAGGATTCAAGACAAGAGCAACAAGAATTAAAGGAAATAAAAGTTGCAAATGCTTACTCTTCCTCCTCCTCGTCGGAACTGAGGGCGGAGAAGTCAAATTCCGCCTCGCGCGTCCCAGCGCGAGGGGCTGGAGGAGTAGGCTCCCTCGGGCGCTTGGCGGGCTCCGGAGCCGTGGGTTGCGAAGACCGCGCTCCGGTCGTCACCGAGGACCGAGGGGCAGAAGGAACACCAGAACCGCTTCGGGAAGATCCCCCTCCGCTTTCCACTGGGACACGGGGCGCCTCCTTGACGACCTTGCTCGTCGTGGTGGCGCGCGTCGCACGACGCTTCGGCTGCTGTCGGGGCGCCGGCTGCTTCATCGTCTCGGTGGTCTTGCGGAGGCGCTTCTTTGGCTGTGGCGGAGGACTTGGCGGTGGTGGAGAATTCTCCGAGGATGAGGAAATGTCGTCGAGGTTCAGTGACCCGCCCGAGTCTTCGTCGGAATCGCCCGATTTGGCGTCCTCCTCGGTGGGCTCACTGGACTTGGTCCCCTGCCCGGCAGCCTCGCTCTTCCCGGCAGGCTCCCCGGCTGGCTCCCCGGCAGGCTTCCCGGCGGGCCTCAGCAGCTTGAGGATCTCCTCCTCCTCGGCCCGGCTCACTGCATCCGCTGCTTTTGCTTCTTCCACGGTGTACCCAAACTCACCCGCAGCCGCCGCTGCGGCAGCCTCCTCCATCCTGCTGGCGATATACGCCATGTCACGGTCGGTGGTCGCACGGGTGAGGCCCTTTTTCTCTTCGGGGTTGCGCGGCCGTTCAACCAGATTGTCGAAGAAGGTCTGCACGGTCTCTTCTGAAGGCATCAGCCAAGTGGGATCAACCCCGTGGGAGTCGCACTGAGGCATTGCCGCACGGATGGCACTAAGGGCAGAGTTGTTGCATAAGGGAACTACTCGCCGCGACGGGGTAAACCACTCCTTGTGCTTGGGGTCATGCTTGAACATCGAGCGGACCATCCCCTTGAGTTCCAGGACGGTGAAGTTGTAGTTCAGCCCGGGGCGCAGCCTCATGCAGTCTGCCGCGTTGCCGAACTCCCAAGCAGGCCTCTTCCTATCCTGCAGGGGAGCAATGCGGCGGCGAAGGAAATCCGCCCCGACCTCACCTACAGTAAGGTTGGCGTCCCGGAGGCGAAGGATCCTAATGAGGGCTATCTCCAGCTTCTCATCCTCCGGGGCCAGATCGCTCCAATCCTTGCCGCGCACTATTGCAGCCCGGCGAGGAGAAGTAAATTGCTGAGGTTCCTCTTCCATAACCCAGCACCAATCATCTCTCCACTCTTCCCACTTGTCGCGGAGCTCTCCAATCAAGTACGCCTCTTTCTTGTTAAGCCTGAAGATCCAGGAGATGCCACCGGAGAGTGGAGATCCAGACTCTACTCTAGGTGTGAAGAAGTGGCGGAAGAGAGCTACGTTGGGGTGGACCCCGACAAAGTTTTCGCACAGATGTGCGAAAACGGCCATCGTAAGAACAACATTCGGGGTGAAATCTAGGAGGTGGAATCCGTACGTGTTCATCACATCGCAGAAAAACTCAGAGTACGGGGGACAAAGGCCACAGTGGAAGAACAAAGCGAAGTAGTGGTAACCTCTCGGATACATGTCGCAGGCTTCGGCAGGGAGGACGCTGGTGCGCGGGTGAGCCTTCGTCTCCCTCGCCCAGAACAAGTAATACTTGTCCCGCAGCTCCCTCGCGCCGAGCCTCGGCGGGAAGAACACCATCCTCTTCCGCATTGCAGCCAGCTTCGCCGCCCTGTCGGACTTCTCGCTCTTCGTCTTGCTGCTCTTCGGGGCCATGGCGGGGACGGCGAGGGGGGTCGGCAGCGCCGGGGAGACTGGCGGCGGTGGAAGAGAGGTGGAGCTCGGCTCTCTGTCGACCTTTTGGGAGGCGGAGGGCGGCGGGAGTTTCTGAGATTGAAGACGCAATGAAGCAATGGGGGGAAACTGCCCCTGCTTCCTCTGCTTTTAAGGGGGAAGTGGGGGACGTTCCGCATTTTTCCCATTAAAGAAACAGGCCACGATCTCTCCCACGACGCCGCAATCGACGCGTGCCGTTAGGGAGGGATGCGGTGGATGCGGAGTGGGAAACGGCGCGCCGTGGGCCGCGTGCGCCCGTGCACTGTTTTGGGCCTGGCCCAACAGCGCTCGGCACCGTGTGTGGCCCAGGCCCGGGGGCTCCTGTCGGTGTACTAAAGTAGGGGTACTTTAGTATCCCGACTTGTGCACGGGCAGTAGCAGCGTCCCGTGGTCGGGCTCACCACGCGCCCGCCAAAGCCCACTCTGGTTCCCTTGAAGCCATTCAAGAACAAAGTATCCAAGTTAAGAAACAAGACCCCGGCAAGAGGAGCTTGCCGGGAAGGCCGCTCCTTGCTGGAGATCATCCCTTCTGCACAAGACCCTGGCAAGGGGAGCTTACCAGGAAGGCCAGAGAACAACATTTCAGAAGACATGCCGTGGCGCATCACGCGCCCCGGCAAGACCCGGAGAGCGGCAAGCTTCCGGGCCCGGCAAGGTAGCGACCGCGGCAAGGTGCTTGCCGCGGCAAGCTTTCACTGTGTGCCCGCGCTCCAGCTCACCTGGCCACGCGTCGCCCTGGGGCCCTTCCTGGGGCACGTGGCGGATGGCTGTGCAGCCTGGGGGTACACAGTGGCAAGCCACGATGACGAGGCCTCCGTCATGGCGAACGGAGGCGCCCGGGCGGACGCTTTTGGGGTGACGGTGACGGGCATTCAATGCCCCTGTCCCCCATCGTCAGGGTTAGGTATAGACCACTGTACATACACTGTTACAACTACCACCAATTTTACACTTTTACCCTCATCTACGTTGACACCTGTCGGTGACCCCTTTGAGCTATAAAAGGAGGCCCATGCACAACGTAGAGGGGGTTCGGTTCCGAAAACTTGATCACTCCCATGCTCGGTGTAGCTAGTACTGTAGATCTTCTTGCTCCCGAGCCAAGAACTCAATACAACCAAGGCAGGAGTAGGGTTTTACGCATCCGTGCGGCCCGAACCTGGGTAAACTGCTCGCGTGTGCCCCTCGATCTGCTCTTCGTGCTCCCTCCGCTCCCTTGCCGTACCGAAAAGGGGCTCCGGTCTCATAGGTGTTCGTGGGCGACCAGTTTCCCCGACAGGATATCTCCCGAATCCTTGCCCCATGGGGGCAGTGGACTCAAGGGTGATCCGCTCCGTAGGCGTGGGGCGAGCTGCCGCGGCAAGGGTCTTGCCGGGACTGCCAGAGCCGGCCCTGGCAAGGATCTTGCCAGGGCTGCTCAAACTGGCTCCCGACAAGGATCTTGCCAGGGGAAGCCGCTTTGTCCCTTTGCTCTTTGTGGTCTTGTTCTTGGCGTTGCTCCAGTTCCATCGAGCTTCGGCCTTACCTTGGCTCACCTCCCCTGCCGTGCTTGGTGTGGTGGTGCCCGTGGCTCAGACTGCCCGTGCACAGTCATAGGGGTACAAAAAGTGTACCCCTATTTTTGTACACCGACAGTAGTCCTTTCGATAAGTAAGAGTGTCGAACCCAACGAGGAGTAGAAGGAAATGATAGGCAGTTTTCAGTAAGGTATTTTCTGCAAGCACTGAAATTATAGGTAACAGATAGTTTTGTGATAAGGTAATTGGTAGCAAGTAACAAAAGGTAAATGTAAATAAGGCGCAGCAAGATAGCCCAATCCTTTTTGTAGCAAAGGACAAGCCTGGACAAACTCTTATATGAAGGAAAGCGCTCACGAGGACACATGGGAATTATCGTCAAGCTAATTTTCATCACGATCATCTGATTCACGTTCGGTACTTTGATAATTTCGTATGTGGGTGGACCGGTGCTTGGGTGATGTCCTTACTTGGACAAGCCTCCCACTTATGATTAACCTCTAATGCAAGCATCCACAACTACAAAAGAATTATTAAGTTAAACCTAACCATAGCATGAAACAAGTGGATCCAAATCAGCCCCTTACAAAGCAATGCATAAACTAGGGTTTAAGCTTCTGTCACTCTAGCAACCCATCATCTACTTATTACTTCCCAATGCCTTCCTCTAGGCCCAAATAATGAGGAAGTGCCATGTAGTCGACGTTCACATGACACCACTAGAGGAGAGACAACATACATCTCATCAAAATATCGAACGAATACCAAATTCACATGACTACTTATAGCAAGACTTCTCCCATGTCCTCAGGAACAAAAGTAACTACTCACAATACAAAATATTGTTCATGATTAGAGGGGTATTAATATGCATAATGGATCTGAACATATGATCTTCCACTAAATAAACCAACTAGCATCAACTACAAGGAGTCAACACTACTAGCAACCCACAGGTACCAATCTGAGGTTTGGGTACAAAGATTGGATACAAGAGATGAACTAGGGTTTGAGAGGAGATGGTGCTGGTGAAGATGTTGATGAAGATAGCCCTCCCCAAGATGGGAGAGATATTGGTGATGACAACGGTGATGATTTCCCCCTCTCGAAGGGAAGTATCCCCGGCAGAACAGCTCTGCCGGAGCCCTAGATTGGTTTCCGCCAAGGTTCCGCCTTGAGATGGCGGAGTTTGGTCCCGAAAGCCTCCTTATGATTTTTTCCAGGTCAAAACACCTCATATAGGAGGAGATGGTCATCGGGGGGCCATCGGGGGGCCCACAAGGCAGGGGTGCGCCCAGAGACGGGGGCGTGCCCCCACCCTCTTGGACAGGTGGTGGCCCACCTGGTGATCTTCTTTTGCCAGATATTTTTTATATTTTCTGAAACGGTGTCCTGTGAAGTTTCGGAGCTTTTTGAGTTGTGCAGAATAGGTTTCCAGAGTTTGCTTCTTTTCCAGCACAGAATTCCAGCTGCCGGCATTCTCCCTCTTCATGTAAACCTTGTAAAATAAGAGAGAAAAGGCATAAGTATTGTGACATAATGTGTCCATAATGCAATAATTATCAACATAAAAGCATGATGCAAAATGGACGTATCAATGACACGGAACGTGGAGCTAGAAGAGGAACTCAAGACAATACATGATGGATATGAAGAGGAAATCGCTGTACTACTGGAGCATAATGAAGAACTGAAGAAGAAGGTTGGAGCACCCGCGGTAAAGCCAGAACAAGAGATTGGTATTCATTCTGAAAACTACATTCTGATAGATGACACCCGCAGTGATGAAAGTGACTATGAAGACGAAGATGGAGCAGATATTATGGAGTCTTCTTCCGATGATAGTTATTAGATGACCACCCTGTAATCATTAGTATTCTTCCAAGTAGTTAGAATCGTTTGCTAGTTGTGTATTACGATCTTTTGTGTGATCTTGTTTGAATTGAGTGATATGATACGACATTGTTTGTCTCATGTGCATATGGGTAGTGAATTCCCCTAGACATCATTCTATTATTATTCTCATCCCTCTAACCCATCAGATGCCTCTGAGACATGAGCCCGGATTCGATTTCCCACCTGAGCTCACTTAGTTGATCCAGCAGCAAAACACCTTGATGCAGTTACTTGTTCAGAACCAAGGCAACAACAACAACCCACCTCCTCCTCCCCATGACAACTTGACCCGGTTCCCTAGGTTGAATCCGCCGTTGTTCTCTAGTAGCACAGAGCCGATTGCGGTAGATGAATGGCTCCAAAAGATAGGAAGAGGCCTAGCAACTGCATGATGCACAGATGCAAAGAGAGTGTGCTTTGCCACACATCAACTAGAGGGACCAGCAGCCGCTTGGTGGGAGAACTACACCGCCACCTACCCACTTGCTACAGTTACTTGGGATCAGTTTCAGCAAGCTTTCTGCACTGCACATGTTTTAGCTGGATCCATGAACCTGAAGAAGCGTAAGTTTCGCAACTTGCGCCAAGGAAACCATACTGTGGGGCAGTATGTGGATGATTGCAGGCAGTTAGCTCGTATGCGCCAAATGATGTGGCCACTGACCCCGGGAAGCAGGAGAAGTTTTTTGAGGGACTCAATGATGAGTTGAGTATGCAACTAATGGTAGCAACCTACAACAACTACCAGGAGCTGGTAGACAGACCCATCATGATTGAAGGAAAACAACAGTAGATAGAGAGCCGCAAGAGGAAGTATGGACAAGGAAAGTATAACTCTGGAGCTCAGCAGAAGGCCCGCTATTCCCCATACTTAGGAGGACATAACCATCCCACCCATGGAGGCCATTCTCGCAATGGTGGAAATTCAAACAACTGTAGAGGCCCCAGGAATGGCAATGGGAATGGAGAAAACAAAAATTAGAACCGTTCCACTCCATCAACACCCGCCAAGAAGGATCCGAGTCACATTACTTGTTTCAAGTTCGGGAATACTGGACATTATGCCACAGAGTGTCCTGAAGCCAAGAATGGAAATGGAAATGGAAGCTCGGAAAGAAGCCCAACCCATTCACCAGAGGACAAGTGAATCACGTCAATGTGGAGGAGATTGACGAGCAGCCAGATGGAGTGGTTGGTAAGTTTTTGGTTAATGCATTTACCGCCCTTGTTCTTTTTGACACTGGTGCATCTCATTCATACATATCAATGGGGTTTTGTGGAAAAGTATCATTTGCCCACCATAGCCCTTATGTCACCTATGTTAGTAAGTTCCCCTGGAGCAGAATACATGGCTAATCGAGGATGTTATCAATTGCCATTGACCATTGGAAGACATGTTTTTCCCACCAACCTCATCATTTTGGAATCCTAGGGTTTGGATGTAATCATAGGTATGGAATGGCTATCCATGTTTGAAGGAAACATTGATTGCGCCAGTAGATCTATTCTCCTCACCACTCCGGAAGTAAAGAGGATCAAGTATGTGTCGAGGCACACACCCCAGAAGACGCCAGTGAATGCACTCTTGGGAGTTGTTCAGGAGGAAGTACCAGTTGTGAAGGATTACCCCGATGTATTTCTGGAGGTTTTACCAGGCATGCCACCGGATCTAGACATCGAGTTCTTGATTGAGTTATTACCAGGCACCAGACCAATATCCAAGAGACTATACCGGATGCCCGCAAATGATTTGGAAGAGATCAAGAAGCAGATCAAGGAGTTAATGGAGAAAGGTTATATCCGACCAAGGTCTTCACCTTGGGGAGCCCCAGTACTTTTAGTCGAGAAGAATGATGGTTCCCTAAGGATGGTTGTGGATTATCATGCACTAAATGAGGTGACAATCAAGAACAAATACCCTCTGCCGATGATCAATGATCTGTTCGACCAGTTACAAGGAGCCAATTTTTTCTCTAGTATCGATTTACGATATGGATATCATCAGTTGAAGATCCGAGAGTAGGACATACTTAAGACAGCTTTTACCATGAGGTACGAGCTTTACAAGTATACGGTTATGTCATTTGGTTTCACTAATGCCCCTGCCAATTTTATGAGTATGATGAACAAAGTGTTCATGGAGTTCTTGGATAAGTTTGTGGTAGTGTTCATTGATGACATATTGGTTTACTCCAAGAATAAAGAGGAGCACAAGGAGCATTTGCATTTAGTTCGCGAGAATCTCTAGGAACATCAGTTATATGCCAAGTTCAGCAAATGTGAGTTTTGGTTGAAGGAAGTTGGATTTATCAGACATGTTATATCAGGAGATGGTATAGCAGTAGACCCCTCCAAAGTAGAGGCCTTCACAGAATGGAAAGCACCCACCTCAGTTGGTGAGATCCGCAGTTTTCTTGGACTCGCAGGATATTATCGGAGGTTCATTGATAATTTCTCCAAGATTGTGAAGCCCATGATAGTGTTGTTGAAGAAGGAAAGTAAGTACAATTGGACCGAAAAATGTGAGGCCAGTTTTCAGGAGTTGAAGAAGCATTTGGTTACAGCCCTAGTGCTGATTCTCCCGAATATTCATAAGGATTTTCAAGTGTATTTTGACGCTTCACATCAAGGACTTGGAGGCGTTCTCGTGCAAGAAGGAAGAGTTGTTTCATATGCCTCACGTCAACTTTGACCCCATGAGTTGAATTATGCCACACATGATTGGGAGTTAGCAGCCGTAGTGCACGCACTCAAGACCTGGAGGCACTTATTGGAAACCATTGTGATGTATACACGCATCCTAAGAGCTTGAAGTATATCTTCACACAGAAGGAGTTAAACCTCGGGGAAAGGAGATGGCTAGTGCTCGTAAAAGATTTCGACATGAGATTGCATTATCACCCAGGAAAAGCCAATGTTGTGGCAGATGCGCTAAGTCGCAAGAGTTATGTTAACACCATCATAACCGGAGGTTTACCCCAAGAATTGGCAGAAGACCTCAAAGATTTACAGTTGGAGATAATCCCTAGAGGCTATGTTGCTACATAGGAAATTTAGTCCACTTTCTTGGGCAAGATTCGAGAAGCCCAGAAGACGGACAAAGGAATTGCAGAATTAAAGGGCAGAATGAGCAAAGGAAAGGCAGAAGGATTTTGTGTAGATGATTATGGAACATTATGGTTTGAGGACCGTATTTATGTGCCCAATGACCCAGAGATCACGACGTTGATTCTTCACGAGGCTCATAATTCAACTTACTCGATACACCCAGGCAACACTAAGATGTATTTGGATTTGAAGCAGAACTTCTGGAGGACCGGAATGAAGAAGGACATTGCCGAGTATGTAGCGGTATGTGACGTCTGTCAGAGAGTAAAGGCAGAACACCAAAAACCAGCAGGGTTGCTACAGCCATTACCAATACCAGATTGCAAGTGGGATAAGCTTGGAATGGATTTTATCACAGGACTACCTAAGACACATTCAGGGCACGATTCTATCTGGGTTATAGTTGATCGCTTGACTAAGGTAGCTCACTTTATCCTTGTTCAAACCACTTACACGAGTGCTGAGTTGGCCAAGATATACATGACCAGGATCGTATGTCTACATGTAGTTCCGAGGCCATTGTATCAGATAGAGGAACACAGTTTACTTCAAAGTTTTGGAAGGAGTTGCACAAGACTTTGGGTATGAGGCTAGAGTTCAGTATAGCATTTCATCCATAGACATATGGATAGACAGAGAGAGTCAATCAGATTCTGGAGAACAAGTTGAGAGCTTGTGCGCTAGATTATGGATCTAGTTGGGATGATGATTTGCCTTACGCAGAGTTCTCTTACAACACCAGTTATCAGACTAGTCTGGAGATGGCCCCTTTCGAGGCTTTGTACGGAAGGAGGTGTAGGACACCGTTGATGTGGGATGAAGTCGGAGACCGCAAGTAGTTTGGACCCAATTTAATCAGAGCTTCAGAGGAGAAGGTCAAGCTGATCCGCGACAGACTGAAGATAGCCCAGTCCCGACAGAAGATATATGCGGATACAAAATGCAAAGAGGTGACGTACGAAGTTGGAGATAGAGCATATGTTCGTGTGTCCCCACTCCGAGGAGTTAAGCATTTTGGAGTTAAGGGTAAACTGTCACAACAATTTGTGGGACCGTATAGAGTTTTGGAGCGTAGAGGAGAAGTAGCTTATCATCTAGAGTTTCCCAAAACATTGTCTGGAGTTCATGATGTGTTTCACGTATCTCAGTTGAAGAAGTGTCACGCAGACATGGCCGAGATTTCGCTACGAGATAGAGTGCCCCTGGAAGCAATTCAGTTAGAGAGTGATCCGACTTATGAGGAGAAGCCAGTCAAGACTCTCGAGTTTGCCAACAGAGTTACCCGCAGCAAGGTCATCAAGTTTTGGAAAGTTCAGTGGAGTCATCATACAGAGGATGAAGCCACCTGGGAACGAGAGGAATACCTTCGACAAGACCACCCTCACTTATTTTCTAGCCAACCTGAATCTCGAGGACGAGATTCATCTTAAGGGGGGTAGGTTTATAACATCCCATTTTTCAATTTGGATGTTATCATATATCATTCATATGCATTCATCATTTGAGCATTTTGAATTTGGTTCTATTTGAAAATTGATCCAAAGACTTTATGCAACTCAAGGACCCAAGTGAGAGAGTTGGAAGTTTCCAAAAAGGACCCACAATTTTATTATTTTCCATGTGGGGTTGGATCAAATATTTTACCAATTTTCATTTCAATATTCTTAAAATAATGAGAGAAGATAATATGATTTCTTCAAAACAGAATAAAAATGTTGGAATTTGAATTTTGAGTAAAGATATATTTATTGGATTTTTATTTACAAAAATATTTCTTTTTAGTATTTTAATTAGTACTAAAAGGTTTATTTTTATTTTAGGCATATAGGCCCAATAAATGTTCACCAGGTCATTAATAAGGCCGTAAGGACGTGTGAATTTTTTCGTAATTTTTAAAAATGTATTTATTGTCTTTTTCTATTTTTCTGTATTTTCAGAAAAATATATATTTTTTAAAAGTTTTTCGGACCGACCGGGCCGAAGCCCGGCCGGCCCACGCCGTGCCGCACCGCCTCTCCCTACCGTGGAGCAACCGGACTCCACCCCGACGGAGCACGTCGCCGCCCCGACTCCCTGCCCAAGTCGGACCGCCCCCGGGGACCTTTAAAAGCACCGCCCCCTCGCCGACCCCGTTGCCAGCCGTCACTGTGAGCCACCACCGCCGCAAGTCGCGCCGTCGCCCGTCGCCTAACCGATGCCGCACCTGCAGCATGCCAATGCCGCCGGAGCACCTCGCCGCCGCCGTAGCTCATCCGCGCGGAACCCGACCCGATCCGCCGCCCCGACCCATTTCGGTAAAAACCAACCGCCGTTTTTTTAGTTTTTCGTTTTCGTTTTTTAAACCTAGATCGTTTTTTAAAACTCTAGATCTATTTTTTAGGTTTTATTAAGCGGCGAACATCCGCTCTTTATATTAGAAAAATGAACGTTCGCTATTTAGTATTTTATTTTTCTGTTTATTTTCGTGAGGAACCTATCCATAGTTAAAGTTTTTATAGATCAACCCTTGGAAACGATCATTACTTTTTACTCGTTAGTCGGAATTAGATGAACCCAACGCCAAACTCTTCGTTTTGATCTCATCTTTCTAGTAATACAACTCAAATCTGTTTTTGAAGGTTTTCAAATTTGAATTCAAACAGTTTTGTATTTGAACTTCTGTTGATTGTAACTTGAGTTTCGTAACTCCGTTTGAGTTGATTCTTTTTGCAAATCGAAGCTCTTGACCTAAACTTTCTGATAAGGCCAAATTCACTTAATTTTGGTACTGTTAGAAATTGTTTTCTGTTGCAAGAGTTATTCATTTGTTTTCGAGACTTTTCTAGATCTTTTCTTCATTTCTGTTGCATGATTTCTTATGTGTGCTATTGTTTGATTGTGATAGAATTTCCGGAGTGTGAAGCTTACTACAAGTCTCTAGTTTTCACCAATCGTCAGCAAGGCAAATTCATACTTTGATCATACTTTTCAATACCCAGTTTTTATTGCATTAGTTCTATCCTCAAAGATTGCTTGAATATGAGTTGGATACACGTAGTATTGCTTCGTAGTTCATGAGGTAGGAACCAAATGACTTGAGATCAACTCAGGGAATATACACTTTGTTACTTATTGCTTAACCATGCTCGTAGACGTGGATTGGTATGTGATATTCATGAAAGTTGTTAGTGTAATAACAACTAAGGGAAGTTTTAAGGTGGCAACTTTAATACACAACTAGGTGGGTTGGTTGCAGGGCACCTGGAGAATCCAGTATTGTCCTAGGATATCCCGGAGGAACCGTGTGAACATCCTATGGAATTCCACCCAGGATCAAAGGGATCATATATCATTCATGCCTAGAAACTTCCGTGTGCAGCCACAAACCATTATGGGCTCTCGCATAGTTGAGTATGTTGTGTGAGCTCTTTCAGTGGTTGACTAGCAGATGTAGGGTAAAGTAGGTGTACCGGTCTATCTAGGGTAAAGAGTGATTGCTTCTGAAAGACTATGTCTCGATCTTCCGATCATGGATGCGGTCGAGTCTTGTGGGGAAAAGTGTGCAAACCTCTGCAGAGTGTACAATCTATTCATGAGTAGCCGTGTGCCCGGTTATGAACATCTTGAGTATCCTGGTATTTGAATTATGGACTTATCTCAACACTTTATTAATTTAACTTGATGGTTTATTAATGACATTGTGGATTTTGGGATTGAGATGGAGGAACCACTCTCAATATTGCTTAATTTAACCGAGTAGTAAATGAAAGTTATTCCTTTGTTGTAGGAAAAAAATTAGCTTTATGCAAAAATAAACCTTACAACCTCCACTAGCCAAATATGCATATAGTTGTAGATACTTGTTCATTTCTTGCTACAGTGTGTTCTTTCCAGCATATTCAATGTGTTGACCTACACGGCTACAACGTCTCATGTTGCAGAGTTCTCCGATGAAGAATAAGGTGCAATTAGGTCATTGTCATGCACTCTACTCTAGGATATGTCTATGTCATGTCTCCTTCAAGACCAAACTAGATCCTATCCCAAACCATAGGTACATCATGATAATTGTACTTAGAATATATTTGTATTGTTAATTTGAATCTTTTATTTGGATTGTTGTGTGTTGAAACATTTTCTTTCATCGTTTGGTAGAACATAAAGTGAAGGAGAGCCGATAAAAAGTAGTGAATCAACTTCAAGACACAGGCAAGTTGCAACTTGAACATACTTTATCCTATGCTTTCAAATATGCATGATGTCTTTAGAATTTACTAGTATGTATGTTTTACTAAAAACTTTTGCAAACTATTATTGCTAGCTAAGTCTCTAGGAACTTGTAGCTATGCTTAGCCATGCTTACAAATGAAAAGGTTGGGAATCAAACAAGTTTTAAAAGAATAAACTTGCCCTCTTTTGGGGCAACATTTTGTGAAAACTTTTGAAAATATATTGACGGGAGCATCTACAAGTGATTGCTCCTATCGGGGTCTTGTAGTGAATGCACCCAACTGGGGTCTTGCACACATGTTTTTGGTGGGGACCGCCGTCCAGGGAAATGAGATCTTCCTAGTACAGTTCGATGTAGCTTCTAGTATAGGCACATGCTACTATGGGCTCTGGCTTAGCTTAGTACTCTCGGGAAACCCTATCCCAGGACCACCATCGTAGAGAGGCCTTAATCCCTAAGTTGTGTGCGGCTTGGTGGTATAGGGGGATTTTACGGAAAGGCTTCGTCACAATCTCCTCCTTGTTGTGCACCCAAGTGTGTAACTATCAATGGGGTTGGTTGTGTCATGTGGGGAACGTGTGCGACCTCTAGACAAGATTAAACCTAATCGATTAGCTATGCCCCCAGTTACGGACAATTTTGAGCAACTGAAGACTTGGACCGAAGAAGAATCTCCCCTTTCTTTTCTAAAAGTCTGTTTCAAGGATTAAAGTTGAGGAATGAACAAAGTGAATGTGTTTCATCTCAACATTATGTATGTATAATTTAAACTAAGTTGGAGAATGAGCACTGGTGCGTATATCCAAGTGTCTCACTTCTACCTTTTATACTATTTTTTTATTTCAAAAGATGTTTATTAAATTTAGTATAGGAGAAAATTGGATTTATGCAAAGGAAACCTCCACCATTACTTACCCTGCAAATATATGTTATGTTAAACTTTTCTTTGGAACTTGCGATTACATTCCATGTACTCATCTGCACCTATCATGTGAAGATCTAAACAAATTATGAGACGATAGGGTTATGGTCTACACTCAACGAGCCGAGTGGCGTTGATGGAGCCTTAACTTAGAGACTATGTATAATTCCGCTGTATTATGTGCCAGCTTAAGCTGTGCCTAAGTTATGATATCAACAAATTATGAGACGATAGGGTTCCAGGGACTTTAAACGGTTCGGTGGGTTTCTGCCCGTCCGTCAAGTTCTTTTGCAAAAAAGTCCCTGTGTTTTCATGAAATCAACCCGCCGTCCCGACTTAAGACATACCGAACCGTTATTTTTCCTTTTTGCGCAAAACTCCCTGTGTTTTCTAAAAATCAACCCGCTGTCCCGACTTAAGTCATCCCGAACTGTTATTTTACATTTTTCGAAACGCCCCCTGATCTTTCAGGTAATTCATCTGCGGATCAATTTAAGACAAACAAATGTTTTTTTTCCAAATTATCCATATCTTTTAAACCGTAATTCCAATTTTAACATATTATATATTGAATTTGATTAGAAAAATATTTAGAATATGAATATGGTGCTATTTTACCTTTTAAATATTTCAAAATATTATTTTGAAAGATATTTAAGTCAAACAAATGCTTTTCTAAATTATCCGTATCTTTTAAACCGTAACTCCAATTTTAACATATTATATATGAAATTTGATTAGAAAAATGTGTAGAATCTGAATATGATGTTATTTTTACCTGTTAAATAATTTTTAGATATTACCTTTAAAGCATGATCCATTTTGTTTTGTATTGGCGGCGATCCGTATGGACCGTATTGCAAATAAATAAACACCCACTAAAACCATATAGGAAAAGAGAACATCACTAACTACCCTTGCATACCTCTGAAAAACCCTGCAAGGAAAAACAAAAAAAATCATCATGAGAGTAAGAGAGAGAGAGACGCCTTAGGATTAATCACATTCAAACACATTTTGATTTTTGTGAACATTGAGGCCACCGCCGGCGAGGTTGAGGAGGATAAGCGACAAAACAAATGTGATGTCTCACTAAAATAAAGAAGATAAACCTATTGTGGTCTTGAGTGATGGTTGTTGGGCTAAGAGCGTGTGTTATTTTTTCTCCCGTTGCAACGCACGGGCTCTTTTGCTAATATATATATATAGTTTTACTATTCATCACCCAGAGTGCAGAATAAGTTATTCTTCACCCGAGGTAATCTTATGATCATTTGATAAGTAAATTACATTTGAAATACACATAGTTACATTCATAGTGATTTACTGCATAAAATTTGTCATAACAAACAAAATGTATGTCAAAAATTGCATTTTATGTACATTTTACACTACATTTTTACATTTGTAATTTTACGTAACATAAAATATTTTTTACGACGATTATAGCTTTTCTTATGTTCTCTTTTTATCTCTAAAATAAGACAAAATTTACGAAACGTAAAATTACGGTGCATAGATGTTAAAATAGAGGTGGGTGAAGAATAACTATTCCTCAAAGATAGTACGAACATCTGTGGAATCTTCAACATCTAGAGCAGTGTAAGTATCATCTTGTTGTGCAACTTCATGAAATGAATTCCTGTATTCAAACTTTTGCAATACTCTCTAGTCATCGCTACGTGCAAATGTGTCTTCCAAGAAAAATATCCGTGTTGCTTGATTTGCCAAAATAAAAGGCTCGTCGGTGTGGTACGCCGCCTTCACATTGATGGATTTGAAATAATCATTAGCTTTTGGTTTTGTGATCCTGGAAAACACGTTATACCAACGAGAGTAAAATAGAACCACACATTGATGAAGCTCGAAACTGGAGATATACTACAACAGAGCAATGTTTGTGTAACATCCCAATTTTCAATTTGGATGTTATTAACTAGATCATTAATATGCATTCATAATTTGGTGTTTTTTTGATTTTATTCGGTTGTTGATCCAAGAAAACCTTCAGCAACTCAAGGACCAATAGAGAGAGTTGGGGATTTTTCGCATAAATTTCATTTTTGAATTTATTCAAATTTGAAAAGTGGATCAAATTTTATTTCAAAAAATTCTTTCCAATTGTTTCAATAAAAATAATATTGGGAAAAGAAATTTGGAAGTCAAATTTATTTATTTGCATTTTATTTGGTTGCATTTTATGAGTTAGGGAAAAATTTCATTTTTGAGAAATTGCATTTAGACCAGAAAAATGTTCATATTGTCCCAAATATTAGGAGGGGATGGTGAAAATTATTTCTGGAATTTTTAGGCTTTCATTCTATTTTATTTGAATTTTTCTTCATGGCACTATTTAAAAAAAAGTTCTCAGACCCACTGGGCCGAAGCCCAGCCGGCTCACCAGGCCGCCGCCTTCCCCAAGCGCGCCCGCACCGGCCCCGAGCCGGACTTCGGCCCGAGCATGGCTCCCTCGCCGCAGCCGTGACCGAGGGGGGCTCCCCTCGGCTTGCCCCCTCCTGCAAGCCGCCACCCCTGGCCCCTTTAAATCCTGCCGCCCCTCTCGACCTCGTACGCCACCGCTGCATCGCCGCCCGTGCTCGCACCCCGTGTCGTCACCTTGCGGCAGCGCCGTCACCCGCGAGACGCCGCCGGCGATGCCGCCACCCGCACCCGCACCCCACGCCGCCGAACACCGCCCTGACGCCCACGCCAGAGTTCGCCGCCGCCCAACCCCGCTCCGACGCCCGAACCCGACGCGCCGGTCAAACTCGGTAAACCACCAGTTTTTTCCGCTTTAGATCGTTTTTTAAACACCTAGATCGGTTTTGTAGAAAACCTAGATCTGTTTTTGTAGGTTTAGTTATTTAGTGAACGTTCGCTGGTTAGTTTCATAAAACCAACGTTCGTTATTTGGTCTTTTTATTTTTCTGTTAGTTTTAGTCAGGGACCTATCCGCGATTAATTATTTCTTAGTTTGGCCCCTAGACTTCAATCAGGCGTTTCATTTTGCTCGTTAATCGGAATTAGATGAAACCACCGCCAATCTCTTCGTTGTGTTATCATCTATACAATAATCCAACTTAAAGATAATTTTAAAATATTTAAAATGTGGTCGAAGCCGATTTGAATTTGAATCTTCGCTTGATCGTAACTTGAGGTTCATAGCTCCGTTTGAGTTGATTCTTTTTGCAAATCGAAGCTCTTGACCTAAACTTTCTGATAAGGCCAAATTCACTTAATTTTGGTACTGTTAGAAATTGTTTTCTATTGCAAGAGTTATTTTCTTGTTTTCGGAGTTTTTCGAGATTTGTTCTTTTATTCTATTGCATGATTGCTTATGTATGCTATTGTTTGATTGCGATAAAATTTCCGGAGTGCGAAGATTGCTACTACGAGTCTCTAGGTTTCAACGATCATCAGGAAGGCAAGTTCATACTATGATCATACTTTTGAATACCCAGTTTTTGTTGCATTAGTTCTACCCTCAAAGAATTGCATGAGTAGGACTTGGTTACACGTGGTATTGCTTTGTAGTTCATGAGGTAGGAACCTATGACTTGAGATCAACCCCGGGAATATACACTTTGTTACTTATTGCTTAGCCATGCTCGTAGACATGGATTGGTATGTAAGATTCATGAAAGCTGGGACTGAAATAACAACTATGGGAAAGTTTTAAGGTGGAAACTTTAATACACATCTAGGTGGATTGGTTGAAGGGCACGTAGAGAATCCGGTGTTGTCCTAGGATATCCCGAAGGAACTGTGTGATCATCATATGGAATGCCACCCAGGATCAAAGGGAACAAATATCATTCATGACAAGAAACTTCCGTGTGCAGCCACAAGCCATTATGGGCTTTGGCATAGTTTCGTATGTTGTGTGAGCTATTTCAGTGGTGGACTAGCAGATGTAGGGGAAAGTAGGTGTACCGGTCTACCCAGAGTAAAGAGTTAATGCTTCTGAAATACTATGTTTCAACCTTCTGATCATGGATGCGGCCGAGTCTTGTGGGGAAAAGTGCACAAACCACTTTAGTGTACAATCTAATCATGATTAGCCGTGTCCCCGGTTATGGACATCTTGAGTATCCTGGTATTTGAATTATGGACTAATCTCATGACTAAATTAATTAACTTGTTAGGTTATTAATGACATTGTGGATTTTGTAATTGAGATGGAGGAACCGCTGTCAATATTGATTAATTCAACTGAGTAGTAAATAAAATTTATTCCTTTGTTGTAGGAAAAAACTAGCTTTATGCAAAAATAAACCTTACAGCCTCCACCAGCCAAATATGCATATAGTTGTAGGTACTTGTTCATCATTATTGCTACAGTGTGATCTTGCCAGCATATTCAATGTGCTGACCTACACGGCTGCAACGTCTCATGTTGCAGAGTTTTTTGATGAAAATTAAGGTGCAATAGGTTGATGTCATGCACTCAATGTTTGTCGTGGAGTTGGATGGACACAACTTATCTTCGATGCTTCCGCAGTCCAGTTTAGTTTAATTATTGTTAGATGTCCTTCAACAATATTTTTGTAATAAGACTCTTTACGAGGATTCTCGATGTAATAAATGTGTGATTGAAACTCTGTTATAAATACTCAAGTACTTTGCGTGCCAGCATATGTCGGGGGAAACTGTCCGCCACGAACACCTATGGGACCGGAGCCCCTTGTTTGTGCGGTAAGAGGGCGGAGGGAGCACGAAGAGCAGATCGTAGCGAGCACGCGGGCAGTTTTACCCAGGTTCGGGCCGCGATGGTCGCGTAAAACCCTACTCCTGCTTGGTTGTGTATTGAGTTGGAGAGCTCGGGAGCTTGAAGAACCAGCTACACCGAGCGTATGAGCGATCTAGGTTCCGAACCCCCTCCACGTTGTGCATGGGCCTCCTTTTATAGTGCAAGGGGTCACCGACAGGTGTCAACGTAGGAGAAAAGGGTAAAAACGTAAAAGAGGTGGTAGTTGTAACAGTGCGGGAATAGTGGAGCTACAGTGCGTGAACAGTGGTCGCTACCTACTTTGACAGTGGGGGACAAGGGCATTTAATGCCCGTCGCCGTCGACCCCAAAAGCTCCCGCCCTTGCGTCTCCGTCTGCCACGGCGATGGCTTCACCACCGTGGAGTGCCACCGTGTCCCCCAGGCTGCACAACCATCCGCCACGCGTCCCTGGAATGGCCCCAGGGCGACGCGTGGGCCGATGAGCTGGAGCGCGGGCACACAGCGCAACTCTCCCGGCAAGCACCTTGCCGGGGTCTTGACCTTGCCGGGCCCGGGAGCTTGCCGGGCTCTGAAGTTTGTCGCTCCCCGGGCCCTCGCCGGGACGCAAATAGCGCCGAGGCGTGTCTTCTACGATGGAATCTTCTAGTCTTCCTGGCAAGCTCCTCTTGCCAGGGCCTTGCGTGAGTGAGGTAACTTTGAGCCTGGAACGGCCTTCCCGGCAGGGTCTCGATCTTCTGTCTTGTATACTTTGTTTTTGAATGGTTTGACATGGAGCAGGAAGGTCTCCGGCGGGCACGTGGTAAACCCCGCCGCGGGAAGCTGCAACTGCCCGTGCACAAGTTGGGGTACTGAGGTACCCCTACCTTAGTACACCGACAGGAGCCCCCGGGCCTGGGCCACACACGGTGCCGAGCGCTGTTGGGCCAGGCCCAAAACAGTGCACGGGCACACGCGGCCCACAGCGCGCCGAATCCACTTCCGCATCTGCTGCATCCCCCCGTAACGGCACGCGTCGATTGCGGCGTCGTGGGATGGGACGTGCCCACGTCCTTTTAATGGAAAGGGCGAAACGCCCCCCACTTCCCCATAAAAGCAGAGGAAGCAGGAGCGGTTCCCCTCCTTACGCTTTCATTGCATCTTCTTCCTCCTCCAGAGATCCCCTTTGCGCTTCGCCTCCATACCTCCGCCGCTGCCGTCTGCATCTCCGGCGCCGCCGGGCTCTTCATCCCCCTTCCTCCGCCGCCTCCGCCATGGCCCCGAAGACCGAGAAGGCGAAGGCGGAGAAGGCCAAGAAGGAGAAATCGGAGCAAGCGGCGAGGCTTACCGCATATCGGAAGCGGAACCTCGTCTTCCCGCCGAGGCTCAGCGCGCGGGAGCTCTGGAACAAGTATTACTTGTTCTGGTCCAAGGGAACCAAGGCGCACCCCCGCACTCGAGCTTATCCGGCCGCCGCCAAGGACAACTACCCCGGCGGGTACTATTTCTTCGCAGCCTTCTTCCACTGCGGTCTTTGCCCTCCTTTTTCCGATTTCTTCTGTGACATAATGCACACCTACGGCCTCCATCTTCTTGACTTCACCCCCAACGCCATCCTCACAATGGCGGTTTTCGCACACATGTGCGAAAACTATATAGGAATACACCCAAACGTAGCGCTGTTTAGGCATTTCTTCACCCCTAGAGCAGAGGCCGGCGCCCCCCTCTCCGGAGGAATATCTTAGGTTTTTCGTTTGAACAAGAAGGAGTCCTACTTGCCGGGGGAGCTCCGCGGCAAGTGGGAGGAATGGCGTGCGGAATGGTGCTGGATCGTCGAGGACCAGCCGCAATCCTTCACCGCGCCGCGCACAACGCCTATCGTGCGCGGCAGGGACTGGAGCGAGCTGGATTCGGACGACAAGAAGCTCGACGTCGCCCTCATTTGGATTCTCCGTCTCCGGACAGCTAGGCTGTCCGTCGCTGAAGTGGGCACAGACTTCCTCCGCCGCCGCATCGCCCCTCTCCAAGACAGGAAAAGGCCGGCCTGGGAGTACGGCAACTCGGCAGATATCATGAGGCTGCGCCCCGGGCTCAACTTTAACTTCACATCGCTGGAGCTGAAGGGGATGGTCCGGGAACTGTTTAAACACGACCCGGCCCACCCGGAATGGTTCAGGGGCCCCCGGGGAGTGGTGCCCCTTTGCAACAGCACGGCCTGCGATCCTCTTCGCGCCATGATGCCCGCGTGTGATTCGCACGGCGTGGACCGCACATGGATTCCGCCCACGCCATCAGACATCCTCAGCTTCTTCGACAACCTTGTGGAGGTGGCGAAGAACAAGAACGAGACTCGGGAGCTGACGCGGGACACCACGACCAGGAGATAGCGTACATCGCATCTCGGGTTGAAGAGGCCGCTGCAGCCGCAGCGGCAGGAGAGTTCAGCTACACGCCCGACGAGGCAGATGCTGCGGAGGCGTCCTGCCAAGCGGAGGAGGCGGAGATCCGCAGGCTACTGAAGCTGCCTCCCGACGAGCTCGCCGGAGTCCCATCCTTGAGGCACTCCGGGATCATTGGGATCCAGACGGAGGCCGCGGCGAGAGGCAACGCCGTCGGAGGGAATAGGGGCGCCGCAGGGAGCGGAGGCGCCGGAAGGAGCGGAGGCGCCGGAGAGAGGGAGGCCGCGGCGCAGGGCGCCGGGCCCAGCAAGCCTGCCGGGGAGGAGGAGGAGGAGGACGCCGAGGCCGCCGAGGACTCCGGCGGGTCCACGGAGCTCTACGCCGACGACATCTCCTCGTCGTCGGAGACCTCCCCGCCCCGGGCAAGCCCTAGGCGGTCTCCACTGAAGCGTCTCCGCAAGACGGCGACGGGGGCGAGGGCGCAGGCGCCCCGGCAACAACCAGCTCGCCGGGCAGCGCGAGCTCCCCGGGGGAGCCAAGCTGCGCCGGGGGCGACCGGCGCACCAGCCACGGCGGAGGCGGCCCGCACGCAGGCCACGGCAGAGGCGCCTCGCAAATCGGCGCCGAGCGGACAGGAGTCTTCACGGAGCGGAGCGGCGGCTCCGCCCGCTCCCCGGGCGCCGGCTACCACAGGGGCTGGGTCTTCGCAGCCCCCAGCCCCAGGGACCGCCAAGCGCCCGAGGGAGTCTTCGCCTCCCGCTCCTCGCGCGGACGCGCCCCAGGTGGAGTTTGACTTCTCCGCCTTGAGCGACGACGACGAGGAGGAACAGGAGTAAGCATTCGAGATCTTACATCTTCTCAAGTTCCGTCTTGATTATTGTTGACGCTAATCTTGTGTCTTGCTTTGATTTCAGGACCTTGGCAGAGCGAGTGGCAAAGAAAGCCAAGGTGCCCGTGGTCGAGGTCGCAGACGACTCGCCCGCCGCGGCGACTGGGGACGTGCCGGAGCCAAGCTTGCCGGACCCGAGCGCTGCTCCGAGGAGCAGCCCCCAGCGCAGCCCCTAGCGTAAGTCTGGGTTCTGTACTTCCATTTGTCGGGTGCGCTTGAGCTTCTGTCCTTGTGCTAATATCCTGATTATTTTGTCTTGACTTGTGCAGGGGTGGAGCCACAGCCGCAGGAGCGTCAGGAGGTCGCCCCCGAGGAGCCGCAGGCCCCGCCGTCCCCGCCAAGGCCGAACTCTCCGGCAAGGGAGAGCGCTCCGCCAAGGGCGGGTACTCCGCCGAGGGCGAGTACTCCGCCAAGGGCGAGCAGCCCGGCGAGGGCGGCCACTCCGCCAAGGCAGAGCTCCCCGGCGAGGGAGCCCGCCGCTGACGACACCCGCCAAGGTAGGTCTTGTAACTTTGTCTTCTTGGCATTGTCTCTTTTTGGATATTTGCTTGAGCTTCTTTTTCTTCTTCTTCTTCTTCTAGATCCTCCTCCCCCCGAGCAGATGGAGACGGAAGTCATCATCATCGAGGAGGAGGGCGCGCAGGGCGGCGGCGGCGACGCCCCTGTCGCCGAGGACACGGCGGGAGCCACCGAGCCGGCCGCGCAGGAGACCGCTCCGGCTGCGGACGCAGCGGCCGGGGAGGGGGACGGCGACCGCACCGCCGGCCCGGAGGCGGCGGGAGCATCAAGTGCTGCGCCGGCCGGCGACCCCTCCGCCGGAAAGGAGCAGGCCGGCTACTACCTTGAAGCCCCCAACGGCGTATTCATCCAGGTGCCGTGGGGTTCTTCGTCGCGAGCTCCCGCGGAGGGCGAGGCCTTTGACGGAGAGGTCCTCGCCTCCGCGGGCTTGAAGATCGTCGAGGCGCCCGGCGGAAGCGACGGGCCCGAGGAGGAGAAGCTGCTTCACCAGCTCCTGGCCCTTTACCGGGCCAGGCAGGCGAAGCTCGCTTCTCGGGAGGCCCTTGCCGCCAAGGCCGCCGCGGAGATGGAGAAGCGCGCGGCGGAGCTCAGCGCCGCCAACCAGGCTGCCCTCCGCGAGGTGGCGGAGGAGCGCGAGCGACTCGCCGGGGAGTATCAAGAGTGGTTGCTGGAGAAGGCCGAGGCCGAAGAGCAGCAGCGGCTCGCCGGGGTGGAGCTATCCCGGCGAGAAGGAGAGCTCGCCCAGCGGAAGGTCAACCTCGACTCCCACGAGGAAGACCTTGCCGCTCGGGAGCAGGCCCTTGGCGGGGAGCTAAAGGAGGCGAAAGCCGCCGCGGCTGCCGCGGAGACCGCCAAGGAGGAGCTTGCCGCCAAGGTCGCGCAGCTGGAGGAGTCGCTGAAGGCGAGCGTGGAGAAGGTCGCCGCGCTCAACATAGAGCGCGAGAAGGACGCCCACACCAACTCAGAACTCCAGGTGCGTCTTTCTGAGAAGGGCGACGAGCTGAAGGCCGCCAAGGACTCCATCGAGGATCTGGAGCTGAAGGTCTCCACGCTGAAGGACTCGCTTGACGCCGTCCGGGATCGGGAGACTAAGCTGAAGGAGGAGCTCCGCAAGGAGCGAACCTTGGTGGACAGCGCCAACAAAGCGGCCGAGAACTTCCGTCGTACCGTTGAGGTATGGACCGAAGACTTGGTATCTTCTGCGTCCAACATCGACCAGGAGCTGCTGGCGCTGAAAGTCGAGCACCTCATCTACTCTCCGGACCCGAATCTCCCTCACAGCGCCAAACTCAGCCTCTTCTTCAGAGGGATTGCGCCGGCTCTTGCAGGTCTTCGGAAGAAGATCCCCGCGCAGCTGGCCGAGGAGTCGCGCCTGCTCTGCACGGGAACCTTGGAGCGTGTGCTGACGAAGATTGTATACCGCAATCCCGGCATAAACCTCACCAACGTTCTCCGCAGCCTGCCGGCCGACGCAAACATGGAGGTGCTGAAGGAGCAGGTCGCCCACATCATCGCCAAGGTGAACAAGATCTCCAGGATCGAGGGCGACCGCGTAGATTAGGCTTCCTTTATCTTTATCTCTTTTTGTTGCTGCATAGGGTGTTATGAACTCATTAATCATTGGGACAAGTTATCTTTTGTAAGATATTTATCTTATTTCGATCAATCAGTGCAATGTTATCTTCCTTGTCTTGGTCATTTACTTTGTATGCTTTTCACCCTACGCTCCCGGGGAGCTTGCCGGCAAGGGTCCCTTGCCGCGAGCGCTGAGTGCTGGACTCTGAGCAGCCTGCCGGCCAAGGTCTCACCGGCAAGCAACCTTGCCGCGGCTAGTCGCGACGCACTTAGCTTGCTGAGCGGACTCGAAAACGAAGCAAGGGCGCGACACTTGTCGCAGCTCACTTAAATCGTTGAGCGTACTCGGAAACAAGACAAGGGTGCGGCTAGCTACGGGTAGGTTCCTCCGCGCACAGGTTTTCCATACAAAGTGTGATTGTTCAAGGAAGACAACTAAAATTTAAATATTTGAACTAGTCAAATTCTAATAACTTAGCTTTCATATAATGCTTGCTCCTCGGTAAGGCTTCTCTTTCTTGAACAGCACTTGGTTCCTCTTCCATCTCCTTCCCCCCCGGCAAACTTGTGCGCGAGGAACGTTCGTTCTGCTTAAGAGGCAAAGGAAAAGAAGAGGGAAACAAGTATATGGCCTTTCGGCGTTGTAGTGCTTACCGGATGCGTATGTTGCACAAAATGCCAAACAACACATGCAAATTGCAAAGAAAAGCATGCAAAAGGCAAATAGTGCAAATCACAAAAGCCTTACTGATGCACGGGGTCTGCGCCCGGCTTTGTACAAAGGGTTACATGCAACAGAGGCAAAGCTCGTACAAAAGGTGGTTGCCGGAGCGGATCGCGGCAACCGCGCCTTATGGGTGAAACTTGCGAAGATGCTCTATGTTCCAGGAGTTGCTCACCGGTAAGCCTTCTTCGGTCTCAAGGCGGACAGCGCCGGGCCTTGTGACTTGTCTCACCCGATAAGGGCCTTCCCACTTCGGCGTCAACTTGTTGGAATTCTTGGCGGACTGAACACGCCGAAGAACAAGGTCGCCTTCCTCGAGACTCCTGGCCTTGACCTTGCGGCTATGGTAGCGACGCAAGGCTTGCTGGTATCGAGCAGCTCGTACAGCAGCCTGGAGACGTCCCTCCTCGAGGAGCAATGCATCATCTTGTCGCAGTTGCTCTTGCTCGAGCTCATCATAAGCGAGCACTCGAGGAGATCCGTATACGAGTTCTGTGGGGAGAACTGCCTCTGCTCCATAGACTAGAGCAAAGGGTGTCTGTCCGGTGGCTCGACTTGGTGTCGTTCTGATTGACCAAAGAGCCGCCGGTAGCTCCTCTATCCAATTTCTTCCGCATTTGTGCAGCCTGTCAAAGGTCCTTGTCTTGAGTCCGCGCAGCACTTCAGCATTGGCCCTCTCCGCTTGACCGTTGCTCCTCGGGTGAGCAACAGAAGCGAAACAGACCTTGGCGCCAAGGTCTTGGACGTACTGCATGAAGGTGCGACTAGTAAATTGTGTACCGTTGTCGGTGATGATCATGTTGGGGATTCCGAAACGGCAAACAATTGACCTGAAGAACCTGACCGCTGACTGTGCTGTCACCTTCCTCACTGGCTCCACTTCTGGCCACTTTGTGAACTTGTCGATTGCAACGTACAAGTACTCAAAGCCCCCGACGGCTCGGGGGAAAGGGCCGAGGATATCGAGCCCCCAGACCGAGAAGGGCCAGGACAAAGGAATTGTTTGGAGAGCTTGAGCTGGCTGATGAATCTGCTTTGCATGGAACTGGCACGCTTCGCACTTGGTTACTAATGCAGTTGCATCTTGGAGGGCTTCTTGCCAAAAGAACCCTTGCCGGAAAGCTTTCCCGGCAAGCGCCCTTGCGCCAATGTGGTGGCCGCATATGCCTCCGTGTATTTCTGCCAACAGCTTCTGTCCATCTTCCCTGGAGATGCACTTCAGTCTGACACCATTGAGCCTTCTTCTGTACAGCTCGTTATCCACGAACTGGTACATACTTGACTGCCTGGTTATCTTCTCTATTTCTTCTGGGTCGTCTGGAAGTTCTCCGGTTTGCAGAAAACGGACGATCTGCTGCGCCCATGCCGGAGCTTGGGGCTCAACGGCAAGGACTAAAGGCATGAGGGCCGCTGCGGGGACCTCGGCTTCTACGGCAAGAACCTCTGGCTCTGCCGGAGCTGAAGGTCCCCCGGCAAGCTCGCCGGGGCGAGGCTTGTCGGGAACGCTTGCTTCAACTGTACAGACCCGAGGATCTACAGGAGCAAACTGTTCCTCAGCGTTCTGGTTGTTGATCTTGGGGACCTTGGCGGCGATTTCAGGGAGATCCGCCGGCAAGTAGTCGCCGGAGACCAACTTTCTCTTCTTGGACTGCCCAATTGATGGTGTAACGGATGGTCGAGTCAGCTTGAGCAAGAAGGTCCCTGGTTCCACAGGTAATTTCATCGAAGCACACTTTGAAAGGCCATCTGCAATTTCGTTCTGAGCTCTCGGGACGTGCTCCATCTGCAGACCTTCAAAGTGCTCTTCAAGCTTCCTCACTTCATCTACATAAGCTTCCATCAAAGGGCTCTGATAACTCTTGTTGACTTGCCGGACCACCAACTGAGAATCTCCCCGCACAATCAGTTTCCTGATCCCAAGTTCGGCCGCAATCCTGAGGCCGGCAAGCAAGCCTTCATATTCAGCAGTATTGTTTGTCGCTTGCTCCCTGGGAAAGTGCATCTGGATAACATATTTGAGGTGCTCTCCGGTGGGCGCGATGAGTACCACGCCAGCACCGGTGCCTTGCAGCGAGAAGGCACCATCAAAATACATTACCCATTCACTTGTTGCTTCTTGTACGGGTGCACTTGTTTCTTGGACTTCTTCATCGGGCGTTGGGGTCCACTCAGCTATGAATTCTGCCAAAGCTCGGCTCTGTATGGTTGAAGTACTTTCAAACTTGAGTCCAAAGCTTGACAGCTCCAGTGCCCACTCAACGATCCTGCCTGTTGCTTCTGGATTGTGCAATATCCTCTTCAGCGGAAAGCGAGTGACTACTGTTATCTCATGTGCTTGGAAGTAATGGCGTAGCTTTCTCGAGGCCATGAGGAGGCCGAAAAGCAACTTTTGCACACCAGAGTATCTTGATCTAGCCCCCTGGAGAAGGGAACTTACAAAATACACTGGGCGCTGCACCATCTTCTTCCGCACTTCTTCCTGTTCCTGCGCAGAGTTGTCCTTGTCGGGGCCAGAGCTTGCCGGAGCAGCCCCCTGCTTGTCGCTGGACTCGCTTGCCGGTGGTGTAGCCTCCTCGTCGGACTCCCTCTCCGCTACTAACGCAGCACTAACCACCTGGTTGGTTGCCGCTAGATATAGCAACAACTTTTCCTGTGGTCTAGGTGCGACAAGTATTGGAGTGGAGGATAGGTACCGTTTCAAATCTTGCAGCGCTGCCTCCGCTTCCGGAGTCCACTTCATGGGACCTGCCTTCTTCAAGATTTTGAAGAAAGGCAGGGCGCGTTCTGCAGACTTCGAAATGAACCTACTGAGGGCGGCTACACAACCTGCAAGCCTTCTGACATCCTTGACGCGCTTCGGGGCCTCGATTTGCTCAATGGCTTTAATCTTGTCTGGGTTGGCTTCAATCCCCCTCTGTGACACAAAGAATCCGAGAAGCTTGCCGGAGGGAACTCCAAAGACGCACTTCTCGGGGTTCAACTTGAGCTGTATCCTGCGCAGGTTCTGAAATGTCTCTTCCAAATCTTGGATAAGGGTTTCCTTGCTCTTGCTCTTCACCACGATGTCATCCATGTAGGCCTCTACATTTCTGTGGATCTGTGGCTCGAAAGCAGTGTACACTACCCTTGCAAATGTTGATCCTGCATTCTTCAGTCCAAATGGCATGCGTATGAAGCAATAAGTGCCAGAAGGAGTGATAAATGCAGTCTTCTCTTCATCCTCTTTGGCCATAAAGATCTGGTGGTAGCCTGAATATGCATCAAGAAAACAGAGTAGCTCACATCCGGCAGTGGAGTCAACGATCTGGTCAATGCGCGACAAAGGGAATGGATCCTTGGGACATGCTTTATTCACATCGGTGAAGTCTATACACAGTCTCCACTTCCCGTTGGCCTTGCGCACGACGACTGGGTTTGCTAACCACGTCGGATGGATCACACCTCTAACTAGGCCTGCTGCCTCTAACTTCTTGATCTCTTCGTTGATAAATTCTTGGCGCTCCACGGCTTGCTTCCTCACTTTCTGCTTGATGGGCCGCGCATGAGGACAGACAGCAAGCTTGTGCTCAATTACCTTCCTGGGAACACCGGGGATGTCAGATGGTTGCCAGGCAAACACATCGACATTCGCCCGCAGGAAGGCAACGAGCGCGCTTTCCTATTTGCTGTCAAGTGTGGCACTGATGGTGAAGGTACCACCAGTGCCGTCCTCCTTGGCGGACACCTTCTTGGTTGCCGGAGGAGCGGCCATCCCTTTCTTACACTTGCCGGTGGAGCTCGATGGGACGTCCTCGACGGCAGCGCAGCACTCCGAAGAGGTGCGGTTGCCGGAGTGGGCCCCAGAGCACTTGTCGGACTTGGTCTTCGTCTTCTTCCCCCCGGGAGCTTCAGCGGCAAGTGTATCCTTCTCTGCCGCGGCTGCTGCATCCCGGTAGATCTTGTCGGCGCAAACAAGCGCATCTTTCTTGTCGCCATGGACAGTGATGACGCTTATCGGCCCCGGCATCTTGAGTACGTTGTAAGCATAATGGGAAGCTGCCATGAACTTGGCGAGGGCGGGACGGCCGAGTATTCCGTTGTATGGCAATGGAATATCAGCGACGTCGAAAGTGATGCGCTCAGTTCTGAAGTTGAGCTCCCCGCCAAAGGTCACCGGCAGAGTGATCTTCCCCTTGGGCTTGCTCCTTCCCGGGTTGATTCCTTGGAAAGAACCGGTCTCTTCGAGCTCGCCATCTGGGATTTGGAGTTTCTTGATCACAGCTGAGGAGATCAAGTTCAGCCCGGCCCCGCCGTCAACCAACATTTTGGTGACCTTGAGGTTGCGGATGGTGGGTGAGACCAGCATCGGCAAGCACCCGACCGCAGTGGTGCGGTCAGGGTGATCCTCAAGATCAAAAATGATGGGCGTGCTGGACCATTTGAGGAGCCTGCGCGACTCCACGGGCGGCTCTGCTGCATTCACCTCGCGCACCCACTGCTTTAGCTGGCGGTGGGAGGTGTGCAGAGAGGCACCACCGTCGACGCACAGGACCTCCGTGGCCTTCTGGAACTCCTGCTCGCTGTTATCCTCGTCCTCCATGTCTTCGTCGTCGTCCTCTTCATCCTTGTCGTGGCCCCGGGGAGGTCGATCACCTTGCCGCTGCTTTGCCTTGCCGCGACGTCCTCCCCGGCCATTGAACGGCCGCTTCTTGCTTGGCTCTCCCCCGCCACCTTGGGCCTTCTCCTTGTCGCGCCTCTCGTACTCAGCCTTCTGCTGCTCGACGAGATACTCGACGCGCTTGCAGTTGGAGAGGTCGTGGCCCTTGGTGCGGTGGATCTTGCAATACTGCTTGTCGGAGCCGTCCTGCTTGTCGGCTTCCGCTACAGGGGCAGGCTCCTTGCCGGAGCCGCCAGCCTGTGTTTGCTTGGCGGGAGCCTCCTTGCCGGACTTCTCGACGGCAAGCACTTCCTTCTTGTTTTTCCTTCTGTTGTTCCGCCGCCGGCCCTTCTTTGCCGGGGCGGCGTCGTCGCTGTCGCTTCCTCCTGCGCCAGCATCCTCCCCGGGGAGTCTCCTCCCCTCTTCTGCGCGTGCGCACTTGTCAGCCAGAGCATAGAGCTCGCTGACATCCCGAATCTTGGTCATCGCCATTTCTTCACGCATGCGGCGGTTACGCACGTTCTGGTGGAACGCGCTGATAACCGCGGCAGGGTGGACATCAGGGATGTTGTGCTGCACACGGCTGAAGCGTTGGATGTACTTGCGCAGGGACTCTCCTTCCTTCTGGGCCAAAATGTGGAGATCGCTCTCCTCGCCGTGGGGTTTGTGGCCGCCGGTGAAGGCGCCAACAAACTGGTGGCAAAGGTCGGCCCAAGAAGAAATGGAACCTTCCAGCAAGTGCATAAGCCAGGAACGAACGTTCGGCTTTAGCACGAGCGGGAAGTAGTTCGCCAAAATCTTCTCGTCGCGCCCCCCGGCAGCCTGCACCGCGATGGTGTAGACGCTGAGAAATTCCGAGGGGTGCGTCTTGCCGTCGTACTTCTCCGGTACGTCGGGCTTGAAATTTTTCATGCTGGGCCACTGGACGCGCCGCAGCTCGCGGGTGAACGCAGGGCAACCTGCCGCGTACGGCAAGTCGCCTGGTTCACCGGGCGCGCACGCGTCGACAGCGTCCCCAGCCCTCTGGTCTGATTGTCGCCGAGCTTCTCGGCGGCGCTCGATCGTTGTCCGAGCGTCTTCTTGTCGCCGGTCGTCGAGGACCTGGCGCTGATCCCGACGAGCCCGCGGATCCGACGATGCCGTGGAGCCGTCGTCGGCGTTGTTCCGGCGGGGCGGCGTCTTCTGCTTCTGTGGCGGGGAGTGCACGGTTGTCGCACCCCCGGCGGTCTTGTCGCCGTCGGCCTTCGTCTTCTCAGCTTGCCGCAGCCGCGAGGTCGCCGGCTGCTGTGGCGAGTCATTATTGGCGAAGGCGATCAGGCTCTGGATGGTAGCCCTCCAGTCTTCGGCTTTGTCTGCCGCTGGAGGGAAGTCGAGGAGCTGTTGCGCCCTCGCGAGCGCTTCTGCTGGAGTGGAGGGGAACGGGGGCGAACGGTGCGAGGAGCGGGATATGCTCGGACTCCTAACAGCGTTAGAAGGAGCAGGGTCCCGCTCCGGCGCCTTCGCTTTGCTCGTGCCCGGGCGTTGGCCCGGGGCATCCCGTGAACCTCCGGTTTGCCCTTGGCCCAGCAAGCGGATACCACCTCCTGTGGTATGGCGCTGCTGGGTTGTCGTGTGCTGAGACGGACGCGGCGCGTCCACGAAGACCGAGGTTTGGTCGTCCGTCCTGTCCTTGGATCTGGTGGCGCCGTGAGTGTCCTCGCCGGTGACCACCCTTCCGACGGCGCCCCCCCGCCCACCGTTGGCTCTGGCGGCGGCGGATGAGACGCAGACGGGCCTCCGACCTCTGAAGCCTTCTTCTTCGGGGCCATGGTGCTGTTGCTGATGAAGTTGCTGATGAAACTGGAGAGGTTGACGAAGAATGCGCCCGCGTGACTGCCGGATCAGATTCGCACAACCTCGACGCCCCCTACCTGGCGCGCCAAAGATGTCGGGGGAAACTGTCCGCCACGAACACCTATGGGACCGGAGCCCCTTGTTTGTGCGGTAAGAGGGCGGAGGGAGCACGAAGAGCAGATCGTAGCGAGCACGCGGGCAGTTTTACCCAGGTTCGGGCCGCGATGGTCGCGTAAAACCCTACTCCTGCTTGGTTGTGTATTGAGTTGGAGAGCTCGGGAGCTTGAAGAACCAGCTACACCGAGCGTATGAGCGATCTAGGTTCCGAACCCCCTCCACGTTGTGCATGGGCCTCCTTTTATAGTGCAAGGGGTCACCGACAGGTGTCAACGTAGGAGAAAGGGGTAAAAACGTAAAAGAGGTGGTAGTTGTAACAGTGCGGGAATAGTGGAGCTACAGTGCGTGAACAGTGGTCGCTACCTACTTTGACAGTGGGGGACAAGGGCATTTAATGCCCGTCGCCGTCGACCCCAAAAGCTCCCGCCCTTGTGTCTCCGTCTGCCACGGCGATGGCTTCACCACCGTGGAGTGCCACCGTGTCCCCCAGGCTGCACAGCCATCCGCCACGCGTCCCTGGAATGGCCCCAGGGCGACGCGTGGGCCGATGAGCTGGAGCGCGGGCACACAGCGCAACTCTCCCGGCAAGCACCTTGCCGGGGTCTTGACCTTGCCGGGCCCGGGAGCTTGCCGGGCTCTGAAGTTTGTCGCTCCCCGGGCCCTCGCCGGGACGCAAATAGCGCCGAGGCGTGTCTTCTACGATGGAATCTTCTAGTCTTCCTGGCAAGCTCCTCTTGCCAGGGCCTTGCGTGAGTGAGGTAACTTTGAGCCTGGAACGGCCTTCCCGGCAAGCTCCGCTTGCCGGGGTCTCGATCTTCTGTCTTGTATACTTTGTTTTTGAATGGTTTGACATGGAGCAGGAAGGTCTCCGGCGGGCACGTGGTAAACCCCGCCGCGGGAAGCTGCAACTGCCCGTGCACAAGTTGGGGTACTGAGGTACCCCTACCTTAGTACACCGACAGCATACCAATCCAGGAATGACACATAAGCACAGAGACTCCGGTCCATTGGGATCGAGGTCGCTACAAGATGGTATTAGAGCACACATTTACTGTAGGGCGCGACCACTAGGATAAGCCACATGATGCTCTTCTCTACTCATTTCTAATCCTTCCCTATTTCTATTCTACAAATGTCAGACCCCGGGAACAAGTTTACTCAACCTAATGACAACACCCCTTTCGGAAGACATTTGAAGGAAGTGACAAGGTACGTGGACATCGGAATACCAAGTTTCTCTATAATCTTCACTTCAACATTACCGGAAGGGGAGTGCTGGAGAATCAAAGTTAGCATTCTTGGGAGGACTATTGCACCAGACACGAAATGTCTTGAGATTGACTTTGATGCACCAACTTGGAGCTTTGGAAAGAGTATGGCAGCACACATCACTTTTGGACGCATTTGTGAAGTCTACAACAAGGATGTTGAAGACACCATCTACCAGATTTGTGGAAGCAAAGATGAGCAACGGGAGATGATTCGCACCAGGAACGACAAGTCCATAGCATCATTCATACAGGAGATGGACCAACACCTTCGTCGCTATGATAATCAATGTGCACGCTCATGCTGAAGACCAAGATGGTGATGACACGGAACATCGAACTAGAAGAGGAACTCAAGACAACACGCGATGGATATGAAAAGGAAGTTGTTGTGCTACTGGAGTAGAATGAAGAGCTAAAGAAGAAGGTTGGAGCACCCGTGGTGACGCCAGAACCAGAGATGGGCATTCACTCGAAAAACTACATTCTGATAGACGACACTGGCAGTGATGAAAGCGACTATGAAGATGAAGCTGGAGCAGATATTATGGAGTCTTCTTCCGATGGAAGCTATTAGATGACCACCCTGTAATTATTAGCGTTCTTCCAAGTAGTTAGAATCATTCACGAGCTTTTTATCAGTAGTTTAGAATCTTTTGTGTGACCTTGTTTGAATTGAGTGATATGATATGAATATGTTCGTCTCATGTTTATATGGGTAGTGAAATCGCCCTAGACCTCATTCTATTCTATTTTCTCATCCCTCTAACCCATCAGATGCCTCCGAGACATGAGCCCGGATTTTAGTTCCCACCAGAGCTCACGCAGTTGATCCAACAACAAAACACTTTGATGCAACTACTTGTTCAGAACCAAGGCAACAACAACAACAATAACAACAACCCACCTCCTCCACCACCTGACAACTTGACCCGTTTCCTAAGGTTAATCCACCAGTGTTCTCTAGTAGCACTGAGCCGATTGTTGCAGATGACTGGCTCCGCAAGATGGGAAGAGATCTAGCAACTGCAGTACGCACATATGCAGAGAGAGTGCGCTTTGGCGCACATCAGCTTGAGGGACCAGCAGTCGCTTTGTGGGAGAACTACACCGCCACATACCCACTCGCTACAGTTACTTCAGATCAGTTTCAGCAAGCCATTCACACTCCACATGTTTCAGCTAGAGCCATGAACCCGAAGAAGCGTGAGTTTCACAACTTGCACCAAGGGAACCGTACTGTGGTGCGGTGCATGGATGATTGCATGCAGTTAGCTCGCTATGCGCCAGATGATGTGGCCACTAATGCCACGAAGCAGGAGAAGTTTCTTGAGGGACTCAATGATGAGTTGAGTATGCAACTGATGGTAGCAACCTACAACAACTACCAGGAGCTGGTAGACAGAGCTATCATGATTGAAGCAAAACAATAGCAGATAGAGAGCCGCAAGAGGAAGTATGGACACGGATAGTATAACTCTAGAGCTCAGCAGAAGCCCCGCTATTCCCCATACTCAGGAGGACATAACCATACCAACCTATGGAGGCCATTCTCACAATGGTGGAAATTCACACAACCATAGTGGCCCCAGGAATGGCAATGGGAATGGAGGACACAACAATCAGAATCGTTACAATCCATCAACACCCGCCAAAAAGGATCTAAGTCACATTACTTGTTTCAAGTGCGGGAAGAGTGGACATTAAGCCACAGATTGTCCTGAAGCCAAGAATGGAAATGGCAATGGAAGCTCAGGAAAGAAGCCCAACCCATTCACTAGAGGACAGGTGAATCACGTCAATGTGGAGGAGATTGACGAGCAGACCGACGCAGTGGTTGGTATGTTTTTGGTTAATGCATTTACCGTTGTTGTTCTTTTTGACACTGGTGCATCTCATTCATACATATCAAGGGGTTTTGTGGATTATCGTGCACCGAATGAGGTGACGGTCAAGAACGAGTACCCTCCGCCGATGATCAATTATTTATTTGACCAGTTGCAAGGAGCCAAAGTTTTCTCTAAGATCAATTTACGATCGGGATATCATTAGTTGAAGATTAGAGAACAGGACATACCTAAGACAACTTTTACCACGAGGTACAGACTTTATCAGTACATAGTTATGTCATTTGGTTTGACTAATGGCCTTGCCTATTTTAAGAGTATGATGAACAAGGTGTTCACAAAGTTCTTGGATAAGTTTGTGGTGATATTCATTGATGTCATATTGGTTTACTCCAAGAATGAAGAGGAGCACAAGGAACATTTGCGTTTAGGTCTCGAGAAACTCAGGGAACATCAGTTATATGCCAAGTTCAGCAAATGTGAGTTTTGGTTGAAGGAAGTCGGATTCCTTGGACATGTTATATCAGGAGATGGTATAGCAGTAGACCTCTCCTAAGTAGAGGCCGTCATGGAATGCAAAGCACCCACCTCATTTGGTGAGATTTGCAGTTTTCTTGGACTCGCAGGATATTATCGGAGGTTCATTGAGAATTTCTCTAAGATTGCGAAGCCCATGACGGAGCTGTTGAAGAAGGAAAGTAAGTACAATTGGACCGAATAATGTGAGGCCAGTTTTCAGGAGTTGAAGAAATGCTTGGTTACAGCCCTAGTGTCGATTCTCCCAAATATTCGCAAGGATTTTTAAGTGGATTGCAACACTTCACGTCGAGGACTTGGAGGCATTCTCATGCAAGAAGGGAGGGTTGTTTCATATGCCTCACGTCAGCTTTGACCCCATGAGTTGAATTATGCCACACATGATTTGGAGTTAGCAGCCGTAGTGTATGCACTCAAGACCTGAAGGCACTTTCTTATTGGAAACCGTTGTGATGTATACACAGATCATAAGAGTTTGAAGTACATCTTCATGTAGAAGGAGTTAAACCTCAGCAAAGGAGATGGCTAGAGCTCATAAAGGATTGCGACATGAGACTTCATTATCACCCAGGAAAAGCCAATGCCATGGCAGATGCGTTGAGTCGCAAGAGTTATGTTAACACTATCATAACCGAAGGTTTGCCCCAGGAGTTGGCAGATGACCTCAGAGATTTACAGTTGGAGATAGTCCCAAGAGGCTACGTTGCTACATTGGAAATCCAGTCCACCTTATTGGGCAAGATTCGAGAAGCCCAGAAGACGGACAAAGGAATTGCAGAAATAAAGGACAAAATGACCAAAGGAAAGGCAGAAGTATTTCGTGAGGATGAACACTATGGTCCGAGGAACGTATTTATGTGCCCAATGACCCGGAGATCAAGAAGTTGATTATTCAAGAGGCTCATGATTCGCCTTACTCGATACATCCAGGAAACACTAAGATGTATTTGTATTTGAAGATGAATTTCTGGTGGACCGGAATGAAGAAGGACATTGCCGAGTATGTAGCGGTATGTGACATCTGTTAGAGAGTTATGGAAGAACATCAGAAACCAGCAGGGTTGTTATAACCATTACCAATAACAGATTGGAACTGGGATAAGCTTGGAATGGGTTTTTATCACAGGATTACCCAGGACACAATGAGGGTACGATTCAATCTGGGTTATAGTTGATCTCTTGACTAAGGTAGCTCACTTTATCCCCGTGAAGCCCACTTACACGAGTGCTAAGTTGGACAAGATATGCATGGCCATGATCGTATGTCTTCATGGAATTCCGAGGACCATTGTATCAAATAACACAGTTTACTTCAAAGTTTGGGAAGCAGTTGCACGAGACTTTGGGTACGAGGCTAGATTTCAGTACAGCCTTTCATCCACAGACAGATGGACAGACAGAGAGAGTCAATTAGATTCTGGAGGACATGTTGAGAGCTTGTGCGCTAGATTACGGATCTAGTTGTGATGATAACTTCCCTTACGCAAAGTTCTCTAACAACAACAGTTATCAGACTAGTCTGGAGATGGCCCTTTCGAGGCTTTGTACGGAAGGAGGTGTAGGACACCATTGATGTGGGATGAAGTTGGAGACCGTAAGTTATTTGGACACGATTTAATCAGGGATTCAGAGGAGAAGGTCAAGTTGATCCGTGACAGACTGAAGATAGCCTAGTCACGACACAAGAGCTATGCAGATACAAAACGCAAGGAGGTAACCTACGAAGTTGGAGATATATCATATCTTCGTGTGTCCTCACTTCGAGGAGTTAAGCATTTATGAGTTAAGGGTAAATTGCCACCACGATTTGTGGGACCATATAGAGTTTTATAACGCAGAGGAGAAGTAGCTTATCAGCTAGAGTTACCCGAAACTTTGTCCGGAGTTCTGATGTGTTTCATGTTTCCTAGTGTAACGCCCCGGACACACCCGCCGGTAGTCGTTACTCCTGGCGGGATCTAGACTGGCCTCACATATCAATACTAGTCTTTTCTGCGCACTTTGTCCTCACTCGTGCGCACCCGGGAGCAACTTCCCGGTCGGTCACCCATCCTGAAACTACTCCAAGCTGAGCATGCTTAACTTTGGAGTTCTATCTGAATGGGCTCCCGGAAAAGAAGGAATTCCTAATTGATATGAGTAGTCTATCATCCCTAATAAGCCAGGCCATCACACCAAGTTGAAGAAGTTCCACGCAGAAAAGGCCGATATTCCGCTAAGAGATACAGTGCCCCTGGAAGCAATTTAGTTAGAGAGTGATCTCACTTATGAGGAGAAGCCGGTCAAGATTCTTGAGTTTGCCGACAGAGTTACTCGCAGCAAGGTCATCATGTTTCGCAAGGTTCAGTGGAGTCACCACACAGAGGACGAAGTCACCTAGGAACGAGAGGAAGATCTTCGACTGGACCACCCACACCTTTTTGCTAGCCAACCCGAATCTCGAGGGCGAGATGCATCTTAAGGGGGGTTAGGTTTGTAACATCCCAATTTTCAATTTGGATGTTATTAACTAGATCATTCATATGCATTCATAATTTGGTGTTTTTTTTATTTTATTCGAATGTTGATCCAAGAAAACCTTAAGCAACTCAAGGACCAATAGAGAGAGTTGGGGGTTTTTCGCATAAATTTCATTTTTGAATTTATTCAAATTTGAAAAGTGGATCAAATTTGATTTCAACAAATTCTTTCCAATTGTTTAAATAAAAATAAATATTCGGAAAAGAAATTTGGAAGTCAAATTTATTTATTTGCATTTTATTTGGTTGCATTTTATTAGTTAGGGAAAATTTGCATTTTTGAAAAATTGCATTTAGACCAAAAAATGTTCACATTGTCCCAAATATTAGGAGGGGATGGCGAAAATTATTTCTGGAATTTTTAGGCTTTTATTTTATTTTATTTTATTTGAATTTTTCTTTGGCGGCACTATTAAAAAAAGTTCTCGGACCGACTAGACTGAAGCCTAGCCGGCCTACCAGGCCGCCGCCTTCCCCACGCGCGCCTGCACCGGCCCCGAGCCGGACTTCGGCCGGAGCATGACTCCGCCGGCGCCGCCGTGACCGAGGGAGACTCCCCTCGGCTTGCCCCGTCCTCCAAGCCGCCACCGCCTGGCCTCTTTAAATACCGCCGCCCCTCCTTGACCTCGTCACGCCGCCGCCGAATCGCCCCCCGCGCCCGCACCCCGGGCCGTCGCCTCGCCGCAGCGCCGCCACCCTCGAGACGCCCCTGCCGCCGCTGTCGCCGCCCTCGCAAGCCGCCGCACCAGCGCCGCCACCCCGCACCGCCGGACGCTGCCCCGACGCCCACGTTGGATATCGACGCCACCCAAACCCGCTCCAACGCTCGAACCCGACCAGCCGGTCAAACTCGGTAAACCACCAATTATTCGGTTTAGTTCTTTTTTTAAACCCCTAGATTGGTTTTTTTTAGAAAACGTAGATCTGTTTTTTTAGGTTTAGTTATTTAGTGAACGTTCGCTGGTTAGTTTCAGAAAACCAACGTTTGTTATTTAGTCTTTTTATTTTTCCGTTAGTTTTAGTCAGGGACCTATATGCGATTAATTATTTCTCAGTTTAGCCCCTAGAGTTCAATCTAGCGTTACTTTTTGCTCGTAGTCGGAATTAGATGAAACAAATGCCAATCTCTTCGTTGCGATATCATCTATACAATAATCCAACTTAAAGATAATTTTAAAATATTTAAAATTTGGTTGAAGCCGATTTGAATTTGAATCTTCGTCTGATCGTAACTTGAGTTTCGTAGCTCCGTTTGAGTTAATTCTTTTTGCAAATCGAAGCTCTTGACCTAAAATTTATTATAAGGCCAAATTCACTTAATTTTGGTACTGTTAGAAATTGTTTTCTGTTGCAAGAGTTATTTTCTTGTTTTCGGAGTTTTTCGAGATCGGTTCTTCGATTCTATTGCATGATTGCTTATGTATGCTATTGTTTGATTGCGATAGACTTTCCGGAGTGCGAAGCTTGCTACTACGAGTCTCTAGGTTTAAACGATCATCAGCAAGGCAAGTTTATACTTGATCATACTTTTCAATACACAGTTTTTATTGCATTAGTTCTACCCTCAAAGAATTGCATGAGTAGGACTTGGTGACAGGTGGTATTGCTTCGTAGTTCATGAGGTAGCAATCTATGACTTGAGATCAACATCGGGAATATATGCTTTGTTACTTATTGCTTACCCATGCTCATAGACGTGGATTGGTATGTGAGTAGGATTTCTTTTTACTCCTCATCCCCTTCGTTGCTCTGGTGAGGACTCTTGACGTTGTTTTAACATCACTATCCTCAATTTTCACCAATTTTGTTTAGGATCACGCGAGTATTGTTTGGATTGTTCCGATATCTTTGTGACGAGGACATTGTTCTTTGTGCCTGCTGTCATTTAGGGGTTGTGGCAGTGTCCCGGGGAGTTGAGCTCCGAGGTGTTGTCATCACAATTGTATCGTTGCAATTCTAGAATACCAGAGGCGGCCGACATTGAAAATTCTTCTATGCATGTGTGGTGGTGAGATAACCCCGACGTCACCCAGTACTGGGGGGGGGGGGATAGTTCGGGAGTATTGCCACAGCTAGTATAGCGGATGCGTTTTGATGGTCCTAGGTAAACGGTTTCCGAAGGTGCCTGGTTATGTGTTGACGATGGATACAACTGGATGTAGGATTTATTAGTTGTGTGATATGCGGTGCTTCTCCTGTATCCCCAACACCAGATTGCATAACCAGAAAGCTTCGGGAATTAATAGGTGGGATTCAACTAGCTCTTAGGTAATCTTCAAACGGGTGCATGATATGAGGTTGGGGTTCAACATCTAGTGGAGAGGTTATCATGGCCGTGGTTGCACCGGGGGGTTGCATCTTAAAGGATCCTTGGCTATGCTGATCCGGGGATTGCAAGGCCCTTTGTAACACGTGCATGGGGCATCAGCATGAACATGTGGGACAAAACCTCTATTATGTATTTGTTCCATCTGTTACCTTGTTGTTTTATTCTATCATTTTGTTCTCCCAAGTGGCTTCTCGACAAGTTAATGTACCATTAAGCTATGGAATTCATTCGCTCAACTTTGTTCGGATGTTCATTGTGAAGACTATATGTTGCAAATATCTAGCCGCTGATTCAACATATCTATTAATTGCTTCACTGGCTAACGGTTGTCATCATCTTCAGGATGGCACCTAAGAAAGTTCCCATCCAGAACCCAGAGGGTGAAGAAGAGCGTCCACCTTCCCCTCCTCCTCCGTCTGAGGCATGGAGAGAAATTATTCAGGCAACCAATCAAAATACTCAGATGCTCATGCAGATGATGCAGAGTTTCCAAGCAAATCAAGGCAATCAAGGGAACCAAGGCCAAGGAAATCTGTTCAATCAACCTCACTTTTCTACTGTGAACCAATTCCTTGCCAATCAACCCAAGTCTTTCAGCTACTGTGTTGATCCGCTAGATGCTGAAGATTGGATCACAGACATCAAGAAGCATTTCGAGTGCAGCAATGTCAGACCTGAGGATTATGTCAAGTTTGCCGCTTTCCAACTCAAAGATCAAGCTGCAGATTTGTGGCAAGAATACAAAGACTCAAGAGCGGGTCATGATATCTCTGGACTGATTTTTGTCGCGATTTCCGTTCTCGTCACGTTCCTACCAGTGTCACTGAGGGCATGCATGAGCAGTTTCGTAATCTGAAACAAGGCACCATGTCTTTCTACCAGTACAATGTCAAGTTCTAGAATCTTGCCCGTTATGCGAAGCAAGGCATCCCCGACGCCAAGAACAAAATCTACCAGTTCCGAGGTGGTCTGAAAGATGAACTCTAACTTGCACTCACTCTGTTCGAGCTAGATGAATTTGATCAATTCTACAACATGGCTCTCAAGCAAGAGGCATCTCAGCTCAAAGGTGAAGCATTGAAAAAGAGGATAAGAGATGTTGTTCACTCCTCTTCCGCTCAAGTGGTCGCCAAGCAGCAGAAGTTCTGGCTCCCGCCTCCTCCAGTGCTCCGTCCTCTGAGTCAGAACAAGCACTCAGGTGGTCGTGGATTTTCCCACCCACCCAATCCAAGCAACCTGTCCAAGTCTCGGTACCAAGCTCCAAGACCAAGGGTTCCTCCTTTCCATCCAGCTTCAGAGGTCACTTGCTACAAATGTGGTCTGAAGGGTCACTATTTTAACAAGTGTTCCAACCTGAGGTGCCTTCCGCCTCCTCCACCTGTCAGGCCTACAAGAAATGCTATTGTCAAGCACAATCCCAAGTATGCAAGAGTGAACCTGATGAATGCAGCTCAAGCAGAGGATTCTACTGATGTGATTATCAGTAATCTCTCGGTCAACACAATTCCTGCATAAGTTTTGTTTGACTCTGGTGCATCACTTTCAGTTATTTCAAGACCCCTTGCTGCGAAGCATGGTTTCTTTACTAAAGATTTTCCCAAGCCTTTGTCGATTGTTTCTCCGGGGAAGATAATGAACACTAGTAAGGTTGATCCAGATATCTCTATTCATATGGGCGATTATTGTTTTCTGGTTTCCCCAGTTGTTCTCGGTAACTCAGACATTGATCTTATTCTTGGGATGGATTGGATCTCTAAGCATGATGCTCTTATTGATTGTGCAAACAAAGAGGTGAATCTACCTCATTCATCCGAAGACGTGATTATCTTCGCAGCTCGAGATAACACAATCAGGCTATTCTCTCTCAATGACAAGGGCGAGATTAATGCCATATCCAAGATTCCGATGGTTTGTGAATATGATGATGTAGTCCCTGAAGAGCTTCCAGGCATGCCTCCCAACCGTCCAGTTGAATTCGTCATTGAACTTGAACCTGATACGGAGCCAACCTGTCAGCGTCCGTACAAGCTTTCTCCTAAAGAGTTGAAGCAGTTGAAGAAGCAACTCAACGAGCAAGAACGCTTGGGTCTGATCAGACCAAGTACTTCTCCTTGGGGCTGCGGTGTTCTTTTTGTCAAGAAGAAGGATGGTAGGGAATGATTGTGCATTGATTACCGGCCATTGAACAAGAAGACAATTATGAATGGGCTACCATCAGATTCGTATCTGTAAAGAGGATATCCCCAACATTCAGGACAAGCTACGGCTCATACGAGTACACGGTCATGTCCTTCAGGCTTGCAAATGCTCCACCCACTTTCTCTCGGACGATGCCCTTCATATTCAACCCCTACAACAATGCGTTCGTCCTCGTGTACCTCAATGATATCTTGGAATTCTCCAAGAATAAAGAAGACCACGCCAAGAACCTCTGTTTGTTCTTGACAGGCTCCGTGAGCACCGCTTTTATGCGAAGTTCTCCAAATGTGAATTTTGGCTCGATGAAGTCCTCTACCTTGGTCATATTATCTCTGCCAAGGGTATTTCTGTTAACCCTGAGAAGGTTGAAGCTATTGTGAAGTGGGAACCTCCTTAAAATGTCAAACAGATCTAAAGTTTCCTTGGCCTCGCAAGCTATTGCAGAAGGTTCGTTGAGAACTTCTCCAAGATTGCCAAGCCTCTGTCCAACCTGTTGCAAAAGAATGTCAAGTACTCGTGGACTCCTGATTGTGATGTGGCATTCAATACCCTCAAAGAGAAGCTCATTTCTGCTCCGGTACTTACTCCTCCGGATGAGTCCAAGCCTTATGAAGTCTTTTGTGATGCTTCATTGCAAGGTGTCAGAGGTGTTCTCATGCAAGACAAGAAGATTGTTGCATACACTTCGCGTCAGCTTAAACCAAATGAGAAGAATTACCCCACACATGATATTGATCTAGCAACAGTTGTTCATGCCTTGATCACGCGGAGACACCTTCTGTTGGGCAGAAAAGTGGACATCTTTACCGATCACAAGAGCCTGAAGTACATCTTCACTCAGCCAAACCTTAAGATCCGTCAGACTCGTTGGGTTGAAATGATTCAAGAGTACAATCCAAGCATTGAGTACACTCCTGGCAAGGCCAATGTCATTGCAGATGCCTTGAGCAGAAAGGCTTATTGCAACAGTCTCATCCTCAAACCGTTCCAACCTGAACTTTGTGAATCGTCCAGGAAGCTCAACCTCCAACTCGTTCCGCAAGGATTTCTTGCCAACCTTCAAGTTGCTCCTACCTTGGAAGATCAAATCCGTGAGGCCCAAATCAGTTTTGCTATGGTGCAGAAGGTGAAACATGGTATTGCCAATGGTACTCCCAAGTACAAGTGCTATCGCATTGATGACAGAGACACTTTGTTCTTTGAGCACATAATTGTGGTTCCCAAAGGTGATCTCAGGAAGCTCATAATGAACGAAGCATATGACTCACCCCTCTCGATACATCCAAGAAGCTCAAAGATGTACCATGACCTCAAGCAATCCTATTGGTGTACTCGCATGAAAAGAGAAATTGCTCAATTCGTGAACGAGAGTGATGTCTTCAGAAGAGAGAAGGCAGAACATCAACGTCCATCTGGACTCCTTCAACCTCTACCTATTGCCGACTGGAAATTCGATCACATTGAGATGGATTTCGTCACCGGTTTTCCCAAGTCCAAGCGAGGAAACGACGCCATCCTTGTGGTGATTGACAAGCTCACTAAAGTGGCTCATTTCCTTCCAGTCATGGAATCCATCAACGCAGCAAACTGGCAGAGCTGTATACCTCTAGAATTGTCTCCTTGCATGGTATTCCTCTAGTAATATCCTCAGATTGTGGAAGCTTGTTCACTTCCAAATTCTGGGATTCCTTCCAGTCAGCTATGGGTACCAAGATTCGCTTCAGCACAGCATGTCACCCCCAGACTAGTGGCCAAGTCGAAAGAGTGAACCAAATTCTTGAAGATATGCTTAGGGCATGTATAATGTCCATCCGTATGAAATGGGAAGACTGCCTTCCATTTGCCGAATTCTCCTACAACAACAGCTTCCAAGCAAGTGCACACAAAGCACCGTTTGAAATTCTCTATGGCTGAAAGTGTCGTACCCCTCTCAACTGGTCCGAGATTGGTGAACGTCAACTCCTTGGCAATGATTTGATCTCAGAGGCCGAAGAGATGTGCAAAGTCATACGTGAGAATCTCAAAGCCACGCAGTCGCGCCAGAAGAGCTACTACGACGGCAAACACCAAGATTTGGCTTTCGACCTTGGAGATCATGTCTATCTCTGTGTTTCTCCCATGAAGGGCTTTCACAGGTTCGGTATCAAGGGCAAGCTTGCTCCAAGATATGTGGGCCCTTTCAAGATAATTGGAAAGAGGCGATCTAGCCTACCAACTCAAGCTTCCCTCCTACTTTGCAAATGTGCACGATGTGTTTCACGTGTCACAACTCCGCAAGTGCTTCAAGACACCTGAACACACCATTCCTTTCAAAGAGATTAATCTTCAGCAAGACTTGTCTTATCGTGAGCACCCCGTTGCTATCCTTGAAGAAACTGAGTGCAAGACCCGCAACAAGTCCATCAAATTCTTGGAAGTGAAGTGGACACACCATACTGACCGAGAAGCTACATGGGAACGAGAAGATATCCTCTATTCTGAGTATCCCACTTTCTTTCAGTCCTAGATCTCGGGATGAGATCTTTTTGTAGTGGAGGAGAGTTTGTAACACCCCAGATGTAAAATTTCCTTATATGGCAATATATTCGTCGTTGACTTAATCAATTCCATTCTGGGCTCATCCTTCATTTTGTGTATTTTGTGTTTTTGCGTTGAGCGTGTGTGCATATCACCATGTCATGTCATCATGAGCATTGCATTGCATTCGTGTTGTCACTTGCACCCGGTCATGTTTGTCTCTCCCCGTTATCCGTTTTGAGTTCCGACACTCACACACGTGTGTCGGTGTACTAAGGTAGGGGTACCTTAGTACCCCAACTTGTGCACGAGCAGTAGCAGCTTCCCGCGACAGGGCTTACCACGCACTTGCCAAGGCTCGCTCTGGTCCCTATGGAGCCATTCAAGAACAAAGTATCCAAGTTAAGAGACAAGACCCCGGCAAGAGGAGCTTGCCGGGACGGCCGCACCAGGCTCAAAGGCATCTTTTTCAGCACAAGACCCTGGCAAGAGGCGCTTGCCAGGAAGGCCAAAGGGTAACACCGCAAAAGATACATCACGGCGCATCGTGCGCCCCGGCAGGGCCCGGGAAGCGGCAAGCTTCTGGGCCCGGCAAGATAGCGGCCCCGGCAAGGTGCTTGCCGGGGGAGGCCCACACTGTGTGCCTGCGCTCCAGCTCATTCGGCCACGCGTCACCCTGGGGCCTTTCCAGGGGCACGTGGCAGATGGCTGTGCAGCCTGAGGGACACGCTGGTGAGTCGCGGTGACGAGGCTACCGCCGTGGCGAACGGAGACGCATGGACAGACGCTTTTGGGGTCGACGGCGACGGGCATTAAATGCCCTTGTCCCCCACCATCAAGGTTAGGTGAAGACCACTGTTCATACACTGTTCATGCACTGTTACAACTACCACCAAATTTACATTTGTACCCTCCTCTACGTTGACACCTGTCGGTGACCCCTTTGTGCTATAAAAGGAGGCCCATGCACAATGTAGAGGGGGTTCGATCCCAGAAACTCGCTCACTCCCTCGCTCGGTGCAGCTGGTACTGTAGATCTTCGAGCTCCCGAGCCCAAAAACTCAATACAACCAAAGCAGGAGTAGGGTTTTACGCGTCATCGCGGCCCGAACCTGGGTAAACTGCCCGCGTGTGCTCCTCGATCTGCTCTCCGTGCTCCCTCCGCTCCCTTACCGCAACGTAGAAAGGGCTCCGGTCCCATAGGTGCTCGTGGGAGGACAGTTTCCCCCGACATCTTTGGCGCGCCAGGTAGGGGGCGTCGAGGTTGTGCGAACCTGATCCGGCGCTCACGCGGGCGCATTCTTCATCAACCTCTCCAACTTCATCAACAACATCAAGCATGCCTCCGAAGAAGAAGGCTTCGGAGGTCGGAGGCCCATCCGCGTCTATCCCACCACCACTAGAGCCGACGGTTGGTGGGGGAGGCGCCGGCGGAAGGGTGGACGCCGGTGGGGACACTCACGGCGCCACCAAGTCCAAAGACAAGACGGACGACCGGGCGAACTCCAAGGCCTCGGTGTCCGTACACGCATCACGTCCCTCTCAGGAGGTGCCAGACCAGCAGCGACGTGGTACCGGAGGTACCATACGCTTGCTGGGACGTGGCCAGGCCGGCGAGTCACGGGACGCTCAAGGCCAACGCCCTGGCACCAGCAAAGCGCGGTCGCCGGGACGGGAACATGCTCCTTCTAACGTAGTTAGAAGTCCGAGCGTGTCCCGCTCCTCGCACCGTTCGCCGTCGTTTCCCTCCTCTCCAGCAGAAGCCCTGGCCAGGGCTCATCTGCTCCTCGACTTCCCTCCAGCGGCGGACAAAGCCGAAGACTGGAGGGTGACGATCCAGAGCCTCATCGCTTACGCCAACAACGATGCGCCGCAGCAGCCGGCAACTTCACGGCCGCGGCAAGTCGACCAAGCGAAGGCCGATGGCGACAAGACTGCCGGGGGTGCAACTACCGTGCACTCCCCGCCGCGGAAGCAGAAAACGCCACCTCGCCGGATCAACGTCGACGACAACTCCACGGCGTCGTCGGATCCGCGGGCTCGCCGCGATCAGCGCCAAGTCCTCGACGACAGGCGACAAGAGGACGCTCGAACTCGTATCGAGCATCGACGAGAAGCCAGAAGACAGTCCGATCAGCGCGCTGGGACCGCTGCTGACATGCACGCGCCCGGTGAACCAGGCGACTTGCCGTACGCGGAAGGTTGCCCTGCGTTCACCCGAGAGTTGCGGCAAGTCCAGTGGCCCAGCATGAAGAATTTCAAGCCCGACGTACCCGAGAAGTACGACGGCAAAACTCACCCCTCGGAGTTCCTCAGCATCTACACCATTGCGGTGCAGGCTGCCGGGGGACGCGACGAGAAGATCCTAGCCAACTACTTCCCGCTTGTGCTTGAGCCAAACGTCAGGTCTTGGCTTATGCACTTGCCGGAGAACTCCATTTCTTCATGGGCGGATCTGTGCCACCAGTTTGTCGGCGCCTTCACGGGCGGCCACAAACCCCACGGCCAGGAGAGCGATCTTCATATCCTTGCCCAGAAGGAGGGAGATTCCCTACGCAAATACATCCAAAGGTTCAGCCGCGTTCAGCACAATATCCCCGATGTCCACCCTGCCGCGGTTATCAGCGCGTTCCACCAGAACGTGCGTAACCGCCGGATGAGGGAAGAGATGGCCATGACCAAGATCCGGGATGTCAGCGAGCTTTACGCTCTGGCTGACAAATGTGCACGTGCTGAAGAAGGGAGAAGACTCCCTTGAGAGGATACCGGCGCAGGAGGAAGCGACAGTGAGGATGCCGCCCCGGCAAGGAAAGGCCGGCGGCGAAACAAGAAGAAGAAGAACAAGGAGGTACTGGTTGTCGAGCAGTCTGGCAAGGAGGCTCCCGCCAAGAAGACACAGGCTGGTGGCTCCGGCAAGGAGGCCGCCCCAGTAGCGGCAGCCGACAAGCAGGACGGCTCCGACAAGCAGTACTGCAAGATCCACCGCACCAAGGGCCACGACCTCCAAAACTGCAAAAGGGTAGAGTACCTCGTAGAGCAGCAGAAGGCTGAATACAAGCGTCGCGACAAGGAGAAGGCCCAAGGAGGAGGAGGAGAGCCCAGCAAGAAGCGGCCGTTCAATGGCCGGGGAGGACGCCGCGGCAAGGCCAAGCAGCGGCAAGGAGACCGACCCCCCCGGGGCGGCGACAAGGATGAAGACGAGGACGATGATGAGGATATGGATGAAGGAGACAACAGCGAGCAGGAGTTCCAGAAGGCCACAGAAGTTCTGTGCGTCGATGGAGGTGCCTTTCTGCACACTTCCCACCGCCAACTCAAGCAATGGGTGCGGGAAGTGAATGCAGCTGAGCCACCCGTCGAGTCGCGCAGGCTCCTGAAATGGTCTGGCACGCCCATCATCTTCGACCTTGAGGACCACCCTGACCGCACAACCGCGGTCGGGTGCTTGCCGATGTTGGTTTCACCAACTATCCGCAACCTCAAGGTCACCAAGATGTTGGTTGACGGCGGGGCCGGCCTCAACTTGATCTCCTCCGCTGTGATTAAGAAATTGCAGATCCCCGACAGCGAGCTCGAAGAAACCGGGACGTTCCAAGGAATCAACCCGGGAAGGAGCAAGCCGAAGGGGAAGGTTACACTGCCAGTGACCTTTGGTGGGGAGCTCAACTTCAGGACAGAGAGGATCACGTTCGACGTCGCCGATATCCCATTGCCGTACAATGGGATACTTGGCCGTCCTGCGCTCGCCAAGTTTATGGCAGCTTCCCACTACGCATATAACATGCTCAAGATGCCAGGGCCGATAAGCGTCATCTCTGTCCCCGGCGACAAGAAAGAAGCGCTTATTTGCGCCGACAAGATCTACCGGGATACAGCAGCCGCGGAAGATAGCAAAACACTTGCCGCTGAAGCTCCCGGGGGGAAGACCAAGACCAAGTCCGGCAAGAGCTCTGGAGCCCACTCCGGCAAACGCACCTCTTCGGAGTGCTGCGCTGCAGTCGAGGACGCACCATCGAGCTCCACCGGCAAGTGCAAGAAAGGAATGGCAGCTCCACCGGCAACCAAGAAGGTGTCCGCCAAGGAGGACGGCACTGGTGGTACCTTCACCATCAGTGCTACACTCGACCCCAAATAGGAAAGCGCGCTCGTTGCCTTCCTGCGGGCGAATGTCGACGTGTTTGCATGGCAACCGTCTGACATCCCCGGCGTTCCCAGGAAGGTAATTGAGCACAAGTTTGCTGTTTGTCCTCATGCGCGGCCCGTCAAGCAGAAGGTCAGGAAACAAGCCGTGGAGCGCCAAGAATTCATCGCCGAAGAGATAAAGAAGTTGGAAGCAGCAGGCCTGGTTAGAGGCCTAATCCATCCTAAGTGGTTGGCCAATCCAGTTGTTGTGCGCAAGGCCAATGGGAAGTGGAGACTTTGTATAGACTTTACTGATGTGAATAAAGCATGTCCCAAGGATCCATTTCCCTTGCCGCGTATTGACCAGATTGTTGACTCCACCGCCGGATGTGAGTTGCTTTCATTCCTCGATGCATACTCAGGTTACCACCAGATATTCATGGCTGAGGAAGATGAGGAGAAGACTGCATTCATTACTCCATGTGGCACATATTGCTTCATACGAATGCCCTTTGGATTGAAGAATGCAGGCTCAACATTTGCAAGGGTGGTACACACTGCTTTTGAGCCACAGATCCACAGAAATGTAGAAGCCTACATGGATGATATAGTGGTCAAGAGCAAGAGCAAGGATACCCTGATCCAAGACTTAGAAGAAACCTTTGAGAATCTGCGCAAGATACAGCTCAAGTTGAACCCCGAGAAGTGCGTCTTCGGAGTCCCCTCCGGCAAGCTTCTCGGGTTCTTCGTGTCCCAGAGGGGGATTGAAGCCAATCCCAACAAGATTAAAGCCATCGAGCAGATTGAAGCCCCAAAGCGTGTCAAGGACATAAGGAGACTTGCTGGTTGTGTGGCTGCCCTCAGCAGGTTCATTTCGAAATCTGCAGAACGCGCCCTGCCTTTCTTCAAAATTTTGAAAAAGGCGGGTCCTATGAAATGGACTCCGGAAGCGGAGGTTGCGCTGCAAGACTTGAAAGGATACCTATCCTCCACTCCAATACTTGTCGCACCTAAACCACAAGAGAAGTTGCTGCTGTACTTAGCGGCGACCAATCAAGTGGTTAGTGCTGCATTAGTAGCGGAGAGAGAGGCAGATGAGGAACCCACATCCCCGGCAAGAGCATCCAGCGGCAAGCAGGGGGCTTCCCCGACAAGCTCTGGCCCCGACAAGGACAAGTCTGCGCAGGAACAAGGAGAAGTACGAAGGAAGAAGGTGCAGCGCCCAATTTATTTTGTAAGTTCCCTCTTGCAGGGGGCTAGATCAAGATACTCTGGAGTGCAGAAGTTGCTTTTCGGCCTCCTCATGGCCTCAAGAAAGTTGCACCATTACTTCCAAGCACATGAGATAACAGTGGTCACTCGCTTTACATTGAAGAGGATATTGCAAAATCCAGAAGCAACAGGCAGGATCGTCGAGTGGGCACTGGAGCTGTCAAGCTTTGGTCTCAAGTTTGAGAGTACTTCAACCATACAGAGCAGAGCTTTGGCAGAGTTCATAGCGGAATGGACCCCAACACCGGATGAAGAAGTTCCAGAGACAAGCATCTCCGTCCAAGAAGCAAGCAAGGAGTGGATAATGTACTTCGATGGTGCCTTCTCACTGCAAGGCGCCGGCGCTGGCGTGTTACTCATAGCGCCCATCGGAGAGCACCTCAAGTATGTTGTTCAGATGCACTTTCCCAAGGAGCAAGCGACAAACAATACTGCTGAGTAGGAAGGACTGCTTGCCGGCCTCAGAATTGCGGCCGAACTTGGGATCAAGAAGTTGATTGTGCGGGGAGATTCACAATTGGTGGTCCGACAAGTGAACAAGAGTTACCAGAGCCCTCTGATGGAAGCTTATGTCGATGAAGTGAGGAAGCTTGAAGAACACTTTGAGGGCTTGCAGATGGAGCACGTCCCAAGAGCTCAGAATGATATCGCAGATGGCCTTTCAAAGTGTGCTGCAATGAAGTTACCTGTGGAACCAGGGACCTTCATGCTCAAGCTAACTCAACCATCCGTCACACCATCAGTTGGGCTAACCAAGAAGAGGAAGTTGGTCTCCGGTGACTACTTGCCGGCGGATCTTCCTGAAGCCGCCGCCAAGGTCCCCAAGATCAACAACCAAGATGCTGAGGAACAGTCTGCTCCTGCTGACCCAAGGGTCTGTACAGTTGAAGCAGGCGTTCCCGACGAGCCTTGCCCCGACAGGCTTGCCGGGGAACCCTCAGCTTCGGCAGAACCGCAGGTTCTTGTCGTAGAAGCTGAGGTTCCTGCAGCAGCGCTGATGCCTTTAGTCCTTGTTGTTGAGCCGCAAGCTCCAGCATGGGCACAGCAAATCGTCCGTTTTCTTCAGACTGGAGAACTTCCCGAAGAACCAGAAGAGATAGAGAAGATAACCAGGCAGTCAAGTATGTACCAGTTCGTCGACAACGAACTATACAGAAGAAGACTCAACGGTGTCACGTTGAAGTGCATTTCCCGGGAAGATGGACAGAAGCTATTGGCAGAGATACATGGAGGCATATGTGGCCACCACATTGGCGCAAGAGCACTTGCCGGAAAGGCGTTCCGGCAAGGTTTCTTTTGGCCAGAAGCCCTCCAAGATGCAACTGCACAAGTAACCAAGTGTGAAGCGTGCCAGTTCCATGCCAAGCAAATTCACCAGCCAGCTCAAGCTCTCCAGACAATCCCTTTGTCCTGGCCCTTCTCGGTCTGGGGGCTCGATATCCTCGGCCCCTTTCCCCGCGCAGTCGGGGGCTTTGAGTACTTGTACGTCGCGATCGACAAGTTCACAAAGTGGCCAGAAGTGGAACCAGTGAGAAAGGTGACAACACAGTCAGCAGTCAGGTTCTTCAGATCAATAGTTTGCCGTTTCGGAATCCCTAACAGGATTATCACCGACAACGGCACACAGTTCACAAGCCGCACCTTCATGCAGTACGTCCAAGACCTTGGCGCCAAGGTCTGCTTTGCTTCTGTTGCTCACCCAAGGAGCAACGGTCAAGCGGAGAGGGCCAATGCTGAAGTGTTGCGCGGACTGAAAACAAGAACCTTTGACAGGCTGCACAAGTGTGGAAGAAACTGGATAGAGGAGTTGCCGGCGGCTCTTTGGTCAATCAGGACGACACAGAATCGAGCCACCAGACAGACACCCTTTGCTCTTGTATATGGAGCAGAGGCAGTTCTCCCCACGGAACTCGTATATGGATCTCCTCGAGTGCTCGCTTACGACGAGCTCGAGCAAGAGCAACTGCGACAAGATGATGCGTTGCTCCTCGAGGAGGAACGTCTCCAGGCTGCTGTACGAGCTGCTCGATACCAGCAAGCCTTGCGTCGCTATCATAGCCGCAAGGTCAAGGCCAGGAGTCTCGAGGAAGGCGACCTTGTTCTTCGGCGCGTTCAGTCCGCCAAGAACTCCAACAAGTTGACGCCGAAGTGGGAAGGCCCTTATCGGGTGAGACAAGTCACGAGGCCCGGCGCTGTCCGCCTTGAGACCGAAGAAGGCTTACCGGTGAGCAACTCCTGGAACATAGAGCATCTTCGCAAGTTTCACCCATAAGGCGCGGTTGCCGTGATCCGCTCCGGCAACCACCTTTTGTACAAGTCTTGCCGCTGTCGCATGTAAACGTTTGTACAAAGCCGGGCGCAGACCCCGTGCATCAGTAAAACTTTTGTGCTTCGCACCATTTGTCATTTCATGCTTTTACTTTTACTTGCATGTATCATCTGACATTTCGTGCAGCACACACTCCCGGTAAGCAGTAACAAGCCGCAAGGCTCCGTACTTGTATTTCCTTCTCTTTTGTCTTTCTCTCTCTGAAACAGAAGGACTATTCCTCGCGCACAAGTTTGCCGGGGGGGGGGGGGAGGAGATAGAAGTATGGACCAAGTGCTGTTCAAGAAAGAAAAGTCTTGCCGGGAAGCAAACAATCCAATGAAAGAAAAGTCACCAAAGTTTGAGCATTCAAAATTTTAAATTTTAGTTACCTTCCTTGAACAACCGCACTTTGTATGGAAAACCTGTGCGCGGAGGAACCTACCCGTGGCTAGCCGCGCCCTTACTTTGTTTCGAGCACGCTCAACGGCTTAAGTGAGCTGCGACAAGTGTCGCGCCCTTACTTCGTTTTCGAGTTCGCTCAGCAATCTAAGTGTGCTGCGACTAGCTGCGGCAAGGTTTCTTGCCGACAAGGTCTTTGCTAGCAGGCTGCTAAGAGTCCCGCACTCAGCGCTCGCGGCAAGGGCCCCTTGCCGGCAAGTTCCCCTAAAAGCGTAAGGTGAAAAGCATACAAAGTGAAGGACCAAAAGCAAGGGAGATAACACTGCATTGATTACCCAAAATAAAAGTATATATTACAGAGATAGCTTGCCGCTGTTCTAATCAACTACTGCCTATGACTTAATTGGCAGCGGCGAAGGAAGCAAGGTGCCTAATCCCTACGGTCCCCGTCGACCCTCTGGATCTTGCCCACCTTGGCTACAATGTGGGCAACTTGGGCCTTCAACGCCTCGTGATCAGCCTCGGGCGGCAAGGTGCGGAGGACGTTGACGAGGTTGATCCCGGGGTTGCGATAGACAATCTTCGACAGCACCCACTCCATTGTGCCCATGCAGAGCCGGCGCGCCTCGTCGGCCAGCTGCTCGGGGATCTTCTCCCGCAGCCGCGCAACCGCCGGCGCCACTCCCCTGAAGAACAGACTCAGTTTGGCGCTGTGAGGAAGGTTCTCGTCGGGGGAGTACACGAGATGCTCCGCCCTCAACGCCATCATCTCCATGTCGATGTTGGCGGCGGAAGTGACGAGGTCCTCAGTCCATCGTTCCACCGTCTGCTGGAATTGGGTTTGCGAGACGGCGGTGCTTTCCAGCAGGGCCCTCTCAGCGCGGAGATCGTCCTTCAGTTTCGTCTCGCGGTCCCGGGCAGCGTCAAGCGAGTCAGTAAGGGTGGAGACCTTCAGCTCTAAATCGGCGATGGAGTCCCGGGCGTCGGTGAGCTCTTTACCCTTCTCGGAGAGGCGGATTTGCAGCTCCGAGTTGGTGTGGGCGTCCTTCTCCCGCTCCACGTTGAGCGCGGTGACCCTGTCTTCGCTTGCCTTCAAGAACAGCTCCAACTGCGCCACTCTGGCCTCCAGATCCTTCTTGGCGGTCTCTGCGGCAGCGGCAGCATCCCTCGCCTCCTGCAGAGCCCCGCCAATAGCCTGCTCCCGAGCGGTGAGGTCGTCCTCGTGGCTGTCGAGGTCGACCTTCCACTGGTTGAGCGCCCCTTCCCGCCGAGACAGCTCTTCGGCGGCCAGACGCTGCTGCTCCTCGACCTCGGCCTTTTCGAGGACGAATGTTTGCTGCGCCCCGGCAAGCTCCTCGCGCTCCTCCGCCAAGTTCCGTTGGGCCGCCTGGTTGGCGGCACAGAGCTCCGCGGCGCGCTTCTCCAGGTCAGCACCAGCCTTGGCAGCCAGAGCCTCCCGAGACTCCAACTTTGCCTGCCTGGCCCGATACAAGGCCAGAAGCCGGCGAAGGAGCCGCTCCTCTTCGGGCACATCGCTGCTGCCGGGCGCATCTACAACCTTCAATCCGGCGAAGGCGAGGACTTCTCCGTCAAACGTCTCTCCCTCCGCGGGTGCCCTTGATGAGGACGCCCACGGGACTTGAATGAACACCCCGTTGGCGGCCTCCAGATAAACGCCCGACCCAGGTGCGGAGGCGGAGGGGTCGGCGGCCGGTGCAGCGTCCGGCGCTCCCGCGGCCTCCGGGCCAGCGGTATGGTCGCCGGTCCCTTCCCCAGCCGCGACGTCGGCGGTTGGGGCAGTCTCCTCGGCAGCTGGCTCGTCGGCGCCGACCGTCCCTTCCGCGGCGGTGCCGTCGCCAGTCTCGCCGCGCGCCTCCTCCTCGACGATGGTTTCCGTCTCCATCGGCTCCGGAGCGGGCGGGTCTGGCAACAGAAGAAAAAGAAAAGAAAGATTTGTCAAGCAAATATCCAAAAAGAAGAATTCGAGAAGAAGAAACTACAAGGGCTTACCTGCGCGGGCCTCTTCGATGACGGGGTCCCTCGCCGGGGAGTTATCCCTTGGCGGCGTAAAAGAAGCCCCCGCCGGCGGAGGGCCTCCGGTGCCCTCCCTTGGCGGGGAGACCGCCCTTGTCGGGGTGCTCGCCCTTGGCGGGGGACTCGCCCTTGGCGGATTACCCATCCTTGGCGGAGCACCGTCCCTTGCCGGGGAACTCATCCTTGGCGGGGAGGGTGGAGCAAGCGGCTCGTCGGGGACAACCTCCTGGTGCTCCTGCGGCTGCGGCTCCACTTCTGCACAAGACGACAAGACATCAGTACTAACAATGGCCTCAAGCGCGCCCATCAAGCAGAAAAATGGATACCAGACTTACGCTGGGGGCTACGCTGGGGGCTGCTCCTCGGAGCAGCAGGCTGATCCGGCAAGTCTGCCGCTGGCGCGTCTCCTGCCGCTGCGGCGGGCTCGTCGTCCTCAATCCCGACCACAGGGATCTTGGCCCTCTTCGCCATCCGCTGGGTCAAGGTCCTGGAAGCCAAAACAAGATCATAATCGAACAAAAGAAATCAAGGCAAAATCAAAGGAAATGAAAAATTGCAAGTACTTACTCTTCCTCCTCTTTGTCGGAGCTGAGAGCGGAGAAGTCGAATCCCGCCTCAGCTGCTCCAGCGCGAGGAGCTGGAGGAGAGGGCTCCCTCGGGCGCTTGGCGGGCTCCGGAGCTGCGGGCTGTGAAGACCCAGCACCGGCCGTCGCTGAGGTCCGAGGAGCAGAAGGTACCCCGGAGTCACTCCGGGAAGACCCCCCTTCGCTTGTCGCTCGGGCATGGGGCGCCTCCTTGACGACCTTGCTCGTCGTGGTGGCACGCGTCGCCCGGCGCTGCGGTCGCTGTTGAGGCACCGGCGGCCTCACCGTCTCGACGGCCTTGCGGAGGCGCTTCTTCGGTTGCGGCGGAGGGCTTGGGCTTGATGGTGGCGGAGAGTTCTCCAAGGATGATGAGGCGTCGTCGTCAAGATTTAGGGATCCACCGGAGTCTTCATCGGAATCACCGGACTCGGCCTCCTCCTCCTCCTCCTCCTCGGCAGGCCCGCTGGACTCGGTACCCTGCCCGGCAGCCTCGCCAATCCCGGCAGGCTCCCCGGTAGGCTCCCCGGCAAACTCCTCGGGCGTGATCTGCAGTAGCTTGAGGATTTCCTCCTCCTCGGCCTGGCTCACCGCGTCCGCCGCCTCCGCTTCATCAACGGTGTATCCAAACTCGCCTGCCGCTGCTGCCGCGGCGGCCTCCTCCATCCTGGAGGCAATGTACGCCACATCCCGCGCGGTGGTCTCCCGGGTGAGCCCCTTCCTCTCATCGGCATTGCGTGGTTTTTCAACCAAGTTGTCGAAGAAGGCTTGCACGGTCTCCGCTGAAGGCTCCAGCCAAGTGGGGACGACCCCATGGGAGTCGCACTCTGGCATTGCCGCGCGGATGGCACTAAGGGCAGTGTTGTTGCACAAAGGGACTACTCCGATCGACAGTTTGAACCACTCCGGGTGCTTGGGGTCGTGTTTGAACAGTTCCCGGACCAGCCCCTTCAGCTCCAGGACGGTGAAGTTGTAGTTCAACCCGGGGCGCAGCCTCATGCGGTCTGCCGCGTTGCCGAACTCCCAAGCAGGCCTCTTCCTTTCCTGCAGAGGGGCGATGCGGCGGCGGAGGAAATCAGCTCCAACTTCACCCACAGTCAGATTGGCAGCCCGGAGACGAAGAATCCTAGTTAAGGCGATCTGCAACTTGTCGTCCTCCGGGGCCAAGTCACTCCAATCCTTGCCGCGCACTATGGCAGTCTGGCGCGGCAAGGTAAACTGCTCGGGATCCTTTTCCAGAATCCAACACCAATCTGCCCTCCACTCCTCCCACTTGCCGCGGAGCTGTCCCTTCAAGTACGCCTCCTTCCTGTTCAGCCTGAAGATCCAAGAGATGCCGCCGGAGAGGGGGGATCTGGACTCTACTCTAGGCGTGATGAAGTGGCGGAAAAGAGCTACATTTGGGTGGACCCCAACGTAGTTTTCGCACAGATGTGCGAAAACGGCCAAGGTGAGGACGAGGTTGGGGGTGAAATCTAAGAGACGGAAGCCGTACATATTCATCACATCGCAGAAGAACTCCGAGAACGGAGGGCAAAGAACGCAATAGAAGAATGCAGCGAAGAAGTAGTAACCTCCCGGAAACATGTCGACAGCCACGGCGGGGAGGACTTGGGTGCGGGGATGATCCTTCGTCTCCCTCGCCCAGAACAAGTAGTACTTGTCCCGCAGCTCCCTCGGGCCGAGCCTTGGTGGGAAGACCACCCTCTTTCTCCGCATGGCTGCCAGCCTCGCCGCCTGCTCGGACTTCTCCTTCTTCGCCTTGTCGCCCTTCGCCTTGTCGACGGCGACGGGCATTAAATGCCCTTGTCCCCCACCGTCAAGGTTAGGTGAAGACCACTGTTCATACACTGTTCATGCACTGTTACAACTACCACCAAATTTACATTTGTACCCTCCTCTACGTTGACAGCTGTCGGTGACCCCTTTGTACTATAAAAGGAGGCCCATGCACAACGTAGAGGGGGTTCGATCCCAGAAACTCGCTCACTCCCTCGCTCGGTGCAGCTGGTACTGTAGATCTTCGAGCTCCCGAGCCCAAAAACTCAATACAACCAAAGCAGGAGTAGGGTTTTACGCGTCATCGCGGCCCGAACCTAGGTAAACTGCCCGGGTGTGCTCCTCGATCTGCTCTCCGTGCTCCCTCCGCTCCCTTACCGCAACGTAGAAGGGGCTCCGGTCCCATAGGTGCTCGTGGGAGGACAGTTTCCCCCGACAACGTGCCCGTGGTGCCTCCGAATCCTCCTTTTGTAAGTGTCCGAAAAACGTTCTCGGATGAGGTGAAAGTTGTCGTGCGGTGTTGCTATTGTATGGGTAGACCTCCTGTCAAGTTTCATCCCGTTTGGAGGTCGTTTGATACTCCAACGGGTAACCACGTTCCCCACGGAAGCCCTCTCTCTTTTTCCCAAACACCCCTCCACAATAGCCCACAAGCCCATCCTAACCACCTCCATGCTCTCGGTCGTTGGATCATGATCGTGTGGGTGAAAACCGGACCTCCTTTGGACTCTCTTAGCTCCCAGAATCTATAAATAACCCCCACTCCTCCGAATTCACGGAGCAAACCCTAGCCGGAGCTCCTCCGCGCAGCCGGACACGTCCGTCCAAATCGGACGCGTCCGCTCCACCCCCTTCAACCAATCACAGGGCGCCACATGTCCCACGCTGTAGGATCGAAAGTAGGTCTAGAGGGGGGGGTGATTAGACTACTTGACAATATAAAAAATCTGCCTTTAGATCATGCAATGTTTTTGGCAGTTTCACAAACAAGATCAGTTCAAGTAACACCCTACACATGCAATTCTAGAGTTTATGCAGCGGAAAGTAAATTGCACATGTAAAAGAGAGGTGGAGAAGATCAAACGCAGTTTGGTGACACGGAGATTTTTGTCGTGGTTCCGATAGGTGGTGCTATCGTACATCCACGTTGATGGAGACTTCAACCCACGGAGGGTAACGGCTGCGCGAGTCCACGGAGGGCTCCACCCACGAAGGGTCCACGAAGAAGCAACCTTGTCTATTCCATCACGGCCTACGCCCACGGAGGACTAGCCTTACTCGGGGTAGATCTTCACGAAGTAGGCGATCTCCTTGCCCTTACAAACTTCTTGGTTCACCTCCACATCACGACGGAGGCTCCCAAGCGACACCTAACCAATCTAGGAGGCACCACCCCCCAAAAGGTAATAGACGGTGTTGATGGTGATGAACTCCTTGCTCTTGTGCTTCAAGTGATAAACTCCCCAACACTCAACTCTCCTCACTGATATGGCTGTGGTGGAAGAAAGATTTGAGTGGAAAGCAACTTGGGAAGGCTAGAGATCAAGTTTCATATGGTAGGAATGGAATGGCTTGATCTCAACACAAGGGTAGGTGGTTCACTTCTCAGAAAGTGTATGATAGAAGTGGTGGTACTTTCTGATGGCTCTCCTCTCGAATGAGGAGGGGGTGGAGGGGTATATATAGCCTCCACACAAAATCCAACCGTTACACACACATTTGACCAATCTCGGTCAGACCGAAGTGAAAACTCGGTTAGACCGAAAGTTCAAATATAGTGAACGTTGGGATTTTCGGTGGGACCGAAAATACCATCTCGGTGAGACCGAAGTGAGTCAAAGGTTAGGGTTTGCCATCTCGGTGAGACCGAAATATAAACTCGGATATTCCGAATTGATGTCAACTGATCACAGAAGGTTGGCAGCCCTTTTTCGGTGAGACCGAAACTCAGAATCGGTGTGACCGAGAATTTAGGGTTTGGAGAAACAACTGAAGTGGTTCATCTCGGTGGGACTGAGTTGGAGAAATCGGTGTGACCGAGATTACTTATGGGTGTGTGTTAAGTAGTGAATAGTGCTGATAGTTGAGGGAGTTAGATCACCAAGCACTTGAGCAACGAGAACATTAACACAACCTCATCCCCTTTTAATAGTATTGGCTTTCCTATGGACTCAATGTGATTTTTGATCACTAAACCAAAAATGGAGTCTTGAGCTTTTGCCAATGCTTGTCTTAGCATTTTGAGGGGTCCACTTCTTCAGACATTTCCTTACCCACATCATCGAACTTTTCTGAAATGATTCTCAAGAGAATATTAGTTCAATGATATATATGTTGTTATTAATTACCAAAACCACCCGGGGATTAGTTGCACTTTCAATCTCCCCCTTTTTGGTAATTGATGACAACATATAGATCAAAGCTTCGACAAAAGATATAATCAAAGAATAATATCGTCGCTTTGAGAAGTATGTGATAAGCAAGAGCTCCCCCTAAATTTGTGCATTATTTAAAATTTGCGTTTGAATGCAAATGCACAATCGATTAGGATTATGGGTCACTCTTCCATGTCACATACATCTTGGTGGAGCGCACAAAATGATAAGAATGAATAACATGCACTCAATCACCAAGACAAGAGTAAATAGCCATACAATAAGAAATAGCATATGATAAACAATAAGCACACATTAAAGCATAGTATGACTAAGCACTCATTAAGGTAGCATCAAACGTAGTAGCAAGCACACTTAAAGTATCTGGAACCAAAAGAAACCAAAAGAAACCAATGTATCTCAAGGAAAACGGCAAAAGAACGAAAAGACGAAAGAGCACTCTCTCTCTCGAAGCCCTATGATCTATAACAATTTCTCCCCCTTTGGCAACAAGTTACCAAAAAGTTCGAAAAGGTATAGAGCTAAACGTCACTGCGGGCTCGGCTGGCTGCTCCCGTCTGGGTCGATGTCGGTGTAGAGATAGCTGCGTCGGCGAAGACTTCTGCTGATGTCTGCGCTGGAGGAGTGGATGCTGGAGCTGAAGGAACTGCTGGAGCTGTAGCTGGTGCTGAAGTGGTAGCCCTGGAGTCTGTCACTGGGATAGCTGCAGATCTGGATCCTCTGGGAACCGGAGCAGTCTGGCGATGAGAGTCCTGGACTATATCATCCTGCATAAGCTCTGCTCTCTCCTGCCTAGTCTCCTCCATGTCTGCCTCAAGTTTGTTGACAGACACCTGAATCTCAGTCAGCTTCACGTCCAGAGCGTGGATCTTGTCCTCGACGATCCTCTCAAGGCTCTCCTGAGATTGCTCAATGCTGGCCAGGCGTTGTTCAATTCTCCGGGTTGCTTCAAGAATCTGATCTCCAAAGCTCTTTGGCTTAGCTGCTGCTGCTGCCTCTCTGTCAGCTTTGGCTTTCTTTGCAGCTTCGATCTTGGCTTGCCCTTCAACTGAGGTGGGATCCTCTTCATCCATCACAACTACGTTGTCCTCATGCTCTGGCTGCAGTGGTAAGTGCTTCCTATCCAACATGAATTTGCCCGTGCCAAACTTGGCGTTGATAAGCATCTGTATCTGCGGTGCAAACCCACACGACCTCTTCTGGTCAGCTGCAGTCCTTTTGATGGTCTCTACCATCAAGTCCATCACCTTAAAAGGTGCCTTCTCATCGAGAATGTGCAGCATGTTGATAGAATAGCCTCGTATCATCCGGTGGTCACCTGACTTAGGCATCAAAGTATGCCTCAGGATAGTGTTGGTGGTGGTCAGACCTGCCTGGAGATAATACACTGAGCCGAGTTTCCATCCCTCCAAATCAGCAGCTGGGATCTCCTTGTACATATTTTTCATGGAATCATGACTCTTCTTAGGAATCCTATAGACATCAATGTCGTCCTCTCTCTGCACTGGAGCGTTCAGAAGTTCTGCCCATTCTGCAACAGTTGAAGAAAACCGTTGACCTTCAGTCATCCATGTGATCTTGCCATCGGGGTAGAAATGGGCTGTGGCATAGAACTGCATGATCATCTCGTCGTTCCATGCTGTCAGTTCTTGACCCACAAAGTCAGCAACTCCACATGCAGTAAAGCTCTCATGCACATGGGGAAAGAAGTCCCGATGCTCTCTGCTGTCAATGTACTTCCAGTCAACATACCTGGTGTCAGCAACAATGGGCTTCTTATCCATTAGCACGGTCTCATAGAAATCCTGCTGCTCTTTGGTGTGGAATCTGGGGTCCACAGCAGTCCTTCTTCTTACGGCATATGGATCAGATTGTCTCCATAGCCTGAGACCTTTGTCCTTCCTTGCCTTCATATCCTCAGCTTGAGGATGAGCATCACTATGGAGTGGCAACTTGGGACGGAGCTTGAGCAACACATGCTCTTCATCTGACTCAGAAGGTGGCATCTCACCTTTGTTCTTCTCAGAAGCTGGAATGCTTCTGGTTGTCCTCTTAGGCTTCGCTGGAGCTGCCTTAGCTGGAGCAGGCTTCTTGGGCTTGGAGGAGGTTTGAGCCCGAATAGCATCACCCATGAACTTAGCTTTCTGAGGAGGAGGCTGGGGTGCATCTTCTTCTTCTTCTGCATCATCAACTTGAGGTTCAGCATAAACAACTCTCTTCCTTTTGGAAGTCTTCTTCACCTTGCTTGGAGCTGGCTCTTCCAAGTTGAGCTTCTTGGCAACTGCAGACTGCTTCACTTTGCTCGTGCCTTTCTTTGGCTGCTGCCCTTGGAGCTCTTTGGCGACCACTTGCCTCTTTGGCTTGGAGGTAACTTCCTCAGCAACAAAATCGGAATCCTCAGAATCAGACGTTCTCTTCTTCCTGGTTCTCGTAGCAGCAGGAGGCAGACCACTAGGGGTGCTCCTCTCACCATCATCACTAGAGCTGCTAGCCTCAGGACTTGTACCTGCCTCTGGAATCTCAGCAAACGGTGATTCGGACCTGTTCTGGCTGTCACTGACATCTGACATGGCTGAAAGACCTGTGAATAGATAAGGTATAGGTAGAGTAGAAGAGTTATCACAACTGCAGAAGTTTTTGCAAAAAAAATGAGTTAAAAACTTAGTTTTGAGTTTTCACAGAATGTATTTCGGTCAAACCGATTTCAAGTTTCGGTGTAACCGAAGTGTTCAACAGAACCTACACACCACTTTCGGTCAGACCGAAATGGGTTTCGGTCCTACCGAAAAACTAGGGTTTCATAGAAACTTCACTTCGGACATTCCGATTTTCACAACTCGGTCAGACCGAACTGTGTAGTGCAATGGTGAGAGACCAAATCGGTCAGTCCGAGTTTCAGGAATCGGCTTCACCGAGATGCATTCCGTGGAAACCTAAACCTAAGAATTTTCCTCGAAACTAAACGATCTGAACAATGTATTGGGATCATATCAATCGTGGATTGAATCAGGGCAGTCCTATCATGCAAGAATCAGAAGTGGAGCATGAATAGGGATCGAGACACACCCTAACTTGGTGGTGTCCCTCTACGGCGGCAACGGAGGAGAAGATTACCGTTGACGGCGGCGGAGACCTGCGGCAAGGGCACACAGGCGACGACGGCGACGATCCTTAGATCAGGGCGGCGGCAGCAGGGGTCTTGGAGGGCGAACGGTTTGAAAGGAATAGATCGCGCGCAGCCCTCAGTATATATAACCCCGTACTGTCGGTGGGACCGAGTTGAAAAACTCGGTGTCACCGAGATGTATTTCTGCTGTGCAGTTACACATATCGGTCAGACCGAGATTTTGAACTCGGTTTCACCGAGATGAAACCTAGATCAATCTAAGTGTTTCGGTTGGACCGAGATTGAGAAGCCGGTCAGACCGAAATAGACTTAGAAGGTTTTGGAAGTCAGCCTTAGACGAATCGGTGGTTCCGAGTGCTCCTCACTCGGACTGTCCGAAAAAGACTTGTTCAAAGTTGTGATATAAGCATGAATAGATTTTGAGATAAGAAAGCATAGATAGCTAGGGAAGGTGCTTAGGCATTCTTTTCCATCCATTTGGCCAGAAAAAGAAACCAAAACAATCAAAACAACAAATGGATGTCCTTGAATGGATAAAATCATGCATCCAACATGCTCACACAATAAGATAGCAACTGAAATATGTGTCAAACATGCACAACCAAAACTCTAGCTACTAGCACACAAAATGTCGATGACTAGGTCATCTATATATGAGTATATTGACTTAGGAGTCAAATGAGAACATTTGATCATAGGTCATACTCATCGTTTAAGCACAAGTGGGGTTACCACTTTTACATAAAGCATTTATGTGTTCACATCATTTGGAGATGTTTTAGCTCAATTTTTAGAGCAAAGCTCCCCCTAGATGTGAGAACCCCTTTTAAAGGGTCAAACTAACCTTGGGTTGTCGTAGAAGACTTCATGTAGATGTTGAAGATGTGGATGCTCAATGTTGATGTAGATCATCATGAGTTGGGAGCAATCCTTTGGATTAGGGCACTTTCAATACCTACATGGGTTAGTCCCACAAGGAACAAACAAGAATATCCATGGACATAGAGTGAAGTGCACAAAAGATGATGTCCATGAAAGCAATGATTACATTGTCCCTTGACTTACCAACAAGAGGGTTTGTGACTCCATGAACAAGTGCATGATGTGGAAGTTGATTGCACAAGTTCTTGCCAAAATGAATATGAGTGAAGTTTGTTGGCGGAGTCACCCTCAAGAACCTACTAGTTCTTCTTCTTTGGGATCCACATCATCTTGATGGGAATCCTTGGTGTTGTAGTTGAGCTTGACGAAGTAGAACTTGATGTGTCCTTGGGAACCCACTTGACCATGGCTTGAGGTGCTTCAATGAATGCATCAATCTCCTCTTGAAGCTTGTCCTTGGCCTTTAGCTTGTGGTCTTGTGGTGGAAGGTCATCTTGAGCTTGTTCCACATTGGAAGAAGTAGGATCATACTTCTCCTTTTGTGAAACAAACTGTGGAGTAGGGTATTGACCTTCTTCCCACTCAACACCTTTGGCGTTGAACTTTCGCTCAAAACCAATCCCTTGATTCTTCCGGTGTCTTCCTTGTTTGCGAACAATCTCCTCAAAGTTCTTGCTTCCGGCAAGACTCTTGTAGACACCTTTCTCTATGATTTCCTTCAATAAGCTATTTTCTTGCTCAAGTGTAACTTGGCTTGAAACATTGTTAGTGGAATCAAGAGAACTACTAGAAGCAACAATATTGGATTTCACATTGTTATTGTTACCACTAGAGGAAGAATTTTTCTTATGCTTGTCATGCTTAGTCTTAATAGGTGGCAAGAAATTGGACAAGAGAAGTCGTTTGGCAAGATATGAAGAACTCTTCTTTCGAAGATCGTCATTGATTGCTTTTAGAAACTCATGTTCTTGCTCTAGAGTGAGCTTCTCGAAGCGTAGCTTCTCATGAGATCTTAGGAGCTCTCTATGATCTTCTTGAGTAGTTTCATGAGCTAACTTAAGAGTGTTTAATTCTTTAGTTAGACGCTCAATCTCCTTCATAGCATTGTCATTCGACTCTTCTCGACTATAAAGACTACTAGCATTTTCATCATTACTAATCTCACTAGATTTATCATGCAAGAGCTCATCTTCACCAAGTAAGTCATCCTCATCACTATCAAAGTCAATGAACTCAGGGTGTGTTACCTTGGGGCCTTTAGCCATGAAGCATCTTCCAATTCCCTCATTTGGTGAATCAAATAAGTCGTAGGAGTTGGAGTTGGAGGATACGAGTGCAAGTCCGGCAACACCTTCATCTTGACTATAGTCGGAGTCGGAGTGATAGCTTCCATCGGATTGACTGTCAGAGTCGGAGCCGGAGACCCATTCACCAACATGAGCTTGATGTCTTCTTCTTGTGTAGCTCCTTGATGACTTGTCTTTCCTCTCCGAATCCTTGCTTCTCCGAGAAGGTCTTCGTTCATAACGATCATCTCTACTCCTTCTCTCTCTCCGAGGTGACTCATCTCTTGCTCTTCTTCTTGGAGATTCTTCTCTTCTCTTGTGGGGAGTCGTACACTCATTTGAGAAGTGTCCGGGTCTTCCACAATTGTAGCAGTTTCGATCACGACTAGAAGATCTCTTTCCATCATATGATCTAGACTTTGAGCTTCTTTCTTTGCCTCTATTCTTGTAGAACTTGTTGAAGTTCCTGACCATTAGGCTTATGTCTTCATTGGAAACTAACTTGTCACTTGAGGTAGTAGGAGCATCACTTGTAGCTTTGTAAGCACCACTTGACTTGTTGTGAAGCTCTTCCTTATCCTTAAGTGTCATTTCATGAGCAACAATTCTTCCAATGACTTCAGTTGGCTTGAGAGTTTTGTAGTTTGGCATCATTTGGATCAAAGTGCACACGGTGTCATACTTTCCATCCAAAGCTCTGAGAATCTTCTTAATGATGAATCGGTCGGTCATTTCTTCGCTTCCTAAGCCAGCAATCTCATTTGTGATGAGAGCAAGCCTAGAGTACATTTCAGCGACTCCTTCACCATCCTTCATCTTGAACTTATCAAGTTGACCTTGAAGAATATCTAGCTTTGATTCCTTCACAGATTCAGTACCTTCGTGCATTTCAACCAAAGTATCCCAAATCTCTTTAGCATTCTCAAGACGGCTGATTTTGTTGAACTCTTCGGGACACAAAGCATTGAAGAGAATGTCACAAGCTTGAGCATTGTTTTGCAACATCCGCAACTCTTCGGGTGTAGCTTCGCGATCCGGAACTTTTCCTTCTTCAAAGAAATCACCTTGCATGCCAACACAAATAATGCCCCATGCGGCTGGGTTATGACCAAGAATATGCATTTTCATTTTATGCTTCCAACTAGCAAAATTTGTACCATCAAAGTAAGGACCTCTACGATAATTACCCTCACTAGACGCCATACTCTCCTAGGTTGTGAAACCAAGCTTATGGAGTCCAATGCTATGGAAACCAAGGCAATGGAGACCAAAGCTCTGATACCACTTGTAGGATCGAAAGTAGGTCTAGAGGGGGGGTGATTAGACTACTTGACAATATAAAAAATCTGCCTTTAGATCATGCAATGTTTTTGGCAGTTTCACAAACAAGATCAGTTCAAGTAACACCCTACACATGCAATTCTAGAGTTTATGCAGCGGAAAGTAAATTGCACATGTAAAAGAGAGGTGGAGAAGATCAAATGCAGTTTGGTGACACGGAGATTTTTGTCGTGGTTCCGATAGGTGGTGCTATCGTACATCCACGTTGATGGAGACTTCAACCCACGGAGGGTAACGGCTGCGCGAGTCCACGGAGGGCTCCACCCACGAAGGGTCCACGAAGAAGCAACCTTGTCTATTCCATCACGGCCTACGCCCACGGAGGACTAGCCTTACTCAGGGTAGATCTTCACGAAGTAGGCGATCTCCTTGCCCTTACAAACTTCTTGGTTCAACTCCACATCACGACGGAGGCTCCCAAGCGACACCTAACCAATCTAGGAGGCACCACCCCCCAAAAGGTAATAGACGGTGTTGATGGTGATGAACTCCTTGCTCTTGTGCTTCAAGTGATAAACTCCCCAACACTCAACTCTCCTCACTAATATGGCTGTGGTGGAAGGAAGATTTGAGTGGAAAGCAACTTGGGAAGGCTAGAGATCAAGTTTCATATGGTAGGAATGGAATGGCTTGATCTCAACACAAGGGTAGGTGGTTCACTTCTCAGAAAGTGTGTGGTAGAAGTGGTGGTACTTTCTGATGGCTCTCCTCACGAATGAGGAGGGGGTGGAGGGGTATATATAGCCTCCACACAAAATCCAACCGTTACACACACATTTGACCAATCTCGGTCAGACCGAAGTGAAAACTCGGTTAGACCGAAAGTTCAAATATAGTGAACGTTGGGATTTTCGGTGGGACCGAAAATACCATCTCGGTGAGACCGAAGTGAGTCAAAGGTTAGGGTTTGCCATCTCGGTGAGACCGAAAATATAAACTCGGATATTCCGAATTGATGTCAACTGATCACAGAAGGTTGGCAGCCCTTTTTCGGTGAGACCGAAACTCAGAATCGGTGTGACCGAGAATTTAGGGTTTGGAGAAACAACTGAAGTGGTTCATCTCGGTGGGACTGAGTTGGAGAAATCGGTGTGACCGAGATAATTATGGGTGTGTGTTAAGTAGTGAATAGTGCTGATAGTTGAGGGAGTTAGATCACCAAGCACTTGAGCAACGAGAACATTAACACAACCTCATCCCCTTTTGATAGTATTGGCTTTCCTATGGACTCAATGTGATCTTTGATCACTAAACCAAAAATGGAGTCTTGAGCTTTTGCCAATGCTTGTCTTAGCATTTTGAGGGGTCCACATCTTCAGACATTTCCTTACCCACATCATCGAACTTTTCTGAAATGATTCTCAAGAGAATATTAGTTCAATGATATATATGTTGTTATTAATTACCAAAACCACCCGGGGATTAGTTGCACTTTCAATCTCCCCCTTTTTGGTAATTGATGACAACATATAGATCAAAGCTTCGACAAAAGATATAATCAAAGAATAATATCGTCGCTTTGAGAAGTATGTGATAAACAAGAGCTCCCCCTAAATTTGTGCATTATTTAAAATTTGCGTTTGAATGCAAATGCACAATCGATTAGGATTATGGGTCACTCTTCCATGTCACATACATCTTGGTGGAGCGCACAAAATGATAAGAATGAATAACATGCACTCAATCACCAAGACAAGAGTAAATAGCCATACAATAAGAAATAGCATATGATAAACAATAAGCACACATTAAAGCATAGTATGACTAAGCACTCATTAAGGTAGCATCAAACGTAGTAGCAAGCACACTTAAAGTATCTGGAACCAAAAGAAACCAATGTATCTCAAGGAAAACGACAAAAGAACGAAAAGACGAAAGAGCACTCTCTCTCTCGAAGCCCTATGATCTATAGCAATTTCTCCCCCTTTGGCAACAAGTTACCAAAAAGTTCGAAAAGGTATAGAGCTAAACGTCACTGCGGGCTCGGCTGGCTGCTCCCGTCTGGGTCGATGTCGGTGTAGAGATAGCTGCGTCGGCGAAGACTTCTGCGGATGTCTGCGCTGGAGGAGTGGATGCTGGAGCTGAAGGAACTGCTGGAGCTGTAGCTGGTGCTGAAGTGGTAGCCCTGGAGTCTGTCACTGGGATAGCTGCAGACCTGGATCCTCTGGGAACCGGAGCAGTCTGGCGATGAGAGTCCTGGACTATATCATCCTGCATAAGCTCTGCCCTCTCCTGCCTAGTCTCCTCCATGTCTGCCTCAAGCTTGTTGACAGACACCTGAATCTCAGTCAGCTTCACGTCTAGAGCGTGGATCTTGTCCTCGACGATCCTCTCAAGGCTCTCCTGAGATTGCTCAATGCTGGCCAGGCGTTGTTCAATTCTCCGGGTTGCTTCAAGAATCTGATCTCCAAAGCTCTTTGGCTTAGCTGCTGCTGCTGCTGCCTCTCTGTCAGCTTTGGCTTTCTTTGCAGCTTCGATCTTGGCTTGCCCTTCAACTGAGGTGGGATCCTCTTCATCCATCACAACTACGTTGTCCTCATGCTCTGGCTGCAGTGGTAAGTGCTTCCTATCCAACATGAATTTGCCCGTGCCAAACTTGGCGTTGATAAGCATCTGTATCTGCGGTGCAAACCCACACGACCTCTTCTGGTCAGCTGCAGTCCTCTTAATGGTCTCTACCATCAAGTCCATCACCTTAAAAGGTGCCTTCTCATCGAGAATGTGCAGCATGTTGATAGAATAGCCTCGTATCATCCGGTGGTCACCTGACTTAGGCATCAAAGTATGCCTCAGGATAGTGTTGGTGGTGGTCAGACCTGCCTGGAGATAATACACTGAGCCGAGCTTCCATCCTTCCAAATCAGCAGCTGGGATCTCCTTGTACATATTCTTCATAGAATCATGACTCTTCTTAGGAATCCCATAGACATCAATGTCGTCCTCTCTCTGCACTGGAGCGTTCAGAAGTTCTGCCCATTCTGCAACAGTTGAAGAAAACCGTTGACCTTCAGTCATCCATGTGATCTTGCCATCGGGGTAGAAATGGGCTGTGGCATAGAACTGCATGATCATCTCGTCGTTCCATGCTGTCAGTTCTTGACCCACAAAGTCAGCAACTCCACATGCAGTAAAGCTCTCATGCACATGGGGAAAGAAGTCCCGATGCTCTCTGCTGTCAATGTACTTCCAGTCAACATACCTGGTGTCAGCAACAATGGGCTTCTTATCCATTAGCACGGTCTCATAGAAATCCTGCTGCTCTTTGGTGTGGAATCTGGGGTCCACAGCAGTCCTTCTTCTTACGGCATATGGATCAGATTGTCTCCATAGCCTGAGACCTTTGTCCTTCCTTGCCTTCATATCCTCAGCTTGAGGATGAGCATAAACAACTCTCTTCCTTTTGGAAGTCTTCTTCACCTTGCTTGGAGCTGGCTCTTCCAAGTTGAGCTTCTTGGCAACTGCAGACTGCTTCACTTTGCTCGTGCCTTTCTTTGGCTGCTGCCCTTGGAGCTCTTTGGCGACCACTTGCCTCTTTGGCTTGGAGGTAACTTCCTCAGCAACAAAATCGGAATCCTCAGAATCAGACGTTCTCTTCTTCCTGGTTCTCGTAGCAGCAGGAGGCAGACCACTAGGGGTGCTCCTCTCACCATCATCACTAGAGCTGCTAGCCTCAGGACTTGTACCTGCCTCTGGAATCTCAGCAAACGGTGATTCGGACCTGTTCTGGCTGTCACTGACATCTGACATGGCTGAAAGACCTGTGAATAGATAAGGTATAGGCAGAGTAGAAGAGTTATCACAACTGCAGAAGTTTTTGCAAAAAAAAATGAGTTAAAAACTTAGTTTTGAGTTTTCACAGAATGTATTTCGGTCAAACCGATTTCAAGTTTCGGTGTAACCGAAGTGTTCAACAGAACCTACACACCACTTTCGGTCAGACCGAAATGGGTTTCGGTCCTACCGAAAAACTAGGGTTTCATAGAAACTTCACTTCGGACATTCCGATTTTCACAACTCGGTCAGACCGAACTGTGTAGTGCAATGGTCAGAGACCAAATCGGTCAGTCCGAGTTTCAGGAATCGGCTTCACCGAGATGCATTCCGTGGAAACCTAAACCTAAGAATTTTCCTCGAAACTAAACGATCTGAGCAATGTATTGGGATCATATCAAACGTGGATTGAATCAGGGCAGTCCTATCATGCAAGAATCAGAAGTGGAGCATGAATAGGGATTGAGACACACCCTAACTTGGTGGTGTCCCTCTACGGCGGCAACGGAGGAGAAGATTACCGTTGACGGCGGCGGAGACCTGCGGCAAGGGCACACAGGCGACGACAGCGACGATCCTTAGATCAGGGCGGCGGCAGCAGGGGTCTTGGAGGGCGAGCGGTTTGAAAGGAATAGATCGCGCGCAGCCCTCAGTATATATAACCCCGTACTGTCGGTGGGACCGAGTTGAAAAACTCGGTGTCACCGAGATGTATTTCTGCTGTGCAGTTACACATATCGGTCAGACCGAGATTTTGAACTCGGTTTCACCGAGATGAAACCTTGATCAATCTAAGTGTTTCGGTTGGACCGAGATTGAGAAGCCGGTCAGACCGAAATAGACTTAGAAGGTTTTGGAAGTCAGCCTTAGACGAATCGGTGGTTCCGAGTGCTCCTCACTCGGACTGTCCGAAAAAGACTTGTTCAAAGTTGTGATATAAGCATGAATAGATTTTGAGATAAGAAAGCATAGATAGCTAGGGAAGGTGCTTAGGCATTCTTGTCCATCCATTTGGCCAGAAAAAGAAACCAAAACAATCAAAACAACAAATGGATGTCCTTGAATGGATAAAATCATGCATCCAACATGCTCACACAATAAGATAGCAACTGAAATATGTGTCAAACATGCACAACCAAAACTCTAGCTACTAGCACACAAAATGTCGATGACTAGGTCATCTATATATGAGTATATTGACTTAGGAGTCAAATGAGAACATTTGATCATAGGTCATACTCATCGTTTAAGCACAAGTGGGATTACCACTTTTACATAAAGCATTTATGTGTTCACATCATTTGGAGATGTTTTAGCTCAATTTTTAGAGCAAAGCTCCCCCTAGATGTGAGAACCCCTTTTAAAGGGTCAAACTAACCTTGGGTTGTCGTAGAAGACTTCATGTAGATGTTGAAGATGTGGATGCTCAATGTTGATGTAGATCATCATGAGTTGGGAGCAATCCTTTGGATTAGGGCACTTTCAATACCTACATGGGTTAGTCCCACAAGGAACAAACAAGAATATCCATGGACATAGAGTGAAGTGCACAAAAGATGATGTCCATGAAAGCAATGATTACCTTGTCCCTTGACTTACCAACAAGAGGGTTTGTGACTCCATGAACAAGTGCATGATGTGGAAGTTGATTGCACAAGTTCTTGCCAAAATGAATATGAGTGAAGTTTGTTGGCGGAGTCACCCTCAAGAACCTACTAGTTCTTCTTCTTTGGGATCCACATCATCTTGATGGGAATCCTTGGTGTTGTAGTTGAGCTTGACGAAGTAGAACTTGATGTGTCCTTGGGAACCCACTTGACCATGGCTTGAGGTGCTTCAATGAATGCATCAATCTCCTCTTGAAGCTTGTCCTTGGCCTTTAGCTTGTGGTCTTGTGGTGGAAGGTCATCTTGAGCTTGTTCCACATTGGAAGAAGTAGGATCATACTTCTCCTTTTGTGAAACAAACTGTGGAGTAGGGTATTGACCTTCTTCCCACTCAACACCTTTGGCGTTGATCTTTCGCTCAAAACCAATCCCTTGATTCTTCCGGTGTCTTCCTTGTTTGCGAACAATCTCCTCAAAGTTCTTGCTTCCGGCAAGACTCTTGTAGACACCTTTCTCTATGATTTCCTTCAATAGGCTATTTTCTTGCTCAAGTGTAACTTGGCTTGAAACATTGTTAGTGGAATCAAGAGAACTACTAGAAGTAACAATATTGGATTTAACATTGTTATTGTTACTACTAGAGGAAGAATTTTTCTTATGCTTGTCATGCTTAGTCTTAATAGGTGGCAAGAAATTAGACAAGAGAAGTCGTTTGGCAAGATATGAAGAACTCTTCTTTCGAAGATCGTCATTGATCGCTTTTAGAAACTCATGTTCTTGCTCTAGAGTGAGCTTCTCGAAGCGTAGCTTCTCATGAGATCTTAGGAGCTCTCTATGATCTTCTTGACTTGTTTCATGAGCTAACTTAAGAGTGTTTAGTTCTTTAGTTAGACGCTCAATCTCCTTCATAGCATTGTCATTCGACTCTTCTCGACTATAAAGACTACTAGCATTTTCATCATTACTAAGCTCACTAGATTTATCATGCAAGAGCTCATCTTCACCAAGTAAGTCATCCTCATCACTATCAAAGTCAATGAACTCAGGGTGTGTTACCTTGGGGCCTTTAGCCATGAAGCATCTTCCAATTCCCTCATTCGGTGAATCAAATAAGTCGTAGGAGTTGGAGTTGGAGGATACGAGTGCAAGTCCGGCAACACCTTCATCTTGACTATAGTCGGAGTCGGAGTGATAGCTTCCATCGGATTGACTGTCAGAGTCGGAGCCGGAGACCCATTCACCAACATGAGCTTGATGTCTTCTTCTTGTGTAGCTCCTTGATGACTTGTCTTTCCTCTCCGAATCCTTGCTTCTCCGAGGAGGTCTTCGTTCATAACGATCATCTCTACTCCTTCTCTCTTTCCGAGGTGACTCATCTCTTGCTCTTCTTCTTGGAGATTCTTCTCTTCTCTTGTGGGGAGCCGTACACTCATTTGAGAAGTGTCCGGGTCTTCCACAATTGTAGCAGTTTCGATCACGACTAGAAGATCTCTTTCCATCATATGATCTAGACTTTGAGCCTCTCTCTTTGCCTCTATTCTTGTAGAACTTGTTGAAGTTCCTGACCATTAGGCTTATGTCTTCATTGGAAACTAACTTGTCACTTGAGGTAGTAGGAGCATCACTTGTAGCTTTGTAAGCACCACTTGACTTATTGTGAAGCTCTTCCTTATCCTTAAGTGTCATCTCATGAGCAACAATCCTTCCAATGACTTCAGTTGGCTTGAGAGTCTTGTAGTTTGGCATCATTTGGATCAAAGTGCACACGGTGTCATACTTTCCATCCAAAGCTCTGAGAATCTTCTTAATGATGAATCGGTCGGTCATTTCTTCGCTTCCTAAGCCAGCAATCTCATTTGTGATGAGAGCAAGCCTAGAGTACATTTCAGCGACTCCTTCACCATCCTTCATCTTGAACTTGTCAAGCTGACCTTGAAGAATATCCAGCTTTGATTCCTTCACAGATTCAGTACCTTCGTGCATTTCAACCAAAGTATCCCAAATCTCCTTAGCATTCTCAAG
>LR738711.1:305833354-305934967 GCA_902687465.1 Secale cereale | reverse complement strand
AATACCTACATGGGTTAGTCCCACAAGGAACAAACAAGAATATCCATGGACATAGAGTGAAGTGCACAAAAGATGATGTCCATGAAAGCAATGATTACCTTGTCCCTTGACTTACCAACAAGAGGGTTTGTGACTCCATGAACAAGTGCATGATGTGGAAGTTGATTGCACAAGTTCTTGCCAAAATGAATATGAGTGAAGTTTGTTGGCGGAGTCACCCTCAAGAACCTACTAGTTCTTCTTCTTTGGGATCCACATCATCTTGATGGGAATCCTTGGTGTTGTAGTTGAGCTTGACGAAGTAGAACTTGATGTGTCCTTGGGAACCCACTTGACCATGGCTTGAGGTGCTTCAATGAATGCATCAATCTCCTCTTGAAGCTTGTCCTTGGCCTTTAGCTTGTGGTCTTGTGGTGGAAGGTCATCTTGAGCTTGTTCCACATTGGAAGAAGTAGGATCATACTTCTCCTTTTGTGAAACAAACTGTGGAGTAGGGTATTGACCTTCTTCCCAGTCAACACCTTTGACGTTGAACTTTTGCTCAAAACCAATCCCTTGATTCTTCCGGTGTCTTCCTTGTTTGCGAACAATCTCCTCAAAGTTCTTGCTTCCGGCAAGACTCTTGTAGACACCTTTCTCTATGATTTCCTTCAATAGGCTATTTTCTTGCTCAAGTGTAACTTGGCTTGGAACATTGTTAGTGGAATCAAGAGAACTACTAGAAGTAACAACATTGGGTTTAACATTGTTATTGTTACTACTAGAGGAAGAATTTTTCTTATGCTTGTCATGCTTAGTCTTAATAGGTGGCAAGAAATTAGACAAGAGAAGTCGTTTGGCAAGATATGAAGAACTCTTCTTTCGAAGATCGTCATTGATCGCTTTTAGAAACTCATGTTCTTGCTCTAGAGTGAGCTTCTCGAAGCGTAGCTTCTCATGAGATCTTAAGAGCTCTCTATGATCTTCTTGAGTTGTTTCATGAGCTAACTTAAGAGTGTTTAGTTCTTTAGTTAGACGCTCAATCTCCTTCATAGCATTGTCATTCGACTCTTCTCGACTATAAAGACTACTAGCATTTTCATCATTACTAAGCTCACTAGATTTATCATGCAAGAGCTCATCTTCACCAAGTAAGTCATCCTCATCACTATCAAAGTCAATGAACTCAGGGTGTGTTACCTTGGGGCCTTTAGCCATGAAGCATCTTCCAATTCCCTCATTCGGTGAATCAAATAAGTCGTAGGAGTTGGAGTTGGAGGATACGAGTGCAAGTCCGGCAACACCTTCATCTTGACTATAGTCGGAGTCGGAGTGATAGCTTCCATCGGATTGACTGTCAGAGTCGGAGCCGGAGACCCATTCACCAACATGAGCTTGATGTCTTCTTCTTGTGTAGCTCCTTGATGACTTGTCTTTCCTCTCCGAATCCTTGCTTCTCCGAGAAGGTCTTCGTTCATAACGATCATCTCTACTCCTTCTCTCTTTCCGAGGTGACTCATCTCTTGCTCTTCTTCTTGGAGATTCTTCTCTTCTCTTGTGGGGAGCCGTACACTCATTTGAGAAGTGTCCGGGTCTTCCACAATTGTAGCAGTTTCGATCACGACTAGAGGATCTCTTCCCATCATATGATCTAGACTTTGAGCTTCTCTCTTTGCCTCTATTCTTGTAGAACTTGTTGAAGTTCCTGACCATTAGGCTTATGTCTTCATTGGAAACTAACTTGTCACTTGAGGTAGTAGGAGCATCACTTGTAGCTTTGTAAGCACCACTTGACTTGTTGTGAAGCTCTTCCTTATCCTTAAGTGTCATCTCATGAGCAACAATCCTTCCAATGACTTCAGTTGGCTTGAGAGTCTTGTAGTTTGGCATCATTTGGATCAAAGTGCACACGGTGTCATACTTTCCATCCAAAGCTCTGAGAATCTTCTTAATGATGAATCGGTCGGTCATTTCTTCGCTTCCTAAGCCAGCAATATCATTTGTGATGAGAGCAAGCCTAGAGTACATTTCAGCGACTCCTTCACCATCCTTCATTTTGAACTTGTCAAGCTGACCTTGAAGAATATCTAGCTTTGATTCCTTCACAGATTCAGTACCTTCGTGCATTTCAACCAAAGTATCCCAAATCTCCTTAGCATTCTCAAGACGGCTGATTTTGTTGAACTCTTCGGGACACAAAGCATTGAAGAGAATGTCACAAGCTTGAGCATTGTTTTGCAACATCTTCAGTTCTTCGGGTGTAGCTTCGCGATCCGGAACTTTTCCTTCTTCAAAGAAGTCACCTTGCATGCCAACACAAATAATGCCCCATGCGGCTGGGTTATGACCAAGAATATGCGTTTTCATTTTATGCTTCCAACTAGCAAAATTTGTACCATCAAAGTAAGGACCTCTACGATAATTACCCTCACTAGACGCCATACTCTCCTAGGTTGTGAAACCAAGCTTATGGAGTCCAATGCAATGGAAACCAAGGCAATGGAGACCAAAGCTCTGATACCACTTGTAGGATCGAAAGTAGGTCTAGAGGGGGGGGGGTGATTAGACTACTTGACAATATAAAAAATCTGCCTTTAGATCATGCAAAGTTTTTGGCAGTTTCACAAACAAGATCAGTTCAAGTAACACCCTACACATGCAATTCTAGAGTTTATGCAGCGGAAAGTAAATTGCACATGTAAAAGAGAGGTGGAGAAGATCAAACGCAGTTTGGTGACACGGAGATTTTTGTCGTGGTTCCGATAGGTGGTGCTATCGTACATCCACGTTGATGGAGACTTCAACCCACGGAGGGTAACGGCTGCGCGAGTCCACGGAGGGCTCCACCCACGAAGGGTCCACGAAGAAGCAACCTTGTCTATTCCATCACGGCCTACGCCCACGGAGGACTAGCCTTACTCGGGGTAGATCTTCACGAAGTAGGCGATCTCCTTGCCCTTACAAACTTCTTGGTTCAACTCCACATCACGACGGAGGCTCCCAAGCGACACCTAACCAATCTAGGAGGCACCACCCCCCAAAAGGTAATAGACGGTGTTGATGGTGATGAACTCCTTGCTCTTGTGCTTCAAGTGATAAACTCCCCAACACTCAACTCTCCTCACTGATATGGCTGTGGTGGAAGGAAGATTTGAGTGGAAAGCAACTTGGGAAGGCTAGAGATCAAGTTTCATATGGTAGGAATGGAATGACTTGATCTCAACACAAGGGTAGGTGGTTCACTTCTCAGAAAGTGTGTGGTAGAAGTGGTGGTACTTTCTGATGGCTCTCCTCACGAATGAGGAGGGGGTGGAGGGGTATATATAGCCTCCACACAAAATCCAACCGTTACACACACATTTGACCAATCTCGGTCAGACCGAAGTGAAAACTCGGTTAGACCGAAAGTTCAAATATAGTGAACGTTGGGATTTTCGGTGGGACCGAAAATGCCATCTCGGTGAGACCGAAGTGAGTCAAAGGTTAGGGTTTGCCATCTCGGTGAGACCGAAAATATAAACTCGGATATTCCGAATTGATGTCAACCGATCACAGAAGGTTGGCAGCCCTTTTTCGGTGAGACCGAAACTCAGAATCGGTGTGACCGAGAATTTAGGGTTTGGAGAAACAACTGAAGTGGTTCATCTCGGTGGGACTGAGTTGGAGAAATCGGTGTGACCGAGATTACTTATGGGTGTGTGTTAAGTAGTGAATAGTGCTGATAGTTGAGGGAGTTAGATCACCAAGCACTTGAGCAACGAGAACATTAACACAACCTCATCCCCTTTTAATAGTATTGGCTTTCCTATGGACTCAATGTGATCTTTGATCACTAAACCAAAAATGGAGTCTTGAGCTTTTGCCAATGCTTGTCTTAGCATTTTGAGGGGTCCACTTCTTCAGACATTTCCTTACCCACATCATCGAACTTTTCTGAAATGATTCTCAAGAGAATATTAGTTCAATGATATATATGTTGTTATTAATTACCAAAACCACCCGGGGATTAGTTGCACTTTCACACGCCGCACCCCACTTCCCCGCGCCAGCGCGGCTCGGATCGGGCCCTCCAGGCCCGTGACCGCGCGTCGCCCCGTCCGCCGCTCGGCCCGGTCTTCCCCGCCGCAGGCGCCGGACTCCGACCTCGCCACCTCGCCGACACGCCTCGCCGACCGCAGCCACATCAGGCACCGCCCCGACCGCTGCCGCCTCAGGCGCGCCGCTGGCCCTCCGCCGCCTCCGCCTCCCGCCGGAAGACCCGCCGCCGGCCACCATCGCATCCACCGCCGCCGGACCCATCCTCGCCGCCGGCGCCGACCTCCACCGTCGCCCTGCTCCGGCGAGCAACTATGGCCGGATCTGGATCTCGTCCAGGCGGCGACCTTCAGCACTAGTTGCCTGTCAACAATATGTTAGCATGTTTGTGACGTCGTAACTTTGTGCATGTTGGTCAAATGGAGTGTATGATATGTCAAAATGTTCGTCTTGTGATGCTCTTCGTGATGGATGCATTTTCATACATGTTAGGTTGCATTATGCCATGTTCAACCATGTTGCAAAAAGTACATGTGGCTGTTAAGTTTCTGAAATTGTTATGAGATGATGGTTTGCCTTTTTCATAGATTTTTTGTGATTTTGTTTTGAGCCCCATGTCAACATGTTTTAGGAGCATAAGCATGTTGTCTTTGACGTGGTGTATTTGGTTTTCCTTCATATGCTCTGTGGTGACTTAAACAAGCTTGTAAACATGCCATGTCAATGTTGTTGTTTTTATACTTAGTGATAAACTGCTAAGTGTGGAATCAGTAATAACAAGTTGCCATGTAAACTTGATGCCATAATCTTTTCCATGCCTGCTTTGGAATAACTAGTGAGCATGTCTTGATTTCCATGTATTTTTCTATCAATCCATGCCTTTGTTTGCATATATGCCCTGCTGTAGCTTGTTGTAATCTTGCTCTCAAAATGCTTGAAATTAAACCTGTCAGCCTGTTAACAGAACATTCAATTTGGCAAAGCTTGTGTTAAGCAAGCCTTGCATGGTATGAATTGTTTATTTGGACGAATTGGGAGTATAATATGTCTTCTTCATGCTCATGTGTTTTTCATGCTTGTTGTAGTTGTTTTTCTTGTTGTTGTGTGTCCCTAAAGGCAGCAACATGTCGTTTCAGATTGCATGCCTAGTTAATTTCACTAAGTCTGACAAATTTGTGAACTTATTGAATCTTGCCATGCTTGTTTAATTGTGTTCAAGCCAGTTTTTGGGTTTGCTCTGAGTTCATACTTGTTTATAATCATGTCTTTTTCACATCCATGCCTTTTGTCATCATGTTTGGGTGCTGTTGTATAATCATACCTTGCTCCAAAGATGCCATGTTGCTGTTAACTGCAGTTTTGCATTACATCTTGGTTTGCTTGCCATTTGCAAACCATGCATCCGATTCCAATGATTCTTATATCGTTTTCGACCGAAATCTTGCCCTCTACCCAGTGGCTTGCTTGGTTTCCCAAGATGAAGCCATTTACATCATCTTCTCCTTTAGGCTCGAGAGCATGCTCATGCATACACACATCATACTTGCATCCCATGACATGTCTTGCATCATGTGTTTGTGCATTGCACCGTGATTGATCTTGTACCGTTGTTGTGCTCTTATGTTGGGTAGAGCCGGGAGCCGATACCGAGTTCGAGGATCTTGTCGAGACTGAGTTTGAGCAGCCGTCTTACCATCCCACCGAGGACTTAACAAGCAAGATGACCGTTCCCCGATATCACCTCTATCTTTGCCTTGCTAGTTGTCTCGCTCTATAGTTATGTCTCGATGCCTATTCTTGTCTTGTCAGCCTCCTATGTTGCCATGAAACACTCGGGAATGGGATTGCTGAGTCCTTGTGACTCACAGATTACAACACACACCAGATGCAGGTACTACCGAGTACGACGCAGGAGATGGACAAGAACTGCACTAGGAGTTTGATGAAGAACGTGGTCGTATGTATGTGACGTATCTCGACGATCAGTAGTGGTTCCTACTAGCGGCGATCATGACTTGTGGTTGTGGTATATTTTCTCGTTTGTATTCGTCCGTAATCAGACCCTGTGTTATTTGGAAGAATGTATGCTATTGTATTAATTGTGTGACGTGGCAAGTGTAAGCCAACTATTTTACTCTTTCATCCCTGTTCTTTACATGAGTTGTGCAAATATACCTCGCTTGGGATCATTCTAGAATGCGCTTATGTCTCTAACTCATGCCTCACACATAGGAGATATAGTCGCATCCTAGGCATTATACATTGGAAGCTCAGTAAAGAAGCCCAACCCATTCACTAGAGGGTAGGTGAATCACGTCAATGTGGAGGAGATCAACGAGCAGCCCGACGCAGTGGTTGGTAAGTTTTTGGTTAATTAATTTACCGCCCTTGTTCTTTTTGACACTGGTGCATCTCATTCATACATATCAAGGGGTTTTGTGGATTATCGTGCGCTGAATGAGGTGACGATCTAGAACAAGTACCCTCTGCCGATGATCAATGATTTATTTGGCCAGTTGCAAGGAGCCAAAGTTTTCTCTAAGATTGATTTACGATCGGGTGATACGTCTCCAACGTATCTATAATTTTTGACTGTTCCATGATATTATATTATCCATCTAGGATGTTTTATATGCATTTATATGCTATTTTATATGATTTTTTGGACTAACCTATTAACCTAGAGCCCAGTGCCAGTTTCTGTATTTCCCTTGTTAGTGAGTTTTACAAAAAAGGAATAGCAAACGGAGTCCAATTGACGTGCCAATTTTTGATGATTTTTTATGGACCAAAAGAAGCCCCCGGAGTAAAAGAGTTGGGCCAGAAGAGTCTCGGGCCGTCTGATACGTCTCCAACGTATCTATAATTTTTGATTGTTCCATGCTATTATATTATCCTTCTAGGATGTCTTATGGGCTTTTATATACACTTTTATATGATTTTTGGGACTAACCTATTAACCCAGAGCCCTGTGCCAGTTTATGTTTTTCTCCTATTTTGGAGTTTTACAGTAACAAACGGAGTCCAATTAATGTGCCAATTTTTGATGATTTTTTCTGGATCAAAAGAAGTCCCCAAAGTAAAAGAGTTGGACCACGAGAGCCACGGGATGCCCACGAGGGTGGGGGGTGCGCCCTGGGCAGGGGGGCGCGCCCTCCTTTCTCGTTGACGGCCTGGAGGCCCCCCTGACTTGTGCCCTACGCCAAAGAATCCTATAAATACTGAAACCATTGGAAATTAACCTAGATCGGGAGTTCTGCCGCCGAAAGCCTCTGTTGCCACCGAAAACCAATCTAGACCCTTTCTGGCACCCTGCCGGAGGGGGGGGGGATCCCTCTCCGGTGGCTATCTTCATCATCCCGGCGCTCTCCATGACGAGGAGGGAGTAGTTCACCCTCGGGGCTGAGGGTATGTACCAGTAGCTATGTGTTTGATCTCTCTCTCTCTCGTCAAGATGGCACGATCTTGATGTATTGCGAGCTTTGCTATTCTAGTTGGATCTTATAATGCTTCTCCCCCTCTACTCTCTTGTAATGGATTGAGTTTTCCCATTTGAAGTTATCTTATCGGATTGAGTCTTTAAGGATTTGAGAACACTTGATGTCTGTCTTGCATGTGTTTATCTGTGGTGACAATGGGATATCATGTGATCTACTTGATGTACGTTTTGGTGAACAACTTGCGGGTTCGGTGACCTTGGGAATCTATGCATAGGGGTTGGCACACGTTTTCGTCTTGACTTTCCGGTAAAATCTTTGGGGCACTCTTTCAAGTTCTATGTGTTCCTTGAATAGATGTTTCTGAGATTGTGTGATGCATATCGTATAATCATGCCCACGGATACTTGAGGTGACAATGGAGTATCTAGGTGACATTAGGGTTTTGATTGCTTTGTGTCTTAAGGTGTTATTCTAGTACGAACTCTATGATAGAATGAACGTTACTACAGACTCTTCAATAGATCGATCAGAAAGAATAACTTTGAGGTGGTTTTGTACCCTACCATAATCTCTTCGTTTGTTCTCCGCTATTAGTTACTTTGGAGTGACTCTTCGTTGCATGTGGAGGGCTAGTAATATGATCCAATTATGTTATCCTTGTTGAGAGAACTTGCACTAGTGAAACTATGAACCCTAGGCCTATTTTCCTATCATTGCAATACCGTTTATGCTCACGTTTACCACTTGCTACCTTGCTGTTTTTATATTTTCTTATTACAAAAATCTATATCTATCATTCATATCGCACTTGTATCACCATCTCTTCGCCGAACTAGTGCACCTATACAGTTTACCATTGTATTGGGTGTGTTGGGGACACAAGAGACTCTTTGTTATTTGGTTGCAGGGTTGTTTGAGAGAGACCATCTTCATCCTACGCCTCCCACGGATTGATAAACCTTAGGTCATCCATTTGAGGAAAATTTGCTACTCTCCTACAAACCTCTGCACTTGGAGGCCCAACAACGTCTACAAGAAGAAGGTTGTGTAGTAGACATCAAGATCTTTTCTCGCGCCGTTGCCAGGGAGGTGAGTGCTTGAAGCTATATCTTTAGATCTTGCAATCAAATCTTTTAGTTTCTTGTTTTATCACTAATTTAGTTTATAAAATAAAACTACAAAAAATGGAATTACGGTTACCTCATATGCTTCATCTTTTTAATATCTTTCGTGAAAATGATGGGAAGGAAAATTGTGCTCAAGTACTAGAAGAAGAATTACATAGAATGCTTGGCATAAAATACTTGAATGATGAGCATGATTGCAATGTTGTTAGTGTGAATCCTTTCAATATCCATGATGCTAATGATATACAAAGCCACAAGCTTGGGGATGCTATGGTTGATGAAGATGATATGTTTAGTACCCCAAGTCTTGATGAGCAAATTTATTATGATGAAAGCATGTCTCCTATTTATGATGAGTATTGTGATGACACATATGCTATAAACAATAAAGATAACCATGAAACTTGTCATCATGATTTTAGTTTTCAATTGCATTATGCTTCACATGATAGTTATTTTGTTGAATTTGCTCCTCCCACTACTATGAATGAGAAGAATTTTGCTTATGTGGAGAGTAATAAAATTTACATGCTTGGGGATCATGACAAGAATGCTTTATGTGCTGGTTATATTGTTGAATTCATTCATGATGCCTCTGAAAATAATTATGAGAGAGGATCATATGCCTGTAGGAATTGCAATAATATCAAGTTTCCTCTGTATGTGCTTAAAGTTTTGAAGCTATGCTCGTTTTCCCTTCCTATGCTAGTTGATTATCGTTCTCATAAGTTGTTTGCTCACAAAATCCCCATGCATAAGAAGTGGTTTAGACTTAAATGTGTTATTCATATGCTTCATGCTGCTCCGGTTATGTTTCAATTCTTATCTTTTATGTGAGCATCATTATGCCTAGCTAGGGGCGTAAAACTATAGCGCTTGTTGGGAGGCAACCCAACTTTATATTTTTTTGTTTTTGCTTCCGTTTAGGAATAAATATTGCATCTAGCTTCTGTTTAGATGTTGTTTTGTGTTTTAATTAGTGTTTGTGCCAAGTAGAACCTTTGGGAAGACTTGTGTGAAGTTTATATGATCTTGCTGTGAAAAACAGAATCATTAGCGCTCGCTACAATGGTCATCAGATTTTACCGTGCGTGCTATTTAGTTGATTCTTTTTGCAGATGATTAATAGACAAATTCCTCACGTTTACCAATTTAGTTTGAATTTTTTGGAGTTACAGAAGTATGCGAAACCTACAGATTACTACAGACTGTTCTGTTTTTGACAGATTCTGTTTTTCGTGTGTTGTTTGCTTATTTCAATGCATCTATGAGTAGTATTGGGAAGTACGAACCATAGAAAAGTTGGAATACAGTAGGTTTAACACCAATATAAACAAAGAATGAATTCATTGCAGTACCTTTGAGTAGTGGTTTGCTTTCTTATACTAACAAAGCTCACGAGATTTTTGTCTAAGTTTTGTGTTGTGAAGTTTTCAAGTTTTGAGTATTGCATTGATGGACTATGGAATAAAGAGTGGCAAGAGCCTAAGCTTGGAGATTCCCAAGGAACCCCAAGGTAAATTTCAAGGACAACCAAAATCCTAAGCTTGGGGATGCCCCGGGAAGGCATCCCCTCTTTCGTCTTCATCCATTGGTCACTATACTCGGAGCTATATTTTTATTCACCACATGATATGTGTTTTGCTTGGAGCGTCATTTTGGTTTATTTTGTTTTGCTTGCTGTTTGAATAATATACCAAGATCTGAAGTTCTTAAATGTTAGAGAGTCTTCACATAGTTACATAATTATTCAACTACTCATTGATCATCACTTATATCTTTCGGAGTAGTTTGTTGTTTGCTCTAGTGCTTCACTTATATTTGTTAGACACGACGGTGGTTTTATTTTGAAGAAATAGATGAACTCTCATGATTCACTTATATACATTTGAGAGTCTATTAAAACAGCATGGTAATGCGCTTTGGCTATAAAACTAGCCTTCATATGATAGACATCCAATATCAATGTAGTAAAAACTTTCACACTAAGTGCATTGAATATGATGAGAAGTTGGATGCTTGATAATATTTTTGAGATATGAGGATAGTGATATTAGAGTCATGCTAGTGGTGTTATTATGAAATTGAGAAATGCTTGTGTTAAGGTTAGTGATTCCCGTAGCATGCACGTATGGTGAACCGCTATGTGACGAAGTTAGAGCATGAGGTCTTTGTAAAGTGTCAACCTTTGTGTGGAGGTCGGGGGCGCGCGATGGTTAACTCCTACCAACCTCCCCCCTAGGAGCATGCTTTGATTGCTTTGTTTTCATGACTCGTAGATTTTTGCAATAAGTATATGAGTTCTTTATGACTAATGTTGAGTCCATGGATTATACGCACTCTCACCCTTCCACCATTGCTAGCCTCTCTTGTATCGCGCAACTTTTGCCGGTACCATACACCCACTATATATCCTTCCTCAAAACAGCCACCATATATATTCCTCAAAACAGCCACCATACCTACCTATCATGGCATTTCCATAGCCATTCCAAGATATATTGCCATGCAACTTTCCACCGTTCCGTTCATATAACACGCATCATATTGTCATATTGCCATGCATGATCATGTAGTTGACATCGTATTTGTGGCAAAGCCACCATGCATAATTTTTCATACATGTCACTCTTGATTCATTTCCCATCCCGGTACACCACTGGAGGCATTCATATAGAGTCATACTTTGTTCTAGTATTGAGTTGTAATATCGAGTTGTAAATCAATATAAGTGTGATGATCTTCATTATTAGAGCATTGTCCCGTGTGAGGAAACAAAAAAAACAAAAACAAAAGAGATAAAGGCCAAATAAAAAAGGAGATGGCCTAAAAAATAGAGAGGGGCTAAAAAAAGAGGAAAGCCCCTCCAAAAAATGAGAGAAAAGAGAGGGTCAATGCTACTATCTTTTTCCACACTTGTGCTTCAAAGTAGCACCTTGTTCTTCATGATAGAGAGTCTCATGTTTAGTCACTTTCATATACTAGTGGGAATTTTCATTATAGAACTTGGCTTGTATATTCCAACGATGGGCTTCCTCAAATGCCCTAGGTCTTCGTGAGCAAGCAAGTTGGAAGCACACCCACTTAGTTTCTTTTGTTGATCTTTCATACATTTTTAGCTCTAGTGCATCTGTAGCATGGCAATCCCTACTCAATCACATTGATATCTATTGATGGGCATCTCCATAGCCCGTTGATACGCCTAGTTGATGTGAGACTATCTCCCTCCTTTTTGTCTTCTCCACAACCACCTTTCTATTCCACCCATAGTGCTATGTCCATGGCTCACGCTCAGGTATTGCATGAAAGTTGAAAGGTTTGAAAGAATAGAGTACGAAAACAAGTGCTTGGCTGAAATGGGGGTTGTGCATGATATGAATATTTTGTGTGATGAAGAGGGAGTATAGCCAGACTATATGATTTTGTAGGGATAGCTTTCTTTAGCCATAGTATTTTGAGAAGACATGATTGCTTTATTAGTATGCTTGAAGTATTATTATTTCTTATGTCAATATAGAATTTTGTCTTGAATCTTTTAGATCTGAACATTCATGCCACAATTAAGAGAATTACATTGAGAATTATTTTAGTTAGCATTCCACATAAAAAATTCTGTTTTTATCATTTACCTACTCGAGGACGAGCAGGAATTAAGCTTGGGGATGCTTGATACATCTCCAACTTATCTATAATTTTTTATTGTTCCATGCTATTATATTATCCTTCTAGGATGTCTTATGGGCTTTTATATACACTTTTATTTGATTTTTGGGACTAACCTATTAACCTAGAGCCCAGTGTCAGTTTATGTTTTTCTCCTGTTTTTGAGTTTTACAGAAAAGGAATATCAAACGGAGTCCAATTGACGTCCGAATTTTTGATGATTTTTTCTGGACAAAAAGAAGCCCCCGAAGTAAAAGAGTTGGGCCAGGAGAGCCACGGGCTGCCCACGAGGGTGGGGGCGCGCCCTTGGCAGGGGGGCGCGCCCTCCTATCTCGTGGATGGCCCGGAGGTCCCCCTGACTTGTGCCCTACGCCAAAAAATCCTATAAATACTGAAACCTTCGGAAATTAACCTAGATCGGGAGTTCCGCCGCCGAAAGCCTCTGTTGCCACCGAAAACCAATCTAGACCCGTTCTGGCACCCTACCGGAGGGGGGAATCCCTCTCCGGTGGCTATCTTCATCATCCCGACGCTCTCCACTACGAGGAGGGAGTAGTCCACCCTCGGGTCTGAGGGTATGTACCAGTAGCTATGTGTTTGATCTCTCTCTCTCTCTCGTGTTCTTGAGATGGCACGATCTTGATGTATCGCGAGCTTTGCTATTCTAGTTGGATCTTATAATGCTTCTCCCCCTCTACTCTCTTGTAATGGATTGAATTTTCCCTTTGAAGTTATCTTATCGGATTGAGTCTTTAAGGATTTGAGAGCACTTGATGTATGTCTTGCATGTGTTTATCTATGGTGACAATGGGATATCATGTGATCTACTTGATGTATGTTTTGGTGATCAACTTGCGGGTTCCGTGACCTTGGGAATCTTTGCATAGGGGTTAGCACACGTTTTCTTCTTGACTTTCCGGTAGAAACGTCATAGGGCTTGGACTCATAGGGCTTGATTCTAGTACAAACTCTATGTAATGCCCAGTATGAGATTATACCTCCCAGGTGTCGAGGAACGACTTAAAGGCATAATATCATACTAGAATGATCTCAAGAATGGTATCTTTGTACAACTCATGTAAAAGAGGGATGAAATTGTAAAAGAGTAGTTGGCTTACACTCGCCACGTCACACAATGCATTACATAAACATTCATCATCCAAATAACATCAGAGTCCGACTACAGACGAAGATCCAAATGACAGATACCATAAATAAACAACACAAGATCCCGATCATCTTAGTAATAGCCCTACTGATCCTCTGGGTAAGACACATACTATCACCCATGTTCTTGTAGCGACCACGATCCGACTGGACCGAAGTCTCTGTGTTCTGTGCCATCCCTGACACACACAGTACTTGAAGGATTTATAACGGAGTGGCGATCACAAACTTATTACATCGAATGTCTCCAATGAGAGCTTATTACAAAATCTATGGCTTAAGGCCATCTAACAAAATAACAACGGAAGGCTCGGAAGATAAGTGAGTCCATCAACTCCAACGGCATAGCTGAGTGCATGAAAAACGACCTAGCACGTCTTATTCCTCGTCTAAAAAGTCTGCAACGTGATATGTTGCAGCCCGAAAACGGGTCAGCACATGGAATATGCTGGCAAGATAACACAAAGGATCAAGTAACAGAATAAAGGCTACACTATATGCATATTTGGCTGGTGGAGGCTCTAGGTTACAGTTTTTTGCGTAAAGCCAATTTTTCCCTACAACAAAGGAATACATTTTATTTTAACTATCATTTTGGTTGAAAATCATTGAGAAGGTACCCCCCAACTCAATCCCAAATTAAAAGTTCATCATTAACCCACCAAAATTAAATTATAGAGTGATGAGATCAACCAATAATTCAAGTACCAGATACTCAAGATGTCCATAACCGGGGACACGGCTAATCAAGATCAGTTTGTACACTCTGTAGAGGTTTGTGCACTTTTCCCACAAGACTCGATCGCTTCCGTTTGGTTTCTCGCACTGCATGGTGTTTGAGAAATGGATGACCGAGACACAGTGTTTCCGAAGAGGTCCCCTTAACCGGATAGATAGGCCGGTACACCTACAATCCCTCAACATCTGCTAGCCCATCACGGAAAGGTTTCCCACAAATTACTCAACTATGCCAGAGCCCATATTGGCATGTGGCTGCACGGAAGTTTCTAGCATGAATAGTTTTATGACCCCTTTGAGCCTGGGTGGCATTCCATAGGAAAAATCACACGGAACCCCGGGATTTCCTAGGACAACACTGGATTCCCCAGGTGCCCTGCAAGCAATCCACCCAGATGTGTATTCAAGTATCCACCTTAAGTTGAAACCTTAATTAACAACTCACATCTGTCATGGATTTCACTCAAACCCAAACCACGTCTACGATCATAGCATAACAACCTAAGCAAACGTAGAAGTAACTCCCAAGGGTTTGAAAATAATGCAGGTAATAGGTTCTACCTCAAACTACTTCCCAGTCCCACAAATTAATAGATCCTACTCATGCAATGTGTGAGGGTTTGATCTAATGCATAAAAAACTGGGTAATAAAAGGTATGATCAATGTGTTACTTGCCTTGCTGACGATTCGCAAAACCTAGAGACTCGTAGTAGCACGCTTCATAGTCCGGGTATTCTATCACAAGCAAACAATAGCATACATAAGAAAACAAGCAATGATGCACAAACAAAACTCCAAAAGATAAGATCTAACCAGAAAGTTCAACTTAAGAACTCCGATTTGCAAAAAGAATCAACTCGAAAGAAGCAACGAAACTCAAACTGCGAAAGAAACGAGCTCCGGTTTCTAATTGGCCTAAAGTCAAATTTTACAGTAGCCAAAACTTTGTTCAAGTTGATTAAACATAAAGAGGGCATCGATACGGAGATCTGGGATTTTGAATCACCTGATTCCGACTCTCGAGCAAAAAGAAAAATGAAAAACAAGATCAGGGCAGAAATCGCGATCGGAATAATCGCGGATAAATACCCCGAAAAAGAAAACTGACAAACAGGCTAACGAACTATCGTTCGCCGTCTGCGGCTAACTGACGAAAAGCATTCATTAAAACGAACGTATGGACGAACGTCCGCTAAATAGCTAAACCGAAGAAAAACCGAACCGATCTAAACCTAATAAAAAAACAAATCTACGGTTTACGAAAACCGATCGTTTTTAAAAAAAAACCGATAACTACCTCGAACGGCAAACTCCGGCGAGATGCCGGCGACGGCGGTCCGGCGGCGGGGCGGCGGCGGCGCACGCGAGCGGCGGTGGCGGTGCAGGCGAGCGGCGGCGGCGCGGGCGAGCGGCGGCGGCGCGGCTTGAGGCGGCGGCGGCGCGGCGCTAGGGTAGGGGCGCGGGGCGGCTGGGCTGGCTTGGTCCCCGGGTGGCGGCTTATAAAGCCCAGAGTCCCGGGCCTATACGGCTTCAAGTCGGTTTGCACTTTTTTTTCTAAAAGAGTCCTGGCGCAGAAAAACTAAAGAAAGAAATACTAAACGGCTCCAAAAATCCCGAAATAAATTTTCACCGTCCTCTAATAATATTTAGGACAAAGTGAACATTTTTCCCGGACCTAAATGCAATTTTGAAAAACGCGCATTTTTCCTATGCAAATAAAATCACAAATAAATCCAGAAAAATACCAAAAGTGCTTTTAACATTTTTCCTCCAATATTTCTGTTATATTGGAGAAGTCATATTATCTCCGCTCATATTTTGTATTTAGAAATATTTTTAGGAGAGAGAAATAACTAAAATCACACTGCCCTCGTACCGGTATTCGAGTAAACTCAAATACGAAAACGGTAAAATTCCCAACTCTCTCCGTAGGTCCTTGAGTTGCTTAGAATTTTCGAGGAACGCCACAACAAAAATGTAAAGAGCATGCTATGCAGTATGATCTATGTATAACATTCCAAATTGAAAATTTGGGATGTTTCAAACCTACCCCCCTTAGAATGAATCTCGCCCTCGAGATTCGACTTGGCTAGGGAACAGGTGTGGGTGGTCCTTGCGTAGATCATCTTCTCGTTCCCAGGTGGCTTCTTCCTTGGTGTGGTGACTCCACTGAACTTTGCAAAACTTGATAACCTTACTGCGGGTGATTCTGCTCGAAAATTCGAGAATCTTAACAGGCTTCTCCTCGTAGGTCAGATCACTGTCCAACTGAATTGCTTCCAGGGGTACTGTGTCTCTAAGCGGTATATCGGCCATCTCCGCATGGCACTTCTTAAGCTGTGAAACGTGAAACACGTCGTGCACTCCTGACAATCCTTCGGGCAATTCCAACTTGTAGGCAACCTCTCCCATGCGTTCCAAAACACGGTAAGGTCCCACAAATCTCGGGGCTAGCTTTCCTTGAACTCCGAAACATTTAACTCCTCGCAGAGGCGATACTCTCAAGTACGCTCTGTCTCCGATCTCATAGGCTATCTCCTTGCGCTTCAAGTCTGCATAACTCTTCTGCCTGGACTGAGCTACCTTCAATCTATCTCGAATCAACTTCACCTTCTCCTCAGACTCCTTGATCAAGTCTGGTCCAAACAACTATCGGTCTCGAACTTCATCCCACATTAACGGTGTTTGGCATCTCCTTCCATACAATGCCTCGAACGGTGCCATCTTCAAACTGGACTGGTAACTGTTGTTGTATGAGAACTCCGCGTAGGGCAAATTATCATCCCAACTAGATCAATAATCTAATGCACAAGCTCTCAACATGTCCTCCAGGATGTGGTTGACTCTCTCGGTCTGTCCATCGGTGTGCGGATGGAATGCGGTGCTGAATTCCAGCCTCGTTCCCAAAGTTTGGTGTAGCTGATGCCAAAACTTTGAGGTGAACTGTGTTCCTCTATCTGATACAATGGTCCTCGGAACTCCGTGTAGACATACGATCCTGGTCATGTATATGTTGGCCAACTTCGCACTGTTATATGTGGTTTTGACAGCGATAAAGTGGGCTACCTTCGTTAATCGGTCCACTACTACCCAGATTGAGTCATATCCTGATTTGGTCCTGGGCAATCCGGTGATAAAATCCATGCCAAGTTTCTCCCACTTCCATTCGGGTATCGGCATAGGCTGCAACAATCCTGCTGGCTTCTAATGTTCTGCCTTTACTCTCTGGCATACATCACATACGGCTACATACTCGGCAATATCCTTCTTCATTCCCGTCCGCCAGAAAAGTTCCTTCAAATCCAAATACATCTTGGTGTTTCCGGGGTGTATCGAGTATGGTGAATCATGTGCTTCCTGCAGTATCAACTTCCTTATCTCCGGGTCGTTGGGCACATAGATTTGATCCTCAAACCACAAGGTGTTAAGTTCGTCCTCACGAAATCCCTTGGCTTTTCCTTCACTCATCCTTTTCCTTATCTCGGCAATTTCCTTATCATCCTTCTGGGCTTCACGTATCTTTCCCAGTAATGTTGACTGAACTTCCAACGTTGCAACGAAACCTCTAGGAACTATCTCCAAACGAAGTTCCCTGAAATGTTCTGCTAACTTTGTGGCAATCCCCCTTTTACAAGGGTATTTGCATAACTCTTCCGGCTCAAAGCGTCTGCCACGACGTTGGCCTTTCCTGGATGATAGTGCAGCTTCATATTGTAATCCTTTATAAGCTCCAACCATCTCCTTTGTCTGAGGTTCAGCTCCTTCTATGTGAAAATGTAATTCAAACTCTTGTGATCCGTGTACACATCACAACGATTTCCAATAAGGAAATGTCTCCAGGTTTTCAGTGCATGCACTACTGCTGCTAACTCCAGATCGTGCGTCGCGTAATTCAACTCGTGCAGTCGCAGTTGACGGGATGCATAGGAAACAACTCTTCCATCCTGCATAAGTACTCCTCCAAGTCCTAAGCGTGAAGCGTCGCTGAACACTTGGAAATCCTTGCGTATATCTGGCAATATCAGCACTGGGGCTGTCGTCAACCGTTTCTTTAACTCCTGGAAACTTTCTTCACATTCTTCAGTCCAATCAAATTTTGTCTCCTTCTTCAACAATGTCGTCATTGGCTTTGCAATCTTGGAGAAATTTTCTATGAATCTCCGGTAGTATCCCGCGAGTCCAAGAAAACTGCGGATCTCTCCAACTAAAGTGGGTGCCAACCACTCCGTGACTGCCTGCACTTTGACGGGGTCTACTGCTATACCTTCTCCCGATATAACATGCCCTAGGAATCCAACTTCCTTCAACCAAAACTCGCATTTGCTAAACTTGGCATATAACTGATGTTCTCTGAGCTTCTCCAATACCAAACGCAAATGCTCTGCATGTTCTTCCTCATCCTTTGAGTATATCAGAATATCATCTATGAATACCACGACGAACTTATCCAAGAACTCCATGAACACCTTGTTCATCATACTCATGAAGTAGGCAGGGGCGTTAGTCAATCCAAATGACATAACCGTATACTCATATAGCCCGTACCGTGTGGTGAAGGCTGTCTTAGGTATATCCTTCTCTCGAATCTTCAATTGGTGGTATGCAGATCGTAGATCTATCTTGGAGAATACTTTCGCTCCCTGGAGTTGGTCGAACAAATCATTGATCATCGGCAGCGGGTACTTATTCTTAATAGTCACTTCATTCAGCGCACAATAATCAACGACCATTCTTAAAGATCCATCCTTCTTCTCGACCAAAAGCACTAGGGCTCCCCAAGGTGATGAACTTCGGCGAATAAATCCTTTCTCCAACAACTCCTTAATCTGCTTCTTGATCTCCTCCAGATCATTCGCGGGCATCCGATACGGTCTCTTAGATATTGGTCCGGTGCCGGGCAACAACTCTATCAAAAACTCAATATCTCTATCCGACGGCATACCAGGTAACTCCTCTGGGAACACATCCGGATAATCCCTTACTACTAGCACTTCCTCCTGAACAACTCCCGTGAGAGAATGCACTTGGGTCCTTATAGGCGAATGCCTAGATACATACTTAATCCTTTTTCCCTCTGGGGTGGTGAGCAAAATAGACTTGCTGGCACAATCGATATTACCTCCATACTTCGATAGCCAATCCATACCTAATATCACATCCAAACCTTGTGACTCCAGAACTATTAGGTTGGAGGGAAAAGTGTGGCGTCCGATGGTCAATGGCGTCTGAAAGCATCCTTGGTGTGCCATATACTCTGCTCCGGGTGAACTTACTAACATGGGGGTCTTAAGAACTCGGGTGGACATCCTATGTCTATTTACGAATCCCCTTGAAATGTATGAATGCGATGCACCAGTATCGAAAAGAACTATTGCGGTAAATGTCTTAACCAAAAACTTACCGACAACAGCATTTGGTTGCTCTTCTACCTCCTCCACGGTTACGTGGTTCACTTGTCCTTTGTTGAACGGTTTGGGCTTCTTCGCGGCGCTTCCATTGCCATTCCCGTTCTTAGCTTCAGGGCAGTCCGTGGCATAGTGTCCATTCTTCCCGCACTTGAAACAGGTGATATGACTGAAATCCTTCTTGGCGGGTGTGGACGGTGTAGGGCGGCTCTGGTTACTACTTGCTCCATTCCCATTTCCATTCTTAGGGCCATTGTGGTTGTGGGGAATTCCATGGTTATGGGTATATCCTCCCAAATTCGGAGTGAATCGGGGCTTTTACTGGGCTCCAGAATTATTCGTTCCTTGTCCATACTTCCTCTTGCGGCTTTCAATCTGCTGGTGCTTCCCTTCAATCATAAGAGCTTTATCTACCAACTCCTGGTTGTTGTTGAAAGTTGCCACCATCAACTGTACGCTCATCTCATCATTCAGCCCTTCCATAAATCTCTCCTGCTTAGCAGCATCTGTGGCCACATCATCTGGGGCATAACAAGATAGGGTACTAAACTCATCCACGTACTGGGCTACAGTACGGTTTCCTTGGTGCAAGTTGCGAAACTCCCGCTTCTTCATGCTCATAGCTCTAGTTGAGACATGGGCAGTACGGAAAGCTTGCTGAAACTGCTCCCAAGTGACATTGGCTAGTCCAGACAACTGGTTTGCGGCAAATCGCACCTTCTCAGCATCAGAGTAATTGGCGGTGGTCAAATCCCTTCCAATCTTGCGTAGCCCGTCATCAGGCACTATTGGTTTGATGTTGCTTGCAAACACGGGTGGTTGCAACCTTAAGAAACGTGTCAGGGTGTCCATGGATGGTGGTGGTGGAGGGTTGTTGTTGTTGTTCTCGTTGTTCTGAGTGTTCTGGACAAGAAGTTGCATCAAGGTGTTCTGCTGCTGGATCAACTGAGTGAGCTCAAGGGGAAACTCAAATCCGGGCTCCCGTCTTGGAGGCATGTGATGGGTGTAGAGGGAAGATATTAGAACAGAATTGAGGTCTACACTACTGGAATCTGGCACATGGCAGATGGCAAAGGCATGGTCGGCGGATGGCAAAGGCTTTGCCATCAGCCAGCAGATGGCAAACAGTTTGTCTGAATTCCAGTGGGCAAAGGCTTCTTTGCCATCTACTGGCTGATGGCAAAGAGCCTGTGCCTTTGCCATCAGCTGGCAGATGGCAAAGCCTCTTAACGGGGTTAGCCCCGTTAGAAGGATAACGGCATACTTTGCCATCAGCCAGCAGATGGCAAAGGCTGCACGCTCTTTGCCATCTGCCATGGCAGATGGCAAAGTGCCAGATTCCAGTAGTGTAGACCTCAGTTCTGTTCTAATCTCTTCCCTCTACACCCATCACATGCCTCCAAGACTTGAGCCCGGATTTGAGTTTCCCCCTGAGCTCACTCAGTTGATCCAGCAGCAGAACACAATCATATCACACCAATCAATTTCAAGCAAGATCTTACAAATCTAACTACGGTTACAAAAGTGCTCTAAAACTAATATATGGGGTAACTACTAGTCACAGGGTGGTCATCTAAAAATATTGATCAGCGGAAGATTCCATGATGATAATGTAATCTTCGTCTTCATAGTCTTCGTCTTTACTATCATCGGGTTCTGAATCCGTGTCGTCGATGATAACGTAATCTTCGGGAGGAATTTCCTCAGGTTCTTCTTCCTCTTCTTCACCTCCTGGTGCTGGATCTCCCATAAATACTCCTAGCTTCCTTGTCAAATCATCATTCTTCTCCACTAGTATCAACATCTCCTCCTCGTATCCGTCACGAGTAGACTTAAGTTCTTCTTCTAGCTCCAAATTCCTGTTTAGTGCCTTCTTCAAGTCTATCATCCCAGTGCACATCTGATGCTCCTGTCGTCGAATGTGCTGGTTCAACTCCTGGATGAAAGCTGCAATGGATCTATCCTTCCGGGTGCTTATCATATCCCAATTCTCATCTCGGCGTCCACAAATCTGGTAGATGGTGTCCTTCAGCTCCTGCTTGTAGACTTCTCCGATCCTTCCCATTGTGATGTGGGCGGCCATGCTCTTGCCTAGGCTCCATGTTGGCACATCAAAAGAAAACTCTATTGGCTCAGTGGATGGTGCGAAGGTTCTTCCGGGAATTTGAACTTGAATGCTCCATCGCTCCTCCTCCGGTAAAGTGGCGGCGTAGGTCCCGGTAAAGCTTGGTATTCCTATGTTCAAGTACTTAGTGACTTCCTTCAAGTGTCGTCCAAAGGGTGTGTCTTCATCCGGTTGAGTGAACTTGTTCCTTGGGTCCACCATCCTAAAGAAGTAGAAAATGGAGAGAAGTCAGAAATGAGTAGAGAAGAGTGATCTAGGGTCTGTCTTAGTGGTCGTGTCCTACAATCACCGTGTGCTCTGATACCATCTTTGTAGCGACCACGATCCGAATGGACCGAAGTCTCTGTGTTCTGTGCCATCCGTGGATCGGTAATGCTGACACACACAGTACTTAAAGGATTTATAAAAGAGTGGTAATCACACACTTATTACATCGAATGTCTCCAATGAGAGCTTATTACAAAATCTATGGCTTAAGGCCATCTAACAAAATAACAGCGGAAGGCTTGGAAGATAAGTGAGTCCATCAACTCCAACGGCATTGCTGAGTGCATGACAAACAACCTAGCACGTCTTATTCCTCATCTGAAAAGTCTGCAACGTGATATGTTGCAGCCCGAAAACGGGTCAGCACATGGAATATGCTGGCAAGATAACACAAAGGATGCAAGTAACAGAATAAAGGCTACACTATATGCATATTTGGCTAGTGGAGGCTCTAGGTTATAGTTTTTTGCGTAAAGCCAATTTTTCCCTACAACAAAGGAATAAATTTTATTTTAACTATTATGTTGGTTGAAAATCATTGAGCAGGTACCCCCAAATCAATCCCAAATTAAAAGTTCAACATTAACCCAACAAAATTAAATTATAGAGTGATGAGATCAACCAATAATTCAAGTACCAGATACTCAAGATGTCCATAACCGGGGACACGACTAATCATGATCAGTTTGTACACTTTGCAGAGGTTTGTACACTTTCCCCACAAGACTCGATCGCCTCCGTTTGGTTTCTCGCACTGCATGGTGTTTGAGAAATGGATGACCGAGACACAGTCTTTCCGAGGAGGTCCCCTTAACCGGATAGATAGGCCGGTACACCTACAATCCCTCTACATCTGCTAGCCCATCATGAAAAGGTTTCCCACAACTTACTCAACTATGCCAGAGCCCATATTGGCATGTGGCTGCACACGGAAGTTTCTAGCATGAATAGTTTTATGACCCCTTTGAGCATGGGTGGCATTCCAAAGAAAAATCACACGGAACCCCGGGATTTCCTAGGACAACACTGGATTCCCCAGGTGCCCTGCAACCAATCCACCCAGATGTGTATTCAAGTAGCCACCTTAAGTTGAAACCTTAATTAACAACTCACATCTGTCATGGATTTCACTCAAACCCAAACCACGTCTACGAGCATAGCATATCAACCTAAGCAAACGTAGAAGTAACTCCCAAGGATTTGAAAATAATGCAGGTAATAGGTTCTACCTCAAACTACTTCCCAGTCCCACAAATTAAGAGATCCTACTCATTCAATGTGTGAGGGTTTGATCTAATGCATAAAAAACTGGGTAATAAAAGGTATGATCAAAGTGTTACTTTCCTTGCTGACGATTCGCAAAACCTAGAGACTCGTAGTAGCACGCTTCACAATCCGGGTATTCTATCGCAAGCAAACAATAGCATACATAATCAACCAATGCAATGATGCATGAATAAAACTCCAAAAGATAAGATCTAACCAGAAAGTTCAACTTAAGAACTCCGATTTGCAAAAAGAATCAACTCGAAAGAAGCAACGAAACTCAAACTGCGAAAGAAACGAGCTCCGGTTTCTAATTGGCCTAAAGTCAAATTTTACAGTAGCCAAAACTTTGTTCAAGTTGGTTAAATGTAAAGAGGGCATCGAGACAAAGATCTGGGATTTTGAATCACCTGATTCCGACTCTCGAGCGAAAAGAAAAACGAAAAACAAGATCAGGGCAGAAATCGCGATCGGAATAATCGCGGATAAATACCCCAAAAAAGAAAACTGACAAACAGGCTAACGAACGAACGTTCGCTGTCTGCGGCTAACTGACGAAAAGCGTTCGTTAAAACGAACGTACGGACGAACGTCCGCTAAATAGCTAAACCGAAGAAAAACCGAACCTATCTAAACCTAATAAAAAACAGATCTACGATTTACGAAAACCGATCGGTTTTTTAAAAAAAAACCGATAACTACCTCGAACGGCAAACTCCGGCGAGATCCCGGCGACGGCGGTCCGGCGGCGGGGCGGCGGCGGCGCAACGGGCGGCGGCGGCGGCGCAGGCGAGCGGCGGCGGCGCGGGCGAGCGGCGGCGGCGCGACGCTAGGGCAGGGGCGCGGGGCAGCTGGGATGGCTTGGGCCCTGAGCGGCGGCTTATAAAGCCCAGAGTCCCGGGCCTATACGGCTCCAAGTCGGTTTGCACTTTTTTTTTCTAAGAGAGTCCTGGAGCAGAAAAACTAACGAATGAAATACTAAACGGACTCCAAAAATCCCGAAATAAATTTTCACCGTCCTCTAATAATATTTAGGACAAAGTGAACATTTTTCCCGGACCTAAATGCGATTTTGAAAAATGCGCATTATTCATATGCAAATAAAATCACAAATAAATCCAGAAAAATACCAAAAGTGATTTTAACATTTTTCCTCCAATATTTCTGTTATATTGGAGAAGTCATATTATCTCCGCTCATATTTTGTATTTAGAAATATTTTTAGGAGAGAGAAATAATTAAAATCACACTGTCCTCGTACCGGTATTCGAGTAAACTCAAATACGAAAGCAGTAAAATACCCAACTCTCTCTGTAGGTCCTTGAGTTGCTTAGAATTTTCGAGGAACGCCACAACAAAAATGCAAAGAGCATGCTATGCAGTATGATCTATGTATAACATTCCAAATGGAAAATTTGGGATGTTACAGTTCTTCATCGAACTCCCAGTATAACTCTGAACCACCAGCTATGTAGTTCTCAACGGTACCTGCATCTGGTGTGGTGTAGAAACTGTGAGCCACGGAGGACTCAGCAATCCCGTTCCCGGGTAGCAATACTATCAAAGCCTTGGGTGTGGAACAACGCTGAAAGCCAAGGTTGCAGCTGCACTAGCACTAGCTTACGTGTTTAGAGCGAGAAGAGAAGTGCCAACGATTGTCAAAGTGATCACGAAGTGATCCTAACTAAGCATGTCAAACATAACCCCACCGTGTTCCTTCCCGAACCACTTCGGAAAGCGACCGTCACGGTTACTCACGCTGGTAGTGTATTATGATCATAGTGTCAAGTTTTCTACAACCGGATATTAACAAATTCCCATCTGCCACATAACCGCGGGCACGGCTTTCGAAAGATCAAATCCCTGCTGGGGTGTCCCAACTTAGCCCATCACAAGCTCACGATCTGCGGAGTCGCAACTCCAAGGTGGGAAGACCCGAGTATTCTCGGAATCCCGTCCTCAAGATATTCCAACTAAGGTAAAACTTATCCAGCAAGACCTCCCGGCGTGCCGACACCCTGATAGTAGCCGCACATATCTCGTCTCAGGCCACGACCGGATGGGTGATGCTACAGGTTTTTACCAGCCCTCGGGATTCCCCAAGGTGGCCCTACAGGACCCCCAGTTTGGACCAACACTCATGTGGAGCACTGGCCCGGGGTTGTTAATTAAGAAAAGGGTTTATAACTCCCTATGCAAGTTTTAGTTATTAGGCAAATGTAAAACCAATGTTGGGCCTTGCTGGAAAAGTTTTGGCGCTAAGCGGGTTATCAAGGGGGGCCCATAAACCCCAACCGTGTTAGGGACGCAAAATCAAGGAACATAACACCGGTTTAAATGGTTCCTAGGGAGGAAAGAGTGGAGCAAAACTCTAAGCAAAGGCTTAGCCTTCCACCCATTGTCAAGTATATAGATGATTTAGTTCAACATATTATATATTGTGATATCCCAACAATAACTTCATCATGAAGCAAGAATCTTCGAATCTTCTCCGCAACAAACAATGCTATAAGAGGGGCTGAGCGAAGCTTACGTAGCCAATCAAAGGTTTGCTAGGTTGGGTGGTTAGAGAGTTTCATGGCAACAATAGGAGGCTGACAAACAGACATAGGCATCGAGGCAATAAGCTAAAGAGCGAGACATCTAGCATAGGCAAAGATAGTAATGATATCTGGGTGAGGTCATCTTGCCTGTTGAATCCTCGGAGGGAACGTAACCTTGCTCCTCACACTCAACCTCGGTAGAAACCTCGTACTCCGTATCGTCACCAGGCTCTAACCAAACACAACAATGCAACAACGGAACAAAATCAATCAACATGCAGTGCTCAACCACATGATGCATGAACATGAAGCATGTGAACATGGAAAGACATGATGCATGGCCTAGGGTCACAAGAGTGCAATAACATCACAACCAACAAGATCAAACACAAGCATGAAACAAGCAAAGGAACAAGTTAACAAGTTTGTGGTTGACCAAACAAGCAACCAACATGTTTTAAAGAGGTTGGTTAACATGGCAAGGGTGCTACTAACATAACAGCAACATGCTAGCACGTTTAAATGGGCTGGAATTAAATACATCAATATCCAGAAACTCCCATATTAATTTATTTGCATTTGCGACAGATTTGAAAAACATCTGTGAAAGAGTTGTCAAACATGCTAAACAACAACACCAATATAATCAAAAGTTTGTTAAATTTCGAGTTGTAGATATTTAGTTATGATTTTTGCAAGTTTAAGCATATTTAAGCAAGTTTAAAATCAAACAACATTTTAAAAGGTTTTAAACATGGCAGCAAGTGGCATATCCGTAATCTACACAAAATTCTAAGAATTTTTCATATATAACTCAAATTCATCTGAAACATAAATATGCAGATATTAAATAAACAAAAAAACAGAAAAGAAAAAGAAAAACAGAAAACGAAATAAAACAAAATAGGCGCCAGGGTCTACAACGACCCAGGCTCAGCTAGCCACGCCCACTGACAAGGGACCCCGGCGGGGCTGAGCTGGCGAAGTGGATGCGTGCGGGGGTGGAGATGGAGATGTGAGGCTTGCACGTGGGGCCTACCTGTTAGCCTCAGGCGAAAGGCAAAAATGGGTGAATTTCCACTGCACCAGCGAGGGATCGAACCCACGCCCTTTCGCTGAATCTGACGGAGACAAACCACTGCGCTACTGAATCGAACTTGACAGATAGCAGGTAGTATATCTGAAGAATATACAGCAACAGGCAGAACAAGGGAGACACTGGCCCTCGTCGGAGCTGCTCATCGGAGCTGCTCTGGCGACCAATTGGCACGGCGGAGGGGTGCGAGAGGCTCCTTGAAGAGTTCCGCATCCAACCAGCCTACTAGCAGCGCCTACGGCGCACTAAATCACCGGCGGCGAGCAACTACAGCACGGCGGCGACGGGACGACGGCGAGGCGATGCAAAGCTCTAGGCGGCACGGCGACTGCACAGGAAGAACCTACGCGTCTAGGCGAAGTGAGCGAGCAGCACGGCATGAGCTAGAGGGGTCGAAACACTTGCCGGCGACGAGGTCTGACGGCGACGCGATCGGGCGCTCGGAGAACTAGGGCCTAGAGTATGCGCATAAAGGGGAAAAGGACACGGGGAGAGAGAGGGGCTTACCACGAGCACGGCGGAGTGCTCGGCTAGCCCAGGTGTGGACGGAGTCGACGACGGCGCGCCTCGAACACCTACGGCCATCATAGAGGAAGGAGAGGAAGATGAGCTCGACGGAGAGGCGATCGGGTCCGCGTAGTTGACGTAGACCACGGAGTCGACATCGTGGAAGCAGGTAGACAGCTTTGGCGAGGCTGAAGACGATGTGGGGCTCACCGGCGACGAGAGGCTGCTCTCAGATGCGCTCGGGTGTCGATGGGGGCGACGGATCTGGAGGATCTCAGCTCTCCAGACGGCGAGAGGGGGAAGAGGAAACCTAGGGAGGAAGAGAGGACACGCTTTGGGTTTAAAAGGGGGGCTCGGCTCACGGCCTCGACGTCCGTGAACTAACGGCGCGACGGTGAGCGTGGGCGTGCTCTGCTTTTCTGACGGAGGAAGATGGAGACGCGGTGCTGTGCCACACACAGGTGGGGCCAGGTGCTCGGAAAGGCATTGACGCGACATCGCGGCTGTTGGCTGGGCCTGTGGTGGAGTTAGGCTGCGCTGCAGGTGGAGAGGAGAGATGGGCCTGCGGTGAGAGAGAGAGAGGGAGGAAGAGGGCCTAGGTGCACTGTGCTGGCTGCTGCCCCTTTTCTTTTTCCTTTTATTTCCTCAGGCAAAAAAAGCACATAATTAAATAGGAAGAGTTAGGGGAAAAGAAAAATATCCCCATGCTCAGTGAGTTATGCCCTATTTAAATAAATTGGCTTGGACATTTTTAGAGGCAGAAAAATAAAAGGAGTTTGGATTTGGTTCAAACTCTTGATATTTTAAAACCCAACCAAATCATTTTCAAATAGGTTGATAATGGGTGGAGAGGTTGCTCACATGGTGCAAGATTTAAAGGAGGAGAAAGAACCACAATAGCACTTGGCTAGGTGGCTTGTATAATAGAGCAAAGAAGAGGCCAGAAGAAAAGAAAGAAGAAGAAGAAGAAGAAGAAGAGGGAGAGGAGTACGGTTTAGCTAGGCTTAGCTTGAACCCACACAACAATATCACAAGGTCTCACACATGCACAAAATAAGGTAAACTATGATGCCATGATGATATGATGATGAGCAATGCAAGGATGCAAAATAATGAAAGATATGGTAATGCAAGAAAATAGAAGACAAGAACCCCCAAGGATAATGACAAGGATCAAAAGAGGAAGCTTTATTGCCATTATTGGAAAGTGTTACATATGGGGCATTACAAACTCTCCTACACTACAAAAAGATCTCATCCTGAGATCTAGGACTGGAAGAAGGAAGGATACTCGGAACGAAGGTGATCTTCTCGTTCCCATGTAGCTTCTTGGTCGGTATGGTGTGACCACTTAACTTTCAAGAACTTGAATGACTTGTTGCGGGTTTTGCACTCAGTTTCCTCAAGAATAGCAACAGGGTGCTCGCGATAAGATAACTCATGTTGAAGATCAATCTCCTCGAATGGAATGGTGCGTTCAGGTGTCTTGAAGCACTTGCGGAGTTGAGACACGTGAAACACATCATGAACATTTGCAAAGTTGGAGGGGAGCTCAAGTTGATAGGCTAGATCGCCTCTTTTGCCAAGAATCTTGAAAGGGCCCATGTATCTAGGAGCAAGCTTTCCTTTGATACCGAATCTTTGGGTTCCTTTCATAGGAGAAACAGGGAGATAGACATGATCCCCAATGTCGAAGGCCAAATCACGATGCTTGCCGTCTGATACGTCCAAAACGTATCTATAATTTCTGCTTGCTCCATGCCACTTTTGGGTGATATTGCTATGATATTCATACACTTCCATACACTTTTGATCATATTTGGACTAACCTACTAATCCAGTGCACCCCGGTGCCAGTTTCTGTTTTTGGCTGATTTTGTATTTCAGGTTTTCACGTTACGAGAACTGCCAGGAAAAATCCAGAAAAAATATATAAAAAATCAGCGTTCCAGGAGCTACCGTGCGACCAAAGTGCAGCCGGGGGGGGGGACCCACAGGGGCTCCAGGCGCCCTGTGGGCGCGCCCCCCTGGGCCGCGCCGGGGGGGGGGGGGCGCCTGGGCCCCCCGAGGCACCTTCGATGCCCCCCTTTGGCATATATTTAAGGTCCGTCGAGGAAACCCTGATTCCGGACCCCTTTTCTCCAGACGCGATTCCGATCTCCGCCGCCATCTCCATCAAGCTTCGGGGGACCAGAATTCCTGCGCCGGCACCCTGCCGGGACGGGGAAGTGCCCCCGGATTCATCTCCATCGACGTTGCTTCCTCCCTCAATGATGCGGGAGTAGTTCCTCCTCGGGGCTGAGGTTCTTACCAGTAGCTATGTGGTCAATTCTCTCTTCCATGATGTGATCTTCGTTGTGATCATAGGCTATGTTAATCTAAGATATTTCCCCTTCCTCTATGTATTGGATTGATGTACTCACTTGTCTTTATCTAGTATAATCCCCGAGACCAAGGTGACAGCGGTCTATTGGACATGGATTAGAACAATATTTTCATGAGTGATTTCCTCTCTTGTGTGTTGATTGAAGATTGAGAGTCTCTTGGTGCTTGTCTTTGACTATCCTTTAGATATGTTGTGGTGATTGTGGGACTCTCTTTGGATGGCCGCGGTGACATTGGGAAATCCTTAGATTGAGAACTACGAACTTTGAGGTGTGCTTTTGTAGCCCTACATAATTCTCGTCCTCTCTTGACCACGAAGGAATGACCTCCGAGTGTGTCCCCTTTGCATGTTTTATGGGAAATATCATGTGATTCGATTATGTTAATGTTGTTGGGAGTTGCCACTAGTGAAAGTATGAACCCTAGGCCTCGTTTCCACCATTGCAATATCGTTTGTGCTCACGTTTACTACTTGTTTGCTTGCTGCACTTTTTATTACATATTTATATTACCTTGTTTTGCCATCCATATCACTTGCCATTTAACCTCTCTTCGCCGAACTAGTGCACCTATACATCTAACAAGTGTATTAGGTGTGTTGGGGACACAAGAGACTTCTTGTATCTTAGTTGCAGGGTTGCTTGAGAGAGACCATCTTCAACCTCTACTTCCCTGAGTTCGATAAACCTTAGGTCATCCACTTGAGGGAAATTGCTGCTGTCCTACAAACCTCTGCGCTTGGAGGCCCAACATAGTCTACAAGAGTAGAAGCGTGTGTAGACATCAAGCTATTTCTGGCGCCGTTGCCGGGGAGGTGAGCGCTTGAAGGTATATCTTTAGATCTTGCAATTAAATATTTTTGTTTCTTGTTTTTATTTCACTAGTTATGTTTATGGAAAACCTTGTTATTGGATCGTTGCTTGCGGGAGCACGCCCAACACCTGTGGTGGTTGCTCCTCCTCCTACTGAAATTGTGCCCTATAAAATACCGACTGGTATTATCGATTATGTTTTGTCTAATCGTTATGTAGGAGACAGACATCCCGATGAACACTTGCTATGTCTGTCACAACTATGTTCATTATTTAAGCTTGCAGGTGTATCAAGGGAGTTTGTCCTGAGGAAATTATTTGCCTTGTCACTGAAAGGAAAAGCATTGGAATGGTATAGGCTACTAAATGACTCTCACCTGCTGGAGTGGGAAGAGATCCAGTCTCTCTTTTACTCCAAATTTTATCCTCTTCATGAAGTCCATAAGAATAGGAATTATGTTTATAATTTTTATCCACATGACGGAGAGAGCATAGCTCAAGCTTGGGGGAGACTGAAAACGTTAATGCTAAAATGTCCTAACCATGGGCTCCCCAAAGATATTATTATTACTAACTTCTATGCGAGGCTCTCTCGACAGGATAAGGATTTGCTCGACGCTTCCTCTATGGGTTCTTTCACAAACAAAAAGATTGATGCTAAATGGGAACTCCTTGAAAGAATTCAACGCAACACTGAAGATTGGGAGATCGACAAAGGTAAAGAGTCAGGTATAATTTATGAGTATGATTGCATTAAGTCCTTTGTTGAAACTACAAGTTTTAATAAGTTTAGTGCTAAGTTTGGGCTAGATTCTCAACTCCTTGTTGATTTCCTCAAATCTTTTGCTTCACATCTTAATATTCCTAAGGAGGATTGGATCAAGCATCATAAACCTTTTATAGAGACTTGCAAAGAAAATGAAATTGTTCATGATGATTGCAACATGCATGATCCAATTCCTAAAAATGAAGTTTTATATAAGCATGTTAAGTTTTGTGGAGTGGATAGACCTTGTGAAAGGCCTATGATTGAAGAAGAGAGGTATTGTAAGCAACATAAGCATGAAAGAACAATCACTTGGGTCAGAGATTTAAAAGAAATTGCTAGAGAATTGTGTGACCTTTATCCTTTTACGTGTGAACTTTGCCGTATAGAGGGTCACTTTAATTTTCAATGCATGAACTTTCAAAACATAACTGTTAACCAGTTGTGTGATGACATGACCACCTCTGATCTTTATGATGAGCTTATGTTATTTTTGATGTGTGAAGAGTTATCAGAAAAGACTTCTTGGCTGGATGATAATGCCATAGGAATAAAAAACACTTTGCAAAATTGCCATCTCTATTGTGTTGTTAATTGCCATGAAAATGATTACATAAGTAAGATTAGAAAGGAGGGAACTTTACGAAAGTATAAAATTGTCTCTTATATTGCTGCTAATAAAAAGAAGAGTTTCTCCCAAGTTTCCCCTATTGTTTCTAATGATAAACCAGGATATGTGGAGAAGCTTCATCTCCAACCACCCCCTCCTAAGGTGAAGAAGAAGAAAAAAAGAGGAGGAGGAGGAGGAGCAAGAAGGAAGAAGAATGGGTATCAACCTGGCCTGAGCATATTCCTCCTACCAACTTTTATTCTAACGGTTGTAAGTTTAAAGAAGAAGGTGAAGTTTATTGCCTTAATTATCATCTTGATGATACGTCCGTAGGTACTATTGAAGACGATTTTGATTATGATATGCATGTTACTTATTGTGATTTGGAAAATGATGATAATGCTGCTTATGATCTTGAAAATCTTTTTGGTACCAACTCTGAAAGTGAAGATATGGGAAGCTCTAAGCTTGGGGATGATAGGATTGCAAATCCTATCCCCACTAATGATGTTATAACTCCAATCTATAGTGTTCAAGTTGTTTATGATAGTCCTACTCCCACTATTACCAATGAGAAAAATTATGCTTATGTGGGGAGTGAGAGTACCTTTTTGCATGTGGATCATGGTAACAATGCTTTAGGTGACGCTTATATTGTTGAGTTCATCCATGATGCGACTGAAATTTATAATGAGAGAGGGAGGCTTGGTTCTAAATATCTTAATAATAAGAAGTTTCCTCTCTTTATGGTGAATATTTTGAAGTTATGCTTGTTTTGCCTTCCTATGCTAGTTGCTTCGTGCTTCAATGAATTATTCTATTGCAATATTCCTATGAATAGGAAGCATGTTAGGCTTAAATGTATTTGGCATTTGCTTCTGGATGTCCTCTTTTGTTCTTCAGCTCTTATTCTTACGAGAGCATCATTAAAGTCCTATGCCTAGCTTAAAGGCATAAAAGAAAGCGCTTTTGGGAGGCAGCCGACATGAATAATTTTTTTGCTTTTGTTGTGTCTTGATGTTGTTTACTGCTGTAGAATCATCATTGTATCTTTGCTTTTCATATTTGTGCCAAGTATAGCCTCCGATTGCTAGAAAGTTCAAAAGTTGTGAGGTGCTGTCCAGGAAACAGATTCTGTCCTTGGATAGAAAAATACGTATAAAATCACCAGATCATCTTTTTGGTCTGAATTTTTTCGACAGCGTTCTCTATATAATTGTATTTCGTGCTTCTGTTCTGAGTTTTTTGATTTGAGTTGCAGAAGTACCCCGAACAAATCGATTACTACCTGTTGTTCTGTTTTTCACAAATTCTGTCCTGTTTTGCCTTTCCTTCAGTTTGCAAACCAAGAGCTTGCTTTTTCTTTGCAAAACCTTTTGGCAATCTTGAGAAACAGTAGAACTTCAAGAATATCCTTATTTCCAGCAAGGTATAATTATTTTATTAAGGGTACTAACCTCGCTAATCAGATTATGATGAGTTGTGTATGAAGGGAGTTTTCAAGTGTGCGAGGGAAGATGATAAGAAGATTCAGGAGTGTCAAGCGCTCAAGCTTGGGGATGCCCCCATGCACCCCAATAAATATTCAAGGAGACTCAAGCGTCTAAGCTTGGGGATGCCCCCGTGCATCCCCTTCTCCATCAACACTATCAGTTCGTCTTTCGTTTCGCTATATTTTTATCACTTCATGTGTTATGTGCTATGCTTGGAGCGTCTTGCTTTTAGTTTTCTTTTTAGTTTTAATAACGAGTCGGAATCCAGCATTCCTTTATGTGGGAGAGAAACACGCTCCAATTCTACCTAGAACATAACATAGAATTTTCATGTCTATCTATGCTGTGTGTGTTCTTTGTCTTTTAATAGCTACTATCGTGCTCTGCTCTTATTATTCATGCTTATCTTTTCAAGAGCTTTTATTTAGTTGGTTGCTTGAACTCTTTTTAATTACCATGCTCACCTTATTAAGAGAGTTTGCTTCCGTTGCATGGGTTAATGTGTCTATGATAAAGATGCTACTTTCATGATGGTGCTTAGTAGTTCAGGTTTTCTTTTGGTTAATCTCAAATAGCTGGGGGGTTCCCAATGTGTTATTGAAGTACCAACTTGGTTTGTTTGCCTATGATATGGTATGGTTTAGTAATATCTTCCTTCGAGAATTTATTTTGATTGACTTGGCGTATGCTCACACATATTCAAGACTGTAAAGAAAGTCTGTCAAGCCTTGATGATCTTTTATTTCTGAGTACCGATATAACTACCATGCCTGATTCAATATTGCTTTGTCGCTCTGCATGATTATGACCGTCATTGCTCTCTTAGTTGGTCGCTCCCAGTCTTTTGCTAAGCTTCACCTGCACTAAGCAAACTAACCATGCAATACATAGCTCATGGGAAAGTAGCCTAAAAACTATTGTGGTAAAGAATATGTTGCTTATGTATCTTATTTCTTATAAGTTGCTTGCTGAGCGGTAACCATGTTTCTGGGGACGCCATCAACTTTCACACTTTTGTTGAATATCATGTGAGTTACTATGCATGTTCGTCTTGTCCGAAGTAAGGGTGATCTACCGTGGGTTGAATTAATATGCATATTGTTAGAGAAGAACATTGGGCCGCCAACCAAAGCCATGCATCATGGTGGAAGTTTTACCTTGGACCTTAATCCTCAATCTCTTATGAGAATATGCTTATGCATTGAAGAGGAGTCCATCATCTATTTTCTATGTTGTCCCGGTATGGATGTCCTCAAGTTGAGATCTATCAAAAACGAGAAATCAAATGCGATCTATCTCCTTGGACCTTTGTACAGGTGGCATAGAGGTACCCCTTTGTGACACTTGGTTAAAACATATGTAATGCAATGATAACCCATGGGAATCCGAGCTAATTAGGACAAGGAGCGAGCACTATTAGTATTCGATGCATGAGGCTTGCAACTTATAGGATGTTCTATGCATGACACATATGAAGTACTACTACCGTTGACACAATTGCTTCCATGTTTTCAAAATAAAAAGCTTTAGCACTTAACCTTTCTTTTACCTTTATGTTGAAGCACCAACTACTGAGAGCATGATTGTCATTCTGAGTGTAATGTGCATTGTCCCAAAGTAGCATTGTCTTTTGCATGATTGTGATATCGTTTATTCTGAAATGATTGTATCTAGTCATCACTTAAACCTTGAAGGTGCCCCTGCATTTATGTTTTGCATCACTAAAGGGGGCAAGCTAGATATCACTTTATCATATTTGCACATCATGTTCATTGCAAATCTTTTTGATGTTTCAGTTTCATGTTGTAAAACTTTCAGTCATTTGTGATTTTCTCTTGAGGCAACTTATTTACTTTAGAATCATTGTCTCAGTAAGCTTTTGTCATATGACTATGAGAAAGTCCTATATGGTTAATAGCATGTCACCACAGAAATTATTCTTGTTATCATTTACCTACTCGAGGACGAGCAGGAATTAAGCTGGGGATGTTGATACGTCCAAAACGTATCTATAATTTCTGCTTGCTCCATACCACTTTTGGGTGATATTGCTATGATATTCATACACTTCCATACACTTTTGATCATATTTGGACTAACCTACTAATCCAGTGCACCCCGGTGCCAGTTTCTGTTTTCGGCTGATTTTGTCTTTCAGGTTTTCACGTTACGAGAACTGCCAGGAAAAATCTAGAAAATATATATAAAAAATCAGCGTTCCAGGAGCTACCGTGCGGCCAAAGTGCAGCCGGGGGGGGGGGGACCCACAGGGGCTCCAGGCGCCCTGTGGGCGCGCCCCCCCTGGGCCGCGCCGGGGGGGCGCCTGGGCCCCCCGAGGCACCTCCGATGCCCCCATTTGGCATATATTTAAGGTCCGTCGAGGAAACCCTGATTCCGGACCCCTTTTCTCCAGACGCGATTCCGATCTCCGCCGCCATCTCCATCAAGCTTCGGGGGACCAGAATTCCTGCGCCGGCACCCTGCCGGGACGGGGAAGTGCCCCCGGATTCATCTCCATCGACGTTGCTTCCTCCCTCCATGATGCGGGAGTAGTTCCTCCTCGGGGCTGAGGTTCTTACCAGTAGCTATGTGGTCAATTCTCTCTCCCATGATGTGATCTTCGTTGTGATCATAGGCTATGTTAATCTAAGATATTTCCCCTTCCTCTATGTATTGGATTGATGTACTCACTTGTCTTTATCTAGTATAATCCCCGAGACCAAGGTGACAGCGGTCTATTGGACATGGATTAGAACAATATTTTCATGAGTGATTTCCTCTCTTGTGTGTTGATTGAAGATTGAGAGTCTCTTGGTGCTTGTCTTTGACTATCCTTTAGATATGTTGTGGTGATTGTGGGACTCTCTTTGGATGGCCGCGGTGACATTGGGAAATCCTTAGATTAAGAACTACGAACTTTGAGGTGTGCTTTTGTAGCCCTACATAATTCTCGTCCTCTCTTGACCACGAAGGAATGACCTCCGAGTGTGTCCCCTTTGCATGTTTTATGGGAAATATCATGTGATTCGATTATGTTAATGTTGTTGGGAGTTGCCACTAGGGAAAGTATGAACCCTAGGCCTCGTTTCCACCATTGCAATACCGTTTGTGCTCACGTTTACTACTTGTTTGCTTGCTGCACTTTTTATTACATATTTATATTACCTTGTTTTGCCATCCATATCACTTGCCATTTAACCTCTCTTCGCCGAACTAGTGCACCTATACATCTAACAAGTGTATTAGGTGTGTTGGGGACACAAGAGACTTCTTGTATCTTAGTTGCAGGGTTGCTTGAGAGAGACCATCTTCAACCTCTACTTCCCTGAGTTCGATAAACCTTAGGTCATCCACTTGAGGGAAATTGCTGCTGTACTACAAACCTCTGCGCTTGGAGGCCCAACTACAAGAGTAGAAGCGTGTGTAGACATCACCGTCATAGTAACTCTTTTGACATGATTGAGCGGCTTTGAGATTCTCATGTATGACTTTGAACATTTCTTTGGCTTCTGAGATCAAGTCGTTGCCAAGAAGTTGACGTTCACCAGTCTCAGACCAGTTGAGAGGGGTACGACACTTTCTGCCATAGAGGATTTCAAAAGGAGCTTTACCGACACTTGCTTGGAAACTGTTGTTGTAAGAGAACTCGACAAATGGGAGACAATCTTCCCACTTCATGCCAAAAGAGATGACACAAGCTCTCAGCATGTCTTCGAGGATCTGGTTCACTCTTTCGACTTGACCACTAGTCTGAGGGTGAAACACAGTGCTAAAAGGAATCTTAGTGCCCATGGCTGACTGAAAGGAGTCCCAGAACTTGGATGTGAACAAACTTCCACGGTCTGAGAAGATGACTTGAGGAATGCCATGCAACGAAACAATTATGGAGGTGTACAACTCTGCCAACTGAGCTGCATTGATGGATTCTTTGACAGGAAGGAAGTGAGCTACTTTAGTTAGCTTGTTAATCACTACAAATATAGCATCATTCCCCTTCTTGGACTTAGGAAACCCAGTGAAGAAATCCATTTCAATGTGGTCGAATTTCCACTCAGGAATAGGTAGAGGTTGGAGGAGACCGGCTGGATGTTGATGCTCTGCCTTCACTCTTCTGCAGACATCACATTCGTTCATGAATTGGGCAATCTCCCTTTTCATGCGAGTCCACCAGTAAGAATGTTTGAGGTCTTGGTACATCTTGGAACTTCCGGGATGAATCGAGAGGAGGGAGTCATGTGCTTCGTTCATTATGAGCTTCCTGAGATCACCCTTGGGAACCACAATTCTGTCCTCAAAGAACAAGGTGTCTTTCTCATCAACACGATAGCACTTGTATTTGGGAGTACCCTTTGCAATACCATGTTTCACTTTCTGCACCATAGCATCACTTAGTTGGGCCTCACGGATCTGATCTTCCAAGGTAGGAGCAACTTGAAGATTTGCAAGAAACCCTTGCGGAACAACTTGGAGGTTAAGCTTCCTGAATGATTCACAAAGCTCAGGCTGGAACGGTTTGAGAAGGAGACTGTTGCAATATGCCTTTCTACTCAAGGCATCTGCAATGACATTAGCCTTGCCAGGTGTGTACTCAATGCTTGGATCATACTCTTGGATCATCTCAACCCAATGAGTCTGGCGAAGGTTCAGGTTAGGCTGTGTGAAGATGTACTTCAAGCTCTTGTGATCGGTGAAGATGTCCACTTTTCTGCCCAACAGAAGGTGTCTCCACGTGATCAAGGCATGTACCACTGCTGCTAGCTCGAGATCATGTGTGGGGTAATTCTTCTCATTTGGTTTCAATTGACGAGAAGTGTATGCCACAATCTTCTTGTCTTGCATGAGAACACCACCAAGTCCTTGTAAAGAAGCATCACAGAAGACTTCATAGGGCTTGGACTCATCCAGAGGAGTAAGATTCGGAGCAGAAATGAGCTTTTCTTTGAGTGTTTTGAATGCCACATCGCAATCAGGAGTCCAGGAGTACTTGACATTCTTCTCTAACAGGTTGGAAAGAGGCTTGGCAATCTTGGAGAAGTTCTCAACGAACCTTCTACAATAGCTAGCGAAACCAAGGAAGCTTTGGAGTTGCTTGACGTTCTGCGGGGGTTCCTAGTTGACAATAACTTCGACTTTCTAAGGGTTGACAGAAATACCCTCAGCAGAGATGGTATGGCCAAGATATAAGACTTTATCCAGCCAGAATTCACATTTGGAGAACTTCGGATAGAACTTGTGTTCAGGAGCCTGTCCAGAACCAAACGGAGGTGTTTGGCATGGTCTTCTTCATTCTTGGAGAATACCAAGATATCATCCAGATAGACGAGAACAAATTCATTGGTGTAGGGGTTGAATATGAAGTGCATCATCCTCGAGAAAGTGGGTGGAGCATTTGCGAGGCCAAAAGACATGACCGTGTATTCATAAGAGCCAAAACTCGTTCTGGATGCGGTCTTGGGAATATCTTCTTCACGGATACAGATCTGGTGATAACCCATCCGGAGGTCAAGCTTTGAGAACACCTTTGCTCCTTTGAGCTGCTCGAACAATTCATTGATATTGGGGAGCGGATACTTGTTCTTTATTGTCTTCTTGTTCAATGGCCGGTAATCAACGCAAAGGCGCTCCGTGCCATCCTTCTTCTTGACAAATAGAACACCACAGCCCCAAGGAGAAGTACTAGGCCTGATTAGACCCATACTCTCTTGGACATCGAGTTGTCTCTTCATCTCCTTCAACTCATCAGGAGAAAGCTTGTACGGACGCCGACATGCTGGCTCGGTACCGGGCTCGAGTTCAATGACGAATTCAACTTGACGATGCGGAGGCATGCCTAGAAGCTCTTTAGGGAAAACATCTTCATACTCATTGACCACCGAAATCTGAGAGATGGCATTAATCTCATTGACCATCCGGAGGTCATTGAGAGAGAATAGCCTGATTGTGTTATCTCGAGAGGCGCAGATAATCAGGTCTTCGTCAGGATGAGTAAGCTTGACTTCCTTATTTGCACAATCAATGTTTGCATCATGCTTGGACAACCAATCCATCCCAAGAATAAGATCAATGTCGGAGTTGCCGAGAATAACCGGAGAAACCAGAAAGCGATAATCACCCATATAAATATATATATCCGGAGCAAACACACTAGAATGCATTCGTCTCCCCAAAGAAATTACTGATAACTCCCTTGGCAAACTTTTGAGGTCAACATTGTGCTTGGATGCAAAAGGTTGAGACATGAAAGAACATGATGCACCCGAATCAAACAACACTTTTGCAGGAATAGAGTTAACTGGAAGATTACTAAGTATCACATCTGAAGAATTCTCCGCTTGAGCTGCATTCATCAGATTCACTCTTGCTTGCTTGGGATTGTGCTTGACAATAGCAGTGCTGACAGGTGGAGGAGGCGGAAGGCGCCTTGGGTTGGGACACTTGTTAGCATAGTGACCCTTCATAGTGCACTTGTTGCAAACCACTTCTGAGAGAGGACGGTGATAAGGAGCACTTGACTTCGAAGCTTGAAAGTGATTCTTGGACTGATTGCTTAGGTTGGGTGGGTGGGAGAAACCACGGCCACCTGTAACGCCTCGGACATACCCGCTGGTGGTCGTTACTCCGGGCGGGATCTAGACTGGCCTCACATATCAATACTAGTCTTTTCTGCGCACTTTGTCCTCACTCGTGCGCACCCGGGAGCAACTTCCCGGTCGGTCACCCATCCTGAAACTACTCCAAGCTGAGCACGCTTAACTTCAGAGTTCTATTCGAATGGGCTCCCGGAAAAGAAGGAATTCCTTATTGATATGAGTAGTCTATCATCCCTAATAAGCCAGGCCATCACATACACCCTCACTCAGAGGAACTGACGTCCTCGTCGGGGCACAGGAACGTTCCCTCTTGGCACAACCGTCTGTGCTTCCAGGACAGCACATGTGCCATGCCGTGTGCCACGACGGGTCACAAACGTCATGCACAACATGACTGCAAACTGTCCGCAAACATCCGTGTAACCGCGAGGGTCGGCTCTGATACCAACTTGTAATGCCCAGGATGGGACTATACCTCCTACGTGTCGAGGCACGACTTACATGTATAAGCCCATCCTAGAATGATCTCAAGTTTGGTATCTTTGCATGACTCATGTAAAAGAGGGATTAAAAAGCAAAAGGAGATAGTTGGCTTACACTCGCCACTTCACACAATACAATACATAAGCAATACATCATTCAAAACATCACAACCCGACTACGGGTGAAGATCCAAAGAAAGATACCAAAACAACATAAAGCCACAGGCCTAGATCGAATCCTAGTAGAAGAACCACTACTGATCGTCGAAACGTCACAAGCATACGACCACTCTCTTCATCGAACTCCCGGTGAAGAACTGATCCAACTCCTGCATCCAACTCGGCTGAACCTGCATCTGGTGTGGTGAAGTAACTGTGAGCCACAAAGGACTCAGTAATCCCGTTCCCGGGTAACACGACTATTTAAGCCTTGGGTGAGGACAAGGCTGAAGAAAGAACAAGAGGTGAAGGAACAACAAGAGTCTGCAGCAACAACTAGCACTAGCTTACGTAATAGAGAGCGAGAAGAGAAGTGCCTCGGTCGAGAGATGATCACGAAGTGATCCTAACTAAAGCCGGTCAAACATAACCCCACCGTGTTCATCTCCCGAAACCCCTTTCGGAAAATGACAGTCACGGTACTCACACTGGTAGTGTGTTGGAACATGGTGTCAAGTTATCTACAACCGGATATTAACAAGCTCCCATCTGCCACATAACCGCGGGCACGGCTTTCGAAAGTTCAAACCCTGCAGGGGTGTTCCAACTTGACCCATTACAAGCCCACGATCCGCGGAGTCGCAACTCCATAGGTGGGAAGACCCGAGTATTCTCGGAATCCCGTGCTCAAGATACTCCGAACTAAGGTAAGGCTAATCCAGCAAATCCTCCCGGCGTGTCGACACCCTGATAGGTAGCCGCGCGTACCTAGTCTCAGGACACGACCGGATGGGTGATGCTACAGGTTTTTACCAGACCTTGAGTTTCCTCGAGGTGGCCCTGCAGGACCCCCGTTTCGGACCAACACTCATGTGGAGCACTGGCCCGGGGTTGTAGAATTAAAATAAAAGAGGGTTTGCAAGACCCTATGCAAGTTTTATTAGTTATTAGGCGAATAGTACCAATGTTGGGACTTGCTGGAAAAGACTTAGCACTTAGCGGTTTATCAAGGGGGTCCCATACACCCCAACCGTGTTAGGAACGCATAATCAAGGAACATAACACCGGTTTATACGGTTCCTAACAGCATGAGTGGAACAAATCACCAAGCAAAAGGCTTAGCCTTCCACCCTTGCCAATATATAGATGATTTCATTTAAGCATTTATATAGTGTGATATAACCCAACCAAAATTCAACATGAAGCAAGCATCTTCAATCTTCACCTGCAACTAACAATGCTATAAGAGGGGCTAAGCAAGCCTACGTATAGCCAAGCAACGGTTTGCGTAGGTAGGGTGGTTAAACATGGTCATGGTTACAAGTAGGAGGCTGACAAGAAAGGCATGGGCATTGAGGAAAATCCATAGAGCGAGACTACTAGCAATAGGCAAAGATAGTAATGGTATCCGGGTTCGGTCATCTTGCCTGGAATACCACAAGGGAGAAGAACGGATCAATGGATTGGACGGAGCAACACAGTCGAGCGAATCCTCACAACTCCGGAACGAAACCGAAGCTAACAAGAGAAGCAACCGGAAAGAAGAAACAACACGGTAAACACACAAGCATAAACATGGCATACGATGCACAAGCAAGCATGATGCATGTCCGGTTTAAATATGCATGGCATGGCAAGAGCACAAACAAAACTACAAGTTAAGTGGAGCTCAATATGCAACGAGTTGCATATTGACGAAACACCACATTTTAATTATTTAGTTGACTCTCGTTTATTAACAAGACAAGATTAAATGTTTTTAACATGGCAAGAGGTGAAGCATAATAAAACTACACTATTTAGACATTTTAAATGAGGCCGGAAAATAACAACAACATATCCGGAAAATCCTCATGAGCATGTTTAGTAATTTAAAGCAACAACAATTAAACATTCAAAGGTTGTTAACATGATGCGGATGACATGATCAAGTTTTATGCAATTATTAAAAGGTTGACTTAAAAGAGATATAGATGATAAGGAGAATTAGTCATCGTGGTGGAAAGAAAGGGTGCCATGGCAACGATCCGAAAATGATGCAACGGCATCATATCGGTTCCGGTAACTCATTGAGATACCGGTGCAAAAGGTAACGGAGAGCGAGTGAAACAAGATGAAGGTGGGGTGATCCCGTTGCCGGGTTCCTACGGGTCGGCGACGAGGCAACCGAGGAGCATGACAAACGGACGAAACGGCACGGAGCACACACGGGAAACATTTCATACAACACAAGCAAGCATCACACGAGTCATCGTCTCGGGTTATACCTTCGAAACACTCGTTTCGGGACGGTTCGAGATCGTAGAGGAAGGAGTCGTTCTCGCGAGTCGTAGAGGAAGTAGTGGTTCACGTTTCCGAAGAGGAAGTAGTTGTTCACGTAGAGGTACACGTGTAGTCGTTCACATCCCGTTCGGAGAGGTACTTGCGGTCTCGGCGACGGTAGGGGTACACGGCGACGGTAGTTGTTCACGTTCATAGATGTACTCGTCATCGTAGCCGTTCGGTCGTCGTGGTACTTGGTCGTGGTACTTGGCATCACCGTGTAGTCGAACTTGACGCTTTGTAGAACTTGCGCATCGTCGTGTAGCCGTTCATATTGAAGAGGAACTTGACACATCCCGAGGACCTTGGAGAACATAAACAACAACAGCCACAAACACACGGGACGGTCTCGGCGACGCATCGATCTTGCCGGTCTTGGTCACGCCGGAAGGAATACTTGGCGAAAAAAACATAGGCAGCACTTGGTGGAGGAAAACTTGGCAGCAACTTGGCAGTCTTGGGGCACCGATGGCCGGAGCAGAGGGGCACCACGGCGCTGGGGAGAGGTGGTCGCGGCCGGAGCTGCGAGGCGGCTCCCATGGCGAGGCGAGGCGAGGGCCTGGCGGGGCGCGGTGGAGGCGGCCCTGCAGAGCTCGAGGCGGAGGAGGGAGCCTGGCCGCGGCGCGTCAATGGGAGATGGAGGGCGCAGCTCGAGGGGCTTGCTGGATCGAAGGAGAAGAGGCTCGGAGCCTCGTCCTGGCGACGGAGGAAGCATGGCCGGAGAAGGAGGCCACAACGCAGGCGCCTGGAGCATCGTCCTGGAGAAGAGGCGCGCTGCGGTGCTGGGCTCCGAGGAGAAGGCGCGGGGAAGGCCGAAGGGAGCGAGCTGCGAGGGATGGGGCGAGGCCTCGGCGGGGCTGGAGAAGAGGCCTGGGGCCGGCTGCTCGAGGCGCACAGGGCGTCGAGGCGGCGACGAGGAGAAGGACGGCACGGAGGAGGGCGCTCGATGCGGGAGGAAAAGGGGCGAGGGGAGAGATCGGGACGAAGGGTTGGGGTCGAGCGAGAGAGCGCTCGCTTCTGGCGGCAAGAGGGGATAACGAGAGGGAGATGGTGCGATGCGGTCGGGTGCTAGGGTTCGCAAGGAAGGGGGCTTGGGCCAAGGAAGTTGGGCCGGCTGCGGCCTGGAGATGGGCCAGCTTGGGCCAGAAGGCTTCGGGCAAAAAGAAAAGGGGCCGCGGGAGGCCTGGCAGCTGGGCTCTCTTCTTTTAATAAAACGCTGTAACCGAAAGGAAGAAAGAGGGAAAGAAAAAGAGAGGCTTAGGGAAAAAATAGCACATGGGACTATTTTTCTCGGGCATCATAAAATCAGCACGGTCCGAGAAAATATAAAAGGCAAGATCGGAAAAATAATTCAAACATATTTGAATTTAATTCAAATGGGTTTGAACTAAGACTTGATTATAGAAGTGTCCAACAATGTCCGGAATTTTGGAGGAGCCTCAATAATTGAGAAAAGAATATAGGGAAGGTTTTTGAAGGAGAACTCGAAGTAGGAAAAGCATGGGGAAAATTATGCACGTGTGTTGGTTAATTCCAAACAAATGGAATATTATTATATAGCTCCCTAATAATATTGAGAGGCTTTTATATGTTATAAAGAGAAGTCACCTTCCCTCGATTTAAATGGACCGAAGGTCCACACGATTTATTTAGGTTGAGATGCAAAATAAAATATGACATGATGGCATGATGACATGATGCAATGCAAAATAAATAACACAAGCACAAAAGAAACACACGGGCAACCCGGAACATCTGGAATCTTCTGGAATCTTCTGGGACGTCGGTCTCGGGCGTCACAACTCTCCCACACTAACAGAGGATCTCGACCCGAGATCCTAGAGATATCACCGGGTAAAAAACGGAAGAGGAAGAGGTAAAACAAAGTTGCTTCTTTGACAGACGAGTGAAACCAAAGAACCTTGAGAGGTTAAACAAGTTGAAATAACAAAAGAACATAGATGAACGAAGATGAAAACACTCCGTTAGAAAAGAGGAACAGGGAACATTATGAGAACCTTGTAGGTTGAAAGACATGAACCAAGAGCTTACGAATCAAAAGAATATGAAACCGCAATGGTATAGCCAAGGAATAAGAATGACAGAATTTGGACAGCACTCCGTCTGAAAATGGAAGGAATTAACCAAGAACTTGAGGAGATTGAATGATACTTGATGAAAACAACAACACACAGCCTCCGGAACAATTAAAAGAATGTCACAAGGGTTAAGAAAGATTCCGACAGCACTCCGTTTAAAAGTTTGGCAAAACTTGATAAGATGATGGAACTAGAATGTTGGGCACAACACTCCAGTTAGATAGATAAACAAAGAAAAGAACATGATCTTGATAAAGACGAGATGATGATCAAAGAGAGCAATATCACAAAGCCTCCGGAACGAAAGAATAGATGCAAGATCGTTGGGAAGAAAGAACGGAGAAGAAAATGACAACTTCTCTCAAAATTGAATTAGGAAATCCTCCTTACAAAGAAGGGTTGAACTTGGTTGATGGAAAAATCAACAACGAAAACGAATAAGCTTCATGTGGGCTTATGGAAAACATCTCAAAATTATGAGGTGACAACCAGCCACTGACGAAAACAATTAACTAGATTGAGATCAACAAGGAGATGAAAAACGTATTTCACCGGAATGATAAATTAAGAACTTGGGTCATTTATAACCACCATAATAGCAACAATCCTTAGGGGAAAGCTTTTAGGTGAAATACAACCCAAGATTACTCCAACGAATAAAAAAGAGGGGTTGAAGGATCTCCTAAAGAGAAAGAAATGATGGTTTTTATTATCTCATTCTTGATAACTCGTGAATCATGAAAACATGAAGGAATTGTCAAGAATGACATAACACCATCTGAAAAGATAAGGTAGAAAGGATTGCAATAGGAAAACACGATGAAGAATGCTTGAGCTCCAACAAGAATCTTGATGAAAACTTCGAGGATGAATTAAATGATGATGAACCACCATGAAAACTCTGGTAAGGAAGCATGAGAAGTGAAAGATGAAAAGAATAAGATTCAAGGCCTGCGATGAATTAGATGGGCTTTGAAATGATAATTGAAATATCTTGGAGCTCCGGAAAACGAGATGAACAACTTAGAACCAAGAATATGATATGATGAACAAGCTCCGGAAAACAGAGATTAATCACTTCGAGGAAAAATAAGAATAATATTTACTGTATGCTTATCCTTCCTCATATTAAATTGATGACAACCAAAGGATTTGGCATACTACTTATTCTCGTTGGAAAGAATTAAAGAGAGATCTCGCACAAGCTTGGGTAAATCTTCAACGAACCACCGGTAGGATTGTAAAAAGAACAAATGAATTAAAATGATAACAATGGAAGAGTAAACTTGAAAGAACCACCGTAAGGAATGAAATTGAACGATGCAAGAGGACAAGCCACCGTAAGAAAATGAATCGAGTGAATACAAGAGAATGAATCTCCGGGAAGAATATGGAGACGAACGAAGAGACATCAATGAAGAATATTTGGAGGACGAAGTTGAAAACTGAGAACGAAGAAATATGCTGAAATGATGGCCTTCGGAGGAACACAAAGGAAAAAATTTCATGAAATGCTTCGGATGGTATCAAAGGATTTCCTCACAATCAGAACAATAATGAGGATGACATGAAGCTAGAACCACGAATCTTCAAGAGAACGGCCAAGATTTAAGAGAACACTTCTCCGGTCTCCAAATACTGAGAAAGAAGACGAGAAATGCCATGAAGAATTTCGAGATACTCCGGACGAATGACAAGAGGAAGGTGGAGCTAAAGATGGAAATGATTGAAAAAAAGCTTGGAGAAGGCATGTGACTGATGGAAATCATTATTACGTCACACTTTGAAAAGAATTTGAGTATAAATCCAGAAAAATTAGAAGAGTCAGGTAAGATCCTGGAAAAAGACCTGTGGGTTAGGGCCCACTCAAAGAAATCACCGTTGAAAAAGATTGCTGAAGAGGTATCGCGCCGGTTGAATTAAATGGCTTGAGTAAGATAGCAACCTCAAAATAATTAGAACGGATTAAGAATGGAATTATGAATCTTGAGCACTCCGGATATGAATAACAAGAGGAGAATGATTAATTGATGCACCGGAATAAGAAAGCATTGTGAAATGAGGAAAAGGATAAGATCAACACCGAAATCTTGAATTACATCCACCGCAGAATATTGGAACAAAAGAATGATGAACTTGAAGCTCTTGAGCATCTTCACGATAATTCACCGGATAAGAACATTGAAGGAAATGAATGAAGAAATATCACATGAATAAAATGGATACTTCATCTGAGAATTCCAGCTCCTTAAGAAAAAGGGTGGGAGGGTGGGGAAAACAAGGACAACTTGGAATGAATGAAACAGACAATCGTCAGATTTCTCAACGACGTCCGTATGGAATAACTTGAAGAGAAGGCACACCGGTTGAAAAGGATTAACATGAAGATCTTGATGATCAAGAAGGATTAGCACTCTCATAGAAATATGAGAACACCGATTAAGAAAGGTATGGAATCAACATTTGACATCGAAGCAACTCGAATACCAGAATCAAAACAAGAACAAAGGATAGATATGTAACATGATCTTCACAATATCATCCGAACAGAGAATTGAACGAATGAATTCCGCAGGTACATCAACTTGTCGAGAAGCCACTTGAAGAACAAAAAAGGTAAATAAAAAAAAGGAACAAGGAACAGATAGAACAAATACAAGATAGAAGTTTCGTCCGACATATTCGTGCTGAAAGCTCATGGAACGTGTTACAAAAGGGTTTTGCAATCCCCGGATCAGCATAGCCAAGGACCCTTTAAGATGCAACTCCCGATCAGAACAAGTCCATAAAACCACTTCACTCAATGTAGAACCCCGAACTTCATATCGTGCATCCGTTGGAAGAATGCCTAGAACTACTGGATGAACCCACCTATTAATTTCCGAAAGATTCCAGTTATGCAATTAGGTGTTGGGGATACACGGGAAGCACCGCGCAATCAACTCTAAACCTATATCCAGGTGTATCCATCCTTCAACACATAACCAGTCTTTCCTGGAAACTGTTTACCTCGGACCTTCGAAACGCATCCACTATACAAGCTATGGCAATACTCTCGAACTACCTCCCCAGTACTGGGTGATGTCGGGGTTATCTTGCCACTAACCGCATAGGAGAGTTTTCGATGTCGGCCGTCTTAAGTATTCTAGTACTGCCGCGATGGATTTGTGACGACAACACCTCGGAGCTCAACTCCCTGGGACACTGCCACAACCCCTAATGACAGGAGGCATCGAGAACAATGTTCTCGTCACAAAGACATCGAAACAATCGAAACAATACTCGCGAGATCCTAAAAAAATTTGTTGATGTTGTTGGGAGGGCGGAGCACTGGAGGAGGTGGAAGCCAAAACTTCTGCTACTTTGCGACCACTTGGGAAGAAGAGGAGGAGTTAACAGCATCTCTGATCCTCTTTTTGGAAGCTTCAACCTTGAGCTGGGTTGCCTCTTGCTTAAGGGCCATGTTGTAGAATTGATCAAATTCATCCGCCTCGAACAAGGTGAGAGCTAGTTGGATTTCATCGTTCAGACCACCATGGAACTGATAAATCTTGCTCTTGGAATCTGGGATGTCTTGCTTGGCATAGCGAGCGAGATTCTGGGACTTGACATGTTATTGATAAACGGACATGGTGCCTTGCTTCAGTTTGCGGAATTGCTCACGCATGCCTTCGCTGACACTAGTTGGAATGTGGTGAGAGCGGAAATCCTTGCAGAAGTCAGTCCATGAGATTTCACGTCCTTCTCTGGAATCTTTGTACTGTTGCCACCAATCAGCAGCTTGATCCTTGAGTTGGAAGGCGGCAAACTTGACATAATCCTCAGGTCTCACATTACTGCATTGGAATTGCTTTTTGATGTATGTTATCCAGTCTTCAGCATCTAGCGGATCCACAAAGTAACTGAACGCCTTCAGTTGGTTTGCCAGGAATTGGTTGAGGGTTGCAAAGTGAGGTTGATTGAACAAATTGCCTTGGGCTTGGTTCCCATGACCACCTTGATTTGCTTGGTTGGCTTGAATGTTCTGCATCATTTGCATAAGCATCTGGGTGTTCTGGTTTGTCGCTTGCGTAATTGCTCTCCAGGCCTCGGACGAAGGAGGAGGGGAAGGTGGACGGTTAGGAACTTCTTCATCCTCTGGGTTAGCATTGGGAACCTTTATAGGAGCCATCCTGAAGGAGATGACAACTATTAGCCCTTGATTGAAAATATATAAGCTGAACCAACGACTAGAAATTGCAACATAAATCTTCACAAGAACATTCGAACAAAATGAACGAATGTAATCCACAGTTTAATGATATAACAATCTTCTCGAGAAGCCACTTGGGAGAACAAAAGGTAAAATAAAAACAACAAGGATCAGATAGAATAAATACAAGATAGAAGCTTCGTCCCACATGCTCGTGCTGAAAGCTCATGGAACATGTTACAAAAGGGTTTTGCAATCCCCGGATCAGCATAGCCAAGGACCCTTTAAGATGCAACTCCCGATCGGAATAGACGCCCATAAAACCACTTCACTCAATGTAGAACCCCGAACTCCATATCATGCATTCGTTGGAAGAATGCCTACGAGCTACTAGATGAGCCCACCTATTAATTTCCAAAAGTTTCCGGTTATGCAATCGGGTGTTGGGGATATAAGGGAAGCACCGCGCACTCAACTCTAATCCTACATCCAGCTATATCCATCCTTCAACACATAACCAGTTATTTTCGGAAACCGTTTACCTTGGACCTTCGAAACGCATCTGCTATACAAGCTATGGCAATACTCCCGAACTACCTCCTCAGTACTGGGTGATGTCGGGGTTATCATGCCACTAACCGCATAGAAGAGTTTTCGATGTCGGCCGTCTTAAGTATTCCAGAACTGCTGCGATAGATTTGTGACGACAACACCTTAGAGCTCAACTCCCCGGGACACTGCCACAACCCCTAAATGACAGGAGGCATCGAGAACAATGTTCTCGTCACAAAGACATCAGAACAATCCAAACAATACTCGTGTGATCCTAAAAAAAATTAGTGAATTTTTGAGAGTAGAAGAGATAGAGTAATCGCCAGGAGTCCTCACCAGAGTGATAAAGGGATGAGGAGTAAAAGAAATCCTACTCTCCGATATATATATATATAGGACTCAAAACATTTTCATGTGTGTGCCTAGACTCAACCGTCAACGATTCGATCAATCAGTGGGGGCTCCTAGGTCGGAGAAGGCTCTGATTACCAACTTGTAATGCCCAGTATGAGATTATACCTACCACATGTCGAGGCACGACTTAAAGGCATAATATCATACTAGAATTATCTCAAGAATGGTATCTTTGCACAACTCATGTAAAAGAGGGATGAAATTGTAAAAGAGTAGTTGGCTTATACTCGCCACGTCACACAATGCATTACATAAACATTCATCATCCAAATAACATCAGAGTCCGACTACGGATGAAGATCCAAATGAAAGATACCATAAATAAACAACACAAGGTCCTGATCATCCTAGTGAGTGCCCTACTGATCCTCTCGGTAAGACGCGTAGTATCGCCCACGTTCTTCATCGAACTCCCAGTATAACTCTGAACCACCAGCTGCGTAGTTCTCAATGGTACCTGCATCTGGTGTGGTGTAAAAATTGTGAGCCACAGAGGACTCAGCAATCCCGTTCCCGGGTAGCAATACTATCAAAGCCTTGGGTGTGGAACAAGGCTGAAAGACAAGGTTGCAGCTGCACTAGCACTAGCTTACGTGTTTAGAGCGAGAAGAGAAGTGCCAACGATCGTCAAAGTGATCACGAAGTGATCCTAAGTAAGCACGTCAAACATAACCCCACCATGTTCCTTCCCGAACCCCTTCGGAAAGCGACCGTCATGGTTACTCACGCTGGTAGTGTATTATGATCATAGTGTCAAGTTTTCTACAACCGGATATTCACAAATTCCCATCTGCCACATAACCGCGGGCACGGCTTTTGAAAGATCAAATCCCTGCAGGGGTGTCCCAACTTAGCCCATCACAAGCTCACGATCTGCAGAGTCGCAACTCCAAGGCAGGAAGACCCTAGTATTCTCGGAATCCCGTGCTCTAGATATTCCGACTAAGGCAAAACTAATCCAGCAAGACCTCCCGGCGTGCCGACACCCTGATAGTTGCCGCGTGTATCTCGTCTCAGTCCACGACCAGATGGGTCATGCTACAGGTTTTTACCAACCCTCGGGTTTCCCCAAGGTGGCCCTACAGGACCCCCAGTTTGGACCAACACTCATGTGGAGCACTGGCTCGGGGTTGTTAATTAAGAAAAGGGTTTATAACTCCCTATGCAAGTTTTAGTTATTAGGCAATTGTAAAACCAATGTTAGGCCTTGCTGGAAAAGCTTTAGCGCTAAGCGGGTTATCAAGGGGTGCCCATAAACCCCAACTGTGTTAGGGACGCAAAATCAAGGAACATAACACCGGTTTAAACGGTTCCTAGGGAGTCAAGAGTGGAACAAAACACCAAGTAAAGGCTTAGCCTTCCACCCATTGCCAAGTATATTCATTTTGCATGTTGAATCCTCGGAGGGAACGTAACCTTGATCCTCCCACTCAACCTCGGTAGAAACCTCGTACTCCGTATCGTCACCAGGCTCTAACCAAACACAACAATGCAACAACTGAACAAAATCAATCAACATGCAGTGCTCAACCACATGATGCATGAACATGAAGCATGTGAACATGGAAAGACATGATGCATGGCCTAGGGTCACAAGAGTGCAATAACATCACAACCAACAAGATCAAACACAAGCATGAAACAAGCAAAGGAACAAGTTAACAAGTTTATGTGGTTGACCAAACAAGCAACCAACATGTTTTAAAGAGGTTGGTTAACATGGCAAGGGTGCTACTAACATAACAGCAACATGCTAGCACATTTAAATGGGCTGGAATTAAATACATCAATATCTAGAAACTCCCATATTAATTTATTTGCATTTGGGACAGATTTGAAAAACTTATGTGAAAGAGTTATCAAACATGCTGAACAACAGCACCAATATATTCTACACATTTTTCTACCCCAAATGCATATAAAGTTTGTTAAATTTGGAGTTGTAGATATTTAGTTATGATTTTTGCAAGTTTAAGCATATTTAAGCAAGTTTAAAATCAAACAACATTTTAAAAGGTTTTAAACATGGCAGCAAGTGGCATATCCATAATCTACACAAAATTCTAAGCACTTTTCATATATAACTCAAATTCATCTAAAACATAAATATGCAAATATCAAATAAACAAGAAAAACAAAAAAGAAAAAGAAAGACAGAAAAAGAAATAAAACAAAATAGGTGCGAGGGTCTACAACTACCCAGGCTCAGCTAGCCACGCCCACTAACAAGGGGCACCGGCGGGGCTGAGCTGGTGAAGTGGGTGCGCGCGGGGGTGGAGATGGAGCTGTGAGGCTGGCTGGTGGGGCCTACCTGTCAGCCTCGGGCGAAAGGCAAAAATGGGTGAATTTCCACTGCGCCCGCGAGGGATCGAACCCACGCCCTTTCGCTGAATCTGACAGAGATAAACCACTTCGCTACTGAATCGAACTTGACAGATAGCAGGTAGTATATCTGAAGAATATACAGCAACAGGCAGAACAGGGGAGACACTGGCCCTCGTCGGAGCTGCTCGTCGGAGCCGCTCCGGCGACCAATTGGCACCGCGGAGGGGTGAGAGAGGCTCCTTGAGGAGTTCCGCATCCAACCAGCCTACTAGCAGCGCCTACGGGGCACTACATCACCGGCGGTGAGCAACTACAGCACAGCGGCGACGGGACGACGGCGAGGCGATGCAAAGCTCTAGGCGGCACGGCGACTGCACAGGAAGCACCTACGCGTCTAGGCTAAGCGAACGGGCAGCACGCCATGAGCTAGAGGGGTCGGAACACTCATCGGCGACGAGGTCCGACGGCGACGCGATTGGGCGCTCGGAGAACTAGGGCCTAGAGTATGCGCAGAAAGGGGAAAAGGGCACGGGGAGAGAGAGGGGCTCACCACGACCACGGCGGAGTGCTCGGCTGGCCCAGGCGTCGACGGAGTCGATGACGGCGTGCCTCAAACACCTACAGCCACCATAGAGGAAGGAGAGGAAGAAGAGCTCGACGAAGAGGCGATCGGGTCAGTGTAGTTGACGTAGACGACGGAGTCGACGTCGTGGAAGCAGGTAGATAGCTTTGGCGAGGCTGAAGACGACACAGCACTCGTCGGCGACGAGAGGCTGTTCTCAGATGCGCTCGGGTGTCGATTGGGGTGACGGATCTGGAGGATCTCAGCTCTCCAGACGGCGAGAGGGGGAAGAGGAAACCTAGGGAGGAAGAGAGGACACGCTTTGGGTTTAAAAGGGGGGCTCGGCGCACGGCCTCGACATCCGTGAACTGACGGCGCGACGGTGAGCGCGGGCGTGCTCTGCTTTTCTGACGGAGGAAGACGGAGACGCGGTCCTGTGCCACAGACAGGTGGGGCCAGGCGCTCGGAAAGGCCACGGCGTGACATCGCGGCTATTGGCTGGGCCTGCGGTGGAGTTAGGCTGCGCTGCGGGTGGAGAGGAGAGATGGGCCTGCGGTGAGAGAGAAAGAGAGAGGGAAGAGGAGGGCCCAGGTGCACTGTGCTGGCTGCTGCCCCTTTTCTTTTTCCTTTTATTTCCTCAGGCAGAAAATAAAAATAAAAGCACATAATTAAATAGGAAGAGTTAGGGAAAAGAAAAATATCCCCATGCTCAGTGAATTATGCCTATTTAAATAAATTGGCTTGGACATTTTTAGAGGCAGGAAAATAAAAGGGGTTTGGATTTGGTTCAAACTCTTGATATTTTAAAACACAACCAAATCATTTTCAAATAGGTTGATAATGGGTGGAGAGGTTGCTCACATGGTGCAAGATTTAAAGGAGGAGAAAGAACCACAATGGCACTTGGCTAGGTGGCTTGCATAATAGAGCAAAGAAGATGCCAGAAGAAAAGAAAGAAGAAGAAGAAGAAGAGGGAGAGGGGTAGGGTTTAGCTAGGCTTAGCTTGAACCCACACAACAATATCACAAGGTCTCACACATGCACAAAATAAGGTAAACTATGATGCCATGATGATATGATGATGAGCAATGCAAGGATGCAAAATAATGAAAGATATGATAATGCAAGAAAATAAAAGACAAGAACCCCCAAGGATAATGACAAGGATCAAAAGAGGAAGCTTTATTACAATTATTGGAAAGTGTTACATATGGGGCATTACACTCTATGATAGATTGAACGTTACAACGGACTCTTGAATAGATCGATTAGAAAGAATAACTTTGAGGTGATTTCTTACCCTACCACAATCTCTTCGTTTGTTCTCTGCTATTAGTTACTTTGGAGTGACTCTTTGTTGCATGTTGAGGGCTAGTAATATGATCCAATTATGTTATCCTTGTTGAGAGAACTTGCACTAGTGAAAGTATGAACCTTAGGCCCTGTTTCCTATCATTGCAATACCATTTATGCTCACGTTTACCACTTGCTACCTTGCTGTTTTTATATTTTCTTATTACAAAAACCTATATCTACCATTCATATCACACTTGTATCACCATCTCTTCGCCGAACTAGTGTGCCTTTGCAATTTACCATTGTATTGGGTGTGTAGGGGACACAAGAGACTCTTTGTTATTTGGCTGTATGGCTGTTTGAGAGAGACCATCTTCATCCTACGCCTCCCACGGATTTATAAACCTTAGGTCATCCACTTGAGGGAAATTTGCTACTGTCCTACAAAGCTCTGCACTTGGAGGCCCAACAACGTCTACAAGAAGAAGGTTGTGTAGTAGACATCACCATCCACGAGGGTGGAGGGCGCGCCCTACCCCCCATGGGCGTGTCCCCCCACTAGTGCAGAACCGGGCTATAGCACCGGTTCGGAAGGCCCTTTAGTACCGGTTCTGTAACCGGCACTAAAAGGTGGGGACTAAAGGTCCCCCCTTTAGTACCGGTTCTGCACGAACCATCACTAAAGGGCCACCATGTGGCACGAGCACGCGCCGGGGGCGGGGAGACCTTTAGTACCGGTTGGTGATTTTTTTTTGATTTTTTTTAAATAAAGCAAAATTAGCCCGCCTACTGGGCCACCACGGCCTGCATACGTCTAGAAATCCAACCTCTAGTTGGGCCAGGATGCAGGCCCGTACGGCCCAGTCGGCCCCACAGGGCAGAAGACTTGCAATAGGCCCACAAAGGTCTGCTTAGAGAGGAGCTCGACACAGTAGCCGTGGCGGGGCTTATAAACTGGTGCGAACTCCTCTCAACTAGCGAGGTGGGACTAAACATTATGCACTGCGGGTGGCAGCGCACCCCTTTAGTACCGGTTGGAGCCACCAACCCATACTAAAGGGGGTCTTTAGTACCGGTTGGTGCCACCAACCCGTACTAAAGGCCACCACCTCTTTAGTACCGGTTCGTGGCACGAACCGGTACTAATGGTTCGCCACAAACCGGTACTAATGAGCGCCGCCCGGCTAGCCGTTGGAACCGGCACTAATGTCACATTAGTGCCGGTTCAATTACAAACCGGGACTAATAGGCTTCACATTAGGTCCTTTTTCTACTAGTGCCCTGCCTCGTGCATGACTCGGAGACCCCCCCCTGACATGAGACCTACGCCAAATATTCCTATAAATACAGAAACCCCCGAAAAGAAACCTAGATCTTGAGTTCCACCGCCGCAAGCCTCTGTAGTCAGCAAAAACCAATCGGGACCCTGTTCTGGCACCATGCCGGAGGGGGGATCCCTCACCGGCGGACATCTTCATCATCCCGACACTCTCCATGATGAGGAGGGAGTAGTTCGCCCTCGAGGCTGAGGGTATGTACCAGTAACTATGTGTTTGATCTCTCTCTCTCTCTCGTGTTCTTGATTTCACAAGATCTTGGTGTACCGCGAGCATTGCAATTATTGTTGGATCTTATGATGTTTCTCCCCCTCTATCTTCTTGTAATGGGTTGAGTTTCCCTTTGAAGTTATCTTATCGGATTGAGTCTTTAAAGATTCGAGAACACTTGATGTATGTCTTGCGTGGGATACCCGTGGTGACAATCGGGTATTCTATTGATTCACCTGATGTATGTTTTGGTGATCAACTTGCGGGTTCCGTGACCTTGGAAATCTATGCATAGGGGTTGGCACATGTTTTCGTCTTGACTCTCCAATAGAAACTTTGTGGCACGGTTTGAAGCTCTTTGTGTTGGTTGAATAGATGAATCTGAGATTGTGTGATGCATATCGTATTATCATGCCCACGGATACTTGAGGTCACAATAGAGTATCTAGGTGAGAGTAGGGTCTTGGTTGATGTGTGTCTTAAGCTATTATTCTAGCACGAACTCTAGGATTGATCGAACGGAAAGAATAGCTTTGTGTTATTTTAATACGGACTCTTGAATAGATCGATCGGAAAGAATAACTTTGAGGTGGTTTCGTACCCTACAATAATCTCTTCGTTTGTTCTCCGCTATTAGTGACTTTGGAGTGACTCTTTGTTGCATTTTGAGGGATAGTTATATGATCGAGTTATGGTATTATTGTTGAGAGAACTTGCACTAGTGAAAGTACGATCCCTAGGTCGTGTTTTGAAACATTGCAATACCGTTTGTGCTCACTTTTATCATTAGTTACCTTGATGTTCTTTTATTTTCAGATTACAAAAACGTATATCTACCATCCATATTGCACTTGTATCACCGTCTCTTCTCCGAACTAGTGCACCTATACAATTTACCAATGTATTGGGTGTGTTGGGGACACAAGAGACTCTTTGTTATTTGGTTGCAGGGTTGTTTGAGAGAGACCATCTTCATCCTACGCCTCCCATGGATTGATAAACCTTAGGTTATCCACTTGAGGGAAATTTGCTACTGTCCTACAAACCTCTGCACTTGAAGGCCCAACAATGTCTACAAGAAGAAGGCTGCATAGTAGACATCCTCGGGATATCATGAGTTGAAGATCCAAGAACATGACATACCTAAGACAGCTTTTACCACGAGGTACATGCTTTATGAGTACATAGTTATGTCATTTGGTTTGACTAATGCCCCTGCCTATTTTATGAGTATGATGAAGAAGGTGTTCAAGGAGTTCTTGGATAAGTTTTTGGTGGTATTCATTGATGACATATTGGTTTACACCAAAAAATGAATAGGAGCACAAGGAACATTTGCGTTTAGTTCTGGAGAAACTCAGGGAACATCAATTATATGCCAAGTTCAGCAAATGTGGTTTTTCGTTGAAGGAAGTCGGATTCCTTGGACATGTTATATCAGGAGATGGTATAGCAGTAGACCCCTCCAAAGTAGAGGCCGTCACGGAATGCAAAGCACCCACCTCAGTTGGTGAGATTTGCAGTTTTCTTGGACTTGCAGGATATTATCGGAGGTTCATCGAAAATTGCTCCAAGATTGCGAAGCCCATGACAGAGGTGTTAAAGAAGGAAAGTAAGTACAATTGGACCGAAGAATGTGAGGCCAGTTTTCAGGAGTTGAAGAAACGTTTGGTTGCAGCCACAGTGCTGATTCTCCCAAATATTCGCAAGGATATTCAAGTGGATTGCGACACTTCACATCAAGGACTTGGAGGCATTCTCATGCAAGAAGGGAGGGTTGTTTCATATGCCTCACGTCAGCTTCAACCCCATGAGTTGAAATTATGCCACGCATGATTTGGAGTTAGCAGCCGTAGTGCACGCACTCAAGACCTGGAGGCACTTTCTTATTGGAAACCATTGTGTTGTATACACGGATCATAAGAGTCTGAAGTACATCTTCACGCTGGAGGAGTTAAACCTCAACAAAGGAGATGGTTGGTGCACATAAAGTATTACGACATGAGACTGCATTATAACCCAATAAAAGCCAATGTCGTGGCAGAAATGTTGAGTCGCAAGAGTTATGTTAACACTATCATAACCGGAGGTTTACCCCAGGAGTTGCCAGATGACCTCAGAGATTTACAGTTGGAGATAGTCCCAAGAGGATATGTCGCTACATTGGAAATTCAGTCCAACTTGTTGGGCAAGATTCGAGAAGCCTAGAAGACGGACAAAGGAATTGCAGAAATAAAGGACAGAATGACCAAAGGAAAGGCAGAAGGATTTCATGAGGATGAACAGGGAACACTGTGGTTTGAGGAACGTATTTATGTGCCCAATGACCCGGAGATTAAGAAGTTCATTCTTCAGGAGGCTCATGATTCGCCTTACTCGGTACATCCACGCAACACTAAGATGTATTTGGATTTGAAGCATAATTTCTGGTGGACCGGAATGAAGGAGGACATCGCCGAGTAAGTAGCGGTATGTGACGTATGTCAGAGAGTTAAGGAAGAAGATCCGAAACCAGCAGGGTAGTTAAAGCCATTACCAGTACCATATTGGAAGTGGGATAATCTTGGAATGGATTTCTATCACAGGATTACCCAGGGCACGATCAGGGTACGATTCAATCTGGGTTATAGTTGATCGCTTGACTAAGGTAGCTCACTTTATCCCCGTGAAGACCACTTACACGAGTGCTAAGTTGGCCAAGATATACATGACCAGGATCGTATGTCTGCATGGGGTTCTGAGGACCATTGTATCAGATAGAGGAACACAGTTTACTTCAAAGTTTTGGAAGCAGTTGCATGAGACTTTGGGCATGAGGCTAGATTTTAGTACAACCTTTCATCCACGGACATATGGACAAACAAAGAGAGTCAATCAGATTCTGAAGGACATGTTGAGAGCTTGTGCGCTATATTACGGATCTAGTTGGGATGATAACTTGCCTTACTCAGAGATCTCTTAAAACAACAGTTATCATAGTAGTCTGCAGGTGGCCCCTTTTGAGACTTTGTACGGAAAGAGGTGCAGGACACCATTGATGTGGGATGAAGTCGGAGACTGTAAGTTACTTGGGCCCAATTTAATTAGGGATTCAGAGGAGAAGGTCAAGTTGATCCATGACAGACTGAAGATAGCCCAGTCATGACACAAGAGCTATGCAGATACAAAACGCAAGGAGGTAACCTACGAAGTTGGAGATAGATCATATCTTCATGTGTCCCCGCTTCGAGGAGTTAAGCATTTATGAGTCAGGGGTAAATTGCCACCACTATTTGTGGGACCACACAGAGTTTTGGAATGTAGAGGAGAAGTAGCTTATCAGCTAGAGTTATGTGAAACTTTGTCCGGATTTCATGATGCGTTTCACGTTTCCTAGTTGAAGAAGTGCCACACAGAGATGGCCGACATTCCGCTAAGAGATACAGTTCCCCTGGAAGCAATTCAGTTAGAGAGTGATCTGAATTATGAGGAGAAGCGTGTCAAGATTCTTGAGTTTGCCGATAGAGTTACTCGCAGCAAGGTCATCAAGTTTTGCAAGGTTCAATGGAGTCACCACACAGAGGACGAAGCCACCTAGGAACGAGAGGAAGATCTTCGACAGGACCACCCACACCTTTTTGCTAGCCAACCCGAATCTCGAGGGCGAGATTCATCTTAAGGCGGGTTAGGTTTGTAACATCCCAATTTTCAATTTGGATGTTATTAACTAGATCATTCATATGCATTCATAATTTGGTGTTTTTTGATTTTATTCGGTTGTTGATCCAAGAAAACCTTAAGCAACTCAAGGACCAATAGAGAGAGTTGGGGATTTTTTGCATAAATTTCATTTTTGAATTTTCAAATTTAAAAAGTGGATCCAATTTGATTTCAACAAATTATTTCCAATTGTTTCAATAAAAAGAAATATTGGGAAAAGAAATTTGGAAGTCACATTTATTTATTTGCATTTTATTTGCTTGCACTTTATTAGTTAGGGAAAATTGCATTTTTTTAAAAATTGCATTTAGAGCAAAAAATGTTCACGTTGTCCCAAATATTAGGAGGGGATGGCGAAAATTATTTCTGTAATTTTTAGGCTTTTATTTTATTTTGAATTTTCTTCTCGGCGCTATTTAAATAAAGTACTCAGACCGACTAGGCTAAAGCCCAGCCGGCCCACACGGCGGCCGCCTTCCCGCGTGCGCCCGCCCTGGCACGGAGCCAGAGTCCGGCCGGAGCACGGCTCCGCCGCCGCCGCTGTGACCGAGGGGGAATCCCCTCGGCTTGCCCCCTCCTCCAAGCTGCCACCCCCTGCCCCCTTTAAATACTGCCCCCTCGACCTCCTCACCCTCCGCCGCATGGCCGCCCGCGCCCGCACCCTGCGCCGCCCCCCGCGAGACCCCGCCGCAGCTGCTGCCGCCGCCCACGCTCGCACCTCGCGCCCGCCGCCGCCTGCCGCCGCACCCGCGCCACCTCCCCACGCTGCCGGACGCCGCCGCCGCCCGAAGCCGCCCGACCGCCTGAACCCGACATGCCGGTCAAACTAAGGTAAACAGCCGTTTTTTCGGTTTAGTTCAGTTTTTTTAACCCTTAGATCGTTTTTTAGAAAACCTAGATCTGTTTTTTTAGGTTTAGTTATTTAGTGAATGTTCGCTGGTTACTTTCAGAAAATGAACGTTCGTTATTTAGTCTTTTTCCTTTTGTGTTAGTTTTAGTCAGGGAGCTATGCGTGATTATTTATTTCTTAGTTTAGCCCCTAGACTTCAATCTAGCGTTACTTTTTGCTTGTTAGTCGGAAGTAGATGAAACCAACACCAATCTCTTCGTTGCGATCTCATCTATCCAGTAATCCAACTTAAACATAATTTTGAAATATTTAAATTTTGGTTCAAGCCGATTTGAATTTGAATCTTGGTTTTATTGTAACTTGAGTTTCTTTCCTCCGTTTGAGTTGATTCTTTTTGTAAATCGAAGCTCTCGACCTAAACATTCTGATAAGGCCAAATTCACTTAGTTTTGGTACAGTTAGAAATTGTTTTCATTTGCAAGAGTTATTCGCTTGTTTTCGGTGGTTTTCGAGATCTGTTATTCAATTTTGTCGAATGATTGCTTATGTATGCTATTGTTTGATTGCGATAGAATTTCCGGAGTGTGAAGCTTGCTACTACGAGTCTCTATCTTGCAACGATCATCAACAAGGCAAGTTTACTTTGATCATACTTTTAAATACGCAGTTTTTATTGTATTAGTTCTACCCTCAAAGAATTGCATGAGTAGGACTTGGTTACACGTGGTATTGCTTTGTAGTTCATGAGGTAGGAACCTATGACTTGAGATCAACCCCGAGAATATATGCTTTGTTACTTATTGCTTAGCCATGCTCGTAGACGTGGATTGGTATGTGAGATTCATGAAAGTTGTGAGTCTAATAATAACTAAGGGAATGTTTTAAGGTGGCAACTTTAATACACATCTGGGAGGATTGGTTGCAGGGCACCTGGAGAATCTGGTGTTGTCCTAGGATATCCCGGAGGAACCTTGTATTCATCCTATGGAATGCCACCCAGGCTCAAAGGGATCATATATCATTCATTCCTAGAAACTTCCGTTTGCAGCCACAAGCCATTATGGGCTTTGGCATAATTGAGTATGTTGTGTGAGCTCTTTCAGTGGAGGACTAGTAGATGTAGGGGAAAGCAGGTGTATCGGTCTACCCAGAGTAAATAGTTAATGCTTCTGAAAGACTATGTCTCGATCTTCCGATCATGGATGCAGTCGAGTTTTGTGGGGAAAAGTGCGGAAACCTCTGGAAAGTGTACAATCTAATCATGATTATCCATGTCCCCGATTATGTAAATCTTGAGTATCCTAGTATTTGAATTATGGACTGATCTCGTCACTCTATTAATTAACTTGTTGGGTTATTAATGACATTGTGGATTTTGGGATTGAGATGGAGGAACCACTCTCAATATTGATTAATTCAACTGAGTAGTAAATGAAATTTATTCCTTTGTTGTAGGGAAAAACTAGCTTTATGCAAAAATAAATCTTACAGCCTCCACGAGCCAAATATGCATATAGTTGTAGATACTTGTTCATCATTATTGCTACAGTCTGATCTTGCCAGCATGGTCAATGTGCTGACCTACACGGCTGCAATGTCTCATGTTGCAGAGTTTTCCGACGAAGATTAAGATGCGATAGCTCGTTGTCATGCACTCAATATTTGCCGTGGAGTTGGATGGAGTCAACTTATCTTTGATGTTTCCGGAGTTCAGTTTAGTTTAATTATTGTTAGATGGCCTTCAGCCATATTTTTGTAATAAGACACTTTACGAGGATTCTCGATGTAATAAATGTGTGATTCAAACTCTGTTATAAATCCTCAAGTACTTTGTGCGTCACCATACCGATCCAGGGATGACACTTAAGAACAGAGATTCCAGTTCATTGGGATCAAGGTCGCTACTGTTTGTTATGTTAGCATACATTTCAGTTGTCACTTTGTCGTACGTATCCATTCTCATGACAGCATTGTTTTGTGTCTTCCTTCCTTCATCGCATGCAACCGTGTTATAGCACACATCTCCAACAACACAAGATTGATAATGACCTTACCCGAGTATCATGACCAATTGCTAGTGAGTAAAGGGCATCATTAACTGCCTACCCATCCTCCCGCATCTTCTTAACCTATGGTTGGAAAATAGAAAAGCGGATCATCTTATGTACTCAATATATTAAAAAAACTAACAGTGCAATTCAAATTCTTACACGGCTCTTCAATCATTTCACAAATTCTTCCCTAACCACTTTGTCAATGTTCCTCGGATTTTGCACCTGTAACTTCTTTTTATAGATGCTGCCTAACATAATGATCGCGTCAAACATCTAAATATACAAGAATGTGCTACAAGTTTGTAGATTACGGTGTATAAGCCACAATACTTAGCACTTACTAGATATAAGGTAGAATCTCAGGGCAGTTATTCAAGACATACCAAACCATTTTGTCCAAATTTTTATGTTTGTCATCATGTCAACTCTTCCCTGTAACTCGAGCAGAACAATCAAAAGCATTGAGCTCATGATTGTTTTCACACACCTTTTTGCTAAGCTGATCAGTTGTTTCAATGTATTTTGAGAAGAATGTAAATGCTTCTGTAGCAATGTAGGCCTTTGCAATGGAACCATTAGGTCTATCTCTATTCCTAACATAGCCCTTAAAAGTTCCTAATCGCCTTTCAATAGGGTACATCCAGCCATATTGTACTGAACGCCTAATTAGTGCCTCATCAGGTGGATGAACAACCAAATGCACCATCACATCAAACAAGGATGGATGATATATCTTCTTGAGGTCACATAAGATAGTTGGTATGTTTTCTCTAAGATTCTCCACAACATCTATCCTAATATTTATACTGAAGAGTTCCGTGAAGAATTGTCCCAACTCTACAACTGCTGTGTATAAGTCAGGGTGGCCCAATCCTATAAGGATAACATGTAAAACCCTATGAAGTAGGACATGGCAGTCATGAGTTTTCAACCATTCTAACTTGTTTCCATCTGCACTAACTCTCCTACCAGGGTTGGAAGCAAATCCATGTGGGAATCTCACACGTGACAGGGCCTTGCAAAATTCTTTTCTTTTCACCTTGTCCAAGACGTACATAGCTGGTGTGATATCCTGTTATGCACCATTAACTCACCTGCAAATTGGATCTAATACCCAGGTGTGTCAAATCAATCGGATCAAAAAATTCAGAGAGAAAGAAAAACCATGAAGAGGTTGTTAAGGGGCTCTTCAAGCCATAACAAGGAAGAAACATCGGAGGACGCTCCGGTGGAGAGGCCGAAGTATTACCTTCTGTGTGCAATGAAGGTTCGGCTGTGTAAATGGCCAAGTGATACGTTCTTGAGGGAGGCAAGAATTTATGTGGATTTCTATTATTTGGAGGAGAATGTCAGCATCACCTCCTTCCTTCGATATAAGTGTGAACAATACCTCTTACTCACTAATACCTTCATGCAAAACTTTCACTTTCATTCTAGGAAGGATCCTCTAATGGGAGAATTCTGTTTGTATGACGTGCCTAAGAGAATGACGCTTTATGATTTTTGCAATGTTTGCAAAATACCTTATGAAGGTGGCATCAGTGACCCACGTCCTAGGGATGTTGAGGATTTTATTGTTGAAACTACAGTGGGGGAAGAGAGAGGGGTGTCGGAAGCGAGAGTGGCTTGCTTACATTTTCCTGTTTTATGCTATTACTCATAATTTGCCGGGAGATGTTCGATTGGTCATGTGGAGAGTGGAGGCCTCAGTGCCCCTAATCTCACTATTTTGCGCCATGCTCTACATGCTGATAGAGCTTTTAGTTTGTGTGCTATTGTGGCTTGGCGGTTGAACACAAACCGTTTGAAGGGTTGTATCTTTGGCGCAGTGTATGCCTCCCGCCTAGCTAAACATTTTGAGATACCTATTAGGCATGATGATGATGAGGAGATGGTGTTACCCCCTAAATATTTAGACAATACTAGTTTGTTAGCACATGACTTTATTGCTAAAGACGATGATGAGCGGCTCCTATACAACTTAGTATTTAGGCAGGGCACTTGTGAAATTATTACTTTGCCTGCACCTTCCTTGTTCGATATTCATTCAGGCAGGTACATTATTATGCCCAACGACATATATGCGTACCGGGAGAGGACTCGATCCCCAGTTCCTGAGCCAGCACCATCACCTGATTCATATCAGGAGCCTATTTATAAGTGGGAGCCACATGAGCTCTCTAACCGGTGGGACCCTGAGGATCCTCCTCGATACCCAGGAGAAAGCTACTACGAGCCTAAGCTTGGGGGAGTATGTATTTCTCACCGACAATACATTCATGTTCACACACTCATTCCAGTTGTCGGTGTTCATACTTTTTCCATTGTATCATCCGTGTTAGTTTATTTTTCTCGCTTTCTTATTGTGTGTCTCAAAAACTTTAGAAAACACAAAAATATTTCTCTTTTATGTCGGTGTTCTAGGAACCAGGGTACCCAGACTTGCCTGCCTGCGGCTCACCGCGTGGCTCCACCAATGGCCTGGTACGGCCCATCTTCGACATCGACAAGACAAGACCCTCGGAAGGGGCCAAGCCTCGTGAGGCAGATGACGTCAAGACCTCCGAAGGAAGCGGCCTCCATAAGTAGCCTCCTGAGGAGCGGAGTTTCGTATGCAAGTATCCACCTCATGAGGATCAAGTGACGCAAGCCATGACGACCAAGGCCAGACAGGCGCCAGCGGGCGCAAAGTAGCAGGTTTCCTCTTTGGTGCAAAGGAAGCAAGCACAATTGCATACACTACAAAAAAAGACACATTGGTGACATTTTGGGCCGAAGGAAACTTTTTCCTGTCATACTTATGACACTTCTATGACGATAATTGTGACAAAACCCGGTATCATCATAGATGTAGTGGGGTCCTACTTCTATGACAAAAAATCACGACAAAAAATGGGCTTTTCGTCTTGGGTGGGCCGGAGACGCAGCTGAATGACATTCTTTGGGCCGTCCATGACGGAAAAAACCATGGTAGAAGCGAGGGCGAGGAAAATATCGGGGTGTTCCCGGTTATGTTGGGTGGTCGGGGCCGAGCGGTGCGCGTTTCTCTGGTGCACGCAAGAGCGTGGGTGCGAGGCGTTGGGCTCTAACTGAACCCAAGCGAGGCATTGGGCTCTAACTGAACCCGAGTGATTGCACTGCAGGCTACGCGTTACTGAACCCGATCGATCGATCGATGGCTGTTAACTGAACACGATCGAGCGATTCCGTCGCTACTGCTGCTAACTGAAGTCGATCGATGCTGCCTCTACATGAACAGTGAGCGTTGATGGGGGGGTTTGGATGAACAGTTCCTGATGGGGGTGGCTGAACAGTACCCCGTGGTGTTGCCTCTGGATGAATAGGACCCCTATCGGTCGAGCCGGTTGGGGTTGCATGAATAGGACCCCGTGGAGGGCTAGATGAACAGTAGACGGTGGAGGGCTGGATGAACAGTAGACGATGGAGGGCTGGATTAACAGTAGCCCGTGGAGGGGTGGTTGAACAGGAGCCCGTGGAGAGGGATGGTTGAACAATAGTCGGTGGAGTAGCGCGCGGCGGAGGCTGAACAGTCGCAGGTGGAGGTAGGAGGAGGTCAACGGTGGATGAACAGTAGCCCGTGGAGGCTAGAGGTGGTCGATGGTTGATATGAATAGTATCCCGTGGAGTCCCGTTTTGCGGTACGCCACACCCCTCCCGATGAACAGGACACCCGTTTCGACCGTAGCGCTCCAACACAAGTCTGTTTCCTCCGTTTTGCGGTACGCCACACCCCTCCCAATCAACAGGACCCCCATTTCGATCGTAAGAGGTCCGTTTCCTCCGTTTTGCGGTACGCAAGACCCCTCCCGATGAACAGGATCCCGTTTTGATCGTGGCTGGTCGAACACAAGGCCGTTTCCTCCATTCTGCGGTACGCCAGGCCTCGTTTCCATCGGTTGATCCGTCCAAGCCCTCCCGATGAACACGACGATGCATTCTGTTCCGACCCAACTGGTTGGCTCCCCATGAACACGATGACGACGCTGTTTCTCCGTTCCGACCCAGCCATGTACACGAGCCCTGGCCGTACATACGCGCAAGTAGGCGTTCGAGACCCCGCCCGTATGTACGTACGTGGCCGTATTTACTTTCTTGCACCCTGGCCGTTGTACGTATGTGTACATGCTACGTGCACGCCTCTACTACGACATGTGCGCGCCTCTACATCGACCAGTATGTACGTACACGTTCGCGACCAGAATAACAACACTACGTACGCTTCGACCAGGTGGGTCCCGACTGTCAGGCACTTCCTTGCATGCAAAGATGTAGCTGGTGGGTCCCAGCAGTCAGGGGGGCGAATTTTTTTTTTGCCCGGACGCACTTCCTTGCGTGTGAAGATTTAGCTGGTTGGTCCCAGCAGTCAGGGGGAAACTTTTTTTTTCGCGAAATACGATGGCTCGTCCGGTGGGTCCCCAATGTCAGGTGGAGGAATAATTATTTTATGCGTAATAAGGAGGCACTTCCTTGCTACGGCCGTGGACCCAGCTGTCAGCCTCTCCACGTACAGTCCACGTCCGATGCAAAGCCGTTCCTTGACCACGTTGACCACGCCGCGCCGAGAGCACCAGCGCGGTGGACAACGGCGAGGCCTAGGAAGGGGACGACGCGGAGCCGGGGAAGACACGGCAGTGGAAGCCCGCGCGGAGAGGAGTATGAGGGTTCACTAGTTCGGCTGCGGTGTGAGGCTGTCGTCATCGTAGAATAATAGGGGGTGTGAGTGTGTGGAGGGATGGCCTAGCCAGTGGTGAGAGTAGTAGGGGGCGGTGAGGCCTGCGCGACAGCACAGCCCGCCACGGGAGGCATGAGCACGAGGCACGACTGGTGCTGATTTGCTAGCTAGTTTGGGCGGCTGGAGGAAGAAGACCAGAGGTTGAAGAAGCACTACGGCCGGTGGATGGACATCGTACGGTCACTGGAGCTAGAATCGTGCATATTGACTCAGTTGACAAAGCCCTCCGTCCCCGTCAACTTAGTAGGCCCACAAGTCAGCCTGCCACTATACTGGGTCCCAGCTAATAGGGGGAGTATTCATTTTTTTTGTGTAATAAGGAGGCACTTCCTTGCGTGCAAAGATATAGATGGTGGGTCCGAGCTGTCAGCGGCGGTAATGTTTTTATCGCGAAATACAGAGGCCCTTTCGGTGGGTCCCAGATGTCAGGTGGCGGAATCATTATTTTGTGCTTAATAAGGAGGCATTTCCTTGTGTACAGCCATGGACCCAGCTGTCAGCCTCTCCATGTATAGTCCACTTCAGATGCATGTCGGTAGTTGACCATGTTGACCAGGCCGCACTGAGAGCACCATGGCCATGGACAAGGGCGAGGCCTAAGAATGGAATGACATGGAGGCAGGGAAGACTCGGCAGTTGTTTCCCACGCGGAGGGGAGTACAACTTCACGAGGGTTTACTGGTTCGTCTGCCGTTGCCGGAGAATAACAGCATGTGTGGGTGAGTAGAGGGATGGCTTGGCCAACGATGGGAGTAAGGTGGGGCGGTGAGGTGTAATACCCAGGATGGGACTATACCTCCTACGTGTCGAGGCACGACTTAAAGGTATAAGCCCATCCTAGTATGATCTCAAGTTTGGTATCTTTGCACGACTCATGTAAAAGAGGGATTAAATTGCAAAAGAAGATAGTTGGCTTACACTCGCCACTTCACACAATACAATACATAAGCAAAACATCATTCAAAACATCACAACCCGACTACGGGCGAAGATCAAAAGAAAGATACCAAAACAACATAAAGCCACAGGTCAGGATCGAATCCTAGTAGAAACCACTACTGATCGTCGAAACGTCAGAAGTATACGGCCAAACTCTTCAACGAGCTCCCAGTGAAGAACTTGAACCAGCTTCTGCTTCAAACTCGGCTGAACCTACATCTGGTGTTGTAGTATCTGTGAGCCACGAGGACTCAGCAATCCCATAACCATGGGTAACAAGACTAGCAAAGCTTTAAGGGTAGGAAGAGGTAAAGTGGTGAGGTTGCAGCAGCGGCTAAGCAATATATGGTGGCTAACTTACGAGTACCAGAATAAGATGAGCATCTACGCAAACGATCGCAAAAGTAGTGATCGCTAAAGATCCTGAACTACATACGAATCAAACAGAACCCCACCGTGTTCTCTTCTCAAAGTGAAAAGAGATAGTCACGGTTACTCACACAGTTGTGTGTTTTACTTCGGATCATCTGTCAAGTTTTCTACAACCGGACATTAACAAATTCCAATCTGCCACATAACCGCGGGCACGGCTTTCTAAAGATCATAACCCTGCAGGGGTGTCCCAACTTAGCCCATCACAAGCTCTCACGATTAGCTGAAGTGATAAATATTATATCATCACCCCTTATCTTAGGGAAAATCCGATCAGGCTCAGTATCCCGGTAGCACAAGTCATTTCGACAATGGTAAAACAAGTCCAACAAGACCTCCCAGCGTGCCGACACCCTGATAGTAGCCGCGCGTATCTCGTCTCAGGCCACGACCAGATGGGAGAAGCTACGGGAGCCAAACCTCGAGTTTCCCCGTGGTGGCCACGCAGGTTCCCCGTTTGGGACCAACACCATCAGCACTGGCCCCCCTGTTATGTAGAATTAAGAATCCTCGGGTAGCGCTAACTCCCTATGAAATTTAATTTATTAATTAAGTTGTTATTATGAGCAAATTAAAACCAATGTTGGGCCTTGCTGGAGGAGTTTTATTCAAAGTCGAACTGTCAAGGGGTCCCCATTTCACCCATCGTGTAAGGAACGCAAAATCAAGGAACATAATGCCGGTTTATCGACGCCTAAGGTGGCATGAGTGGAACAAAACACCGAGCAAAAGGCCAAGCCTTCCACCCATGCCTAGTATATAGGTGTGTTAATAATAATTATAGATATTGTGATATATCCAACAACAAGTTCCCTCCTGGAACGATCTTCATCTTCACCTGCAACTAACAACGCTATAAGAGGGGCTGAGCAAGCGGGGCTGAGCAAGCGGGTAACATAGCCAAACAGTGGTTTTGCTAGGAAGGTGTCAAGGTTAGAGGTTTCATGGCAACAAGGAGAGGCTGACATAAAAGATGGGTAGCGCGACATGTAACGATAGCATCGAGACAACTAAGCATGGCAATGGTAGTAAAGGTATCCAAGGGTATGATCATCTTGCCTGGGATTCACAAGGGAGAAGAACGGATCCATGAAGTAGACGGAGCAACACAGTCGAGCGAATCCTCACAACTCCGGAACGAAACCGAAGCTAACAAGAGAAGCAACCGGAAAGAAGCAAACAACACGGTAAACACACAAGCATAAATATGGCATACGATGCACATCCAAGTATGATGCATGTCCGGTTTAAATATGCATGGCATGGCAAAGTGCACAAACAACACTACAATTTAAGTGGAGCTCAATATGCAACGAGTTGCATATTGACGAAACACCACATTTAATTATTTAATTGACTCTTGTCTATTTACAAGACAAGATTACATGTTTGTTAACATGGCAAGAGGTGAAGCATAAGAAACTACACTATTTAGACATTTTAAATGAGGCCAGAAATAACAACAACAAATTCCGGAAAATCCCCATGAGCATGTTTAATAAATATAAACAATCAACAAACACACATTATAACATATTAATGTTGTTAATATGATGCGGATGACATGATCAAGTTTATGCAATTTATTAAAAGGTTGACATGAAGAAGATAAGAAGCATTTGTCATCGTGGTGGAACGAAAGGGTGCCACGGCAACGAACCGAAAATGATGCAACGACATCATATCGGTGCCGGTAACTCGTTGAGAGTCCGGTGCAAAAGGAAAGATGGCGTGAGCGGGTCAACGAGAAGAGATGGGGTGATCCCGTCACCGGGTTCCCACGAGTCGGCGACGAGGCAACTGAGGAACACGACAAAAGACTAAACGGGCACGGAGCCAAACAAGGGCAAACATTTCATACAACACAACACAAGCATCCACGGGTCATCGTCTCGGGGTTATACCTTCGAAGCGTTCTCTCTCGAAGTGGTTCGAGATCGTAGAGGAAGTAGTGGTACACGTTCGTAGAGGAAGAAGTCGTTCTCGTTTCCAAAGAGGAAGTAGCCGTTCTCGTTCGTAGAGGAAGTAGTGGTACACGTTCGGAGAGGAAGTAGTTGTTCACGGGTCTTCGGCGACGGTAGACGTTCACGTCACGTGTCGTGGTACTTGGCATCGGTAGATGTACTCGTTCCGTTCGGTCTTGCCGGTCTCGTCTCGAGTCGTTCTTGTTTCGGAGTCGTACACGTTCCGTAGAGGTACACGGGGCGATGGTAGGGGTACTTGGGGTCTCCGAGTAGTCGTGGTACTTGGCGCATCCATCGTTTCCGGGCGACGGTAGTTGTTCACGAGCTCGTTTTTCCGTAGATGTCCTGGTCGTCGTGGTACTTGTCGCGGTCGTGGTACTTGTCGGTCCGGTCTCGCGTAGTAGTACATGTCAACCTAGCACTTAGCGAAAACAAAAACAACAGCAAACTTGTCTTGGCACATGACAGAAGGCAAAATGCCCAACCAAAAACGGAGCGGCTGGCCTTGGCGCTGGCGAGGGATCTCCGGTAGAAACGTGGCATCGGCGAGGAGGAGGCTCCAGCGCTGGAGAAGAGGAGACGAGGCAGGGGCGCTGGTCTCCTGGCACGGTCGATGCCGAGAGGCAGCAGGGGCGGGCCCTAGGGGACGGACGGCGCGCAGGAGGGAGGCCACGGCCTGGACTCGAGGACGGACGACGGTACGCTGGGGAGCTCCTCTGGCGCGGAGGGAGCCGACGAAGTTGCACGAGGCGAGGCGTGGAGGCAGAGGCACGGAGGTCCAGCTTCGAGGAGGGAGGCCGGAGGACGAGGCCTCGGCGCAGCACGGGAGCCGGTCGCGGTTGGAGACGGAGGGGCGCCTGGCCAGCGGACGGAGCGCTCGGGGCCTGGCCGGTCGAGCGGGGAGGCCGGCTGCTGGCCGCTGGCGAAGGCGGGCTCGGCCTGGAGATGGAGAAGGGCGCAGGAGATCGACGGGGACGGAGGGCCCGAGGCGCAGGGCTGGCCGGAGGGAGGCAACCGAGCTGGAGAGGCCCTGGCGCGGTCGCGGCGCAGGGGCCTTGCTGGAGGCCTACGGTCACGGGCAGGCGACGCTGCGAGGGAAACGAGGAAGGGGCACGGGAAATCGGGGTCGAGGGAAAACGGGCGCTCGAGGGAGAGTGAGACTCGAGCGAGGGGAGGCTGCGGCGGCGCTGAGAGGGAGAGGGAGGAGCGATCGCTAGGGTTACGGGAGATCGGGCCAGCAGGCTGGTGGCCGTCTGGGCCTGAGAAGTTGGGCCGGGGCGGTTGGAGGGAATGGAGGCTGAAGGGCCTGCGGCTAGGAGTGAGGCTGGGGGCTGCTTCCGATTCTTTAAATAAAAAAAAACGAAGCCGAAACAAAAATAGAAGAAGAGGAAAGAAAAAGGTTAGGAGAAGAATTTAGGCAAGAGGGTATTTCTCTCGGGTTCATAACAATAAGTGCGGTCCGAGAAAAATAGAAAAGACAAGAACGAGATACAATTCAAACATATTTGAATTTAATTCAAATGGGTTTGAACTAAGACTTGATTATTGAAGTGTCCAAAAATGTTCGAATTTTCGGAGGAACCTCGGAACAACGGAAAAGAATTATTGACAAGGTTTTTGAAGGAGAAACTCGAAGTAGGAAAAGCATGGGGAAAATTATGCACGTGCGTTGGTTAATTCCAAACAAATGGAATATTATTATATAGCTCCCTAATAATATTGAGAGACTTTTATATGTTATAAAGAGAAGTCATTCTTCCCTCGATTTAAATGGACCGAAGGTCCACACAATTTATTTGGTTGAGATGCAAAATAAAAATGACATGATGGCATGATGACATGATGCAATGCAAAATAAATAAAGCAAGCACAACTGAAACACACGGGCGAACCCTGAACATCTGGAATCTTCTGGGACGTCGGTCTTCGGGCGTCACAACTCTCCCACACTAACAGAGGATCTCGACCCGAGATCCTAGAGATATCACCGGGTAAAAACGGAAGAGGAAGAGGTAAAACAAAGTTGCTTCTTTGACAGACGAGTGAAACCAGGGAACCTTGAGAGGTTGAACAAGTTGAACAAGAATACAATGGAGATGAACGAAGATGAAAACACTCCGTTAGAAAAGAGAAACAAGGAACATTATGAGAACCTTGTAGGTTGGAAGACATGAAACAATAGCTCACGAACCAAAAGAATATGAAATCGCAATGGTATAGCCAAGGAATAAGAATGACAGAATTTGGACAGCACTCCGTCTGAAAGTGGAAGGAATTGAACAAGAACTTGAGGAGATGGAATGATACTTGATGAAATGAACAGCATATTACCTCCGAAACAATTAAAAAAAAGGCACAAGGGGGGTAAGAAAGATTCAGACAGCACTCCGGTTGAAAGAGAGGCAAAACATGAAAAGGTGAGAGAATTAGAATGGAGGACACAACACTCCAGATAAATAGACAAGCAAGGGAGAGAACATGATCTCGAAAAAAAACGATATGGTGGTTTGGAGAGAGCAACATCACAAAGCCTCCGGAATGAAAGAATAGAATATAGATCCAAGAAAGAATTGAACGGATAAGAAAAAGACAACTTCTCCCACGAATGAATTAGGAAATCCTCCTTACAAAGAAGGGTTGAATGGGGTTGATGGAAAAATCAACACGAAATGAATAAGCTTGATGTGGGCTTATGGAAAACATCTCAAAATTATGAGGTGACAACCAGCCACTAACTTAAACAATTGATTGGATTGAGATCAACAAGGAGACGATAAACTTATATCACCGGGATGATAAATGAAGAACTTGGGTCATCTATAAGCACCATAATAGCAACAATCCTTAGGGAAAGCTTTAGGTGAAATACAACCCAAGATAACTCCAAGAGATAAAAATGAGGGGTTGAAAGGATCTCCTAAAGAGAAAGAAATGATGGTTTTAATTATCTCATTCTTGATAACTCCTGAATCATGAAACATGACGGAATTGTCAAAATGACATAACACCATCTGAAGATAAGGTAGAAAGAATTGCAATTGGAAGCATGCTGAAGAATGCTTGAGCTCGAACAAGAATCTTGATGAAGACTTCGAGGATGAATTAAATCTTGATGAACCACCAAGAAGAACTCCGGTAATGAAAACATGAGAAGCGAAAGATGAAATAATAAGATTCAAGGTCTGCGATGAATTAGATGAAGCTTGAAATGATATAATTGAAATACTTGGAACTCCGGAAAACAAGATGAACAACTTAGAACTGAGAATATGATATGATGAACAAGCTCCTGACAAAAGAATTAAATCACCTTGAAGGAATAAGAATAAGAATTATGTCATGCATCTCCTTCACCAATTTTAATTGATGACAACCAAAGGATTTGGCATATTACTTATTCTCGTTGCAAGGAATTAAGAGAGATCTCGCACAAGCTTGGATAAATCTTCAACGAACCACCGGTAGGATTATGAAAAGAACAAATGAATCAAAATGATAACAACGGAAGAGTAAACTTGAAAGAACCACCGTAATGCCTTCAGAGGAACACAAGGAAAAGAATTCATGAAATGCTCTGGAGGGTCATGAAAATAATTCCCACAATCGAAAACAATTATGAGGATGGCAAGAAGCTAGAACCACGAATCTTGAAGAGAACGGGCCAAGATTTAAGAGAAACACTTCTCCGGTCTTCAAATGTTGAGAATGAAGACGAGAAATGCCATAAGAATTGTTGAGCACTCCGTACGAATGACAAGAGGAAGGTGGAGCTAAAGATGGAAATATTTGAAAACAAGCTTGGAGAAGGCATGTGACTGATGGAAATCATTCTTACGTCACACTTTGAAAAGAATTTGAGTATAACTCCGGAAAAAAATTAGAAGAGTCACGTAAGATCCTGGAAAAGACCTGTGGGTTAGGGCCCACTGAAAAGAAAACACCATTGAAAAAGATAGCTTAAGAGATATTGCACCGGTTGAATTAAATGGCTTGAATAAGATGACAATCTCAAAATAATTTGACAGGATTAAGAATGGAAACACGAATCTTCTGAGATATCTTCAACACTCCGGATATGAATAGCAAGAGGAGAATGATTAATTGGTACACCGGAATAATAAAGCATTGTGAAAAGATGAAAAGGATAAGATCAACACCGAAATCTTGAATTTAGTCCACCGGAGAAGAATATTGGAATTAAGAATGATGAACTTGAAGCTCTTGAGCATCTTCACGATAAATCACCGGATAAGAACATTGAAGGAAAAGAATGAAGAAACATCACATTAATAAAATGGATCTTCATTAAGAATTCTAGCTCCATAAAGAAAAGGGAGGGAGGGTGGGGAAACTAGACAACTTGGAATGAATGAAACAGACAAAACGTCAGATTTCTCAACGGTGTCCGTATGGAATAACTTGAAGAGAAGGCACACCGGTTGAAAAGGATTACCATGAAAATCTTGATGATCAGGAAGGATTAGCACTCCCATAGAAATATGAGAATACCGATTAGGAAGGTATGGAAACAACATTTCACATCGAAGCAACTCGAATACCAGAATCAAAACAAAACAAAGGATAGATGTGTAGCAGCCTAATCTTCACAATATCATTCGAACAGAGACTTGAACGAATGAATTCCGCAGGTACATCAACTAGTCGAGAAGCCACTTGGAGAACAAAATGAAAATAAAAAGAAACAAGGAGCAAAAGAACAAATACAAGATAGAAGCTTCGTTCGACATCTTCGTGCTGAAAGCTCATGGAACGTGTTACAAAAGGGTTTTGCAATCCCCGGATCAGCATAGCCAAGGACCCTTTAAGTTGCAACTCCCGATCGGAACAAGTCCATAAAACCACTTCACTCAATGTAGAACCCCAAACTTTATATCATGCATCCGTTGGAAGAATGCCTAGAACTACTGGATGAACCCACCTATTAATTTCCGAAAGTTTCCAGTTATGCAATCAGGTGTTGGGGATACAGGGGAAGCACCGCGCACTCAACTCTAATCCTACATCCAGCTGTATCCATCCTTCAACACATAACCAGTTGTTCTCGGAAACCGTTTACCTCGGACCTTCGAAACGCATCCACTATACAAGCTATGGCAATACTCCCGAACTACCTCCCCAGTACTGGGTGATGTCGGGGTTATCTTGGCACTAACCGCATAGGAGAGTTTTCGATGTCGGCCGTCTTAAGTATTCTAGTACTGCCGCGATGGATTTGTGACGACAACACCTCGGAGCTCAACTCCCCGGGACACTGCCACATCCCCTAATGACAGGAGGCATCGAGAACAATGTTCTCGTCACAAAGACATCGGAACAGTCCAAACAATACTCGCGAGATCCTAAAAAAAGTTTGGTGCATTTTTTGAAAGTAGAAGAGGCAAGAGTAGTCGTCAGGAGTCCTCACCAGAGTGAAAGGGGATGAGAAGCAAAGAATTCCTATTCTCCGATATAAATATAGGACTCAAAACATTTTCAGTGTGTGCCTAGACTCAACCGTCAACGATTCGATCAAACAGTGGGGGCTTCCAGGTCGGAGAAGGCTCTGAATACCAACTTGTAATGCCCAGTATGGGACTATACCTCCTACGTGTCGAGGCACGACTTAAAGGTATAAGCCCATCCTAGAATGATCTCAAGTTTGGTATCTTTGCACGACTCATGTAAAAGAGGGATTAAATTGCAAAAGAAGATAGTTGGCTTACACTCGCCACTTCACACAATACAATACATAAGCAAAACATCATTCAAAACATCACAACCCGACTACGGGCGAAGATCAAAAGAAAGATACCAAAACAACATAAAGCCACAGGTCAGGATCGAATCCTAGTAGAAACCACTACTGATCGTCGAAACGTCACAAGCATACGGCCAAACTCTTCAACGAGCTCCTAGTGAAGAACTTGAACCAGCTTCTGCTTCAAACTCGGCTGAACCTGCATCTGGTGTTGTAGTATCTGTGAGCCACGAGGACTCAGCAATCCCATAACCATGGGTAACAAGACTAGCAAAGCTTTAAGGGTAGTAAGAGGTAAAGTGGTGAGGTTGCAGCAGCGGCTAAGCAATATATGGTGGCTAACTTACGAGTACCAGAATAAGATGAGCATCTACGCAAACGGTCGCAAAAGTAGTGATCGCTAAAGATCCTGAACTACATACGAATCAAACAGAACCCCACCGTGTTCTCTTCTCAAAGTGAAAAGAGACAGTCACGGTTACTCACACAGTTGTGTGTTTTACTTCGGATCATCTGTCAAGTTTTCTACAACCGGACATTAACAAATTCCAATCTGCCACATAACCACGGGCACGGCTTTCGAAAGATCATAACCCTGCAGGGGTGTCCCAACTTAGCCCATCACAAGCTCTCACGATTAGCTGAAGTGATAAATATAATATCATCACCCCTTATCTTAGGGAAAATCCGATCAGGCTCGGTATCCCGGTAGCACAAGTCATTTCGACAATGGAAAAACAAGTCCAGCAAGACCTCTCGGCGTGCCGACACCCTGATAGTACCCGCGCGTATCTCGTCTCAGGCCACGACCGGATGGGAGAAGCTACGGGAGCCAAACCTCGAGTTTCCCCATGGTGGCCCCGCAGGTTTCCCGTTTGGGACCAACACCATCAGCACTGGCCCCCCCTGTTATGTAGAATTAAGAATCCTCGGGTAGCGCTAACTCCCTATGCAATTTAATTAATTAATTAAGTTGTTATTATGAGCAAATTAAAACCAATGTTGGGCCTTGCTGGAGGAGTTTATTCAAAGTCGAACTGTCAAGGGGTCCCCATTTCACCCATCGTGTAAGGAACGCAAAATCAAGGAACATAATGCCGGTTTATCGGCGCCTAAGGTGGCATGAGTGGAACAAAACACCGAGCAAAAGGCCAAGCCTTCCACCCATGCCCAGTATATAGGTGTTTTAATAATAAGTATAGATATTGTGATATAACCAACAACAAGTTCCCTCCTGGAACGAACTTCATCTTCACCTGCAACTAACAACGCTATAAGAGGGACTGAGCAAGCGAGGCTGAGCAAGCGGGTAACATAGCCAAACAGTGGTTTTGCTAGGAAGGTGTCAAGGTTAGAGGTTTCATGGCAACAAGGAGAGGCTGACATAAAAGATGGGTAGCGCGACATGTAACGATAGCATCGAGACAACTAAGCATGGCAATGGTAGTAAAGGTATCCAAGGGTATGATCATCTTGCCTGGGATTCCACAAGGGAGAAGAACGGATCCATGAAGAAGACGGAGCAACATTGTCGAGCGAATCCTCACAACTCCGGAAGGAAACCGAAGCTATCAAGAGAAGCAACCGGAAAGAAAGAAACAACACGGTAAACACTCAAGCATAAACATGGCATACAATGCACATCCAAGTATGATGCATGTCCGGTTTAAATATGCATGGCATGGCAAAGTGCACAAACAAAACTACAAGTTAAGTGGAGCTCAATATGCAACGAGTTGCATATTGACGAAACACCACATTTAATTATTTAATTGACTCTTGTTTATTTACAAGACAAGATTACATGTTTGTTAACATGGCAAGAGGTGAAGCATAAGAAACTACACTATTTAGACATTTTAAATGAGGCCAGAAATAAATACAACAAATTCTGGAAAATCGCCATGAGCATGTTTAATAAATATAAACAATCAACAAACACACATTATAACATATTAATGTTGTTAACATGATGCGGATGACATGATCAAGTTTATGCAATTTATTAAAAGGTTGACATGAAGAAGATAAGAAGCATTTGTCACCGTGGTGGAACGAAAGGGTGCCACGGCAACGAACCGAAAATGATGCAACGGCATCATATCGGTGCCGGTAACTCGTTGAGAGTCCGGTGCAAAAGGAAAGATGGCATGAGCGGGTCAACGAGAAGAGATGGGGTGATCCCGTCACCGGGTTCCCACGAGTCGGTGACGAGGCAACCGAGGAACACGACAAAAGACTAAACGGGCACGGAGCCAAACAAGGGCAAACATTTCATACAACACAACACAAGCATCCACGGGTCATCGTCTCGGGGTTATACCTTCGAAGCGTTCTCTCTCGAAGTGGTTCGAGATCGTAGAGGAAGTAGTGGTACACGTTCGTAGAGGAAGAAGTCGTTCTCGTTTCCGAAGAGGAAGTAGCCGTTCTCGTTCGTAGAGGAAGTAGTGGTACACGTTCGAAGAGGAAGTAGTTGTTCACGGGTCTTCGGCGATGGTAGACGTTCACGTCACGTGTCGTGGTACTTGGCATCGGTAGATGTACTCATTCCGTTCGGTCTTGCCGGTCTCGTCTCGAGTCGTTCTTGTTTCGGAGTCGTACATGTTCCGTAGAGGTACACGGGGCGACAGTAGGGGTACTTGGGGTCTCCGAGTAGTCGTGGTACTTGGCGCATCCATCGTTTCCGGGCGACGGTAGTTGTTCACGAGCTCGTTTTTCCGTAGATGTCCTGGTCGTCGTGGTACTTGTCGCGGTCGTGGTACTTGTCGGTCCGGTCTCGCGTAGTAGTACATGTCAACCTAGCACTTAGCGAAAACAAAAACAACAGCAAACTTGTCTTGGCACATGACAGAAGGCAAAATGCCCAACCAAAAACGGAGCGGCTGGCCTTGGCGCTGGCGAGGGATCTCCGGCAGAAACGTGGCGTCGGCGAGGAGGAGGCTCCAGCGCTGGAGAAGAGGAGACGAGGCAGGGGCGCTGGTCTCCTGGCACGGTCGATGCTGAGAGGCAGCAGGGGCAGGCCCTGGGGGACGGACGGCGAGCAGGAGGGAGGCCACGGCCTGGACTCGAGGACGGACGACGGTACACTGGGGAGCTCCTCTGGCGCGGAGGGAGCCGGCGAAGTCGCACGAGGCGAGGCGTGGAGGCAGAGGCGCGGAGGTCCAGCTTTGAGGAGGGAGGTCGGAGGACGAGGCCTCGGCGTAGCACGGGAGCCGGTCGCGGTTGGAGACGGAGGGGCGCCTGTCCAGCGGACGGAGCGCTCGGGGCCTGGCCGGTCGAGCGGGGAGGCCGGCTGCTGGCCGCTGGCGAAGGCGGGCTCGGCCTGGAGATGGAGAAGGGCGCAGGAGATCGACGGGGACGGAGGGCCCGAGGCGCAGGGCTGGCCGGAGGGAGGCAACCGAGCTGGAGAGGCCTTGGCGCGGTCGCGGCGCAGGGGCCTTGCTGGAGGCCTACGGTCACGGGCAGGCGATGCTGCGAGGGAAACGAGGAAGGGGCACGGGGAATCGGGGTCGAGGGAAAACGGGCGCTCGAGGGAGAGTGAGACTCGAGCGAGGGGAGGCTGCGGCGGCGCTGAGAGGGAGAGGGAGGAGCGATCGCTAGGGTTACGGGAGATCGGGCCAGCAGGCTGGTGGCCGGCTGGGCCTGAGAAGTTGGGCCGGGGCGGTTGGAGGGAAGGGAGGTTGAAGGGCCTGCGGCTAGGAGTGAGGCTGGGGGCTGCTTCCGATTCTTTAAATAAAAAAACGAAGCCGAAACAAAAATAGAAGAAGAGGAAAGAAAAAGGTTATGAGAAGAATTTAGGCAAGAGGGTATTTCTCTCGGGCTCATAACAATAAGCGCGGTCCGAGAAAAATAGAAAAGACAAGAACGAGATACAATTCAAACATATTTGAATTTAATTCAAATGGGTTTGAACTAAGACTTGATTATTGAAGTGTCCAAAAATGTTCGAATTTTCGGAGGAACCTCGGAACAACGGAAAATAATTATTGACAAGGTTTTTGAAGGAGAAACTCGAAGTAGGAAAAGCATGGGGAAAATTATGCACGTGTGTTGGTTAATTCCAAACAAATGGAATATTATTATATAGCTCCCTAATAATATTGAGAGACTTTTATATGTTCTAAAGAGAAGTCATTCTTCCCTCGATTTAAATGGACCGAAGGTCCACACAATTTATTTGGTTGAGATGCAAAATAAAAATGACATGATGGCATGATGACATGATGCAATGCAAAATAAATAAAGCAAGCACAACTGAAACACACGGGCGAACCCTGAACATCTGGAATCTTCTGGGACGTCGGTCTTCGGGCGTCACATGAGGTCTGCGCGGCAGCACAGCCGGTCGCGGGGAGGAGAGAGCAGGTAGTCCCGCCGGTGCTTGTTTGAGCGGCTGGAGCAGCAAGAGTAGAGATTGAAGAAGCACGACGGCCGTTGGATGGACATCCAACAGTCACTGCTTGTGCATCAACCTTTTTTTAGGAAAGCCTCAAATCTGTGGAAAACATCATACAACCCATCTGCCATTATTAATAATAATTTACAGCCCATTTGCTAATTCTTAAGGTTTTTTTGGAGCCCATATTCTTTTTGTTAGCATTACTGCCAATATTGTGGCCACGGTTAAAAAATTATATGAAATTTTGCATATTTCAGTGTGGTCCGAACTGTTTTTAATCCTGAAATTTTGAGTCACATTCAAAATGATTTAAAAAATAAATGTATATCAATATAAAATCCACCAAATTGTCCACACATAAAAATCAATGCAATTTAAAATCTCGAAATGAAAAAAATGAAATTTGAAACTAATTGTCGGTTTGATGTGTTTTAAAAAATGTACAACCTATTTCTCATTACTGATAGGCCATTTTCTCGGCCAGCCGAATGAAGCTCTCCTCGTCTAGAAAGATTTGCAGCCCAACAGGCCTGACAAAGCGACTTACTTGGCAAATCGCAAAAAAACTGAGCTGTGGTTGTGGACCCAGCTGCGGCCGTGGACCCAGCTGTCAGCCTCTCCACGTACAGTACTCTTCCGATAGAAGTCGGTCATTGACCACATTGACCATGCCGTGCCAAGAGCACCAACGCGCTGGACGACGGCGAGGCCTAGGAAGGGGACGACTCGGAGCCGGGGAAGACACGGCAGTGGATGCCCACGCGGAGAGGAGTACGAGGGTTCACTAGTTCGGCTGTGGTGTGAGGCTGCCGTCGCCGCAGAATAATAGGGGGTGGGGGTGAGTGGGGGGATGGCCTGGACAGCGGTGGGAGTAGTATGGGGGCAGTGAGGCCTCTACTGCAGCACAACCAACCACGGGAGGCAGGAGCAGACGGCACAACCGGCGCTGCTTTGGGCGGCTGGAACAAGAAGACCAGAGGTTGAAGAAGCACTATGACCGTTGGATGGACATCGTACGGTCACTGTAGCTAGAATCATTCATAATGACTAACTTGACAAAGACCTTTGTCCTCGTCAACTTAGTAGGCCCACAAGTCAGCCACCCACTATGGTGGGTCCTAGCTAGCAGGGGGGTATTCATTTTTGTGTGCGTCATAAGGAGGCACTTCCTTGCTTGCGAAGATATAGCTGGCGGGTCCGACCTATCAGCGGGGCGGGGGGGGGGGACGTTTTTTTCGCGAAATACAGAAGCCCTTCCCGTGGGTCCTAGCTGTCAAGTGGGGGAATCATTATGTTGCGCGTAATAAGGAGGCATTTCCTTGAGTGCGGTCATGGACCCAGCTGTCCGCCTCTCCACGTACAGTCCACTTCAGATGGATGTCGTTCATTGACCACATTGACCAGGCCGCGCCGAGAGCACCAGGGCGGTGGACGACAGCGAGGCCTAGGAAGGGAACGACACAGAGCCAGGGAAAACTCGGCAGTTGTTTCCCACGCGGAGGAGTACGAGGTTGTACTGGTTCGTTTGTCGTCCCCGGAGGAAACAACAGGTGTGGGTGAGTAGAGGGATAGCTAGGCCAGCGATGGGAGTATGGTGGGGCGGTGAGGCTTGCGCGGCAGCACAGCCGGCCGTGGGGAGGAGAGAGCAGGCAGTCCCGCCGGCACTTGTTTGAGCGGTTGGAGCAGGAAGAGCAGAGATTGAAGAAGCACGACAGCCGTTGGATGGACATCCAACAGTCACTGCTTGTGCGTCAACCTTTTTTTAGGAAAGCCTCAAATCTATGGAAAACATTATATAGCCCATCTGCCATTATTTCTAATAATTTACAGCCCATTTGCTAATTCTTAAGGGTTTATTTCGAGCCCATATTCTTTTTGTTAGTATTACAGCCCATATTGTGGCCACGAGAAAAAAATATACGAAATTTTGCATATTTCGGTGCGGTCCGAACTGTTTTTAATCCCGAAATTTCGATTCACATTCAAACTGATTTAAAAAATAAATGTATATCAATATAAAATCCAACAACTTGTCCACGCATAAAAATTGATACAATTTAAAATATCGAAATGAAAAAAATAAATTTGAAACTAATTGCCGGTTTGATGTGTTTAAAAAATGTACAGCCAATTTCTCATTACTGATAGGCCATTTTCTCCTCCAGCCGAATGAAGCTCTCCTCGTCTTGAAAGATTTGCAGCCCAATAGGCCTGACAAAGCGACTTACTTGGCAAATCACAAAAAACTGGGCTAGCCATTTTCATAAAGAAAAAAAAAACCTACTGGCTGGTCTGTGGTAAACATAAAAGAGAAGGTTGTCTAGACAGGCCAGAGTGCCCCGCACAGCCCAGTTGACTCCCTGCTTCCGTCTCAAAAACAAATTAGATTAATGCCACTCCAGTTATGGCGATTCATAAAAATACCACTGCAATTTCCAAACTTTGAAAAATGACACTGTATTTTTTGCAAACTTTGGAAAACACCACTGTGATTTGCGAACTTTGAAAAAACGCCACAGTAGAGTTCGAAAAATGCCACTGAAAATTGCATGAAATGGCATTTTTTAAAGTTTGGAAATTGCAGTGGCATTTCTCAGAAACACCAGATTTGGAGTGGTATTTATCAAATTAACCCAAAACAAAAATAACTGGGTGAGCAGCTGGGTCCCAGGAGTTAGCCGCTCGTTGTGCAATTCTCTCGTTTATTGACTACGTTGACAATGACATGGTACCCAGATGTGAGAAATCCATTAGGAGGAGCCATTTTTTTATTGGCTTGAAATAAGGAGGCACTTGCTTGCGTAGTGCCATGACCTTGGTGGGTCCCTGCTATCATCCTCTCCATGTACAATCATCTCCTTATTGTGTACGCCTGAACTTGGTAGGCCCACAAGTCAGCCTCTAAACCCGTGGAGGACAAATACAACCCATTTAAAAAAATAACAACCAATTCCATACGATCAACATTGAGAGCAAAGTAACAGGACTGATCCACATATAGAGTACTGAACTTCCACGTTGACAACCATCATAGCCAAGTTAACTATCTACTCCCACTAATACTCTAGTAGCGTACAAGTACTAACTTACTCTTAGCTAACTAGACGATGCCGGCCACCATCCGCGATACACGCTAAACGCCGGCACCGGCGTCCTCCGCCTCGCCTCGGACTTGACAGAGGTGCGATAGGGCGCGTTGCTCGTGCGCATTGGCCCTTTCCATGCCGGCATGGTCCACCGAAGCTTCGGCTTCTAAGCGGGAAACCCACTTGACGAGCTGGTAGTAAAAATCGGCGTCTTGAACGTGTGCGTGCCCGACAGCCTCCAGGGCTATTTGTCGGGCGCCGGCCTCCACGTAGTCGGCCCAGTTGCAGGCGCTCTGCTCGCGACTCAGAGCATTGGTGCGCTACTGCTCCATGTCCCGCTGGCGGTGCAAATCGGCGATATGCCGCTCCTCCGCCAAGCGGTCGCGCTCCAACCACTCCCGCTCCTCCGCCAAGCGGTCGCGCTTCAACAAGTCCTCGATCTCCGCATTGCCATCTAAAGACTGATAGAATGCCTCCTCCCTCCGTCTGCCTTTCGGTGAAAAACCGAACACTAGTTTCGGTGGTGACCGCCTCCGGCCTCGCCTATCATGGACGGGCGGGGGCATGGCGGATGTGGCGAAAGCGAGGATAAGTGGCGAGCGACGTCGGGCCACTGGGGGCTTATGAGGATAGGGCGAGTTGCCATCTAAAGACCATAGAAGGCCGGGAAACAGTACTTATAGGCGGAAGGTAGTGCGACAGTCATCGGAATTCAATGCATAATTAAGCAGGCATGGCTTAGCGGGCCAGCTTGCCGTGGGAAACTAGTGAAACTGAAATTATGACTGTGTCGTCCCGTCCCGTCCATGCTGGGTCGCACGCCGGCATGACGGTCAAACGAGTGCACTCGAATCATCTCCCTCCTTGTCAATAATGATTCCATGGATTTAAAAGGCCTGCAACAATTAAAGCGCATCTTTTTCGCATCAGTTAGCTGCCTTAATTATGGCCAGCTGCATGCAGGCACTCAAAATCACTCGCAGCCAGTACGCGGAGCAGCATGCAACGATTCGCAGCCTTAGTTGATGAACTTTAGCTAGGAGATAAGGCATTTAGCTGGGAGATAAGGCATTTAGCTGGGAGATAAGGCATTTGCGAACTCGAATCATCCAGATGAGGTACTCCCTCCTTGTCAAAAATCATTCCACCACTCATCATCTACCTTGGTTGGTGAGATTTTTGAACTAAGCCCTGCAAACCGAAAGGGAGGTCGTACGTGCGTGATCCGCTATTTATTTGTGTAGGATCGAGTAGGTCATTTTTTGAATTGAGCCCTGCAAACCGGAAAGGAGGTAGTACGTGTGTGATCCGCTATTTATCCGTGTAGTATCAAGTAGGCCAGATAGTGTATGTGTAGGATCGAGTAGGTCGAATGGTGTACGTGTACGGTCGCATTAACTGATGAACATTCACTCGGAGATAAGGCATTTGCGAACTTTTTTGCTGGCAGTTTCTTCAGATTCGCATGGCATTTTCTTTAGAGTAGCTTGTCAGTTTCTTTAGAGGTAGGCATTTTTATTCATAAAACTGCCACTTCGGATCTTGCGTCGCAACTAAAACTGCCAGGAGCGCATTAGAAGGCTAGCTAGTGATCAATCAGTAACTTGTAAACACTGAGCGAACAGATATAAGGAACTGTTAATGCATCTCAATGATTCAAAGATCATATACAAATATGTAGCTCCAAAAGCAAAGATCAACCACAACTAAAACCAACTAGTAAAGTTCCCATACATAAGATCAACATGTTAATGCATCTCAATGATTCACAGATCATATACAAATATGTTGCTCCAAAAGCAAAGATCTAGAAAAAAAATGTTCTTCCTACTAACATGGATGCTTCTCTTGGCCAACATTCAGTACAGACTGAAAGACAAATTTGTTTGTGAAGTCTACAATTCCTCTTGCAAACGTAAGTGCTTTCAGCAATAGCTAGAACCATCAGAATGAACCACACATGAAGGAGTAACATCCACTTCAATATGATTTGGCCTTCTTTCGATCACACAGCGAGACAATTTTCGGAATACAAACTTTAACTTAGGAAAAATGATGCCCATTGTATAATCAGACCAAAGCAACGAAGCACCTAGTGTTGGCCAATAGATAGTACAATACTACTTTTCTGCAGTCCATGAAGTCACTATCCAATCTTTTTGTGCCTATTTTCAAATGGCACTACATGCAGTGACTATACTATTATCTTGTGAGTTCAACCAAAATTGCGGTCACTTTGTGTGTTTGCCAAATAGCAATGGGTAGACGTCTTTGTTTGCCCAAATATCAAGTAGCTAGTAAACATATACCCCACCTTGTATTTTCAGTTTAAACATGTCTCTTCCGCTTAGCATATGTCATGTTTTGCACTGGACAATTTGATACAATCATGTTTTGCGCTGGAAAATTTCATACTAAATTGATTTGCTTGTTCAGAGCAGAAATATAGCGCCTATTCTTCATAAGACCAAGGATATCCATGTTCGCAGTGATGGAAGAGGTGAAATTGATACAACCGAAATTGAGCATCCAATCATTGAATCTTGTCCTGCACCTCCAATGTAGGTCCACCCTGCCAATAAAATGACATGCAAACTACTTGTATTACTATCTAATGACAGTACAAAAGAGTAGCAAGATAGTAGCAAACCTTGTACCATCTTAATGAATAGCTCATAGTGCCACCAATTGGATATAAAGGTTTGGAAGAAAAATTGCTCCTAATGTTGAACCAGTTGGCCTTTTTGTGCAGTTCCACTAAAATCGAGCATCCCTGTTTGCATAGATATTGAAAGTGTGATTAGTATAAAAGTGGCACTAGTTGAAGCATAGACTCACAAATATAAGCATTCCAGTTTCTTAATGGGAAAAGGTTTCTATAAGCTATAGCACTGGAAGATTTACGTAAGCTATAGCACTGGAAGATTTCTATAAGAATTAACAATACAAAATGTAAAGGTAACAAGTTTCAACATTGGTATACTAGCTGTGCAAGAGCATTAAACCAAATACAAAAGTCTGAAGTTAACTAGCATTATTTACTAATGACAATATTAAAAATTGCAAACCATGTACCTTCAAGGTAAATATCATTTCGAACTCGGGTGAACATGAAAAATTGCTATCCCAATCTTAACAAAGGTGTGTCTAGCTTTACTGGCTGTATTTGAGTGAAATCTACACCCTCTGTACCAATGCTGAAACTTGTTGCACAGCTAGTATACCAATGCTGAAACTTGTTGCTCTAGGGAAGCTTGCCACACCTTATATATGTCGATACACTAATGCAACACCATTCAAATAGTACATATATACACTAATCCACTGGCAAGTGGAACAGTGGAGTAATTTTTTTATTGCGGGGTAGAGTATAATGGTTTTACTAAACTGGTCTCCATAAGCTAGCACTTGAAGATTTCTATAAGCATTAACAATACAAAATGTAAAGGTAACAAGTTTCATCATTGGTATACTAGCTGGCAACAACATTAAACCAAATACAAAAGTCTGAACGTAACTAGCATTATGAACTAATGATAGTATAATTTTTTTGCAAACCATGTACTTTGAAGGTATATATCATTTCGAATTCGAGAGGACCTGAAAATTGCTATCCCAATGTTGATAGTCGATTAAACATAAAACTTGACCAACCGAAGCAATGAAAACAGCCGGATAAGGAGGTTCCCACTCTTGACCTTTCCTCTTGTCTTCATAATTTTTTGTGCAGTTTAACCAAAATAAAATGACATCAACGCCTTGGCATTTTGGTGACACTGTACAAAAAATTGACTTATCTCATGAAAGTGAGGTATGTAATCTATAAGCATTAACAGTGCAAAAATCTGAAGGTAGTAACAAGTTTCATCGCTCGTATACTGGCTGTGCAACAACATTACAATGCCTTAGCTAAAAAATCTTTAATACATCTACAATCAACAGCTAACCCTAAAATAATCCAAACACATTAAATGGCATTGCTTAAATTTATCGGTGGCATTAGACTGACTGCGGCATTAGTTAAATGTGGCATCACTTTAGCAGTAGCATTGGTTGACTTTACCGCTGGCGTTATACTAACAGCAAAAAAGTGGCAATAAGAGCATGGGAGACCCATTCGAAAAGTGGGCGCACCAGTACGATGTACCTTCACGGACGCATAGAGTGGTGAGCGAGGTATGGTTTCCTAGAGCAACTAATATCTAGTCAGCATATGTGGATTACGTCCCATTTTTGTTATGTTCAGCCACCTTTTTCCTATGTGAGGACAACAAACCGATCGACCTAGTCATTCTCTATTGCGTTGTCATGCCTTTCTACCCTTCTTCAACCAAGAGACACAAGACTCCTTCCTTAGCTACTTATTTTCCCCTTTTCAACCTAGATGTGGGTTCGATGCCTACTCTCTTGGACAATACAGTCTCCCTTCCTTTCCTAATTCAATCCAGCCATGGATTAGTCTGCATGAAGTAGGGTTTCCTTTAACAGTGCAAATTAAGGTTTTCGTCTACGTGACCAGCAGAGCAGTGGATAGCAAATTGGGAAGATGGTGGAGTGGAAAAAGATCCACATGCAGCGACGTGGCAAATGGGGCAATAGAACAAGGGTATGGTTCGAAAAGAGGTAGCATACCTGAGGGTCGGCGGGAAGTGGCTTCGCTCGTGGTCGTCGTCCTCCGCACGCACTACGGCATCGAGCATGGGGATGGAGTCCATCCCGCGCGGGCGCTAGGTCTGAGAGGATGGCCTTGTCATTAGTGTGTGACCTCGCTTGCCGACGACAAGTGCGTCAACGCTACATGTCCTTTTCTTCCCCGGCGGATCTGTGACCACCGGTGAGGAGGGAGAGAGAGGCCGTCTTTTTTAGATATGGAGAGAGGGTGATAGTGTGAGAAGCAAGTGGGCAGCCCTTAGCAAGAAAGCTCTAAGGCACTAGCCTATATATCTTTTTTATACTACTAGTACTAGAGGTGGAGTAGTGGTAGAGTAGTTTATATTTTCTTTGCAAACAGTAACAGTTAGTCGTGCTTCAAAACTGAACGGCACGCCATTAAAAAAATAAAGGTCGATAACTAATGCGGCACCTCGGGCCAACGCGGCCAGATCCCATTTTGCACAAGAAATTACACACCATGTTTCGTTGACAAGTGGTCCCGTGTACCAGATGAATGACTCCAAGTTCAACCACCGTGGTGCTAGGTGCGAGCCGAGGAACACTGTTGGAGAGACCCCCCTCATAATTTTCCTACATTGGTCAGTTAATTCATAGGATAGAATGCTATATGATTTTTTCCTATGTAATCATATTTTAATGGGAAATCTAGGAAATCTAGCATCCACTCCAACTTTTGTTTCACTTCCTTTGATCCTACGAGCTTGCTCTAAATGATGTGCCGCTGCAAGAGCCGCCTATATTAATTAACCATGCTCTAAAAAGGTGGACCAGCTTTGGCTATAGTAGTACTGTAGGTTAGTAGGTGACCTTGCGCTTGGCTCTTCTCCTCTTCGGGAAGTCGAACAATAATGACGGTACTACTTTTGGCAATCTGACACCAAATGAACGGCTGCACGTCCACCGCTTATAAGAAAAAGTTTCTCCTCGTGCTATGAGCCACCGCGCACGCGTTGGCGAGGGAGAAGGCGTAGTAAGCAAGCTTCTCGTCGTTCTGTGAGTTGAAGGGACACATCAAAGTTACATATTTATTAGTACTCTCTTCAAAAAGGGCCGACCATGTCCATGGCTACCATCCCGTTCTCTGTCATTGAGTACATGCACTAATCACGTGCCATCGATGAGAAAAAATATTGCATAATACTAGGTGCCATCGCAGTGCACGACTCACTTACGCACTGCATATCTCCATTTTCTTGCATGACACACCACCTTGATGCTAGATGTCCCGCATGTCATGGAGGCATATAGTATGATTTTGTAAAATGGAGGCATATAGATGTCCCGCGTGCCGGCAACAGGATGAACAAAGCTCATGTCTTAAACGAAAGAGTGGAAGAACATAGATTCCCGACGACCGAGAAGGAGCTACAAACCTCGGGGTGGAGCGTCTGCACTCATATATTTTATATTATTCAGCGATAACTAATGCGGCACCTCGGGCCAATGCGGCCAGATCGCATTTTGCACGAGAAATTACACACCATGTTGCATTGACATGTGGTCCCGTTCCAACATGTCAGTGAGACGACGGCGAGTCCTTTTGTACAATTTATGAAAGGACGTGTAGGCCAGGGCGCCTCTTGGTGTACCGTGGCAAACTGGCAACCGTCCACCGTCTCTTCGCCTTTCCCTCTCGATTTGGAACTGCTGTCGCACGCTCTTCCTCCCTCCTCCATTTGCCTTCACCTTCCTTCTGTCGTTGTTCGATCGTCTTCTCCATGGAGGGAACAAGCCGGAAATGACCCCGTTATTCTTGCCCCGATCTGATAGATGATGTGGTGGGGGAACTCATTGATCGGTGCGACGTCATCACCTCGGCTAGCATGGCAGGTTCGTTCAAGAACATTCTCGACTCAACAAATAACAATGTTACAAGGAACCCAAGTGTCCAGGAGCGGTTTGATCTCCCCTATCTTCTTTGCTGTGACTCTGCTGACTGGCGCGGGGACGAGGGAAGCCTCGCCTTGTGCAAGTTGATGCCGCTTGATAATGATACGTGTGATGTTAAGATGCCATCGCTTGAGGGCAAGCATTGGGCAGGCGAAATGGAGATTGGGTTGTTTATATTGGGTACAATTCCGAGTGGGAACTTGTGAATGTGTACACTCGTCAGCGGATTCCACTTCCAAAATATCCGGAGCACACAAATGATCTACATACGTTCAAATATGATCATGGTGACTGTCGTCCATGGAAGATAGAAATTACTCGAGTTCCCAACCGCTCTTGGAATTACAAGAACTATAAAGTTGTTGCTATCTTCGACAAGTTTGTTGCCGTCCTTCGTGGTTCGACTGGATGGATATTGCTCAAAAATCAGTTTTTATACACGGATGTGTACTGTGATGCAATTGAATACGAGAGGCTTGTGTTTGCTACCACTGCTCATGGCACTGTTTTTGCATCGGATCCTTATTGTTTCTGTACGTTTGTCTTCCACCGTAATTATAATTGTTTCGTCCACATGCATGCGAGTTAGCAAGTTACCCTTCTCTACTAATTAATCTTCTTCTTGTGTTTCCAAGGTCTTGTGAACATACAACCACCTATACTTGAATTTTTTTATAACAAGGGCGAGATGACGATTGCGATGATCACGAGCATGAGGACGAGCAGGGCCCATATGCTCACTGGCGGCTGGCAATTAATTCTAATGGATCACCACTTCTTGTCTGTATACAGCCCACTGTTGATGTTATTACTGAGAGAGCAGGTGTTGTCTCCCATGGTCGCACTCTCCGGGCCTATTCCAACACCCGTTGCATGGTATTCGGGATGGATACTAGTGTGCTAACACCAACACCTTCTCCCTGGTACAGTATTGATAGTCTTGGAGCAAACTCGCTCTTCCTTGGACAAAACTATCCAACGATGGTGAAAGGTGATCCAACTGTTGTTGACACAACGTTACTACCATTTATGAGAAGCAACTGTATCTATACGTCAGACATTGAGGTGGCTCCCTACCCTGGTCGTGATATAGTAGGCCGCTTCAGCCTGGATGATCAGTCCCGCGTTGGTCTCGAGATTGACACTAGCTGGCCTTTCCTAGAGAATCACTTGTGGTTCAAAGCAAGCGTTTCCAACGCCGAGGATTGGTTGAGTTGAAGTTCATTTCATTGCTTGTTATTTGTTGTGTGATGAAAACTTTAGTATTTATAATGTATCCTTGTTGTCGTTTTGGGTTGATGACTTGTTGTAGGTAATAAAATGATATGCCTGTGATAAACTCACTAAATTTATGAATGGCTTTCGAGTTGCTTCTCTGAGTGGGTGCTGCGACGAGGGAAAAATATATTTTCCTAATACATAATTGTACGTGCATTGCAACATGTTATCACATGAGGCCAATCAACAATAGTACACTATTTGTACTAGCTTCACATGCTGCACTATCTCTACGTCTACGTACGTAATACAACCGGTTTTAAACTTGAGACCAACCACCCATCCTCACAAAGAACACTTTTTAACCTAGCACAGACTCTAGGAAATTTGGCCACAGTGTGAGGTGGGCCATATGTTAATGTGTTCTCTGTACATAACCAGCACCACGAATCCTCGATACTACTACTATAAATAGTAGGAGTAGTAGGGTGGCTTGGGCTAGAACAAGCATTCACATCTAGGAGTACGACACACGCCACCAGCACAACTTCCATCTGACACCATATTTGTTGGAGTCCGTGCTACAACAATCTCTTCAACCTCATCGTTTCTCTAACTCAGCCGCCGCGCGGCGGGCGAGGTGGGGGTTTGCCGATAGTCAGTTTCCTCAACTGCGGTCCCACTTGTAAGGCCAACTCCAACGCACGATCCCAAACGGACCTCTGTTTTGCCCAGATTCTGTCCGTTTGGGTAGGGCAATGGGGTCGTGTCCGGGCCATTTCTCGGATGCGGTGGCCGTGCGCCGAACGCGTGGACGCATCCCGGCCACGTACATTTTTCTTTGCAAACAGATATCTTTTTTTCATCATTGATTTTTTGGTACATGGAAATACATTACCAAAATTTTGACTAGAAAAACAAGAACCACAAGAAATCATTTTAGAAGATATCCAACTTCCATAACTGCTCCTATAAGTTGGATTAGTGCCTTCTTGATACATTCATTGTTGATTTGCGGAGGCTCGATCCTGCGTGCTGCTTTCTTCTTCGAGTGTAAAGAAGTAGACGTGTCTAGCCTCTATTCTATCAACAAGTGCACTAGTCTCATCTCTAGCCTCTATGCTAGCAAAAAGTGCTAGAACATGTACTAAATTGCGCTCTATCAATATATCATTGTACTCTTCTTCCCAATACCAAAACTTGCATCCATTCTACACTATAAAATTTTAAGTTAGCACAACTAGTCTAATCCGAGAGCACAACCGAATATTTGGTCAAGTTCTTCCGCCTTTTGCCGACACGTGGGACATCCAGCATCCAGGTCGTGTCATGCAAGAAAATAGTGGTAGTTGAAGCCATGTGATGTGCATATTGGGTTAAACTGTAAATAGAATCTTACTACACTTGAGTAACTCCAAAAGTGGCCACCAAAGATCTTTATTGGATTTGTTTTTCATCACCAGTACGTTGAGGTGAAAGATGTGCAGGTTCAGTGGGTCCTTTTGCGTTTTAACTGACATGTGGGACCGCATATGAGCAAACAGACGATGGGCTCCGCGCGTGTGCTGGCTGGCTGAGAAGAGAGATAGAGGAGAGCTAAGCACGGACTCTAGGAAATTTGTTCTACATAACCAGCACCTCTATATAGTGGGGTGGCATGGTCCATAACTAGCATTCATGTCTAGCAGTACGGCACACGCCACCCACATGAGTCCCATCCGACACCAATTTTCTTGGAGTCCGTGCTACATCCATCTCTTCTCCCTCCTGTTTTCTCAGCCATCGCGTGGTGGGCCGGGTGGGGGTTTGCTGATAGTCGGTTTGCTCAACTGCGGTCGCACTTGTAAGTGAAAATGCAACACAACACACATTCCCACTTGAGCGGCGTGCCTGACCAACCGTGTGCGGGTGCGACGCGAACACGTCAGGCTTTTCCTTTTGTACTTGTAACTTGTAAAATTTGGTTCTGCTCCATGGCGCGACCGATAGATAGAAATAACGATTTTCCCTAGAGTAATGAGAAGTTTGGTTCTGGCATGGTTCATGCATGGAGTACATAGGGAATTTATGAAGTTGATGCGAAAGGTAAGATAATTACTAGTAGTACCATATACTACTACATGGATTTGACAGAAAGATAAAGTTACATACGGATCCATCAACGATATCCTCACGCCCTAGTGCACCGGGTCACCAACCGACGTGTGAGGAGCAGCGGCGTTGGCAGCAAGCTCAACGTGCTTCTGAACAATGTCGTCCAAGGTTGCCCTGCGGTCCAAGAAGGCCAGCATCATATCGTCCTCCTCTTGCATGTAGTAGTCCTTGTGGAAAATTTGCACATAGACATGGGTGATTATGTCGATGGTGTCTTGCTGCGTCAGGCGCTGTGCGGCGAGCGCGACCTCGAGATGGACATTCTTCGGCGCGACGGCGGGCAGTCGCAGGGCCACCAGTACGTCAAAGAGGTTGTCAACACAGAGGCCGTTGAGGGTGGCAGGCATCATAGAGCCTGGGCGCGTGGGCTGGAGGCGTACGTCAAGGTCGTCCGCGAGCTTCTTGACGACGGTGAACTTGTCGAGGAAGCCGACGAGGACCTTGTCGAACAAGGAGACGAAGCTGTCGTCCAAGCGGCCCCTTGCCCTGGCGGCCTCAAGCACTACCTGGAGAGGTTCCTCGATGTCGGGCTGCAGGACGGCATTGTGGACCATCTGGCATAGCCGGCTGATGCTCGCGCTCATCGCCTCCTTGGGTCTAGCTTCTAGTCAACTGATCTTGCCATTGGAGTGATCACTCTTGCCCTTGGGTGCGTAGGATTTCGTAGATTGGACCGGCGGGAGCCTTTATATGAGAAGTGCAGACTGCATTGAATTCATGTGCATGTTGTCCATCTACTGCTCGCCCCTCTACTGCACCTGCCTTTGGTTGTATGACAGGTTGGCCGGCCACCCGTTGGGCCCACGTGTCATACACCCAAAGGTAGGTGCAGCAAGTCAATGAAGCCGCGTCCCCCTCCGTGCCCATGCATGCTTTCATTGACTTGAGACTACCAAACATCACATGCAGTGGTTAGTTAATTGCATGTAATCCTATTATGTAGCAAAAAGACATTAAGTTATATCGCCGATAGGAATAAAACAATACACCATGTATTTATTTATAGAGGGAGTAATACATTTTTTGTGAGAAGCATTACTAGATATTGCTAGTCAAATACTAAATTCAGATGGACGTGGTAGTACTACTAAATCCAGACGATGGTGCTAGTACTAGTAGTAGTAGTACTACCGATGTAGTAGCACTATACTACCCGTTGGTCAAATTATTACGTGCTCCTCCTCACAGTGAAGTGACAAGACCGTACGCCGGAGATGACACCTGAGTATAGGCACCGTGTTCGGCATACCATAGTTAGACTCACCGCATGCAGTCACTATCATCATGGCTGTAGACCTAGCCTGCTTACAACTAGCCGTGTTTGACATAATTTCCTGTGCGTAGATGCCCATGCATTGCACGGAACACCAAGATTGGGGGGTGGACGGCGCCAGATTTTTCCATGGACTTCTAGATGTGGTGGGGAGGAGATAAGGCTGATTGTGAGAGACAAGGAGTTGTTTGTAAATAGGGAACAAGTACGGGCATCTTTTTGCAAAACTAGAGAAGTTTGGCTTGTATGCGTCAGATCGAGATCCGACGGCTATTGGTGAAAGATGGCAGGCACAACATCATCACTAACTCAAGACCTGTTTGATTCGCAGGATTTTGAAAATGCAGGAATAGGACACGGAATATTACAAGTTTCAAACTGATATTAGAAATGTTAGGAGTAATGCTGCACCTACGAAGAGGGAATTACTAGAAAGTTTACGTAAGAACTTTTGTTACTTTAGGTGGATGCAACATTATCGTACAAACTAAAATCCACCGCCCTGACAAGTCACTAATGGGCAAATAAGTTTTTGAGTCTCTGGCCACTTGATGTTTCAAAAAAAAATTCAGCTTCTGCGGAGACTTTGTCATTTAGGCTTAGACGCTTGCGGTGATCAGCACGCCATTCATTGTTCCGCCAGAGATCGCGAAACCTCATTACCTTGAGCACACTTGCCTCCAGAACAAAGAACCTGGCCAATTTAATCTCAGATTTGCTGCCTCGATAATCAATCAAATCAATTTATGTAAGATGGAGATCAAGGCATTCGATGAGACTGTGTCTGCAAAAGAACAGAACATATTAGAGCAGCTGGATGTATAAGATTGCCGTGTCATCAAGACGTACCAATATCATTCGCTCATACGATAGGGTTGGCTGGCTACTGATATTTTTTCACTCACTCTCTCACTCTCTCTCTCTCTCTCTCTCTCTCTCTCTCTCTCTCTCTCTCTTTCTCTTTCCTCTCATTTACGTAGGAGTAGGTGAAGAGCTTGGGCATTTGTTGCCTTCCACTATGTGGCTGATGGCATATTTCGCAAAAGTATGCCACATAATACGCATCAACGTCAAATCAAAAGATTTTGGCACCGCTGTGCACACAGACCCACATGTATAAACAAATCAATCAAACCAACTACACCAGCCTCTCACTCTCCCAAACAAGTGTTTTTTATTGCCTCAGTCCTCTCTCTCTCCCATGCACTTGTTTTTTCATTGCGTGAGTTAATTTGGCACCGGAGCAAAGTAGGTGATCTAGATTGGGGCACAAGGTGAGCAATGGAGGGGCATCGATGCCAAATGCATCACAACTGAATTTGGCACGTGTTTTGGCCTACATAGTGGAGGGCCGTTATATCCCACTTTTGTACTACCTCTTATTTAGTATAAAATTTTGACCATATATTTATGTAAGAAAATGCCAATGCATGCCACTAAAAATTACACCATTTGAAATTATGTTCAAATACGAATCCAACGATATAGTTCTTAGTGACATGCATTAACATTTTGTCAGTTAAATCTATGGTCAAATTTTGATACTACAAAATAGGAAGAGTAAACCCGGACGAAGGTAGTACATGCTCTTAGGCTAACCATAGAGTTACTGAAGTAGTCTAAGTTACTTTCCACTATGACTATCCTAGGCTACTATAGTAGTACAACAAAAAAACGATGCAGGTGATCACGTGAGAAAAAAATACTAAAAACATTTCTTTTGGTGCAGTGCGTAGATGCAGTTTTGAACACTACACTTGTCATCGTAATTTGGGAAAATTACAAAAAAATCGAGCTATGTTGTGATTGCCGTTTACTAATAGGAAAGAAGTTTCACCTCGATCAGTAGCTTCTCCGTGCACGAAAAGCATGTAAGGAATCCAACAACTTGATCCAGATTGGGGCTGATAGATTTTATTGCCAAGATCTTCACTGTGCGTATAGACTGGGTCAAGCTTGTGGGAATCATTTTCTGGAAGACGATCGTAAATACATCAAGAAGAAATTTAAAAATGCTAATTTCAAGAAGACGGAGAAGAAGTTGAGTGCTGTACCTCAACGATTACAGATCCAATAAAGAGTTCAGAGAATTTGGCAGACGAGTGCACCAACGCTGTCAATTTATGTTGGACCTTCTAGATCCTATACAAGCAATCTCTCAAGGAAAAGTGCATTCTCGATGACCATAACGTGGAACAGCTGGAGTGATCTCTTCCCAATTGATGTCTAATTGTGGGGCCAACAAGACACATAAATCCATCGGAGATTTGTCGAGCCAATGTGGAGGCTAATGAACCCGTGGATCTGCTCAAGACGAAGGTACATGAGCATAGTACAGCTGCAGAGCAGGTGCTCCATAGACTTCTTCGAGATGACAACATCGAAGAGGTTGAGCTGCTTGAGTTGAGGGAGAAGAATGGAGGGTGCGACATTAATCTAGGGAAGATAGCAGGAGCTGAAGCTGGCGTGACGCAGCGTTGGCGAGAGGCGGAGCGCGGACGGCGGCAGAGAGTGACATCGTCCAGCTTCAAAGCTGAGCTCCTCGAGCTGATCTAGGGCAGGGGATAAGAACCACTCGTCGAACTTGGGTTGGACCTTGCAGTTGGTACTGAACATGCAGATGTCAAGGCGTCTGGCTGGCCCAGGGTGCGATGAAAGGATCTTGGAAACTGCGGCCATGCGTTTGCAATCCCCGTCGCAGAGGTAGCTGTTGACGGTGAGGTTGAGGGGGACGCGGCGCCAGAGGGGGGGCACCGTCGAGAGAGCAGGGCGGTCCGCACGGCATATTTGGTGGGGAGGAGGCCGATGATGACGAGCAACATGTCATCGGGGTGGCTGCTGATGAAGTCCAGGCTCGCCGCATGCGGTTTTGGCTCGAGCCGCCTCCGCTTGTTGGATTCCTCGCCGTCCATCTCAACCGGCAGCGACGCCGGTGTACACGTGTGCCGGTGTGTGTTGTGTGCTGGGTGTGCGTGAGTGCGTCCTTCTGTGCATGCCGTCGTGCAGTGGTGAATTGTGCGCGAGTGCGTCCTCCACGCGGAAGAAGTGTGTCCTCAATGCGCCCTCAATTTACTAGCGTGCGGGGTGCTACCCCGAGTGGTTTCAACTTTTCTTACTTCACCGCGTGTCAGATGGGCCTCTAGTTTACTTATTTTCACCCACTGCCACTTGGGCAAGCACACGAAGATACAGAACACGAGTTGACAAGGTAGCATGTGGACTGGTTGACCGGTCAACTAAACAATATACAGAGCTATACACTGACATAGTGAGCATATAATCCGTCGGTAGAGTGTTCGTGTGAGAGGGGAGGCCCGTGAGAGATAGCAGAGAGAGAGAGAGAGAGAGAGAGAGAGAGAGAGAGAGCTACTCCCTCCGTTCGATAATGTAGTTCCAACATTTTCTTAAAAGTCAAACTTTTGAAACTTTGAACAAGTTTATAAAGAAATTACTTATATCTACAGTACCAAAGATAAATGATAGTATGAAGTAAGTACATTTTGTGATGAATCTAATGATCTTTCCAGATGTAAATGTTTTTCTCCACATATAACTGGTCAAACTTTTCTGAGGTTTGACTTTTCAAAACATCCATATGCTTATAGACGTGAGAGAGTCCCTAACTAGAGAGAGAGAGAGAGAGAGAAATAGAAAGAGTGAGTGAAAAAGTGTGTGTGCGTGTGTGAAAGAGACATGTACAACACTCAATAAAAGTTGAGAAAAAACGTGTGTGTCTTATGCAAACATATCACACATGCATCTTCGACAACGGAAGCAAGGTGAGGAGATAGTGTGTGGTTGTTCTCAATCGAGAGAGCAAGACCCCTAGCACGTGGCGAAGAGGGGTCTGACAAACAAGGGAGAGAGGTCGAGAGAGACGTACGGAGGAAATGCAGACATGGGGAGGAGAGAGTGTATGTTTGTCATAGAGAGATCCCCTGGAGATCGTGATGGGACTGCATGGGTGGGAGATCGAGTGACAAGGTGTGTGCGCGATAGAAGATACCCCGAGAGATATCGAGATAGGCGTATGGATGGAAGGAGACAATACGTGTGTTCCTGATGGCTAGTGAGAGATAATCATACTTAGGGGGGGGGGGGAGTGCTTGCGCCTATGATGGAGTGAGGGATTATGGTACTTATTAGGGGGTGCGTGTCACATAGAGAGAGAACAAGGGCAGAGAGTGTTGGATGGGTCTATATGTATAGCTCGAGCGAGACATGTGTATGTGTGAACCAAGGAGATATAAAGGTTGAGAGAGATTGAGGAGCCCTGATAAGGATGAGTGGTGCGTCAGATAGCTGAGAGGGGCAAAGAGATATTCCAGCCGCTCGATAATGCAGTGCATGTAATTTTTTTAGAAGTCAAACTTTGGAAACTTTGATCAGGTTTACACAAATGTTATTTATATCTTCAATACCAAAGATACATCATACGAAACTACATCTCATGGTGAATCTAATCATATATGTTTGCCGTTCCAGATGTAATTGTTTTGTCCACGTACATGGTCAAACTTTGTGATGTTTGACTTTTCAATAAATCAATATGCTATGGACCGAGGAGAGTGCCTAAGTCAAGAGGGATCAAGTGCGTGTGAAGGAGAATGAGTAAGTGTGCAAAAAGAGTATGTGTGTGAAATAGAAAGTGACAACAAACGATAAATGAGAGAGAGTGTGTGTTTTTCGTTTCTTAGGCGAACATATCATGCATGCATCTCCGAGATAGAAAAGCGAGGCGAGGAGATACACGAAGATAGCTAGTGTGTGATTGTTTGCAATGGAGAGAGACACCCCTATAGAACATGTCCAATAGAGGTCTGGCCAACAAGGTACAAAGGTCGAGAGGGACACATGGAGAACATGGACGCATGGGGAGGGCGAGAGAATGTGTTTACGATAGAGAGACCCCCTCGAGATCGTGAGGGGGCTATATGGGTGGGAGATCGAGGGAGGTGCGTGCGCGATAGAAAGATGACCCGAGAGAAATCGAGATAGACCATGAACATGTTTGTGATGGAGACTAAGATTAGCTAGTAATATACATATAGGGGGGACTGTGTGTGCCTACAATTGAGTGTGAGACCATCATACTTGGCAAGCTAGGCATGAGATTGTGTGTGTGTGTGAGATGGACAGAGAACGAGGGAGAGATATAGAGTTTTAGATGGGCCTATCGAGTGCGAGTGAGATATGCATGTGTATGTGTGACCCAGGTAGATGGAGAGTTTGAGAGAGAGGGGGAAGAGCTCCGAGACGATAGAGTGGCGCGTGAGAGAGTTATGGGCAACGAGCCAAGGAATTTGTGTGCGTACGATGAGTGAACCCAAGATATCTTGCTTGGACTAGAGAATCATACATAGTGTGCGAAAGAGACCTATAGATGGAGTATATATGCATGCAAACTATAAAGACCCCCCCCCCCCACGCACACACACAAAGAGAGAGAGAGATGGAGAGAAAGAGAGAGGACCAACAAGGTTTCTGTGTTGGATGCGTGCGACAGAATCGAAGATTGCTGGCGAGAGAGAGAGAGAGAGAGCAGGAGTCCGGGAGAGGGGGAGGTCGTGTTTTATGCATCAAAGACTGATATAAACCATGTTTCGATATAAACTTGCATTCAAATATTTAAATTAGAGAACATGTTGTCTGCAATCCACACATGAACGGATATATGCATATATCAAACAAGTTCATTAATTTGACTTTCAACATGTTCATGGAGTACTATAATACTGTACAATGTGCTATTCGATTGAGGTGTTCAATTTTGGATTTAGTTCACTATTTTGACCTCGTGAACAAGCTATTTCATTGAATCTAGATATTTCATTTTGGGTTTGATTCCCCTTTTTGAGTGGGTTAACTATTTGTCATACAGTAAATCGCTAGCAACGAGCATGTAAAAACACATTACTGCCGAGCATCATCTCTCCATCTATAAAAGAAGTGGCAAGCTAATATTTCTAAATTTGATTCGAATCGACTTGGTAAGGTAGACGTGGATGCTCGTTCTCCCAAATTTTGAACGAACCATTAAACATCCTCTGCTCGGTGGAATTCGCCCGAGTAAATAAATGGGAGACGTGAAATTACCGGCCTATGTGGGAGACGCATTAATTGGCCCGTTGTGCATCGACGGTTGGTTCATAACTTCATCCAAGCGCGCCTTCTCCTCGGCCGAAATGACATGTGACGAATAATTCATAAACCATGGTCGGAAAAACAGGCTCTCCTCGCTCGAAATAGCTCGCGCCCACTATTTCTAAACACGCTCTCCTCGCCCGAAATCGCTCGCGCCCACTATATTTCAAAACACGCCCTCCTCGCCCGAAATCGCTCCCGCCCACTATTTGGGGAGAAGCAAAGTTACTCTACTATCCCCGACCCTCAGTACACAAAGCCAAGCCGGGAAGCCTAAAGGCAGGGGTAGAACTGTAACTCCCGCTCACATTTCAGACAAATGCGTAGATGGTTCCACTCCCCTCCCAATCCTCCCCCCCCC